>BSBN01001236.1:12365000-13565000 GCA_027924645.1 Cunninghamia lanceolata | reverse complement strand
AACTAAGCAGATTATGATGACAGATACCCTCTCGAGTGAGACTTTTAGCCTTGATACTTAGGTAAATATTAGCAAGTTTATTGAATTTAATTTATTAAATTTCATTTTTGAAATGCAAGATTAACTAATTTAGTTTGATGATTTTAATGAAATTTTAGGGTCATAGCGTTGATGCAATTTTCAGTGGTTCTCCACCTACATATTGCACTAGATCATCTACTGTCGGGGTATGTAACTAGTAAACAATTATAAATATTACATGTGAATAGCATCGTTATATGAATGGTATTCTAATATCTGATTTTGGATGTTGAATAGGTTAATATTGAAGATTTCATGGCAACACCTGCCAGTGGTGGTGGACTTCAGAGCTTCACAGAGGTAATAAAATAAATAGTTTAATGAATGAATTGTACTTACTAGATTTTTGTATGTGACTTGTGTGCTTTATTGTGTGTACTTCCATGTTTAGATGAACATGCGTGTATGTTAGGAGCCATGATTTGCATCACTATTATAGTTTTCGTAATTGAATAATGTTGTTTTATTTCTAGATGATGCAGGCTGCGGAGACACCTCCCGATGTTCATAGGGCAATGGAGCATGGTGTGACCTCTGTGATTCATAGCTCCATGGCATTGACAGGGGTATGAGGTAGACTAGTAAATTTCAATTTACATTCATTTTTATAGTTGTTTATCTTTTTAAAATCAAAAGATTATTGATTTGAAGTTTAATTTCTATCTGGATGGTTTCTATAGGACATGACATCACCACGGCCTATTCCTGCTACTAAGGCAAGTGAGGGGACAGATTATATGGTAGCGATAAGTGATTATTTTGTTAAATGTTTTATTTTTTATAACATGTAATTTCTATATATTAATGTCTATACTATTTATTGTAATAGCTAAAGATGCAGGAAAAACTAAATAGGAGGAGCAGCCCTCGGGTTCGTAGTAGACCACCCACATGCACATCTCCATCCCCTAGAAGATCAAAGGCTGCCTATGATCTATTCTCTTCACCAGCCAGAGGGGAATGACTTTTTATTGTGTTCTTTTGTTGTATGCCTATATGGCATTTGTGGACATATATTTTGTATTGCATATAGTTGACATTGTATGCCTATATGGCATTCTTGTAAGCCTATATGGCTATTTTGTATATATGTTATACTTATATCGACAGATATTGATGTATGCCTATATGGATATTTGGTTAATACAAATCATTTTTATTGATGGCATCCATACTTGCATTATAAATCCATGTTTGAATGGATATTTATAGATGGCTACTTCAAATATTTAAAGTCCAATTGTATTACATAGGATGTTTGTTGATCCAATAAGCTAGCTATTGTTATTCAAGTATCACCTAAACCTCATTTTGGAACTAAAAGATAAAAGTTGTATTTAAAAAAAAATGAATCATCATGTTGAACAGAAAATATTAATATTCTTTATGAGTTGCTCAATTGAAAATATTCAAATGAGTATGCTGATCCATATTCTTTATGAGTTGGTCAATTGAAAACATTTCTTAATTTCTTATTATTATACCATATTGGGATGCAAAGAAAACAAACCTCTAATCATCCCAAGTTATGGCGCCTTGAATGGAATTGATACAAATGACCTTAAGCATTGAAATTTTGACAAGGAAAACACATTATGAGTTTAGGCGCCCTTCATGCTTCATATCATTAATTTTAGCACCTTGGTAACACAGTATATGAATAACACCTCAAAATGAGTGCCTAAGGGTGATGTAGTCATACAAGGGTGCAAACAAGTGTTAAAAGCCTTAAAATATCAAGGAATAATCCAAATTCAAGTAAGGTGCATTTTCACACCTTGATCATCATCTAAGGCACCTTGCAAAGGAGGTCTTGAGCAACATAAACCCTAGGCACAATTTCTTGCTTCTACAATCAAATTTGAGTGCCTAAGGAGTGGACTGGTGATGGACATCACTTTGAGCGCCTTAAAAGTGTTTCAAGGTTTGAATTGGTGAATGATAGTGCCTAAAGGTCTTAGAACCAACTAGAATAAGGAATTGAAGAATGAGTTAACCACTTTGAGTGCCTTGAAGGAGAGAAGTATGTATATGAAGATTGATTGAATGTTTGGAGTTTAGGCGCACTTTCCTTGTCATCTAATCACACATTGGCACCTAGGAAGAGTTGACATGAAACAATCCTTTTAGTGGACTCCTTGATGAGATCTCTCCCATTGCTTAAACTTGTTGAAATGTTAAAAGCTAAGTCAAATGGATTCTAGGCGCTCTTTGCCTTCAAAATGACCTTGAATTGGTGCCTAAGCATAACAAGAGAGTTTAAATCCATTCAATATGGTGCCTTGTAAGAGGAGAGCTTAAGAGCATGAGACTAGATGGCATTTAAGAGTCAAGATCATCAAAAACCAAAGAAATGGGCTAAGTAAGCTAAGGCGCCCTTGCTTGTCATTCAATACTTCCATGAGCACCTGGATTGAAATTACATCCAAGGACATCTAAGAGAAGGTGCCTAGAGGGGAAAAGTCATCCTAAGACCTTCATAATTATTTAAAGCATAAAAAATGCCAAGTATAAAGCTTCATGATGTTGGGCGATCTTTCACCTCCATATAGATCTAGATTGGTGCCTTAGATAAAGTATCACAAATCTATGTCATTGAGTAAGTTCCAAGAGAGAAAGGCTTACTTCAAGCATGTTTAATCATTCAAGGTCTTACAAATAATGAACAAAGCATAAATTGATGCTAGGTGCCTCCTCTTGTCTCTACTATCTAGTTTTGGTGCCTAAGGAGAAATTGCATCTAGTGAACTCATTAATTGGCACCTAGGAGGAAAAGACCTTAAACTTACATTATTGAGTTAGCACTTTAGAAATTCAACCATTCCTAGTCAATTGGAGTCATAAAATATCAAATACAAAGTCAAATTGGACTTAGGCGCCCCTTTATGTAATTTCCCACCATCATGAGCACCTAGATCAAGGAAGATCATCCAATTGTGCCTAGGAATAAGATACAAGTCCAAGACCTCACATTTGAGCGCTAGAAGTGTGATGGATTGAAGAAGCTACATTGGCGCCTAAGGGTAAGTTGTATCTAATGACATCACCTAATTGAGCGCCTAGGAGGTATAAAGCTTAACATTGACATGAGGATAAGTGCTTAGTAAAGGAGAGTTTCTCAAACATTTAAACATGTGAATGAAGTCATAGAAATGTACTGAGTCATCTAGGTGTCATTTTCCCCTTGTGTACCCTTACATTTGTGCCTAAGAAGAAGTTACTTTAGTTCATTAGAGTGTTTGAGTATTGAGGATTTCTTAGCAATGCTTTGAACCCCTTTGAAGTTGAAGAAGGTATTTACCTGAGTTAAGGCACAAATTTACACCCTAATCATCATCAAAATGCACCTTAGGAGAGATCAACATTATTAAGGAAGTCTAGGTGAGTTCTTCTAGGTGAGTTCCTCAACTTGTATAACCTCCAAGTGTGCCTGGCAAGCAAGACTTATTATAAGTCATCCTCAAATGTTTGAAATAGCAATACAAATTCAAATTGGACTTAGGCACCTTTTTCTCCTCTTTTCACCTATATATGCGCCTAGATTTGAAATAAGATTATTGCATGTTCCTTTGTGCTATAAAGTGTTTATCATAAGGATTGATGTGTTTCTTGGTTTGTATTGCAGGAAGATTGAAGGAAAAGAAGTATCACAGAGGTAGGAGAAAGAGTTTGGAGTCACTTTCAAGGAGGAGTCATCATGTAGCTATTTCAAAGGAGTCATTCACATTCATTCATGCTAGAGAGTTAAGATAGGAAGTACTCACTACCAAAGAGACACCACTTCAAGAGGTAGTTGCTCCAAGAAGTCACAACAAGTACATCTCAGGTCTTCTTCATCAATGACATCATGTTAGATCACATCAAGTTCGACATACTTCATCAAGTTGCATCATGTCCGGAGATCTTCAATCACTTCAAGTTCCATTCATCTTCAAGTATCAATTAGCTTCTTCATCAACCATTGCTTCAAGGTCAACATGCCAAGTGCACTACTTCATCTTCATCATATCATCAAGCAAGGCACTTCATCCATCATACTTCAAGTTCTCCCAATCTTCAAGTCTTTGAGAAGAGTCTTCTACTCCATGTCAGCAATGAAGTTTTATCATCTACTCTGAGTCATGAAGGAGCATCAAGGAAGGTCATCAACCTACCTACAAGAAGAATAAATATCATAGAGTTAGTCAAATGAAGCTACAAGCATCATACATATCCTACTTACAATGAACAAGGCAAGATCAACAAGTTACATGTCAAGTGTTCATTATCAAAGTAATCATATTGAAGATATCATACAAAGATCAGTTTGGCCACACGAGGAGAAGAACAAAAGTTACACCCCTTTGCAACTTTACACTGCCTCCTTCTGACGATTTTTGGGGCATCAAAAAACCTTTCACCACGGGAAAACACCTCAGATATATAAAAAACTGAGAGAGGTTATTGTAGAGGCACTCTACATGATCGCATTTCCTTAGATGAAATGTTTTTAAGTGACATGATTTTTGAATAACATCTTGTCAAAGACTGATGCCTTTTTGCACTTTGGACTCTTCAGGGATATCGTCGGTACAATGTAGCTCAGACTGTTTCGACATGTTTGGCTAAAAAAGGACCATGCCTAGCATAAATATACCCATCTGGATGTGTTGGAATAGTCAGTTTGGTTGCATCAGGAGCAGGATGAAAGTTACACCCCTTTGCAACTTTACACTGCCTCCTTCTGACAATTTTTTGGACAGCAGAAAACCTTTCACCACAGGTAAATGCCTCAGAGATATAAAAAATTGAGAAAGGTTATTGTAGAGGCACTCCACATGATCGCGTTACCTTACATGAAATGTTTCTAAGTGACACAGTTTTCGAGTAACATCTCGTCAAATATTGCTGCCTTTTTGCACTTTGGACTCTTCAGGGATATCATCGGTACAATGTAGCTTAGACTGTTTCGACATGTTTGGGTGAAAAACAAGACCATACCTAGTGTAAATGTACCCATCTAGACATGTTGGAATAGTCAGTTTGTTCACATCAGGAGCAGGACGAAAGTTACACCCCTTTGCAACTTTACACTGCCTCAGTCTGATGATTTTTAGGGCAGCAGAAAACCTTTCACCACGGGCAAATGCCTCAGAGATATAAAAAATTGAAAGAGGTTATTGTAGAGTCACTCTATATGATTGCATTTCCTTAGACGGAATGTTTCTAAATGACATGGTTTTCAAGTAACATCTCGTCAAAGATTGCTGCCTTTTTGCACTTTGGACTTTTGAGGGATATCGTTGGTACAATGTAGCTCAAACTATTTCGACATGTTTGAGTGAAAAACAAGACCATGCCTAGCATAAACATACCCATCCGAACACATTGGAATAGTCATTTTGGTCGCATCAGGAGCAGGACGAAAGTTACACCCCTTTGCAACTTTACATTGCCTCCTTCTGACGATTTTTGGGGCAACAAAAAACCTTTCACCACGGTCAAATGCCTCAGAGATATAAAGAACTAAGAGAGGTTATTGTAGAGGCACTCTACATGATCATGTTTCCTTAGATGGAATGTTTCTAAGTGATACAATTTTCGAGTAACATCTCATCAAAGATTGCTACCTTTTTGCACTTTGGACTCTTCAGGGATATCGTCGGTACAATGTAGCTCGGACTGTTTCGACATGTTTGGGTGAAAAATAGGACCATGCCTAGCATAAATGTACCCATCCAGACGTGTTGGAATAGTTAGTTTGGTTGCATCAGGAGTAGGACAAAAGTTACACCCCTTTGCAACTTTACACTGCCTCCTTCTGACGTTTTTTGGGGCAGCAGAAAACTTTTCACCATGGGCAAATGCCTCAGAGATATAAAAAAATGAGAGAGGTTATTGTAGAGACACTCTACATGATCGTGTTTCCTTAGATAGAATGTTTCTAAGTGACACAGTTTTCAACTAACATCTCGTCAAAGATTGCTCCTTTTTACACTTTGGACTCTTCAAGGATATCATCGGTACAATGTAGCTTGGACTGTTTCGACATGTTTGGGCGAAAAACATAACAATTCCTAGCCTAAATGTATGCATCTAGATGCGTTGGAACTATCAGTTTGGTTGCATCAGGAGCAGGACACCAAAAATGCATAGCATGATGATGTACAAATGTGTATATGTGTAAAACTACAGCAGAAAATTAAAAAAAGACAAACCTTACAAATTAATGTGCATACTTACAACTCAATGTAACATGACTTTACAAAATCAATGTGAATACTTACAAATTAATCCATTGAACCATTTGAGTCTACTCTACTCTTTAGTGTGTCAAGTATTGCTTCATGGTTAGACTCACGCACCTTCCACAAGATTTTGTTCAAATGTCTACCCCGATACTTTATCAAATGAACATTGGATGCCATGACAAGGTTCGAGTAATGAAGAATCTTCTGATGCATGTCAAAGTCCTAAAACAACCAAACATTAACACTCTTATGTGGGTACCTTCTAAGCCATGTTCCAGTAATAACCACTGAGCCTGTAGGGTATTCAATGTTTTCTCCATCTATAACAGGGGCCTCCAATTTCTTTTTGGCCTCAACACAATGACATAAGTAATAATATGTTCCCTCTTCATTATCTTCATCTGCAATAACTGCATATACGTGCCCTACATTGATATGTGTAGTAAATTAGATGAAATTAGTCAACATTACAAAAACACTACAAAGTAAGATGACATTACCTGGTTGAACTAGATGAAATTAGATGCATATACGTGCCCTATATTACCTGGTTGAACTAAATCTGATATGTGGTCAAAGTCAACTGATGATTCCATCTGTATTAGTTCTAGTGCCGTCGGGGGTCGATACGTGTCAAGTGGGCTAAGATAACTTAACTGCCATTCGTCAACCCACTCCTTTGTCTCGCACTCATCCCAGACTTGAATTGTATAGAAAGAACAAAAGCATGACATCTTTCACGTATGGATACTCCATGAACCTACAATTGAGCTTCTGAAAGAGTGCATCTCATTTGATCCTGTCAGTGTAGAACAGTCCTCATATGGTGCAATGTTAGTATTATCTATCAACCAAAAAAATCTATGAACTGAAGGCTTACCTTCATTACCTGGACCCATGGAAGAATTACACCACTCGACAATCAATTTTGCATTTGTCAACTTTGCATTGTCTTTATACTTTGACTCTTCTCGTGCTATAGCTCTTTTGATACATGCTCCTGCACCATCATGCTCCCCCTTTCAATTCCCGGCCTCACAAAAGTTCCACATATGCTGAATACCTGTAAAATTATGCCTCCTACTTAGCCAATAGAAATTCAGTGAGTTCTTGAATTGTGATTCATAGTTATCCGACCATATGATATGCTGACTGAACGATATGCCCCTTCTAGCCAAATCATTGTAGAACACCTGAAAACAACCTTGCATGAACTCTGTAGAATGCATGTGATCATCACTAATATAGAAATTATACTCCCTTATGATCTTTCTGTCATCCTCTGTACTATCATTCGCATGAATGAATGTGATGTGCACAAATATAGAAACCTATGTGGAGTTGTAATATTGTGATTGCACCTCACGCTATGGCTGTTGACTGTAGTTCTCTACAAAGTCGACAACTAAAACAATGCTACCAATTGGACATGTGTCCTTGCATAACTTTAATTGCAATTCCAACCATCAAGCTCTATGAGCATGTCTTGCATACTCATACACTATGCTATCATGAAATATAGGCATAAACTGATACACTGGAATCTTTTCAATAACCAATTCACACCTATTTACTTATTTACCATCTTTTGTATTGTATGCCACTGTTTTATACTTGCCAAACTCTACTAGTTCATTTCCAACTGCACGTGTTCTTTCCATATGTTCACATATTGGCAAATGTTGCAAGCCACCGCAATGATGACATGTGCCATCCAAGCATAATTTCTTGCAGAATATTTGATCTTCCTCTCTTTCACATAAAATTCTTGATATGAAGTCTCTTGAAGATGTTGGTGGGGCACGTATGGCACAACCCTGCAAAACATTGTTAGTATGCATATCTAAACATATAGACCTATAAACATCAAAATGGTTAGAAAATTCAATATGTAATCTACAACAACAAGTAGTGCGTGTGTGATTTATCTTGACATAGAAAGGTTTTAGCATTTCAAAATATCTTTGACAAATTTTAATTTGAGGATACTTCTCTAGAAATTTACCATAAAATTATGTTTAAGTCTCATCAAAAAAATACTTTGGATGTGGCTCACGATTCTGACTACAGATTCTCCTTCTTACCACATCCCTTTGATTTAGAGATACCCTTGTGTAATTCTTCCAAAAGTCTTTAACTAGTGATCTCAATGCTTCAACAATTGGTTTATCTTTTTGTGGTGGTCTCCCTGAGAATGCCCATAATTCATTGGCATTAGTGTCCTCAATTCTTTGGTGTCTTCCAATGGCTCTTGATAAAGTTTTCCTATTAATTCTCAATTCTTGACTCGTCTTTCTAATGAGACGAGATTTCCTCATTTGACTACTTACTATAGTCGATGTAATCACATGCCATGTTGCATTACTATCTTTTGTGCGTGAGGTGTTACCCACACTCTCATACGCACTCATTAGATTCTTGACAATAGATTTTTCACTTGAAGCCTCTGATGTTCTCAACCCAAGAATCTTCATGATGGACCTATACTTTATACTTCGCATAATTTCAATGAATAGTTGACATCTTACGGTCTCATTTAACTTTTTAAAGAACAATCTCCAAATCTTATGAGCATATCTTCTACAAGTGTGTTCTGGAATCTTACCTTCCATTGGCTGAAAAATATTCTCATCAGTATCAATCAAATACTTTGGCTTTCTATGAAAAATTCTAGGTGGTGTTAAGTTAGGTAAATTCATCTTAACATTAGGAATTTCATCAATATATAAATGAGATGGGCTAGATGGCATACCTTCAATCGAAAATGGCATAGATGACATACCTTGAGGTTGAGGTGGGAACGATGGCATACCTCCTTCATCACATGTGAGTGATGATGTACTCTCAACTTGAGATGTGGTAGATGGTGTCCCTACATGTTGACTTGCGGTAGAGGACATGTCTCCAACTATGGTATTCAAATCTCTCGTAGCATGAAGTTTTTGCATTCGATCTCTTTGTACCGCCAATACCATATCTCTTTGTGATGGTTGTGGTTCCTCTTCAATTGGCATGTCTTCATTTATCATGTCCAATTTCCTCTTCTCACGAAGTTCCCTCATAGCCACTGCTTTCATTGCATTCTTAGCTTCTATCTCTTCTTGTGTTGGTTTAATTCTTGATTGTTTCCTCGGCATGACAGAGAATTTGTCTATAGCAAATAAAGAGACCAATATTAGTTTCTAAGAAATGAATACAAGATAATAGTGGGATTGTATTTTTATTATGTTGTAAGGATTTATTCTTGTATAGTTTGACATCATGGTATGTTAAGGTCTATTTATTACACATAATTATTAAAGAGCCCAAGTGTAGAAAATATACATGGCATCATGTGAGATTGTAGGCTGCTTTCTTGATTGGGAATGTATCTATTTCAAACATGTATGATAAAGCATGATAAAGTAATTCAAATAGAATTAAGTAAAATGTAAAGAACATGCAGGTAAAGACTTGACATACCTAAAAAACAAAGATTCGAATGGAGAGAGTACCCAATTATGTAGTGTTTTTTTCTTCTTGCATTAAACTCCTCAACAATTTGAGTTTTTCACCACTTGCTTCCTTTTCAATGTTAAATTGAATAACACTCAAATATAATTACTAACAACAATACTATTAACCAATCTATAATGTTAAATTCCTAAAATTGAATCACAATTAACATTGCAACACTACAAAAATTGAAACTTGAATAGATATATATCAAACTTGGTGTGAAAACTATGTTATTTCCTCCTTCTCAATTTGGCAAAGAAGAAAAGGTGGTAGAATATGTAAATTGTGCATGTGAACTTCCCAATAGCATGAAAGCACTTCTTTTTTGTTAGAGCACTCACAGAATCAATATGAAAATAGAGCATGTGGGCCTGGATCATGGAGGTAATACTTTTTTACCGTTTCTATAGTAGGACAAAATGAGAGCACGTTATAACGCGCTCACATTTTGTCCTACTATAGATTGATCCATAAATATTTTACCTATCTCACCTTCGATAGCACCTTTACAATATCTCACCTCTAGTTCCATTAGCTCACATTCTATATCTCACTTATCTCTCCCCCTCATCTCTCTACCTCTCCTCTCTCTATGTCTCTTAATTGCTCCTTGTCTACCTTAACCCTAATCCCTCGACCCTCAACCCTATCCCTAAACCCTTGACCCTCAAATCTCAACCCTCAATGTCAAAACCTAATCCCTCAACCCTTAACTCTGATCCCTCGACCCTCAACCCTATCCCTAAACCCTAAACCCTAAAGCCTCAACCCTCAACCTTCAATGTCAAATCCTAATCCCTCAACCCTTCACTCTAATCCCTCAACCCTAAATGCTATCCATAAACCTTCAACACTATACCTTAAACCCTAATCCCTCAACCCTCAACCCTGAACCTTATCCCTAAACCCTAATCCCTCAACCCTCAACCCTAATCCATCATGCCTTAACTCTAATCCCTCATCCCTAAACCTTAAACGCTATCCCTATTCCTAAACCCTCAATGGGCTCAATACTATACCTTAAACCCTAATCCCTTATCCCTAAACCCTCCAACCCTATCCCTAATCCTTATACCCTTCACACTCTACTTTAACCCTAATAACTTGACCCTTAACCCTATCCCTAAAACCTTGACCCTCTAACCTCAACCCTCAACCCTCAACATCAAACCCTAATCCCTTAACCCTTAACTCTGATCCCTCGACCCTCAACCCTATCCCTAAACCCTAAACCCTAAAGCCTCAACCCTCAACCCTCATTGTCAAATCCTAATCCCTCAACCCTAAACCCTATCCCTAAACCCTCAACACTATACCTTAAACCCTAATCCCTCAACCCTCAACCCTAAACCTTATCCCTAATCCCTCAACCCTCAACCCTAATCTGTCATCCCTCAACTCTAATCTGTCATCCCTAAATCCTAAATGCTATGCCTATTCCTAAACCCTCAATGAGCTCGATACTATACCTTAAACCCTAATCCTTATACCCTCGACACTCTACTTTAACCCTAATCCCTCGACCCTCAACCCTATCCTGAAACCCTTAACCCTTGAACCTCAATGTACTCAACCCTCAACATCAAACCCTAATCCCTCAACCCTTAACTCTGATCCCTCGACCCTCAACCCTATCCCTAAACCCTAAACCCTAAAGTCTCAACCCTCAACCCTCAACGTCAAATTCTAATCCCTCAACCCTTCACTCTAATCCCTCAACCCTAAACCCTATCCCTAAACCCTCAACACTATACCTTAAACCCTAATCCCTCAACCCTAAACCCTAAACCTTATACCTAAACCCTAATCCCTCAACCCTCAACCCTAATCCATCATCCCTCAACTCTAATCCCTCATCCCTAAACCCTAAATGGTATCCCTATTCCTAAACCGTCAATGGGCTCAATACTATACCTTAAACCCTAATCCCTTATCCCTAAACCCTCTAACCCTATCCCTAATCCTTATACCCTTGACACTCTACTTTAACCCTAATCCCTCGACCCTCAACCCTATCCCGAAACCCTTAACCCTCAAACTTCAATGTACTCAACCCTCAATGTCAAACCCTAATCCCTCAACCCTTAACTCTGATCCCTCGACCCTCAACCCTATCCCTAAACCCTAAACCCTAAAGCCTCAACCCTCAACCCTCAACGTCAAATCCTAATCCCTCAACCCTTCACTCTAATCCCTCAACCCTAAACCCTACCCCTAAACCCTCAACACTATACCTTAAACCCTAATCCCTCAATCCTCAACCCTAAACCTTATCTCTAAACCCTAATCCCTCAACCCTCAACCCTAATCTGTCATCCCTCAACTCTAATACCTCATCCCTAAACCCTAAACACTATCCCTATTCCTAGACCCTCAACGAGCTCGATACTATACCTTAAACCCTAATCCCTTATCCCTAAACCCTCCAACCCTATCCCTAATCCTTATACCCTTGACACTTTACTTTAACCCTAATCCCTCGACCCTCAACCCTATCCCGAAACCCTTAACCCTTGAACCTCAATGTACTCAACCCTCAATGTCAAACCGTAATCCCTCAACCCTTTACTATGATCCCTTGACCCTTAACCCTTAAAACTTGAACCCTAAAACCTATCCCTACATGCTTGACACTCGACACTATATCTTAAACCCTAATCCCTTAACCCTCATCCCTAAAGCCTCAACCCTAAATCCTTAAACCTTCAACCCTAAACCCTATCCCTAATCCCTCTACCCTCGACACTCTTATTTAACCCTAATCCCTTGACCATTAACCCTATCCCTCAACCTTCAACCCTCAACCCTCAAACCTCAACATTAAACCCTAATTCATCAACCCTAAACCCTAATCCCTCAAACCTAAACCCTATCCCTAAACCATGAACCCTCAACACTATACCTTAAACCCTAATCCCTATCCCTCAACCCTTAACCCTTAAAACTTAAACCCTATCCCTACACCCTCAACACTTGACACTATATCTTAAGTCTTAAACCCTCATCCCTAAAGCCTCAACCTCAATGCTTAAACCTTCATCCCTAAAGCCTCAACCCTCAATGCTTAAACCTTCAACCCTAAACCCTATCCCTAATCCCTCTACCCTCGACACTCTAACCCTAACCTCGACATTAAATGCTAATCCATCAACCCTAAACCCTATCCCTAAACCCTAAACCCTCAACACTATACCTTAAACCCTAATCCATCAACCCTAAAACCTAATCCCTCAACCCTCAACCCTAAACACTATCAATAAACCCTCAAACCTCAACCCTAATCCCTCAACCCTCAACCCTAATCCCTCATCCCTAAACCCTAAACGCTATCCCTATTCCTAAACCCTGAACCCTCGACACTATACCTTAAACCCTAATCCCTTATCCCTAAACCCTAAACCCTATCCCTCAACCCTTAACCCTCAAAAATTAAACCCTAAAACCTACCCATAAACCCTCGACGCTTAACACTATATTTTAAACCCCAATCCTTTAACCCTCATCCCTAAAGCCTCAACCCTTAATCATTAAACCTTCAACCCTAAACCCTATCCCTAATCCCTCTACCCTCAACACTCTACTTTAACCCTAATCCCTTGACCATCAACCCTATTCCTAAACCCTCAACCCTCAACTCTCAACATTAAACCCTAATTCGTCAACCCTAAACCCTAATCCCTCAACCCTTAACCCTATCCCTAAACCCTCAACCCTCAACACTATACCTTAAACCATAATCCCTCAACCCTAAACTCTAATCCCTCAACCCTAAACTCTAAACCCTATCCCTAAACCCAACAAAACTACTTTGCCTTATGTTAGGTTGTTAAACCCATCATTTTTGACACTCTTCTCTTAAAGATATTTGAGTTGCAAGAATATGTCAGAAAAATGGCTATGAACTTTTTTAATGTTAGTAATGTTACATGGCATGTTTTTTTGGCCCATCTGGGGTTCATTATGCCAATAGGTGTACACACTATGAGAAAAGCTTTGTGTATGGTACATCCACAGTGAGTAATTAACAGTTGAAATCAGAAGGATAATCATTATGAGAAAAGATTTGCATTGGGGTACATCTATGTTTCTTACTATCCACCCCGCACTTAGGGGAGGTATATTATTATGAAACAGGCAAATAATCTCCCATTGTTTACTAGCTCTATCCACAGGAACTACTAAACTATACCTTAAACCCTAATCCCTCAACCCTAAACCTTATCCCTAATCCCTCTACCCTCAACACTCTACCTTAACCCTAATTCCTCAACCCTTAACCCTAAATGCTATCCCTAAAGCCTCAACCCTAAACCCTAATCCCTCAAGGTCCTAAACTCTAATCCCTTATCCCTAAACTCTAAATCCTATCCCTAAATTCTCAACCCTCAACCTTAAACCTTAATCACTCAATCCTTATCCACCCCTCTCCTCCCCTATCTAGCTCACTCCCATCTCTACCCTCCTCTATCCTTGACACTATACATACATACATATAGGCATACATAGATACATACATACATATAGGCTTACATACATACATACATACATACATACATGCATACATACATACATATAGGCATACATACATACATATATGATTAATAGCCTTGAACATAAAAAAATTTAAGGGGAACATAATGTGAGTGCATTATAATGCGCTCACGTTATTTCAAACATGACAAACAGCACAAACTTTTGCAGAAAAGAAAAAATGCAAAGCAAAAACTAACATGAGCGTGTTATAATGCGCTCGCATTATGTTTTGCTTTAGGAATCCCAAGCCTTGGGCTTGGGATTTGCTTTGGATTTCCAACCCAAAGGCTTGGAGTGCCTTTTCAACATCCACAGACGTGTTTTTCCATATTCTTCAAGATGTCACATAATTTCGTTCGTGCTAACCCTCAAATTTGCACGTGTTTCAAGGTTGAACAAATCAAACACCTAGGTAATGTTAGGCTTTCTCTTAGCTATTTGACGATGTGATTTTTTTCACATTTTAACAATGTTAAGCCTTTCATCTTTAATTTCTTTTGTTTGTGTGTCCATTTTTGGGCAAAGACCACTGTTTGGTCTTTTTTTCATTGTAAATTAATTATTCATTGAAATTTAAAAAAAAATACATATTTAGAAACTAGACTCCATTCTACAAATATTAAAAAAAGAAAAAAATAATTTTCAATTAGTTTTCAAAATTTATAGGGTAGCACGGCCAAAATTCTATTTTTTAGGATGTGTCCACTTTGAAAATTAGTAAAAAATCAAATATTCATCAAAAAGTTATCAGAAAAATCGGGCATAAACTACATGCTGTTAGCTAATTTTTTATTGAAGCGATTTTAAAAATACCAAAAAAAAGTTAACCTTTTGAGGGAGCCACAAAACATGCTATGTTATGTTTTTTTGACAGAAACAACACCAATTTTTGTGGCTCCCTCTATTGAACCCCTTGATCTATGCCATTTTAAAAAAAAAATAGTAGTTTAGAAAGTAGACTCGGAGCACTATGAACATTGTTTTGGTTGCATCTCCAAATTTTGAGTGTCACTATGCTCAATTTCTCATCCAAGGCCAACATTTCTTGATTTCAGAAAAAAAGTGGCCACTTAAGACCCCCTTTTGGCCCCCCATCTTCTTGCACTTACCCTGTTATACTTGGTTTCATTTATATTCATTTTGACTCTGTGACCTTGAATTTAGGCACTGATCTCTTAGGATTATTGTTCTCTTTTAATCTCCCTGATCATTTATAAAATCAAAGAATAGTTTCATTTCTGTATTCATTTTTAACATTAGTTTATTTACATGTTCTTATGCAAAGAATTGTGTTAAAGCTTGAGAATCTAGCCCATTACTTCACTATATCAATAATTCTTTAAGCAGTTTAAGGAAGAGCATATCTGTTTAGAAAAGTGTTTTGAGAAAGTATCGAGAAACCCCTAGTCAAAAACATTGTTAGGAACACCCTCCTTGGTCTTGCAGAGCCTAAAGTGTAGAGGAAAATGATCGAAAACCCCTTTCATGTTCATTGGCCAATCCCTTGAGATAGATTAGTTATTAGAAATGGCTATTTTATAGATTTGTTTTCTTGAGATCAGGTTGGGAATTTAAAATAACCAGCAGGGTTTTCTTTCAAAGGGGTTTTCCCCATGTAAATCACTATGCTATGTTATATTATTTTATGTTTATTTCCTTTTAGCTATATGATCAATTTGGTTTTTGTACATGTCTCCTCTCATAGATTAGTGTAAGAAGCATATTCCATACCTCTACTTCCTTTCAAATAGATGGTAAAAATCTTGATGTTGTAACTTGGTCTACTTCAATATAAAGATTGCAAAAACATGGAAAATTATGTTTGTGTTTTGATGAGCACACCTTGCTAGTTCTAGTAATTGTGCTTGATATCTCTCACAAATTGGAAACTATAAAAAATATCATTATGCTAAACCATCCTAGACATTATGACGAACCATTTGATGTTTAGTAATAGATAGAAAATAAGAGAATTATTTAACAAGCAATCCATCTATAAATTTCTATTGTTCATAAGTTAAAAATTTGTTAAAACATAACCCCAAGTTAATATAGATCATCATAAGATAAAACCCAATAACTACTATAAATTTGTTTTCTTTACAAAAGTTTAAGTTCACTATCAAAAACTCAAAAAGATTCAATATCATCTCTAACAATGAAAATAAACTTATAAATCAAGAGAATGAATCATAGAACAAAAAAATAATGAGTTGACTAAAGGATGTAGCAAGGGGAGCCATAGCCAAGTCCACACTATCACAATGAATACTACCATCATGTAACCTATCATAAGGTAAATAAGTAGCATACATGTCTATGTAATTGATAGGAGATGTGAAAGAAGCATCATTATAATGCATATCATCATCTTAAACATCTAAAGAATGATCATCACAAAGTAAATAATTACACATAAAAAAATCACATATATCACTATCACAAGCCTCCTCATGATATTTATCATAGAAAAATTGAATAGAAAGAGATGGCATGAGAGGGGGGGAAATATGATCAAGTTAGAAGATTCTACATCATAAATAGATAAAGGGAGTGGTACCTCATCACATATCATATCATCCCTACCAACAGAAAGATTACGTATATGATTTATAAAGGATTCACGTAGAAGAAGAAGAAAGGTAGAATTTACACAAGAATTATGAAGATTAAAGACCAAAAGAGCCTTAAGTTACATGTCTTATGGTATTTAAGCATAAATTTATTGATATATATGCATGTCTTTCAATGATCCTTTTGAAGAACAAATTTCTCATTTGACAAGGAAGCAATAAATAATATAGAGAAATATATTTTCAAAAGTCTATATTTCATTCTATGAACACTACTTCTTCAAGGGTACCTAACAATAATGTTGTGGTTCAAGAAATATAAACTCATTTTGTAGATCCTCCTCCAAAGAAACAAGAAAAATGGGTAAATAAATATATTATTTTAAATAGTTACACCTATTAATAGAGTTTTGACCAAGAGCATCAATTGTTATAAGGAGGAAAGTCATGCCATTGAGAAAGAAAGGCACAAATTGAATATGAATAACTTAACATTATATTTGGGATGAGGATCATTCTAATTTTCTTGTTTGATATATTTTAGCATTCTTATGCTTTATTTATTTTATACACTCTCTCACTCACACTCACACACACTTTGTACCTTTGTTTATGTCATGTTTGTGATGTTTTTTCTAAATTCTCACACCACCTTCTACATTATTTTAAGCATGATTATTGTGTTTCACATTTTCTCATTTCACCTTCTATATTATCATTTATTCTTTATTCTCACTTTGAAGTATCCTCCATATGATCATTATATGCTTCATTTGGTTCCCATGTTATATGATTATCCTTTTCCCATTATTATAATGTTTTCTACTTAGTAAACATGTTTTGTGTTACATTCTTATGACTCTTGATGTTACCATGATTCCTTATGTCCCATTCTTATGATGGTTGTACCTATTATGATATTTCTTGATCATCATGCTTATCATTTATTATGAGTTTATGATTCTATGTTTATGATTCTTATGATGTTTATGCTTCTATGATTATGATCCTTATCACATTTATGATCCTTGTCATACCCATATCTTTTATATCTTATATGTTCCTACATGATCCTTATCTAGAAATTAGGGCCATCCTTACCTTATTCCTTGCCTATACTGGGGCCAAACACTTGGGGAATATTACCTTTTTTATCACACAGACTTTCATAATTAACCTCTTTTTATGATAATTCATGCTTGTAATATGATGTTATATTTTACCATGTTACATGCTTTATCAGGCTTATATATTTTTGCCCTCTCCATCAATTATTTACATCCTTTGTACACAACCAATTGGAGGGCAAGCATATATGTCATTGTTGTTCCTTCATGAGTTTTGTTTTGTACTGAAAAACTCATATTAATTTCCACCATGGGGGAACATTTACCAAATTATATATGACATGAAACACCTTAGGACAAAGAGAAGAACAAGACACCAAAATAGATTTTGACAATTAAACAAATAAAAAGGCTCAAAGATGACAAAAACACACATGTGTGGGTTAGGGAAAAGACTAAGGTAGGGATAAAATGATCCTAAAAACATACTAGGGGAGAAAAAACCAAAATGAGTGTAAAACGTAGCATGAAATTGAAAGGATATGCAAATTTTGATGTTATATTTAGCCCCCACTTTAGTAGGCTTATGACCCTAGGTGATATGCTACACTAACGTACAAATTAAAATAACATCATAAATATTACCTCAAAAAGGATACTATAGAGGTCATAGAGAGTTCTTCAATTGAAGGGATCAAGCCCCAAGGATGAGAACCTGCAAAACTATAGTATTAGACAACAAAAACCTACATAAGAGGCAATGATAGAACCACATTTATAAAATCTACGCCACAAAGGATTAGATGGGATATAATTTTTATAAACATCAATATTAGAAAAACATATAATCTAATGCACATTCTACTAGAATCTATAATAATCTAGCAAAAATTGCAGGTCAGAAAGAAAATGGAAATAATACAACAGGGGCATTTCTAGCATTGTGCTACTAAAAGGATGACAAGTATGGCTCTAGGTATAGCACACTATGAGAGATATGAAGCATACTAGACACTTATGGGACACAATAAATAACAAATTGTGTTTTTAGGTGACTCACAAAGAGTTCCAAAAAAGTAGCAAAATAGAGCACTACTGGCTAGCATTGTGTCACTAGGTGACTCACATTTTAAACAACATTAGGAATTACATGGACTAGCATGACTATGTAATCCTAATAAACGTGGTCAGTCCAAGCAATTGCATCTACTTAGGACCACAAGCTACTAATGCTACAACGAGTGAATGCTTCAGGGAGCATACCATCGATGTGACTATGTGAAAGTGGAAAGCATAAAAGTATACTCCCAACTTAAAATAATTGTGTAAAGCAATAGTATGAAATTGATTAAAATGTAGAATAAGTGGAAGAGGTAATAGAGCTTTAGGATATATATATATATATATATATATATATATGTTCTTGTTCCTACCTCAAGAAGAATAAGATGTCCCTAAAGAGAGGGGACAAAAGTGATGTTGTAGGCATGATACACAAAAGCTTGTGTAAGAATGGTATGACACCGAGAAATGCAAACACATGTCACAAAGAAACAAGAAACATCACTAAAATCACAAAGGAATATATGTCAACTGGGGTCAATATGTATTTATAGGAAGGGAATCGTCAAGGGACAATTGAGAGAATCATAATCATCCCCCAAGCATGTAGAACTATGAGCACAAAGGAAGAATGCCATAGGAAATCAAAAGAAAATAAAATTTTTTGGTCAACATGGAAGGAAGATAAATCTTCCAATGCTTTGCATCATCCCCAAAATATCTAAATAATTAATGAGACAACATATAGAAGGTAGAAATAGATAGAAGAATAGGACAATAGATTAATTCTTTCTGTATCCACATTTCTACTTGAGAGCATCATGGGTCCTCCAAGAAGAACTAAAAAACATATAACAAACATTTTGATAGGGAAAACATAATAGAAAAGCATTAAAACACATATATCCATGTCCCAATATTGGCTATCATAAGGGTAGGGAGGAAGAGCTGACAAGGGGACCACATTAAGAGTGGTACAAGGAGACTCCCTTGAAAGAAAATGTAGAGGCTCAGTAGTAGGAGCATGATCCTCTTGATCATCAAAAGAGGCAATTGTCAATGATTGTGTGAATATAGTGGACAATGATGCAACATCCGTAATGGACTCAAAGACACTTTGCTAGGGAGGAATCATTAGTCACTATCAGAATACTACACCAAGCATGGCTCATTAGTGCTATCATCAAAGATGTGAGCACTAAGAGTCACAAGTGGAATAGCACTTCCACAACTAGAATAATTGATGAAGAAGGGTTTAGAGGTGGAGGGGATGGTGGCATACCCTTTGGCTTACAGAACAATAATCTAGGGTAATGCTCAGGGTTGTGTTTGGGTGGTGGATGGGGTATGTCAATGTCTATTGTAGCAGGGTGAAGGATATCAGGGAAGATCGCATGGAACGTTGGTGCACTTAAAAGAAGCAAGAGCTATGAGAGTGGTGCTATAAATGACATTTACATTAGGGATCTCTCAAGGATTTGAAAAGGGTGGCATATCAGGAATAGAAGGGAGAATTGGATCCTTAGTAGAGGGAGCCAAGACAACTTGAACCCTTTTGGGGTTACATTCATCTATATATGACTGAGGAGATGTGGGGATTAGAGATGGGAAAGAATCAAGCTAAGCAAGATGAGGCTGAGGCTTAGAGGGAGGAGCAAGATCAAGTGGTGGCTACATGGGAGGGGGGTGCTCAGAGAGAAAATGCACTTCAACATGCTTTTGAGCTATGGAACATCGATGACACTTGCAATCTCTTGCAATTTGATTCTGTCTTGTGTGAGCTATGGCTTCTATTGAATGAGATAGAGGGTTTTCTAGTGCGGGTTCCTTTCCATTCCCTACCTCAAGGATAGGAGGAGAAATCGAAGGAACCACTAAGGGTTGAGAAACCATAGGGGAATGAGGAGGGTCCCACAAAATGAGTTTTCTTTCCTTGTGCCACTAAAAAGGCAAGAGGAATAGGAGCAATCACTGAAGGTCAAGGAGCAACAGGAGGAGGGGAAGGGTACTACAACATGAGTTGCTTTTCTCACATCACTAAAAAATTAGGAAGAATAGGAGCAACCATGAAAAGCTAAGGAACCACAGAGGTGCAAGGTGCTTGAGGATATACTAGTTACTAAACTCTAGGCCTATGTAGTGTGGAAACATTACACCTTGATTAAACATATCAATCAAGGGAAATTTTCATTACAACCACACTAGGGTCCTTACTAGCTTTTTTCTATCTATGTCTCTAGATAGAATAATTTCTAACAGACCCACTTTGTGCTAAGAAGGAATGAAAAATGAACTAAAATAATTTCTTGAAAGAAAGAGACTTGTTTACTGTTTTTTGAGTCTGCTAGACTCAAATAGTCATAGGGATTTGTGAGTCATTATCAGGATTCAAAAGGCTAAAGGAATTGGGTCAAGGATCACATAAAGTCGACATCATTTAAACCACATATCAGCTTCTACAGACTCAAGGATGAGCTGCCAATTTCATTCCAAGAGCATGCCACATGGAGGCTTCCCACTCCTTGAAGATGGTGTTAGTTCTGGCACAGTCTCTGGTTTGCGCCATTATGACATGTGGCATTGATTTATCATTGTGGTAATGTCAGGTTACTAAAGATTCATAAAAAGTGGAGGCCGCAGAAGCTATTGATTTGAAATGATAAGATATTGCGACGTGTCAGCCTCGTTCACCTCAAAAATGGGTAGGTCTAACACATTCGAGACACTGCACCATTGGTTGGAGGCTCTGACGCGGCCTTGTAGTGGGCCCCCGATGCTCTAAGGAGGTGATTCATGAGACTCCTCTAGTGCTTCCATGTGGAAGCATTCCGCACATCTAAAAGATTGGTAGGACTACCACGGTTTCCTTCATGTGCCATTGACTAGTACATTTGAGTCAGCTAAAGGTGTCGGGGCCTAATTTCATTGAATCAAATGTCAAACCATGTGAGCCCCAAGGTATTTTTGTGATGCCACATGTCAGCCCCGTGCACCTCAAAAGGGTGTTAGTTCTGAAACATTTAAGATGATGCGTCTTTGTGCCATGTGGCACTGAGTCATATTTGGCAGGGCCTGTTCTTTTTAAATATGATAGAAATAATGGGGGTTGTGAGCCTTTTTAAGGATTCCACATGTCACGGTCGTGCCTCTCCTCAGCAAAGTTACCTGACACTCTTTAAACCATGCAGCCCATTTCATCATAGAATCAAAAGGATCTCGGGTCCTTGATCTTGAGCCCGAGGCAATCTAACGGTCTGCCCATTTATGAAGGAACTTTCAAAGTCGCAGAGGAGCCTGATGCACCATTTTTTAAATTTGATGAGTTAGGAAACTTGCAGGGATTCAAAATGGACTCAAGTGTATCTAAAAGGGACACGTCATAGTTTGGCATCGCACCAAATGACTTTCAATCAGTCAAATTTTCTTGGTGATCCAACTCATGACATGATTCAATTCTTGGCAGTTCTTGATGGGTTTTGGTCGTTGAGTCTCATAAATGGGTATGGGTGGATTTGATTGCTTTTAGCCTTCTCTTGAGGCACCATGAATACAAAGTAAAGGTGAGGCATAGTTAGGTGTAGTGGAGTAGGTGTATTTTAATGTCAGAAGTGACATAAGTAGATGTGGTTAAGATTTCTGCCTAGGCTTTGCTCTATGAATCAATGCTAAAGTTAGTGTGGTAGTTGGGATAGGTGATTCTGATCCAAGTGAGACGGTGTTGATTTTTTCTATATATACATGATCCAAAGATGTATTAGAAAAAAACAAGAGGTTTTTCGTTACTCAGTGGAAGCTCTATCAAAATGAGCCCTAGGTCTTTGTGGTTTTTCCAAGAATCAAATAAATGTTGATGAATTGTGCTATGTGGGTCTCTCATGTCTTCACATCAGATTCAACAATGAATGGATTATTGTCATGCTGTGCTCTATCTTTCTACTAGTTCTTAATCTCTCTTTGTCTTCTTTCTTCTTTGGCATATACATCCTCTATCTGTAATATGAGACTATTGAGCCTTATGCATTAATGACTGTGTGAATCTCACTTCTCATCTTTGCATTTGTGTTTGTTCTTGTTTCATGGTTCAAATCTTGTGTATTCAGTGATATGTAAGAAAGAAATTTTTTCTTTGGTTTTTCTCAATGTTAGGTAGGATTTACTTTATGTCTCCTTATTCCCTTTTTACCTCGGTATTGAAGCAGAACTCGTTGAAAATCCTATAAGGAACCAACCCTTAATCTAGAGGTTTGACCTCAAATAGCAAGCTCCCACACCTTGAAGTCATTCACATTGTGTCACTAGAATGCTTGGACTAGGTTCAAACGAGGGTGCAATTTCAAGTGATAACAGTTTCTGGCATCCCTGGTGGGATGGGTTTAATGACCCTTACATCAACCATTGAAGAATTTTGGTGTGTACTTCAGTGCATCTTTCCATTTAGGGCAGTTTCTTCAACACCATGGTGACTCCAATATCAAATCTACTAGTTTAAGTAGTCCAAGTGCTTAAAGATTATCAAGAATCAAGATTTAGGTGATATTCTCGATCTTTTCCTTCTTTTTGATGATTTAAATAACCTAGTGACTCTTCTAGTGTGTGCTTAGCTCTCAAAGAAGAAGATCTAGTTGCTTGTTTTAAATTACATCTGAATGAATTTCTGGCTTTCTTGAATTCTCTAGCATGACAAACTATTATGGAGGTTATGTCTCTTACCCTCCATTTTGTCAAAATGTAGTTTCCATGCCTCCATATTAAACCCAAAATGCTCTTGGTTTCATTCCAAATAACCCCGCTACAATAAGGTATCAGCATTCTCATAGTGATTACCTCCCCCACCCTTTCTTAGCCTTCATGGTAGCCCACTCATGCTTATAATTAGCCCCAAGAAGACTTTTTTTCTCCAAATAAGCATGTTTACCCCCCTATTCAGCCCCAAGATATCGATAACATGGATATTGGTAGTTTCAAGGATATCCTGTTAGACTTTCAAATAAGGATAAATGATAATGAAAGAGAGTAGGAGTATAACTTGCATCAAGAAGAGCTTGCTTATCAAGCTTATCTTCACCAACAAGAGGTGGAGGCACAAAGGAGCTACGAATAATAATGTTTTTCTATGCAGGCTACAACCAAAGAGGAGTGAATGAGGCAACTGCTTGCCCAAATCCAAAGGATGGAAGCCCAATTAGCCTCCTACATCCCAAACTCTAGTCAAACTCCTCCTAGAACTACAAATCAACCTAGTACAGAGAAGGCTTCTAGATTCAAATTTGAAGCTTCAAGCAAGGGAAGCTTTATAAACCTCCAAAGGAACCTCTTTGCTTCCATGTTCCATGCTTTAGAGGGCCTCGTCCTTCACAAGAGCCTATTCCTACGCAAACTTAGCCTATTATCCCCTAAGAAAAACCCACTCAAAAGCCCATTCCCCTTCAATAAATTCAATAAACCCTTAAAATTCCCATCCCATCTCGGCCTTCTTGTCCTAACATCATTTCACTTTGCAAAGGTAGAGTTACCATTTGGCAAGCTAGCTAGATGGATGAGCCAGAGAAGGAGGTATTTGAGAGAAAAGAACAATCTTCTACTTATAAGCCTCATGAACCTATTGAGAAGGTGGATTCATGTACAGGGTTGAATCCTCTGGATTTTCACTCATTTGAAGGTTTTTATAATGCTTTTGATGAGATCAACGAGAGTAGAAAACAAAGTTTGTGTGGTGAGGATCTTTAGTTGTAGAGACAACTTGCGCAAGAATCAAAGGAAGAAGAAAATGAAGAATATTTTGAAGATGATTCCTTGACTCGTCTCAAAGCTAAGAAGTGTTTGTAGAAGAATGATGAAATCTCCATTCCTCATTTAGAGGAAGAAATTGTAAAGGAAATTCTCCTAGAAGCTATAGAGAGTGGTGGTCCTGACCTATTTGATGAGCTTAATTATTTTATTGGTGAAGACAAAGAAAGCACCCCGATGGCACATCAACAAAGGATTCATAGTAATGTAAAGATGTTAAAGACTATGGAGAGTTTCTAGTAAATGAAGACTAGTATGAGAATGAGGTTATTGCTCTTGAGGGGGAACATTAAGATAGTCCCATTTTGGGGAATGAAAAGTTTGATGCACATAAATTTCCTCATTGAGTTGAGTGAGATATCAAGCATGGACTTACACTTTAGGATGGGTATCTAGACATTTCCTCAAGACTTGTAGAGAGCTACCAGTTAAGACATGTCCTCTCATGTAGAAGAGTCCGGAAGAGGTTGAAGAAAACCTTTTCTAGGATGAGCTGGAGGGATTTTTCTTAGGTTTTGTCATCAAACCATAGTGTCCCGACTAGTAGGATGATAAAGAAGTAGAGCATAAGCATAAATCTAGCTTTGATGACGTGAGCATCATCTCAAGGAGATGTCCCATCTGAAATCTAGCCTAGCTAGAAATTAGTAAGAAGGATTCACCACTGGTCATGCTTATTCCAAAGCATGAGATTGAGCATCAAGAAGGATGGATTTAACCTACTTATTCACTTCAAAATGACTACATTTACAATCAAGTCAAGTGGGTAAGTGAGTTTGCTTTTGTTCTTGTAAAATTAGTTCAATAGTTTGTTGAAACCCCCTTTTATCCACCTCTTTCTAGCTCCCCATAAGCTTCAAAGCATTCTAAATTGAATAGAAAAGGTAGTTATTTTGAAAAACTAGTCAATGGATTTGTTTTAGTCATATTTAGGTTAAATTAGGTTTGTGTAGTTTCCTTTTCCTCCAAGTGCTTTTGCACATGCTACTTTCTCATTAGGAGACTATAAGCTTTGTTGTTTTTGAGTGGGTTGTGGTGTCTTTTTGTGTCATTTCTATTGTAGAGGCATTGGTAGTTAGATGTTTCAATTTTCTAGCCTTGAGGCTCTTCTTGTAAAATTGTTGCTAGTCCATTTTTGGCTCCTATTGCCAATGGATTCTTAAGGATACTAGTTCTCAGTGTTTAGTAGGAAAACCACCCTATGAGGTCACCAAAATGTTGACTATTTTTTAAGTCTACCAAATTCGAATATTCATGGGGTCTATGAGTCATTATCGAGAGTTGAAAGGCCAAAGGAATCAGGTCAAGGATCACATAAAGGCGATGTCATTTAAGCCACATATCGGCTTCTACAGACTCAAGGATGGACTGTCAATTCCATTCTAGGAGCATTCCATGTAGAGGCTTCTCGCTCCTTTGAGATGGTGCCAATTCTAACACAGTCTCTAGGTTGCAACTTTGAGACATATGGCATTGAGTTATCATTGTGGCAGGGCTGGGTTACTAAAGATTCATCAAAAGTGGAGGCTGTGGAACCCGTTGATTTGAAACGATAAGTTGTTGCAACATGTTAGCCCCACACACCTAAAGAATGAGTAGTCTGACACATTTGGGATGTGCCATTGGCTGGAGACTCTAATCAGCTCTATGGTGGGCCCTCGATGCTATAAGGAGGTGATTCATGAGAATCCTCCAGTGCTTCTATGTGGAAACATCGTACTCATCTAAAAGAATGGTAGGATTTGCATGGTTTCCTTGATGCACCATTAGCTAGTACATCTGAGTCAGCTAAAGGTGGCGAAACCTAGTTTCATTGAATCAAAGGATAAACCATGTGAGCCCCAAGGTATTTTCTATGATGCCACATGTTAGCCCCATGCACCTCAAAAGGGTGGTGGGTCAGACACATTTAAGATGATGCACCTTTGTGCCATGTGGCACTGAGTCACATTTGGTGGGTCTCGTTCTATTAGATGTTGATAGAAATAATGGGGGTTGTGAATATTTTTAAGGATTCCACGTGTTGTGGCCATGCTTCTCCTTAGCAAAGCTAGCCCAAAACTCTCTATACTAGGTGCCATTGTGCCACATCAGAAATGGTGGGTCCATTTCATCATAGAATCAAAAGGATCTTGGTCTATTGATCTTGAGCCACGTATTTATGAAGGACCTTTCAAAACCACAAAGGAGCCCGATGTGCCATTTTTTAAATTCGTTGAGTCAACAGACCTATGGGGATTGTAGGATGGACTAAGATGCATCTCCAAGGGATATGTGCTACTTTGCCATCCCGCCAAATGACTTTCAATTAGTTAGAGTTTCATGGTGATCTAACTCATGTCATGATTCAATTCTTGGTGGTTCTCGATTAGTTTTGGTTGTTGAGTCTCATAAATGGGTATGAGTGGATCTAATTGTTTTTTACCTTCTCTCAAGGTGGAATGAATGTAAACTAAAGGCGAGGCATATTTAGGGACGATAGAGTAGGTGCATTTCAATGCCAAAAGTGACAAAAGTAAATGCAATTGGTATTTTCGTCCAGGCTCAACTCTGCAAGTCAATGCTAAAGTTAAAGTGAGGTGGTGTTGTTTTTGCTATATATACATGATCCAAAGATGTATTCAATAAAAGAGGAGGTTTTTCTTTAGTTGACAAAAGCTCTGTCAAAATGAGACCTGGGAATTTTGTTGGGAAAATGTGTCTCAACCATGGAATTGTATAAGTTTTATTATTGATATATATATATATATATATACATATATATATATATACATACATATATATATACATATACATATACATATATATATATATACATATACATATACATATATATATATACATATATATATATACATATACATATATATATACATATATATATATATACATATACATATATACATATATATACATATACATATATATATATATATATATATATATATATATATATATATATATATATATATTATGTGTGTTAACATATTTTTGTTAACAAAAATTGTTAAATGGCAAACATACATTAAATTAATGATATATTGTAAATATGGACCATTCATTATTAGGTTTTAGATCCAATGGTAGATATTTTGTTGGATTGTCTTGCCCTAGAAGGTAATCCTATTTTATGATGGCGTTGTATTACAACTGCAATATCTTGATCTAATTTGAGAGTCTGATAGAAGTTGTGTTGTCTCCAGAACTCTAGTGGTGATACTCCTGTGAGAAGCTTTCTCTACAAGTATATTGTAATCTTTGTGATTTTTGAATAATCTATTGGGCAGCTTTTGGAGTGTGGGGTTTTTCTCCTAAAAGGGTTTTCCCCACATAAATCACTGTGTTGTGGTATGCAATAATATTATATTTATTTTTGTTTAAGTTTCTCTAACTATTAAATATATGTAAATTTTTGCATTATCCTCCTCTCAAGATTAGTGTAGGAAGTTGTTCCACGACCTTAGCTTCCTTACAAGTATCAAATCCTAATCACCTTTGGTTTCAGTTGTGGGTTGTTGGATTTTTTGAACTAATCCAAATTTGAGTGGGAGCTTGTGCAAAAGATACTTTGTGATCTTGTTGGAAGAATTTTCAGACGACAAGTTCATTAGGGAGAATAGAAGTGGATAAATTTTCTGGAAATAATTTTGAAACGTGGAAGTTGAAGATGGAGGATCTGTTCATAGATCAAGATCTATGGGATGTTGTTGATGAGAAGGTTTCAAGGCCTACAGATCCTACTTTGACTGCTCAATATGATGTTATGGACCATAAAGCCAGGGTCAAATTAGATTTGCTTTGGAAGACTGTTTTAATCAATTTTCATGAAGAGACCTCTGCACATAAACTATGGAAGAAGCTTGGTGAGATGTATCAAGCCAAATCTTTAGTGAACAAGATTTTCTTGAGGAAGAAATTGTACTCATTGAGAATGGAAAATAGTGGACGAATTACAGACCACCTAGAAGAATTCAATATGTTGGTGGCTCAATTGGCATCAGATGGTCTCAAAATGGATGAGAAAGAGAAATGCCAGATATTGCTTTGTTCTTTGCCTGATTCGTGGGATTCTCTTGTTATGGCTATTGGAAGTACTTTTGTTATATTGAAGACTAAAGAGATGGTGGGTTCTTTGCTTTCTGAAGAGATGAGGAGGAATGTATCCATCAGTTCCAAGGAAAACCTAAATGTTCATGGAAGACCTAAGGAAAAAGACAAAAAGAATGGCAAGTGTAATAAATCCAAGTCCAAGGGGAGATCCAAATCTCCTAGAAAGTCCAAAGTTGTTTGCTGGAACTATGGTAAGCCTAGACATATTCGTAAGGAATGCAAAGAAGAAAAGAAGAAGAAAATGAAGAGATTTGATTTTTATTCTGAGTCTAAGAAGGAAAATGGTGATGCATTCATTACAGCTTTGGCAACTCGTGCATGTAATGGTGCATGGTTAATTGACTCAGGTGTATCTTTCCATATGACCTTTAATAGAGATTGGTTTTCTAAACATGAAGAATTTGATAGAGGTAAGGTGTACTTGCCTGATGATTCTTATTTAAATATTGTTGGCCGTGGTAAAGTTAGAATTAAGTTTCCTGATGGTAGAATAAAAAGGATTAATGGTGTGTTGCATATCCTTGGATTAGCATGAAATTTGTTATCTATGAGCAAACTAATAGATGCAAGTGTGCAGGTAGTATTTTCTTATGCAGGATGCAAGATGGTTAGAAGTGCTATGGTGATTTCTATAAGTGTTAGATATGGCACACTATATAAGCTTGATGCATACACTATTGGGTGCAATAGTACTTCTATGAAAAGAAAGTCTATGGAAGAGGTGAGGGTTTCATCTTCAGCAGATGGTCATGCCTTTTGGGTACCCAAGGGTTCTTTTTCTTCTGAATCAAAGGTACCTACAGAGAAAACTATGTTATGGCACCAGAGACTTGGCCACATTGGAGAAAAGGGTCTAAGGACCTTGAAAAATAAAAACCTTGTTGAAGGGTTGTCTGATTGTAATCTTAAGTTTGATTTCTTTGAGCATTGCATTTATGGAAAACAAAACTACGTTTAGTTTTACTCGAGTTATCATAAATCTTGTGGTGTATTAGATCTTATTCATTTTCATGTGTTTGGTCCTGTAGATGTTCCTTCAATTAGAAAATCCACATATTATGTTTCATTTATTGATGAATATAGTAGGACATGGGTATACTTTCTAAAGAGTAAATCTAAAGTTTTTAGTTGATTTAAAGAATTTAAAGCAATGGTTGAGTTGCAAACTATAAAGAAAATAAAATGTTTGAGGACTAATAATGGCAGTTAATTTTTCTCTAATGATTTTGATATATGTTGTAAAGATTGTGGTATTCATAAACAAAAGACAACTCTGTATTCTCCACAACAGAATGGAGTTGTAGAAAGAATGAACAAGACACTAATGGAGAAGGCTAGGAGTATGTTGAGTGGTGCTAGTCTAGAATAGAGGTTTTGGGCTAAAGTTGTTGCCACTGTTTGTTACCCAATTAACAGGTCTCTTACATCAGCTCTTGTTGATAAAATGCATATAGAGGCATGGTTAGGTCACAAGCCTTCATTAAGACATCTTAGAGTTTTTGGTTGCAAGGCATATTCACATGCGCCAAAGGAGAAGTGAACAAAGTTGGAGAACAAGGATGTGAAATGTCTCTTCATCAGATACAATTATGGTGTGAAAGGATACAAGCTTTGGGATCATGTTGCATAGGTAATATATAGTAGAAGTGTTCTTTTTGGAGAAACTAAGCCTTCTTCTATTACATTGCAGCCAAAACAAAGTAAACAGGAAGATGTGATTCATTTTCCTTCTACACCTGAGAAAGTTTAATCAAGGCCCACGGATAGACAAGAAGTTGAGGAGAGCTCATCTAGCTCTGAATCTTCAGAAGAGGAGGAACAACTTCCAACTCAGCTTGTTTGTAGGTCTACAAGGCATAGACAACCACCTGAAAGGTATTCACTTGATGATTGGAGATGTATTTTTTCTTTAAATACTAACATGGATGAACCAGGGTCTATAGAAGAGGCATTAGGTATGAATGATGCAGAGTCTTGGAAGATTGCTATTGATGAACAGATGGCATCTTTGAAAAAGAATGATACATGGGATCTTGTACCATTTCTTGAAGGATGAAAACCTGTTGGTTGCAAATGGGTGTTTAAGAAAAAGATTGGTTCAGATGGAGGTATTGGGAAGTACAAAGCAAGGTTGGTTACGAAAGGTTACTCTCAAGTTGAGGATGTTGATTATGGAGAGATATTTTATCCTGTTGCAAAAATCATATCCACTAGATTTTTTCTTTCTATTACTATTGCTTATGATTTAGAGGTTGAGCAAATGGATGTGAAAACTGCTTTCCTTCATGGTGACTTGGAGGAGGATATTTATATGACACAGCTAGAGCACTATGTGGTGAAAGGTAAAGGTAATTTGGTTTACAAATTGAAGAGATATTTGTATGGCCTAAAATAGAGTCCTAGGATATGGTACAAGAAATTTGATACATATGTTTTGAGTTTGGGATTTGAGTGTTCTAAATCAGATCATTGTGTTTATTATAAAACTGATGGTGATCTTTTCCTATTTATTACATTATATGTTGATGATATGATATTTATTGGTAAAGGGAAAGATAAGATTTCAAAACTAAAATCTCAACTTGCTGCTAAATTTGAAATGAAAGACCTTGGTGCAACTAGACATATTCTTGGGATGGAAATTAGAAGAGATAGAGTGAATAGAAATCTATTGCTTGGCCAAGGTAAGTATGTCAATTCAATTTTACAGAGGTTTAACATGCAGGACTGTAGACCATTGTGTATTCCCTTTTTAGTTGGAACAAAGTTATCTATTTCAGATTGTCCAACATCTCCATTAGAGATGGAAGAGATGAGTAGAGTGCCTTACTAGAGTGTAGTTGGAAGTTTGATGTATGCTATGATTTGTACTAGACTAGATATTGCCCAAGCAGTGGGAGTTCTTTCTAGAATTATGTCTAATCCTGGTAGAGTTCATTGGGATGCAGTTAAAAGAGTCTTCAGATATTTGTGTGGTACCTCAGAGTATTCATTGTGTTATCATAGTAATTTGACTGAAGACGATATTTCCCTTGATATTCATTGTTATGTGGATTTAGATTAGGTAGGTGATATTGATAGTAGACAATCCACCAGTGCTTATGTGTTTACTTTATTTGGTGGTGCAATTAGTTGTATGAGTAAGAGATAGGTTGTGGTTGCTTTGTCCACTACTGAAGCTAAAGTATATGGTAGCTACTCATGCTTGCAAAGAAGCCATTTGGCTTAAGAGACTGTGTTTAGATGTTAGAATAAAATAAGGTGTAGTGACAATTTATTGCAACAGTTAGAGTGTGATCTGTCTAGCTAAGAACCTAACATTGCATGCTAGGACCAGGCACATTGATGTACAATATCATTTTGTTAGAGATATGGTCAAAGATGGTAAGGTGAAGTAGTTAAGGTAGAGACTTTTATGAATGTTGTCGATTCTATAACTAAGTCTGTGAGCACAGAAAAGTTTAGATGGTGTTCAGAGACTATGGGCCTTTTGGCCCCTAGCAATTAAGAGATGATGTTTACTCCCTCTCATTGCTCTTGCAAGGTGTTCGACAAGTGGGAGATTTGTTGGGAAAATGTGTCTCAACCTTACAATTATATAAGGTTTATTGTTGATATATATATATATATATTTCTTAGTTACATTGATAGGTGTAATATACAATGGGAGCATGGGGTGGAGTGGGATGCATGTTATCATTTTTTGTTAACAAAAATTGTTAAATGGCCGACATACATTAAATTAATGATATATTGTAAATCTGGGTTGTTCATTATAGGTTTTAGATATGATGGTATATATTTTGTTGGCTTGTCTTCCACTAAAAGGTAACCCTATTTTTTGACGGCATTGTATTATGGCTACAGTATTGTGATGTATTTTGAGAGTCCGATAGCAGTCATGTTTGTTGCAAGTATGAGGTTAACCAGTGTTGTCATTGATGTCAACATACTCATCTTGCATTGATAAGAAGGATTGGATGAGCTGTGTGCTGAGGATATTGAGAAAATTAGTCTCAATCAGGAACAGTGAAGAACAGTGATGAGAAGAAGGCAAAAGTACTCAATAGGTTGAGTATCAGAGGATGCGGATTAAAGGGTTTGTAGATATGAGTCTTGAGATGTTCTAATTAAGATTTCAGAGGTCCCCATGAAGATATGAAGAAGTTGTGATCGATCAAGTAGAACTAGTTCCGAGAGATGCTCCGGAGTGACAGATTGTTACAAAAAGGTCCGGTGAGATCCGGAAGTGCATTGTCCTATTCTGTAGATTGAACAAAGTGTTTGGGATGTCCTTGTGATGTGTCATCTCGATTGGTACATGGTTTGGAGGTCTGGAAGCATCTTCTTTAGTATGACAGTGGCGATAGACTATGTTCTTGAAGTTTCAGATGAGCAAGAGAAGAGATTCTAGTGAGTAGAGGAAGTGCGGATGTACGTTGTCATTCAGGCAAGCTTGTGAAGGTTCTTGGATCATGTTGAGGTTGTGTTGTTGGTCCACATTAGTGTTAGAGCCCGGAATTGAAGATATTCTTCCGAATGGAGATGTTCTTGTTGGCCGACTGGATGAGTTCTTCCGAATGAAGATGTTCTTGCTCAGACTGGCCGACCAGATGAGTTATTTATCTTGCAAATGTTCTTGTGGTTGATTGCCGACTCGGATGATTGTTCCTAAGTCGATGCCTTATATAAATGAAGGTTTGTGAATTCATTTTGTAGTGTGAGGTGTGGAGCGGATGAGTGTGGTATAGCGAAAGAGCGAAAGGTAGAGCAGGTATGACTCGGGCTTAAATGGAACTGATCTAGACATGGTGAAGATGTCATTCTCTAGTTCAAGTTTGTGATACTTATGATCTTGTAGACAGTGTGTCTCTTGTAGGTAGTGTGCCTCCTTGTGAGCAGTGTGCTCAGGCAGTGAGCCCTAATTGGCATCTGCCATTCATTTTTCTTATTCTTCTAATAGAGAATAATCCTTGGGTTAATCACCCCATGGTTTTTCCCTTAACCGGGTTTTCCACGTCAAAAATCTTGGTGTCTAATGTGTTGATGTTTATCTGCTCTGGTGTTTATGCTTTCTACTTTCATGAATGGTTAATTGATATGCTATTAACTAACAAAGAAGAATCAAGTGTTTCAAGTAGAAGCAAGGTTTTTGTACAACTGATTCACTCCCCCCTCTCAGTTGTGTGCCCTAGATCTAACAATTGGTATTAGAGCCAAGTTCTTCTAAAAGGAGCTTAACCGCTTGAGGAGATCCAGGATGTCATCATATAAGAAAGATAGTCTGAAGTTTGATGGAACCAATTTCTTGCTCTAGAAAGGCCACATGAAATGTCACTTGGAGTGTATGGGAAAAGCATACTTGTCCATGATCACAAAGACTTATGTACCTCCACAGGGTGGTCCAACAACTCTGAATGAAATCACAGATGCTGAAAACAATTTGCAAACCAAAGAAGCTCTTCTAAGCGTATTGAATGATTCAGAGCTCTCAAATGTTATTGACCTACCAACTGCATATGAGATCTGGGTTAAGCTGGAACTTCTATATGAAGGAGATGAGTTTGTTAAGAGTGCAAGGTTGCAAAGTCTGAAAAGAAAATTTGAAAGACTGAAGATGAGAGATGATGAAAATATCACTACCTTTATGCCAAGAGTGAATGAGTTGGTGTGTGGAATCAGGAATGCTAGTGGAGTTCTAGATGAAAATGAAATTGTTTCCAAAATTCTCAGATCCCTTCTTGCTGCCTACAAAATCAAGGTTGCTGCCATTGATGAATTCAGAGCCCATACAACTGTCACAAGAGAGCAATTGGCTGGCAAATTGGCTGCATTCGAAATGACTGAGTTTGGAGATGATCACCCTAAGACTAAATCTGCATTCAAAGCCAGTGCCTATGTGAAAGGCAAACAAAGATTTGATCCAAGAGAGAACTCTTCAAGGAAGCTGTCATGGTATGATCAAGCAAGGAAAGACATGGAAGAGGAAGAAGTAGAAACAACTCAACTTGAAGCCCTCATTGCAAAGAGACTGCCAAGAGGATCCGGTAAGTATGAAGGAAAATTAACCTGTAATTGCTTCAACTGCAATAAGATTGGTCATTTTGCTTCAAGATGTCCGGAAAGATCTGCAAGGTCAAATGCTAACAGACAAAGGTTCCAAAAGAACTGTTATTATGTTCATGAAGAAGATGATAATGAAGGAGTAATAGATGATGAATCAGAAATAGGAAGCAAATCTAGAAATGAATGGGTGTTTATTGCCATCAAGGAAGAAGATTCAATATCCTCTGAATCTGTCAATCATAAGGTTGTGGAAAGTGCTTTGGCTGCCCAAGTTGAAGAAAAGGATGATTGGGTTATTGACAATGGATGTTCTCACCACATGACAGGTGACAAGAACAAGCTCTTGAATTTGGAAAGGTATGAAGGATGAATGGTAAAGTTTGGTGATAATTCTGCTGGCAGAATCAGAGGTAGGGGAACTATTTATTTTGATGGAAAGAGCAAAACCGGTAATGTACTATATGTTGAAGGATTGAAGCACAATCTTCTCAGTGTTGGTCAGTTGGTGGACAAAGGCTATGATCTCCAGTTTAAGAATGGAAGATGTAGGATCTTTGAAAGCTCTGGAACTGAGATTGCATCCGGTACTCAAACAAAAGGTAATATCTTCCATCTAGTTGGTTCTAATAAAAGTTGTCTGTTTGTTCAAGTTGATCAGAGTTGGTTATGGCATAGAAGAATGTGTCATGTGAATTTTGATAACATCATCAAGATAAGCAATACTCAGGCTGTAAGAGATCTTCCAAAATTGGTGAAACCTACAAATAGTTTGTGCAAAGAATGTCAGCTAGGTAAATAGAGCAGAGTCTCTTTCAAAAGCAAGGATCAATCCTCAACCGGATTATTGGAATTAGTCCATACTGATCTATGTGGTCCGATAAGAATCGAGAGTATGCAAGGTGATAAATATTTCATGTTACTGATTGATGATCATTCCTGGATGATGTGGGTTACCTTCCTAAAAGATAAATCAAAAGCCCTTGAGAAGTTCAAAATCTTCAAAGCTATGGTAGAGAATCAAACTAGATTGAAACTAAAATGTCTGAGGTCTGATAGAGGTGGTGAATTCACATCCGGTGAATTCATAGACTTTTGTGAGAAGCATGGCATAAGAAGACAGTTGTCTGCTCCTAGGACTCCACAGTAGAATGGAGTAGTTGAGAGAAAGAACTGGACCATCCAAGAAGCATCTAGGACAATGATGATGGAAGCAAATGTTCCTCAGATGTTTTGGAGAGAAGCTGTCAGCACTGCAGTCTACACTCTTAATTGAGTTCAAATCAAAAGCAATACTGGTAAGACTCCTTATGAACTTTGGTTTGGTATAACTCCCACTATGAGATATTTTAGAGTATTTGGTAGCAAGTGTTACATCAAAAGAGATGAAGATCTAGGAAAGTTTGATGCTAGAAGTGATGAAGGAATTTTCTTGGGTTACTCCACTCAAAGCAAAGCATACCAGTGTTACAATAAGAGATTGAGAAAGATGATAGAAAGTACAAATGTGAAGGTTGATGAAGGAATTGAGAAGCCCTCAATGTTCTATGAATATGATGAAGATGATCAGAATGATTCTCTGGTACAAAGAGCTCAATCCTCCTCTGAAATTTAGATACAGACTGATCCAGTAAATCAGGAAGAAGAGGTTTGTCTGAATGAGCCTGATCAAGAAACAGTAGTGCAAGAAACACCCAAACCTCCAAGGTATGTAACTCTAAATTATTCTGAAGATCAGATCATAGGTGACAAAAGCAAAGGGGTACAAACAAGGAGGAGAATTTCTCAAGATTCAAATGAATACTGTCTAATTTCAAAGATTGAACCTAAGACAATTAATGAAGCTTGCAATGATGAAAACTGGACCAAAGCAATGGAAGAAGAGTTGATGCAAATTGAGAAAAATCACACTTGGGATCTTGTTCCCAAACCTAGAAACAAGAATGTGATTGGAACCAAATGGGTCTTCCAAAACAAACTAAATGAAGTTGGTGAAGTAATCAGAAACAATGCCAGATTGGTCTGCAAAGGCTACTCTCAAATAAAAAGAATTGATTTTGAAGAAACCTTTGCTTCGGTGGCAAGAATTGAAGCAGTCAGATTATTTCTTGCATTTGCTGCCTTCAAAGACTTCAAGGTATATCAAATGGATGTCAAGTCTGCCTTCCTAAATGGTGATTTGGAAGAAGTATACATTGAACAACCAGATGGATTTGAATTGTCTGATCATGATGATATGGTCTACAAGTTGAAGAAAGCACTGTATGGATTGAAGCAAGCTCCAAGAGCATGGTATGAAAAGTTGGATAAGCATCTTGTGCAGATTGGTTTCAACAAAGGTACTGTTGATAGTAATCTATATTTCCAAATAGATAAGGTAAACATCTTGATTGTTGAAGTATTTGTTGATGATATCATCTTTGGAGGAAAAGACAGTATGTGCAAAACTTTTGCAAATCAAATGAAAAGTGAGTTTGAAATGTCAATGCTTGGTGAAATGAATTTCTTCTGGGTCTACAAATTACTCAGACAAAGAAAGGCATCTTTATCTCTCAGACCAAGTATGTGAAAGAATTGTTGAGGAAATTCAGAATGGAAGATTCAAAGCCAATGAACACTCCTATGGCAACTGGATGTAAGTTGAGCAAAGATGATGACTCTCCTAAGACTGATCAGACCAAGTACAGATCAATGATTGGAGGACTATTGTATCTCACTCAGACTAGACCAGATATAATGCAGGCTGTTGGTCTTGTGGCAAGATTTCAGGCTGATCCTAGAGAATCTCATGTTATGGCTATCAAGAGGATTTTTAGATATCTAAAGGGGACAAGTGAGTATGGTCTATGGTATCCTAGAGATCATGATTTCTCTCTTCATGCATATACAGATGCAGATTGGGCAGGAGATGTGGATGACCGGAAGAGTACAAGTGGAGGAGCATTCTTTTTGGGAAAAAGGTTGGTTTCTTGGCTAAGCAAGAAACAAGAGGTAATATCTCTGTCTACAACTGAAGCAGAATACATTGCAGCAGCAGGTAGTTGCACTCAAATCTTATGGATGAAGCAGATGTTAAGAGACATTAAAGTAGAATATGAGGAACCTATCACAATTTTCTATGATAATTCAAGTGCAATAAATATTTCTAAGAATCCAGTGTTGCATTCTAAGACCAAGCACATATCTATCAAGTTTCACTTTCTGAGAGAGCAAGTGAACAAGGATGAAGTCAGATTGGAGTATGTACCCTCCAAGGATCAGATTGCAGATATTTTTACTAAACCTCTTCCCAAGGACTCTTTTGAGTATCTCCGGGAGAAGTTAAGGGTCATGGCCCCTTCGGTGATGAACTAGGATGCACTGATGTGCATCAGTCTGGTGGATATCACAGTCATATCTTGTGATCCAGATTGATGATGGGGAGCTACCACTAAGGGGGAGCAGCTAGTATGATTCTGATGTGTTAGAGTTGCAAGTATGAGCCCTTTGCCATTGATGTCAAAGGGGGAGAGAAGACATGCAAAAAATAAGTGGTTGATGATCAAAGGGGGAGCAGTAAAGGAAGAGAAGACATGTGAAGAGTTGTTACTGTTAGGGGGAGCTGTGACAGAAAGGAGAAGATCTTGTCTTGATGGTTTTTCACATCATATGTTGCCATCAATGACAAAGGGGGAGATTGTTGCAAGTATGAGGTTAATTAGTGTTGTCATTGATGTCAACATACTCATATTGCATTGATAAGAAGGATTGGATGAGCTGTGTGCTGAGGATATTGAGAAAATTAGTCTCAATCAGGAACAGTGAAGAATAGTGATGAGAAGAAGGCAAAAATACTCAATAGGTTGAGTATCAGAGGATGCGAATTAAAGGGTTTGTAGATATGAGTCTTGAGATGTTCCAGTTAAGATTTCAGAGGTCCCCATGAAGATATGAAGAAGTTGTGATCAATCAAGTAGAACTAGTTCCAGGAGATGCTCTGGAGTGACAGATTGTTACAAAAAGGTCCGATGAGATCTGAAAGTGCATTGTCCTATTCTGCAGATTGGACAAAGTGTTTGGGATGTCCTTGTGATGTGTCATCTCAATTGGTACATGGTTTGGAGGTCTGGAAGCATCTTCTTTAGTATGACAGTGGCGATAGGCTATGTTCTTGAAGTTTCAGATGAGCAAGAGAAGAGATTCCAGTGAGTAGAGGAAGTGCAGATGTACGTTGTCATTCAGGCAAGCTTGTGAAGGTTCTTGGATCATGTTGAGGTTGTGTTGTTGGTCCGCATTAGTGTTAGAGCCTGAAATTGAAGATATTCTTCCGGATGGAGATGTTCTTGTTGGCCAACTAGATGAGTTCTTCTGGATGAAGATGTTCTTGCTCAGAATGGCCAACTGGATCTGAATTATTTATCTCACGAATGTTCTTGTGGTTGATTACTGACTTGGATGATTGTTCCTAAGTCGATGCCTTGTATAAATGAAGGTATGTGAATTCATTTTGTAGTGTGTGGTGTGGAGCGGATGAGTGTAGTATAGCGAAAGAGTGAAAGGCAGAGCAGGTATGACTCGGGCTTAAATGGAACTGATCCAGACATGGTGAAGATGTCATTCTTTAGTTCAAGTTTGTGATACTTATGATCTTGTAGACAGTGTGTCTCTTGTAGGCAGTGTGCCTCCTTGTGAGCAGTGTGCTCGGGCAGTGAGCCCTAATTGGCATGTGCCATTCATTTTTCTTATTCTTCTAATAGAGAATAATCCTTGGGTTAATCACCCCATGGTTTTTCCCTTAACCAGGTTTTCCATGTCAAAAATCTTGGTGTCTAATGTGTTGATGTTTATCTACTCTGGTGTTTATGCTTTCTGCTTTCATGAATGGTTAATTGATATGTTGTTAACTAACAAAGAAGAATCAAGTGTTTCAAGTAGAAGCAAGGTTTTTGTACAACTAATTCACCCCCCTCTCAGTTGTGTTCCCTAGATCTAATAATGTTGTCTCTGGATCTCTGGTGGTGATACTCCTGTGAGAAGCTTTCTCTGCAAGTATATTGTAATCTTTGTGATTTTTGAATAATACATTGGGCGACTTTTGGAGTGTGGGGTTTTTCTCCCAAAAGGGTTTTCCCCACATAAATCACTATGTTGTGGTATGCATGATATTTCTATTTATTTCTATTTAAGTTTCTGTAACTATTAAGATTTGTAAAGTTTTGCATTATCCTCCTCTCAAGATTAGTGTAGGATGTTTTTCCGCTACCTTAGCTTCCTTACACCTTTATGGTTTTTCTAAGAATCAAGCAAATGTTGACAAACTATGCCATGTTGGCCTCTCATGTCTTCATATATGATTCAACAATGAATGGATTATTGTCCTGTTGTGCTCTATCTTTCTATCAGTTATGAATCTCTCTTCTTCTGCTTTCTTCTCTAGCATATGGAGTGTCTATTTGTAATCTAAAACTATTGAACCTTCTACAATAATAAATATGTGTGAATCTCACTTCTCATCTTTGCATTTGTGTTTGTTCTTGTTCATGGTTTCAAATCTTGTGTATTTAGTCATATGTGAGTAGGAAAGTTTATGTTTGGCATTTTTCCATGTTAGGTTGGATTTACTTTCTATTTTCCCATCAGTCTTGAAGTAGAACTCATTTAAAATCCTACATGGAACCAACCCTTAGTCTAGAGGTTTGACCTCAAAGTGTAAGGTCCCACACCTTGAGGTCATTACCATTGTGTCAATGGAACGTTTGGACTAATGGAAATATATAGTCATAAAGACAATGTCCTCATAAACCTATAAGAGATATTTATGCAATCAAAGTATTCAGAAATCCACATGCAAAAGAATACGAGACATACCATCAAGGTGACAAAAGATATACCTTGGGAAAACCCTCCATAATGGAAAAACCTATTGGTTCCCAAATCTACACCTTAGTGAAATCTAAAGATTAGCAAGACCTTATGATCAAAATCACTCAAAAATTTGGCCAACAAATGGGAAATGGGTTTCATGCTTTTCTCCCCTACACTTCAGACTTTGTAGGACCTCAAGAGGCCACCCTTAATGATAGTGTGCATGAATATCAGACAAATTTGAAACACATTCCTAGAAGATGAAAATCTTCATACATACTGATAAGGATTCATATAATTGAACACATGGGTAACTAATTCCTTCTAATCCTTCAAGACTCAGGCATGAAGCTTGGAAATAATTATAAATAAATTACATGTATGGCTTAATATTTATCATATTTTAAACAATTTTTGGTAGTAGGGACTGCAAGAGGCTAACTGATGCCTATCAGGGGCTACAAAGTCATATGTCATGGATTTTATATCACAATGCTTAAACATATCTTAATGGTTTGTTGATGTATTATCACCTTATGATAACATGACCTCCAGAAGCCTGCAATATAGTTATACTTAACAATCCATCTAAAACTATAACACTCTCATCATTCTTATAAAAGCATTTACTTTATCCCTTGAATAGAAATCAATCTCAGAAAATAACTCACTATAGAAAATGTATAGGAATAAATCCATAATCCTTGATTATTTTATTATAAGAGCAATACTGTTTAGATTTGGAGACAATTACATTGCAATATGTATTTATATGTGCTCAAATTCAAGACATGGTAGCTTTTTCATGTGATGACTTACAAACACATATCTTCACCCATAATGGACATAAAATGATCTTCCTTTTTTACAAATCTTTTCCCCGAACTCCCCACCACAAAAATGAGACAAAAAATACAATTTATGAGAGAGGACAAGAACATGGAGAAAACCTAGATTCAACTGAGGCATGAAATCTGGCATGATTTGGATCCTTTGATCTTGCAACTAAATGGGCATGAAAAAATTCCTTTGTATGTTCTAACTTCTCCCTCATTTGTATTTCTCGTGTAAAAATTTTCACCTTTGTAGAATTAATTTACTGGCTCTAATTTCACTTGCAAGTGAAATTTTTTACCCTCGAGCAGTTACCCATGTCACTAGTACTAAAATCATACCTTTACATCAAGCATTCTACGCTCTGACTTCTAGAAATTATCACCTTCCTGTGCAACTTGGAGGTTTGTTCACCATCCCTAGGTATTCTTGTTCTTGCCTGGATGTTTGAAACAAATGTAGGGGCATTTTTAATAGTGGCAAAGCATTTTTTGACATGTTGGAGGCATGAGAAGTAGTGGAGGGGCATTTTTAAAACTTCCATGGGTGTGAAAACTTGTTACATGGTGGTTTTGGAGATGTGTGCGGGCCTTTACAAACATGTTGGAGTCGATTTAAGTCCTTCTAAGGTGATTTATGTTTATTGGTCTCTACCAGGAGTTAAAACCCTTTAAATGAATCATCTCGGTTGGTTTCCTTCACACCAAAATTAAAATTCCTTTCAATTGATCATAGTAACCTAGGAAAATATCATCGAGAATTGGTAAGAAGAGCCTGGTGACCTACAACCTTGCACATTTATGTAAGGTATAAACATTTGAAAAGTGCCAAATAATTTGAGTTAAGCCAAGAGGGAGGACACATCTATCCTACACATCCTAACTCTATTGCCTAAAGTAGATATGAGCACTGGTCATACTCACTTCAAAACATCATTTTATAGAAACCTAATTTACACTCAAACTTCAAACATTAGCATTAGAAATAACTTTCACCCTTATATTTGTCTCACATCCCTATGCCACTATGAGTAGATCACTAAGGTCACACAAATCTACATTTGCTACTAGGGTACACCTGACTAGGTTTGGCAGAACCTAAAGAGAAGGGGGCTTTCAATCATATTAGCCCTGTTTCATTAGCCAAAAGAGTTAAGAGAGCTTGACATCCTCTTAAGGTTAACAACCTACATTTTTGAGATCTAACACATTCCAGTTTTCAAGCAACCAAGGAGATCTGAGCAGTGAAGCAAAGGTGAACTTAAGTGTTTGGCGTGAACAAACCCTAACCAGAAGCGAAGAACAAGGTATTTACAGTCATCACTCTTGTAAAATTTTGTTGAGCTATGAAAATGTCTACTCCACAAGTTGTTGAGATAGCTAATAAGTGCCGACCTAAACTCAAGAAGCATCTGTTTAAATCCCTAGAAACAAACCTTGATGTTGCATTTTCTGATGTACCTTATGGAGTTATGCATAATGAAGATATTAGGGCTTACATTCATGCAAATATGGAATAATATGATCATGTAAAATTAGGGCAAGTCTATTTGGATGAATCATCAGGTGATAAATTTGAATTGAAAGAAGAATTCAGTGCTCTGCATGTGTAGACACCTAAAATTGATTCTTCACATTATTTATCAATTTCTTGTATTTTCACCATTGCATATGTTCATTTTTGTCTAGCACACTTGTATCAACGATCTATTTTCTTTTGAACCATCTATTTCTATCATTAATTAAATAAATTATATTTATTTAATTAATTTAATCTATTATCATGTATTTTCTTCTATTTTCCATCTATAATTAATAATTTTTAATTATTTAATTATCCCATTATTCTTCTTAAATAAATAAAATTAATAATTTATTTCTTTATCCCCTCATCATGCACATAAATTAATTAAATTTATTTATTTAATTTATATCTTTTCCTCCAATTTTCTAAATTTAGCGTTTTCCTCTATCATTTAAAAATAAATTAAATAAATTTATTTGTTTAATTTATTTTTTATTTTATCATTTGGACCTATCTTATCACTTTCTTCTATGTGTACAAGTCATCCTTGTCCATATTTTGTTAAAATAAAATACAAAAAATGATTTAATTGGTTCTAAAATCAATCATCCACATCATCCAACTCTTAAAATAGAAAAGCATCCTATTTTAAGAAAATCAATCTTACCATTACCAACAAACCATCTACAATCATTTAATAAAAGCTATCTCTATGGACACATGTCTTGTACACATTCATCCAAGCCTCTTGAATCATTTCAACCATCCACATAGCCACCTTTTTTCCACTGTTGATCAATCTTAGTTGAGAGCTATATATACACCGTCTCACCTCATTTCAATTATATCCCACTACTCTATAGCATCCAGATTTTCATCTCATACATATTGAATACATTGATCATCCATCAAACACTTTGAGCATATCATCTATCATCATGGCAACTTTGCCAACTATGGTTGTTCACTATTAAGAAGTAATCTACATTCAACCAAGGAATCAACACAATCTAGGTGACATTGTTCTTTGATTTGCTTTCATTTTGTGTCATTTAGATGGATTCTTTGAAGATGGTAGGATTGGGTTTTGATTGTATTGCTTGATCTTATTAACCCAATTTTTTCCTCACATACAACATGAAAATAAATTGGACACATGGATAGATTTTCCCATTTTCTCTAAAGATGCTTGAGTTAGGTATGTCCTAAGTAGAATCCATGACAAATTATTTTGGCTGGATGCACCTCATATGATAACTGTTGACCTATTTTCCTCCATCCAGAGTCAAATGGTTCACCTTCCTAATGTCTGATATCCCCTTCATATTTGGACCTTAGTTAATAGTTGGATGTTTTCTAAAGATCCGAATCTAACTAATATTAGGACCCTTGAGCATATGACAATGATGTCATCTAGACATTCTACCTCTGATATATCCCCCCAGTGTTAATATCTTGATGATGTCATCCAGATCCCCTCTTCAACAAAGTTCTTCATGCCGATGACATCATCATGTTATTCAAGAGGCATTCAGATATTAAGTTAGTGCTTGGATGTTAAAGGTTAATATCCATGTAGATTACGGTTTCTCCATGCTGCGAAGGTAATTTGACGAGTGTATCTGGATATTGCATAACTCACAGACCACCTAAAGTGATGTCACCTTCCTTATGCGTGGCTGTGAGATGGGGGCCACATGGAAGTCTTAGTGCACTTCCATGAAGCTAAATGAAAGATAACTCATTTCCTTCCACCCAACTCCGAAATGAAGACATGTGTAAAGGCAGTAGTGGGGCCGCATCTTTAAAGATATAACAACAACACGGTGTCACAGGTGAATCTTGCCTACCAAGAAGATTCTGTGCACAGCTGCGAGATGATGACACGTAGATATCCATAAGCTGGTTGACCACAATTTTGACTGCGAATATCTCCCCCATCCTAAGGAATTTCTACATGATCCAAAAGGCAAAAGTACTTAGAATTTCCTCCTCTTTAGTTTGGCGAGCTTTTTGGGTGATATTATCTTTTCAAAGTATGAACTAAATTTCATGATCTTGATCTGAATACGCATATCAGGATATCAGGGTGGCTGTTGATTGAAGAAGAATATGCAGACTCAGCCAACAAGACACATCTGGAGTCAAATTGGAGTGGTATAAAAGTTTCTCAAATGTAGATATTTTACATTTATTGTTGCAGGTGAGTGATTCAGTAGCTCGCATTGATGGCCCAAAATATCTTGTGGCCACCTATGGATTTAAATATTTTCTACAATAAATTCTTGCAGGCTGACATTCCTTTTGGCATAGATATTTTCTGACAGAGCCCATGGGGCAATTCATTGTAACCTAGTTAGGTCATTTGGAATCAGATGCTATATAAGCATGAATGTAAGATGTAAAAAGGGTTAGAAAATAGTTAGTCTTATGCTTTTGTATTCCAAACAAAATTTTACTCTACTATAACTATGCCTCTTGATCAATAGATATGGTGTTTTACTTCTTCTTTCTTTTAACTCTGTGTAGCATTAGAATTGGTCATTGTTTGTGAATGTTTAATTCCTAGCAATCCATTCTTTACCTCTATTAAAATCTTCATGATCTATGTAAGTTTATCTAATGTTTTTTTTTATTTGTGCATCTTAGCTCTGTGAATGCTCTTTATTCAAACCTGGTGTATCACCTCCCTTTACTTTCAATTTTACTCCCGCTTCCTCTTTTCCTAACAGGTGGATAGATTAGGTTTAGTCTTAAGTTAGCTGAATCTCTCATTCAACAAAGGAACCAGCCTCTCTCTAGAGATTTGGCTTCCCTGTAGTGTCCCACATTTGGAGGTGATCTCAATATTTCACTAGACTATTGGAGCCCTAAAAGCCTTCAACACTGGGTGCAAATATATGTGACAATAGTTTCTGGCACGCCCAGTGGGACCAGATAGAAAAAAGAACCAAGCTGAGAATCTGGTGTTCTTCTTAGCTATTTGCATTTTAGCAGAATTTTCATGCACCTGGTGACTCTACATGTGTCTGGCTCTGATTAGTGCCACCTTTTATGTCTATGCAAACCAAGGCATCTTCAAGAGGTAATATCTAGTTTGCTAATTATCTGTTGCTTCTTTAAGGAGAAGGTCTAGGTTATCTAGGTCTCTTGTGAGAAGGGGTAGCACCTCAGTTTTACCTCTTTCAAGAGCTTAGTCCACACCCCCTCCTGTTAGATTCCAGTATAATAGAAGAAGATTGCATATCCCTAGACTGAATCTGAACATTCCTAGGATGGAAAGGAATTTTGCTTTTGTAACCTTCAATGGAGGAAGTCCATTAGATTTGGATGCATACAATGACATACCTGCCATAGCCTTGAAAAGTTTTTTACCCTTCATGGGTGATGGTTTCGTAACCCCTGCTGAGCATATCAAAGATATATCCAACGTATGCTCGGTTCATCATATTTAACATGAAGATGTTGCAGTCCATCTCATGGTTTCATCTTTCAAGAGAAGATCTCTCTAATGGGTCAAGAGCTTGACCCCTACTTCAATACATTCTTGGGATGAGCTGGGAGAAGCCCTCTACAAACAATTTGGTGAGAGGGCAGATAACATTTCATTGCTTGAATAGTTGATGACTATCAAGAGGCCTCCAAGTGAGATGTTAGCATACTGCAATTTCAGATTCCAGTGGATGTGGGAGAGAATTCTAGCTATAGTCATGCCATCCCCACAAGGTGCTTTCTTGTATTATTTAAGAGCTTTCAATTCTGACATTGCAGTGATGATGCAATCAATGGGTGCTGAAACCCTACCAGATGGCTATGAGAGAACTCTTAAGGCTGAAAATTGTTTAATACAGGTTAGGAAAATTGCTCCCAGACTTCCTATCCCACTTTTTCTAGAGTTGCCTTCCTCATCCCAGCAGCCCATTTTTTCTCTTATCCTAGAGCCTAAAACTTCAACATCCTCTCTTTCTCAAGAAGAGAGTGAGCTTAGGACCCTAATGTCCAATTTGACCAACAAGGTGAATAGTGTACCTATTCAAATTGCTCCCAAACCCTATTAGAACTATAACTAGGGGCAGACATCTAATCGGAATTAGAACCAAGGGTATAATTTGAATAGGAATCAAAACTGGAACTAGTGTTATCAGCAGAGTAGATACCAAAATCCTAACCCTACACAGCCTCTACAAATAGTTTGGCCTATCCAACAAATACCAGCTGTAAATCTAGTTAGGGATTTAGTCCCTACTCAAAACAATCTAGCCCAAGAGGTAGATTGGTGCTATCCCTACAACCAACCTCAGAATCAATCCTCTTGTGCTTTTGGTGCACAAAAGAGGGCTTTGATGGTGCAAAACTTTCACACTCATTAGGCATCATTATTAGAGGTAGCAAATAATCCTATTTCAAAGGCAAAAGTGGTCAGTGCCACAATTCCAATTCAGAGAAGCAAATTAGCTGCTATAAAAGAAATTCCACCAGTCTTAAAAGTGCCTAAACAAACTACATATCAAACAAAGAGAGGAACATGGATTCCCTCTATGCATAAGGCAACCACTATTCTATTAAATATTGTGGAACAAATGAAGAAAACAAACATAAATGTTTCTATGTGGGAAGTGATGTCCATCCCCTCTCAGAGGGACCTATTACAAGAAGCCTTAAGGCACTTCCCATTTGCTAAGTTAACAACATCAGGCTCATCAACTAACAAAAAAGAGAAGGCCCCAACAAGTCTTGTGGAACCCATTGGAGGACAAGTAAGTACAATCAAGAATCCATCCCCTTTGTACTTGTCCTTGATCATCGACAAATTTTTAGTACACAACTACATGATTGACTCTCAGGCTAGTGTTTCAGTAATGCCCAAGAAGATAACAGATGCATTAGGAATCAAATATACCCTTGTTTCATCAGGAGTATTGCAACTGGATGGCACCTCAGTGAACACTGTAGGAGTGATCAAGGGACTAAACTTGACTCTGCATGCATGTGCTAACCTAACTTTCAAACAAGACATTTCAGTCATTGATCTTCCTCGTTTCTTTGCTATTTGTCTGTCAAGGGATTTTACAACCAAAGTAGGTGGCTACCTTTCTTCTGACTAGTCTTATATATTACTAAGGACTAGGTATGGCACATGGTTTACCATTAAGGATGAACCAATTTTATATTATCATGTGCAAAATTATGACCACAACCTAGTGAACCCACATGTAATGATTTAGGGTGAGGAAGTGCATGACTTAGAACCTATTGAGGCAAAATCTTTACCTCTTCCTATCCCTTACCTATTTTTAGATGAGTGTGTAAGGGATCATAAAAATTTCAACCCTTATGATACCACAGAGGTGACTGACTTGGGCAACTACATGATCCATTAAGGGGATCCTTCAGTCCCTTCTGTACTCAAGCCAAATGACAACTCCATAGGCCCATGGAAGATCTTCTCTGTGTTGGCAAGAGACACTGTGTAGCTTCATGATTGTTGTCATTGATGGCAACAAAGTTCATCCCACCCATCCACAGGATATGGTGTGCCTATACCAGAAGTCAGATTGAAGAAGTGTTGTGGTCCGGTAATCAAGAACAGAGCATGTGGCAAGGTCTGACAGTCAGGTTTGGATCTCTCAAAGAAAGTATCTTAGTAAAGTACGGACTTGGGTAAGTCAAGAGGTGTACCTTGAATGATACATTCCAGGGATTAAGCCTCTGGTGATGGAAGAGTGAAGAGATATAAGCAACTAAGTGTTGGGTTCCTATTTGGCAAAGTTGACAAAGGAAGAACTGACTGGCAGAGCATCAAACCTTAATCTAGATCAGTTATTGATGATGATCAAGCTACCTAAGGTATCACTCATGATTGTCCGACATGATTGATGACTTCTATAAGCATCTCCTTGATACCCATCACTTGGTAAGCAAGGATTCAGCCAACAAATCAGAGTTTAGAAAAATATTGACTATTCCAGATGCCGACTAGAAAGGTGTTGAATTCATTGGTGAGGATATATATATATATACCAGATGGATTTAGATGTGAAGGTGAGTGGTATGTTGTGGAGAGTGAAGAAAAGCAGAAGAGTAGTGTGAGGGCAGTAAGACTGGTTTGGAATGTGACAGGACAACAACAACAAACAAGAGGAAGAATGAAGTGCAGTAGATCAATGTATTGAGCCTAACCAGAACTGAACCTCAGCATGTGTGGATGCTTCTCATTAGTTCAAGTATCTTGTCACCTTATACCTTGTAGACAGTGAGTCTCTTATAGGTAGTGAGCCTCTTGTGAGCAGTGTGCTCAGGCAGTGAACCCTAATTGGCAAGTGCCATTTTGTACTATCTTATTCTTTTAATAGAGAATACAATCTTGGGTTAATCACCCCGTGGTTTTTCCCTTAATAGGGTTTTCCACGTCAAAACCATTGTGTCATGTGTACTGATGTTATTTCTATTTCATGGTTATGTTTGCTTATATGATTTGATGCTGCATTAATAGTTAATGAAGATCAGAAAGTTGAAGTAATTAAGATAACTAATTCACCCCCCCTCAGTTATCAACAATTGGTATCAGAGCCAAGTTCCTCCAAAGTAGAGCCTAACAGCTTGAGGAAGATCTGGGAATTCAAATGGATGTGTATGGTATGAGGGAACAACTTCAGTCTACCCTAGATGATCTTGAGCAATCTAACTCTGAAGTCAATGAATTGAAGGAAAGACTCAAACAGGTTGATGACTTCATAAATGAACTAAAAGGGATACTAAGTATCTCTATGAAAAAGATAAAGGATCTACTTCAGCAACTGGCAAGTCAAGGTGAAGCAAATGATACAAATGAATACCTAAAGGAGAAGACCAAGCTACATGAAAAGTTGTCAAAAGAGGTCATTATGGTAAGACATGAAATGGAATTAGGAGTTATGAAATTCACCCAAGAAATTGAAGAGAAAAGAAAAATTGAAGATGATCTAAGATAATCTCTCAAGGAGAAATCAGAAGACTGCCATAAAATGGATAGAATAATCAGACATCTGGAATCTGACCTTGAAGAAGCAAGAGATAATGAAGATCAACTTGAGAATCAGATTGACACTCTTAAAAGGGATCTTCAAGCAACAAATGAATATAAAGAGAAATTCAAGATAAGCTCTACTCAACTTGAAGTTCTTCTTCAAAGCCAAAAGAGGGTAGATGACAAGCAGGGCTTGGGGTATGAAAAAGGTGAAAGCTCCAGATCCGGTCAGAAGAACTCTAGATTAGAAAATCTAAGAAACATGCCTAGAAGACCTCTAATAAGGCAACCAAATGCTCAAAGATATCTATCTTTCAATGGATACTGCCACAACTGCAATAAATTTGGTCATAAAGCAAATCAGTGTAGAAGAAAAATAAATCAGACTAATACTTCCTTCTCTGGATAGTGCTTCAATTGCAAAAGGTATGGTCACAAATCCCATGAGTGTAGAAACATGCAAATGAATAATTCATTCAATGGTAGATGCCTTGTATGCAATAGAATGGGACATTTGGCTAATCAATGTAGATCAAGAGGATATCAGTCAAATATGCAAAGAAATGTTGTTTGCTACAATTGCAATAGATCCGGTCATATTGCCAAATTCTGTAGAAGTAAGAATCAAGACAAAAGGGGTTCGGAACAACATAATCATAACCAAGACAAAGGAAAAGGAAAAGTGAACGCAGATGAAATTCAAAGGGAGATGAATAAGATTTAGGTGAAGAGAAGCACAAAGAATGTTGAGGATGGATACGCACCATAATCTGGTGCTGATAATCCTTCTAGAAATTGAATAGATGAGCTCTGGCTCAGGGGGAGTCACTAAGAAAAACCAATTCCCCCAGCTAGTCAATTGGTGCTTGAAATTGGCACATGGGAAGTTGTGGATTAAAGGATTCTTAGAGAAACATCTAAAGTAGGTTTGGTAAAGATATGAAAGATCTGCAAGAAGGTTTGAAGAGTCTAATCTTTTGAGATAGATCCGGTTTGACTGTCATCTGGTAAAAGCAGATTTCTCTCAATTAGATCCGGCTTGATTCAAAATTGAGGAATCTTGATCTGTGGATAGATCAAATGATTATGGAAAGGAAAATAGATTGTCATTATTCACCAAGAATAACTCCAAGTGTATCTCAGTGATCTAGAAAAGATTTATCTCAGATTAAGAAGAACAAGGCAACCAGAATGACTTAAGTTGCACATTTATTGCAATGTGGAATTAGGGTTTGCTAAAAAATAAAAGGGTTCATTTGCTCGACATTTGTACATTTACATTCGAGAAGAAGAAGAAAAAGAGCTCTACAAACAGATTGTCTCAAGTCTCTCAAAGATCAACCACAGAAGTCAACTCTTCCAACAATTCGATCGAGCTCATTCCATGAAACCTAGAAGTGTAAAAAGGTATTTTCTGCTCTTGATGAAACTCTCTCTGAATTGTTAACATGTCTACTCTGAATGTTGTGAAGATTACTGATAGGCCGCGCCCTAAATTTAAGAAACATCCCTACAAATCTTTAGAAGTGGATCCCTTAGGCGCATTTTCCAGCATTCCGCATGGGGTTTTGCATGTTGAAGATGTTAGGGCATATGTTCATGTAAACATTAAGGAATTTGGAGACTCCAAACTAATGGATATTTACCACAAGGAAATGATAGATGACTTATTTGATCTCAAACCCCAATACAAGGTCATCAGGGATAAACATTTTAGTCAGTGCATCCATTTCCCCTGTTTTGTTGAAGATGAATGGGTTCGGTATGTTTTGAGCAGAATGCATGACAACTTCATGTGGTTGAACAGGCCATTTAAGATCACTAAGGATGCCATTAGGGCAGTAACTGGATTACATTCAACCGGTGGGATGCCTACTCTCAAATCTGTCAAAAACTAAATTGTAAGTGAGGCTACCAGATCAAAATTTGATAAAAGAGCAATGACAATTGAGGATATCACTGATCTGGATATCAAACTTGCATCAATGATACTTGGCTATAAGATATATCACTCTAGCAGGGAGAATTTAGTATCCAGAACTGCTGTATATGCTGCTTTTGAAATGTTAAGAAAGAATGCTGACTATGATCTCTGTGAGCTCCTTCTGAACCAACTTTTGGAAAATCTGCAAAAGATAAAGGACAAGAAGAACTCCTTCAAATACGGTGGCTTGATACTCTGCTTATTCTTCTATTATATGAATGAGCTACTTGGATCTAGTGGTTGGATATGGCAAAATGATAGACCAATTGCCATACAAATCAGGGATTATTTGCATGGACTTGGTGATGCCAAGGCACAAAACATAGCACTCTGGGGCTACTTCAAAAACTTTCAAAATATGATGCAAGCTAGAGAGAGAATCCCCCAATCTCTAGTTGAAAAGTATAAGGATACAGTTTGCTTTATGGTAGAAACTGATCAATGCCTAATGGAGGCAGTGGAGCTAAGGGTAGTCTGGATCATGCCAATGGGGTATGAAGTAGATGAGAAAATAGTAGAGCTACATGTTCAACACATGCTCAGTCAACCCAAGGATCCTAAGGTAGAAAGGTTTGGAACATTTGAAGAGCTGAGTGTGAAGATTGATGTGGAGCTAAGGCAACTAGAGATGAAGAGAAAAGTGAGAAAAGAAGTAGAGAATGTTGCCAAAAGGTATGGCATCTCAAAAGAGGCACTTGATGCAAACAGAGAAAAGATGGAAAGGGCAGAAAAAGAAAAGGAAGAGGCAGAAAAAGAAAGTGCTCCGGTAGAAGCCCCCTCCCGGACCAGATCCTCTAAGAGCTCTGCATCTACCACAGCTAAGAGCTCAAAGGCATCAAAACCAAAAGCAAAATCATTCGGTAAAGGAGAAAAGAGAACAAAGACAAAGGCAACAAGGTCTTACATCAGTCAGAAGGATGAAGAAGAGACATAATCTGATGAAGAGATCAAGAAGATAAAAAAGAAGAAGAAAGTATCTGGTGAAGACAAGGAGGCAGAGGCAGAAGAGTTTGTTGAAAGGCCCACTTTGTCCTTAGATGATGTAGTTAAAGAAGTTACTGTGGATGGGAACCTGCAACCAATAATAGAATTCTATGATGCATATAATGATGCAGATAGAAAGATCTTGGAGGAAGCCATAGTTAAGTACTTGAACATATACAATAAAGCATTTATTGAAATAATTTCTCTAATTCCCAAAAGTTTAGAGAAAGAACTTGAAATGAGAAAAGAAAATGCCAAGGCTAAGGACTTAGAGATTAGAGAACAGATAGCTATTTAGCTCTATCCTTCAATTACACCGAAACAAATGGATATGATCTTCAAAGATTGTAATGATGAGTTCCAGAGTAAGGCTAGAATGAATCAGCTCATGCTTGGAGAAACTGATAAGGTGGCAAAAGAAACAAAAGAAATCCTCTGGAATGCCTATAAAAGGTTCAATATTCCTGTTATAGAGGATTTAGGTGATGATCCCTCGAGAATGGATGACAAAGAAGAATCTACTGAGACTGTAGTAGAAGAGATAAAGGAGACAGGTGAAGAGAAAGATAAGGACTTAGATTCCTCTACTCTGAAAGAAGAAGTCCATGAAGAAGTAAACATCTCTCCTCTGGTTGCCCTTGCAGACTTTGGATCGAAAGGAGAAGAAAGAATAAAGGAGAAAACTAGTCAAGGAAAAGAAGTACAAGAGAAGGAAAAAGGTCAAACAGAGAAAACCTCAAATGACAGTGCTAAGGCTACAGAAGGGGAGAAAAGCCTGTCATTGGCAAGAGACACAGTAGAAGCAGTCAAAGAATTCTTAACCAAGGAGATGATGGAATTTGATGAACTAGAACTTCTTCAAGGACCGTTCAATTTTGACTTCCTCTCTCCAGTTCAAACCATGAAGCTAGCACCCTTTACTTCAACAAAGGCAAAAGAAAAATTTCTGAAGTCTCACATGGAAGACTGCAAGCTCATAGAAACTACATCCAGTGTATTGGAGAAGATCATGCCATCTTTTCAGAAGGATCCCTCAGCCTCTTCATCCGGTAATCTCAAATCTCTAGTTAATAGTGTTAGCACACATTTTGATTCCTTAGAAAAGTCAGTAGAAGATAAAGTCTGGAAGGAGTTTTTGGAAAAGAGATTCTCTGAAGTACAAGGACTAATAACCAATGATAGGAGAAATATGGATATAGGGATAAAGAGCTTAGAAAATGCTCTTAAAGATGGCGAGAAAATGTATAAATTTTGTCTATCATGGTCCAAAGTAATAGTGGAGATTGAGAAGAAAGTGAAAGAATAGGAGGATAAACTAACAAGACTATCTCAAAATTTTGATCCTCTCACCACTTCCATAATAAATCAAGAATGCCAGACTATTGTAGTCTTGAATGAAATTAAGAAGCTTGAGAAGGAGAAGAAAAATAGAATACGTAGGTTGAGTGAACTTAGAGGGATAATTATCCCTAAGTTAGATGCCATGCATGAAGCCCTAAATGATGCTCAAACCACAGCCTGGACCAGTGATCCGACAGATTTGAAGAGGGTAGAAGCTTTTGCATTCCTATTGAGTGGTCACATCTTAATTTTGGACAGAATGAAGAAGAGTTGGTTGACAGAAGTGGTACAGCTAAAGACCACTTTTGTAGATATAATTCAGTATATGTAAGTAAAACATGTATATATGTCTTATGCGGTCAAGTATAGATTATTTCTAGAAAATTTGGTGTACGGACCCCACCCTTTGCCATTGATGTCAAAGAGGGAGTGAGGAATAGTGAAAAATGTGGGATCCAGCTAAGGGGGAGCTCCGGTAAAGTATATATTAGAATAGAGCATTAGCCAAGGGGGAGAGCAGTGTGACACTTAGTCATTTTTCACTAAGTGTTGCCATCAATGCCAAAGGGGGAGATTGTTGGCAAGAGACACTGTGTAGCTTCATGATTATTGTCATTAATGGCAATAAAGTTCATCCCACCCATCCGCAGGACATGGTGTGCCTATACCGGGAGTCAGATTGAAGAAGTGTTGTGGTTTGGTAAGCAAGAACAGAGCATATGGCAAGGTCTGACAGTCAGGTCCGGATCTCTCAGAGAAAGTATCTTAGTAAAGTATGGACTTGTGTAAGTCAAGAGGTGTACCTTGACTGATACATTCCAAGGATTGAGCCTCTGGTGATGGAAGAGTGAAGAGATATGAGCACCTAATTGTTGGGTTCATGTTTGGTAGAGTTGACAGAGGAAGAACTGACCTGCAGAGTATCAGACCTTACTCTGGATGATTTATTGATGATGATCAAGCTTCTTGAGGTATCACTCGTGATTGGCTGACATGATTGATGACTTCTATAAGCATCTCCTTGATACGCATCACTTGGTAAGCAAGGATTCAGTGGACAGATCAGAGTTTAGGAAAATATTGACTATTCCAAATGGCGACTAGAAAGGTGTTGAATTCATTGGTGCGGATATATATATATATATATATATATATATATATATATATATATATATATATATATATATATATATATATATATATATATATATATATATATATACCAGATGGATTTAGATGTGAAGGTGAGTGGTATGTTGTGAAGAGTGAAGAAAAGTAGAAGAGCAGTGTGAGGGCAGTAAGACTGGTTTGGAATGTGACAAGACAGCAGCAGCAAAGAAGAGGAAGAATGAAGTGCAGCAAATCAATGTATTAAGCCTAACCGGAACTGAACCTCAGCATGTGTGGATGCTTCTCATCAGTTCAAGTATCTTGTCACCTTATACCTTGTAGATAGTGAGTCTCTTGTAGGCAGTGAGCCTCTTGTGAGCAGTGTGCTCGGGCAGTGAGCCCTAATTGGCAAGTGCCATTTTGTACTATCTTATTCTTTTAACAGAGAATACAATCTTGGGTTAATCACCCCATGGTTTTTCCCTTAACAGGGTTCTCCACATCAAAACCATTGTGTCATGTGTACTGATGTTATTTCTATTTCATGGTTATGTTTGCTTATATGATTTGATGTTGCATTAATAGTTAATGAAGATCAGAAAGTTGAAGTAATTGAGATAACTGATTCACCCCCTCTCTTAGTTATCAACACTTTGATGGTACAAAGAATAGAAATGGAGCTAGTGTAGGTGTTTTTCTAGTCTCCCTGACTGGTAGGAAGTTGCATTTGCTCTTAGGTTGCATTTTTCTTGTATGAATAATGTAGTAGAGTATGAGGCATTGGTCCATGGCCTATTGATTGCTAAGAAGGAAAATACCAAGCATATGGAGATCTTTGGTGATACAAAATTGGTGGTTAACCAAGTCAGAAAGAGATGTGCTATAGAAAACCAGCTTCTAAGAGCTTATAGACATAGAGTTTGGGACCTGTTTGAGAGTTTTGATGCTCTCAACTTGCAGGTGATCCCAAGAAAATTGAATGTTGATGTTGATCAATTAACAATGGTAGGAGTTCAATTTTCCCTACCTACAGATTTGTTTCAGGGTCCTGATCATCATGTGAGGGTCATTGTCAAACCCTTTATTCTTGACAATGATACTCATTGGCAATTTTTTGATAGTGATGAGTAGATTGCAAGCTTCATCCAGAATGAAGCTGAGTTCTCTTCAAGGGAGCGGCCTAGGTTACAAGAATCCTATGGTGATCAGATCAACCATCTCAATTCAAACAAGTTGCCCAAGGGTCTAGTCACCTTGGAGGTCATCTTTAGCAATGACAATGAGTTTAGGGGAGAGAAAAATAACATGACCTTCAAGAAAGAAGATTACCAAAAGGTAATCATCACCCATGACAAAGAGTTACTATTGGGAAAGGTATACAACAATGTAGAGGAGCAAGAGTTCATAAAGCTTGCCCAAAAGTATAATGATGTCCTGCCATGGACATATGAAGATCTTAAAGGATTTGATCTGGGTGTGGCTCAGTATGCCATTGACCTATATCCTAATTGCAATCCAGTTCATTAGAAGTAGTGGCCCATTAATCCAAAGATTGAGTCGTTCATGAGAAAAGAGCTTGCCAAGCTCATATAGGCTAGGATCATCTTCCCCATCAAATATTCTACTTGGGTTGCTAATCTAGTCCCAGTAAGAAAGAAGAACATAGAGATTAGGCTTTGCATAGACTTTAGAGACCAGAATCGTGCCTCTCTGAAGGATCATTACCCTCTACCCTCTATGGATCTTATTTTACAAATAGTTGCAGGGGCAGAGAGGTTTTCATTATTGGATGGCTTCTCTGGCTATAATCAAATATTTGTCAGAGAGGAGGATAGATTTAAGAGAATAGTTACAACCAAATGGGGAACCATGGCATATGTAAAGATTCCATTTGTGGTGCAAGAGCACCAAGGGGCTTGGAGTGAGCCCATGTGTATATAACGCATTTTGGTGTAATGGTTTTTTTTTTAAATTAGGAAGGTGTGGGAAGAAGTTTATGCATATACAAAGTGGGTCCATCAGAGTGAAAATGCTCATCGGTGAAGCTTTTTGAAGTTATGTCGATAGATGGTGTCCCATCGATAAAACAATATATCGGCAATGTCCATCGGTGGGAGATTCCACATCGGGATAACAAATTTGACGGTTACCAATGATGATAAGTCTGGCTGATGGAGAAGTTTGGGGTTAGCATATTAGTAGGAGTATTGAGATCGGTGAACAAAAAGAAAGTTACATCGACAAGTTAAGTCTAGCCAATGATTCTATCCATTAGAGTGAGAAGAGTCATCGGGAGGAGATATGGAAGTGTGGCCGACGACCAAAGTCTAACCGACGGAAGTAAGTCAAAGTGTCATCGGCGAGATGGTGGATATCGGCGTGAGTAGTTTAGAAGTTGCCAATAGTTGATGTCTTGCCGATAGGCGAAGACCAAAATCGCAGGTTATTGTATCGGGGTGATCGGAGGCATCGGAAGACCTGAAGAGCACCCGGCCGATAGGCTAAGTCTTACCAATGTTGAAGTCAAGCAAGCCGTAACGGTGAAGGCAGGGTTAAGTGAGACACATCAGAAAGAGATGGACTATTGGAGAGCGAAGAGAATGTGTCACCGATGGCTTAAGTCTGGGTGATGAAGATGGTTCAAAGGAGTTCTGAAGGCTCATCAGAGTGACTAAGTATATCGGCGGGAGAAGTTAAATGTTCACTGATGTTGAAAGTCACACCGACAAGTGTGAAGGGAAGACTCACCAGGGAGAACAAAGGTGGAAAAAGAGACTGCAACGGTGACCATTTCCGATCACGGAGATGGAAAGGTAATATCGGGCTATCATCTAGACTGAAGATAGAGTTCCCATGATGGAATGATAGCATAGAGTTAAACTGGGGTAGTTAGAATACGAACCGATCTGAGAACTAAAACATCCTATAATGAACATGAGATAACTATAAGATGTAAAAATTTTTCTGTAAGGGGCATGGGAAGATTTTTATTTGAGAAGCATTTTGATGTAAGAACAATTTTGAATAAAAATCCAATTCAGCAGTTTGACCAATATTGCATTTTGTACAGTTTTTAGTTTGTTATTCTGAGGTAGATTAGTCATTTCCTTTTCTGCAATTTTGTTCTTTTTTGCAAACCATGACTCTCTCTTGAAGTCCTGCAAGTTCCTCTGTATAGTATGGAGGCCATCAAGCAGAGTCATGCCTTTTGTTTGTTTTTCTTTTGTGGGGTGGTCAGATTGTTGACTAGAGGCAATGCATGCTTGTTCTAGGCGAGCTCAGTAAGGAGTCTGGCTAGATAGACAAGTAGGAGAATAGACTTGCAGGGGTGGAAAATAGAGAGGAAGAACGTGAGCACCAAGAAGTCAAGATCCTTGAACAGAGAGAGAAGGGTGGACAACGGGCTCAGAAAAGTTATGTGCCCTTGAGGTAGTATCTTGGAAGCAGTGAGGACAATGAATGTGTCCCACACCAAGTAGAGTGATAGAATTTTCCATCTCTGCAAAGAGTTGAGGAATTTAGCAAACATTTTTGTGTAGAAAGATGTCATGAGCACTTGAATTGGTAGAGAGGCTAGAGTTGTCCAGAGTCTTGAATTGATTCAAGATAGGTAGAATTGACATTCTAGAGTCCCTCCCTATCGAATTAGTATCAGAGCAGTAAGATTTGGGTTATTCCTAGATTGGAATAGAAGAGTTATATGTCATCAACCAGTGAATCTATGAATTTAGAAAGAAAAAAAAAAGAAATGGTGACCAATGCAGAATTGGCCAAGAAGGTTGACGAACAGGAAGAAGAAAATAGACTTCTGAAAGAAAGACTAGCAGAAATGGAGAGTAAGCTAGGTGCAATGTTGCAAAAGACTGAAGAAGTTAGCCAGAGAGTTAAAGACTCTGAGGATAAGGAGAAAGGTGTGTCTGTTGAAGATGAAAAACCCACACCAGATCTTGTAATGCAGGAAGAACCTTTCTTAAAGGCCTTGAAAGCCATGACTGGCAAGTCATTGGAAGAAGTTCCTCTTTTTAGTGGAAAGATGGAACCTGATTTGGTTATGGAATGGATAGAAGGTTTAGAAAATCACTTTGAATGTGATGGAGTGAGTGAAGCACAAAAGGTGAAGGTGGCTAAATCAAGACTTAGAGGAGCTACCTTGACATGGTGGAAATTTGTTCAAATTGAAAGAGAAAAAGAAGACAAGAAACCTATAGCTACTTGGAAGGGTATGGTGGCTAAAATCAAAGAAGCGTATATGCTAGAAGATTATGAAATACAGCTACATAGGAAGAGACAGAATCTGAGACAGAAGGAATTAGATGTCAGTGCATACACTGAAGAATTCCAAAAGCTATGTTTAAGGTCCAAAGTGATGGAGGATGAAAGCATAAAGGTAGCAAGGTACCTTAACGGTCTAAAGTGGAATATATAAGAAGAGATCAGTTTGTTGTGTCCTACAACAGTGCACAAATGCTAACAACTAGCACTGAAAGTGGAGGAAAAGAGCAAGAGGAAACAAGACTCAAATAGGAGAGGAAGAGGAAGAGGCAGAGATAACAGAGGACACAGAGGAAGTTTTGGTGGAAGGAATGCTGACAATAGATCCCAAGCAGAATCCAAACTCATAGAGCAGAGTGGGGAGTCGAGTGGTAGAGGAAACCATAGAGGAAGAGGATCTAACAGAGGAAGGTTAGGAGGATCAGGCATAGGATCCTATTTCACCACCATGAAGTGTTACAACTGTGGTAATCTAGGTCATCCAGCATATAGGTGTCCAGAAAAGGTGACATCCTCTTCTCAAGGAGGTGATAAGAGAAATCACTATGTCCAAGATAATGCATCCAGTAGCCAGTCACTTGAGGTTGGTCTAAACTCAAAAGAAGGAGAGAACTTGATGATAAGGAGAACCTTGATGAAGGAACCAGTAAAGTCTGAACCAAGCCAGAGGAGAGCACTATTCAGAATCAAGTGCAAGATTTTGAATAAGGTATGTAAAATTATCATAGACTTAGGATCCATTGATAATATTATTTCTGATGAGGTAGTTAAGAAACTAAATTTGAAAAGAATAACTCATGCAAACCCATATAGAGTCACATGGTTGAATAAGGGTCAACATGTGGTAGTAAATGAACAAAGTTGGGTAGAGTTTAGTATCGGTGGCTATAAGGATGTATTATGTGATATACTACCCATGGATGCATGCCATCTCTTATTGGGTAGACCATGGCAGTATGATCGAAAGGCAATACATGATGGTGAGAAAAATGCCTATTCTTTTCAGAAGGATGGTGTCACCTATAAGATTCAGTCATTGGAGGATGAGGATGCAGTTCAGACAAAGAGTACTAATGTCTTGGTTGTGAGTGGGAAAGAGTTTTTGAATACTCTTAAGGAGGATGGTATTGGTTATGCCATCATAGTAAAACCAAAAGAAGAGCAACAGGATAAGAAGACAATGATTCCCAAGGAGATGCAACCTATACTGGAGAAGTATAAGGGCATAATCAGTGATGGTACACCAGCCACATTGCCTCCACAGAGAGCAATAAGCCATCAGATAGACCTGATTCCAAGAGCATCTTTGCCAAACAAGGCTCCTTACAAGATGACTCCAGACCAGCACAAAGAAATTGCCAGACAAGTGCAAGAGTTGCTCGATCAGGGATTGATCAGGAAGAGTATTAGTCCTTGTCCAGTGCCCATAGTGTTGGCACTAAAGAAAGGAGGATCATGGAGATTATGCACAGATGCCAGAGCCATAAACAAGATAACTATAAGGTATAGATTTCCAATTCCCAGAATTGAAGATCTCATGGACTGTATTGGAAAAGCAAAGTACTTTACTAAGATAGACCTGAAGAGTGGTTACCACCAAATAAGAATCAAGGAAGGTGATGAGTGAAAGACAGCCTTCAAGACCACAGAAGGACTGTATGAATGGCTTGTTATGCCATTTGGTCTATCAAATGTGCCCAGCACCTTTATGAGACTCATGAATGAAGTCCTAAAGGATTATATTGGTAAATTCATAGTTGTTTTTCTAGATGATATTCTAATTTTTAGTCAGACTAAGGAAGAACATCTAGAACATGTAAATACTGTTTTGCAAAAATTACATGATGAACAACTAACCATCAATCTGGAGAAGTGTGAATTCATGAAGCAAGAATTGGTATACCTTGGTTTTGTGGTGTCCCAGGGAGATTTAAAGATGGACAAGTCAAAGGTAGAGGCAATCTTGAGTTGGCCTACTCCCAGAGCAGCCACAGAGGTGAGAAGTTTTCATGGCTTAGCTCAGTTTTACAGAAAGTTTATCAGAAATTTTAGTGGGATATGTGCACCCATGTTGAATACAATTAAGGATGGAATGAAAGCAAAATTCAGATGGACACCAGCTGCAGATAGCAGTTTTGAATAGTTGAAGAAAGAGGTAGCAACACAACCTGTACTATTGCTGCCTAGTTTTGATAAGTTATTTACTATTGAATGTGATGCAAGTAACATAGCTGTAGGAGTAGTGTTAAATTAGGAGAATAGACTTGTATCCTTTTTCAGTGAGAGGCTGAATGAAGTAAAGAGTAAGTACTCTTCGTATGACTTAGAGTTGTATGCTCTAGTCCAAGCACTTAGGAAGTGGAGACATTATCTCCTACCTAAGGAATTTGTTGTCTACACAGATAACCAAGCCCTGAGTTTTCTAAACTCATAGGATAAGTTGAGCAGCAGACATATCAAGTGGATGGAGTACCTGCAATCCTACACTTTCATAATTAAGCATAAGAAGGGGCAGCTCAACAAAGTTGCAGATGCTTTGAGTAGGAGGTTGTTCACAGTGCAGGAAGTGCAGTTGAAGAGCATTGGAGTTGAAGACTTCAAGGATCTCTATAGAGATGATGAAGACTTTGCTGAGGCATACAAGGTATGTCAAGATTTTGAGAATCACTTCCATAGTGAGTTTGCAGATTTCACCTTGCAGTAGGGATTGCTATTCAAAGGTGGACAATTATGTGTGCCAAAGGGATCTATGAGAGAAAATCTCATACAGGAGAAGCACAATGGCAGTCTGAGTGGCCATTTTGGTCTGAACAAAACACTGGAGCTAGTCCAAAGGTTCTATTATTGGCTGAGGATGCACAGAGACATCAGAAGGTATGTAGAGCAGTGTATCATATGTCAGAAGGCCAAGGGAACCACTTCAAATGCAGGATTGTACCAACCTTTGCCCATTCCTTCCAGGCCATGGGAATGTGTAAGTATGGACTTTGTGGTTGGTTTGCCTAAGACTAAGACTAGTTATGATAGCATTTATGTAGTTGTGGACAGGTTTAGCAAGATGAGTCATTTCATTCCCTGTAAAGTGACTCATGATGCCAGTCATATAGCACAATTGTTTTTCAGAGAAGTGATAAGGATTCATGGACTTCCAACGAGCATTGTGTTTGACAAAGATGCTAAATTCATGGGGCATTTCTGGAAAACTTTATGGCAGAGATTAGGGACAAATTTATCTTTCAGCTCAACATACCATCCACCAACAGATGGTCAGACAGAGGTGGTAAATAGGACAGTGGGTAACCTGTTAAGATGTATAACCAAGGAATATGGGCAGAGCTGGGATCAACTCATTCATCAGGTAGAATTTGCCTATAATGATAGTGTGAATAGGACTACTAGTAAGAGTCCATTCGAAATAGTCTATGGAATGCACCCCAGAGGTGTATGTGAGCTCAGAAATATAGGAAACACAGAGAACAGAAGTGGTCATGCAGAGGATTTTGCACAATCCATGAAAGAAGTACATGAACAGGTGAAGAAAACCTTGACAGAAAACACATAGAAGATCAAGGACAGAGTAGATGCCCACAGGAAGGACATCTAGTTTGAAGTTGGTGATCTGGTTATGGTGCACCTGAACAAAGCCAGACTATAGAAAGGAATGCCAACCAAATTGTAAATGTGAAGAATTGGTCCTTGCAAAATCCTAAACAAGTATGGTAACAATGCATATAGGATTGAATTGCCAGAAGACCTGGCAATCTCACCAGTGTTTAATGTTCAAGACCTTGTGCAATACAAGGGTCCTCAATCAGCAACAAATGGATCCATTTCAGAGAAGGAACAGACAGTCAAAAATGTGACTTTGCCACCAAAACCCAAACTACAGGCAAAGAGAATGCTGGATTCTAGGGTACAGAAGCAGACCAGACATGGCGTCTACATGGAGCATTTGGTCAAATGGAAGTAGTTGCCTGAGGCAGAAGCTACCTAGGTTGCAAAGTCAGAATTCAAAAAGAGGGGCATTGATTTTGCCTTGTTGTCACCAAAGGTGACTTGACTTCTTCCGCACAGGGAGAGTATGGTGCAAGAGCACCAAGGGGCTTGGAGTGAGCCCATGTGTCTATAATGCATTTGGGTGGAATGCTTTTGTTTTTAAATTAGGAAGGCTCGGGAAGAAGTTTATGCATATACAAAGTGGGTCCATCGGAGTGAGAGTGCTCATCGGTGAAGCTTTTTGAAGTTATGTCGATACCTGGTGTCCCACCGATAAAACAATATATCGGTAATGTCCATTGGTGGGAGATCCCACATCGGGATAACAAATTCGATGGTTACCGATGATGATAAGTCTGGCCGTTGGAGAAGTTTGGGGTTAGCATATCAGCAGGAGTATTGAGATCGGTGGACAAAAAGAAAGTTACACCGACAGGTTAAGTCTAGCCGATGATTCTATCCATCAGAGTGAGAAGAGTCATCAGGAGGAGATATGGAAGTGTGGCTGATGACCAAAGTCTAACCGATGGAAGTAAGTCAAAGTGTCATCGGTGAGATGGTGGATATTAGCATGAGCAGTTTAGAAGCTACCAATAGTTGATGTCTCGCCGATAGGTGAAGACCAAAACCACAGGTTATTGTATCGGGGTGACCGGAGGCATCGGAAGACCTGAAGAGCACCCGGCCGATAGGCTAAGTCTTATCGACATTGAAGTCAAGCAAGCCATAATGATGAAGACAGGGTTAAGTGAGACACATTGGAAAGAGATGGACTATCGGAGAGTGAAGAGAATGTGTCACCGATGGCTTAAGTCTGGGCGATGAAGACAGTTCAAAAGAGATTTGAAGGCTCATTAGAGTGACTAAGGATATCAGTGGGAGAAGTTAAACGTTGGCTGATGTTGAAAGTCACACTGACAAGTGTGAAGGGAAGACTCATCGGGGAGAACAAAGGTGGAAAAAGAGACTGCAACAGTGACCATTTCCAGTCACGGAGAAGGAAAGCTAATATCAGGCTATTTCCCAGACTGAAGTTAGAGTTCCCACGATGGAATGATAGTATAGAGTTAAACCGGGGCAGTTAGAATATGAACCAGTCTGAGAACTAAAACATCCTATAACAGACATGAGATAACTATAAGATGTAGAATTTTCTCTGTAAGGGGCCCGGGAAGATTTTGATTTGAGAAGCATTTTGATGTAAGAACAATTTTGAATAAAAATCCAATTCAGTAGTTTGACCAATATTGTATTTTGTACAGTTTTCAGTTTGTTATTTTGAGGTAGATTAGTGGTTTCCTTTTCTGCAATTTTGTTCTTTTTTGCAAACCATGACTCTATCTTGAAGTCCCTTAAGTTCCTCTGTACAGTATGGAGGCCATCGAGTAGAGTCATGCCTTTTGTTTGTTTTTCTTTTGTGGGGTGGTCAGATTGTCAACTAGAGGTAATGCATGCTTGTTCTAGGTGAGCTCAGTAAGGAGTCCGACTAGATAGACAAGTAGGATAATAGACTTGTAGGGGTGGAAAATAGAGAGGAAGAGAGTGAGCACCAAGCAGTCAAGATCCTTGAATAGAGAGAGAAGGGTGGACAATGGGCTCAGAAAAGTTATGTGCCCTTGAGGCAGTATCTTGGAAGAAATGAGGACAATGAATATGTCCCACACCAAGTAGAGTGATAGAATTTTCCATCTCTACAAAGAGTTGAGGAATTTAGCAGACATTTTTGTGTAGAAAGATGTCATGAGCACTTGAATTGGTAGAGAGGCTAGAGTTGTCCAGAGTCTTGAATTGATTCAAGATAGGTAGAATTGACATTCTAGAGTCCCTCCCTATCAATTTGGTCTATCTAATGCAGGTGCCATGTTTCAGAGGGTAATGGATTTTGCCTTTAAAGGATTCAAAAACAAGTTCATCCTAATTTATCTAGATGACATTATAGTTTTCTCCAGGAAGGGAGAAAATCACATTGAGCATTTGGAGAAGGTTTTTCAGAGATGCAGAGAGTTTGGGGTGTCTCTGAACCCCAAGAAGTGTATTTTTTCTATTGCCCAGGGTAAACTTTTGGGCCATATAGTGTCTGAGGATGGGATATCCATTGACCCAGAGAGGACACCAACCCTCCTTTCTCTTCCCCTACCTACTCAAAAAAAGCTTTACAATCATTTTTAGGGTAGATTAACTTTGTTAGGAAGTTTATTCCTAACTGCACTAGCTTGGTGAAGCCTCTAATCCTTATGGTTAGGAAAGATGCATTTTTTAGATGGACTAAAGAAGGGAAGGATGGTTTTGAGAAAATAAAGGAAGAAATTACCCAAGCACCAACTCTCATGAATCCAAATTATGAGGACTTTGTCCTTTATGCACATGGAAGAGAGAATAGTGTTGGTGCTATCCTAACACAAACAAAATTAACAAGGACTGGAGCAGCCTTTGGCCTTCTTCAGTCAGACCTTAAAGGACTATGAGGTTACAGACAACCCCATGGATAAATGGGTATTTCCTATTGTTAGAGATTTAAATAAATTTAGATATATGCTAGCAAATAATCATATTAAGGTTTTAGTTTCTCATCCTAGTGTGAGATATTACATAATGGGGATAGAGATTAGTGAAAAGTGAGCCAGCTAGGTTACAAAGATCTTGGAATATTATGTGATCATCAAAGCCACTAAGTTGATTAGAGGTAGAGGATTATGTGAACAACTAGCCTAGACATCAGTAGATGAGGTGAATTCATCTTACCATTTGAATGAGGAGGAACCTACAGCTGAACCATCAGTTGTAAGTTCTTGGACAACAAACATGGCTAGATTCTTATCCACTAGTGAGTATCCCTATGGACTGGATAGAACCAAAGGCAGACATTTTAGGCTACAATATATCCCTTACGCTTTGGTTATGGTGTTCTCTTCAAGAGGAACTTGAATGGAGTCTTTCTGAGGTGGATATAATAAGATCGAGTTGATAGACTTCTTGATGAGTTTCACACTAGCCCAACTGGTGGCCATTTCTCTACTAGAGCTACAACAATAAAAATAATGAGGGCAGGTTACTTTTGGCCCACATTATTCAATGATGCCCATGTATGGGTAAGAGGATGCAAAGAGTGTGTTCTCTTTGCACAAAAAAAAGATTGGCAACACTCCCACTCCACCCTATTTAGGCTAACTAGCCCTTCTCACAGTGGGAATTAGATTTTATCAACATGAAAAATTCCTCTTCCAGTGCTGGCCACAAGTGGGTTTTGACTACAACGGATTACTTCACCAGGTGGGTTGAAGCAGTCCCACTCAAGGAGGCAAATGAGTCATCTATAATGGATTTCTTGGAAGAAATCATGACAAGGTTTGGAACTCCTCATACTATTATTTCTGATAATGCTAAAGTATTCACTACTTTTAGGATTGCTAATTGGGTTCATAAGTACAATGTGTTTTTCAAGACTTCACGCAACTATTATCCCCAAGGTAATGGATTGATTGAATCCACTAATAAGAACGTAATCAGGATCCTGAAAAGGACCATGGAGACAAACCAGAGGCAATGACACAATAAGATCAAATTATCTCTTTGGACTGATAGGATCACATATAGGAGAACCATTGGAAACTCTCCTTTTGTTCTGGTGTATGGAAGAGAGGCTCGATTACCTATATCCTTAGAACTTCCTGCATTGGATTGGGCTCATCAATTGGATCTAGAAGGAGAAGATGTGAGGTCTCTCAGGATGGTTGAATTAATTGAATTAGAGGAACAAAGGCAGTCAACCATGATCACATTAGAAGAACATCAGATGCAGACCAAGAGATATTTTGATAAGAAGGCCGAGGTTCAAACCTTTAAAGAGGGTGATCTTGTCCTAAAATGGGATGCAGACCAAGCCAAAATAGGAGGCCACACCAAGTTTGATGCACTTTGTAGTGGGCCTTATGTCATCATCAGCTACAAGCAAGCAAATGCCTTCATTCTTTTAGAGTTGGATGGTGAAATTCTACCGATCTCAGTGAATGGGATCCATCTCAAATCTTACCATTAAGGTTGGTACAAGGTCTTGTACATATTGTTTTAGTTTATTTTAGTTTTAGGTTTCTCTTTTTCCTAAGTGCTTTGCATAGGCTGCATTGTCATTAGGAGAATGCGGGCCTCTTCCCCTTTTTTGTAGTTTGGAGGCAGGTTTCAGTATTTTTGACCTATTGCAGGCCCCCTTGACTCTATGCCCAATGGATGCTAAGGCCACTAGCCCAATTGTTTAGCAGGCAAATATCCCTGAGAGGTCACCAAAATGTTGACCTATTTTCATCGATCCAGAGTCAAACGGTTCACCTTCCTAATGTCTGGTATCCCCTTTATATTCAGACCTTAGTTAATATTCAGATGTTTTCTAAACATCTAGATCTTAACTAATATCTGGACCCTTGTACATATGATGCTGACATCATCCAAACATTCTACCTCTAATATATCCCCTAGTGTTAATATCCTGATGACATCATCTAAATCCCCTCTTCGATGAAGTTCTTCATGCCAATGACATCATCAGGATATTCAAGACGCATCCAGATATTAAGTTAGTGCCTAGATGTTAAAGGTTAATATCCATGTAGATTATAGTTTCTCCATGCTGCGAAGGTAATTTGATGGGTGCATTCGGATATTGCATAACCCACAGACCACCTAAAGTGATGTCACCTTCCTTGTATATGGCTAGGAGATGGGGGCCACGTGGAAGGATTAGCGCGCTTCCACGAAGCAAAATGAAAGATAGCTCATTTCATTCTTCCTGGCTCCAGAATGAAGACATGTGTTAAGGCAACAGTGGGGCCACAACTTTAAAGATCTAATGGCAATGTGGTGTCATAGGTGAATCTTGCCTGCCTCGAAGATTCTGTACATAGCTACGAGATGATGACACATGGATATCCATATGCTGGTTGACCGCAACTTTGACTGTGAATATCTCCCCCATCTTGAGGAATTTCTACGTGACCTAAAAGGAAAAAGTTGTTAGAATTTCCTCCTCTTTCATTTGGCAGGCTTTTTGATGAATGATCCCAATTTCATGATCCTGATATGAATACGCATATATGAATATCAAGATGGCTGTCAACTAAAGAAGAATATGCAGACTCAGCTGACAAGACACATCTGGAGTCAAATTGGAGTGCCATAAAAGCTTCTCAAATGCAGATATTTTGCATTTATTGTTGCAGGTGAGTGATTCAATAGCTCGCATTGGTGGCCCAAAATATCTTCCGGCCACCTATGGATTCAGATATTTTCTACAATGAATTCTTGTAGGTAGACATTCCTTTTGGCAGAGATATTTTCTGACTAAGCCCATGGGGCAATTTATTGTAACCTAATTAGGTCATTTGGAATCAGATGCTATTTAAGCATGAATGTAAGATGTAAAAAAGGTTGGAAAATAGTTAGTCTTATGCTTTTGTATTCCAAACAGAATTTTCCTCTGCTATAACTATGCCTCTTGATCAATACATATGGTGTTTTACTTCTTCATGCTTTTAACTTTGTGTAGCTGTCATGTCCCTGTATTGATAGTTTATAAATGAATCAATTATGTATTAGTCATTCAAATTAAAGATATGAATGACATTAAAATTTATATAGTATCAATCGAATATTCTTACATTAAATAATATATTAAATATATTTAAATAATAAACTAAATCATATATATATTCTAATTCAATATTATATATTATAAATATTCTAATCTAATATATATTTATTGAATATATTTATAAACAACAAATATTATCAACATTAAATATTATTATTATATAATAATATAAATACTAAATGTTATTATAAATAACAAATATTATCAATATTATATATTATTATTATATAATAATATAAATACTAACTATTATTATAAATATTGATGCATATAGACCAATGATTGGAGGGGCTGCGATCAACAATTCCTAATTGAGGAAAGGCCCAATCAGTATTATGGCAAAGAAAAGAAAACTAACAGTCAACTAATGATCGCTGACCCATTAATAAAGGAAATCAATTCATTTTAAAGGGAAACCAACAAAGAAAAAACCACCGTGTATTATAATATGAAAGGAAACCATAAAATTTTAAAGGGAATGTATCTAAAAGTGATGTGATCTGTTTTAAGAGTGGACAACAAGTAATATATGCAATGCAGGAAAAGACAAATCACAAGTAGTGATCAAGTTCATACGAATCAGCATACATGATCACTACCCAAAGGAGATACAAACGGTCTCTAAAGGGAATTACATAAAGGACACTGATTAATATATGACAGGGGTTAAGGATAATTTAATATTAATCAAAAGCTAACAAAGAATCATGTCTTTTTAAAGTGTCATCTCTCTTCAAAGAGATACCTCTCTTCATAAGAACTTTTAAGGTATAAGTTTAAATTGGTAAGAGTGAGGGAGGAAACACATTAGGGGAAATTGAGGAAAACATATTCAAAAAAGAAAAGCAGATCTGCAAGAAGAGATATAGCAAGAAGATCATATAGAATTATAAATCAGTCACCCTAACACACACACACACACATATATATAGCTGGAAGAAGGAAAGTTACAACCTCTTCACTATATAGACATATTGGAGCATAGCCAGAGGAAAGTGGAACTACACACATATAGAGGACTTAAATCAAGCCAAGGTACTCTCTAAACCTTTGTTTCCTTGGAAATTGATAATTTAGGAAAAAAATTAGTGTTGTCCCAAAAGGGGACATTACAAGTGGTATCAGAGCTAACATCCTACCATCCTGTGAGAAAATTTCATGCAAGCTTACTCAAGTAGGTATCCTTCACAAAACAACAACAACAATATGGAAATGAATAGTGAATTGAATGCCTTTATGAAAATGACGATCAAAGCCATGATGGATCAAGAGAAAAGGGATATCTGATTAGGACAACAATGAATTAATAATTCTGAGTTGGAATGAGTAACAACATATAGATATACTTCTGAGTTTTAAATATACATTTTCTGAATATAAGAGAGAAATATATTTCTGATTATAGGTAGAAATAAGGAAGGACATCTGAATTTAAAAAGGAAGAGAATAAAAGTAAAAGAAGAATATAAATGTCTATAGATATATCCAGATCTACATGAATAAGGGAAAGATAAAGACAAAAGTATAAATCAGTCATCCTCATACATAGCAGCAGATTGGAATCATCAATCAAGCAAGTCATATAAACAATTGTGCTACAACAAGAGGATACCTTGCCATCCCTGAACTAAACTATATTTATTGATGAAGAGATGATAGGTAGGAAGAATGCCCTCCATCATGCTCCTATCTAATTATGTTAAAGGGATGATAGGTAGGAAGAATGCCCTCCATCATACCCTCATTAAGACATGATACGTAGGAAGAATGCGCTCCATCATGCTCTTATCTAATTATGTTAAAGGGATGATAGGTAGGAATAATACCCTCCATCATACCCTCATTAAGACATGATAGGTAGGAAAAATGCCCTCCATCATGATCTTATCTAATTATGTTAAAGGGATGATAGGTAGGAAGAATGCCCTCCATCATACCCTCATTAAGACATGATAGGTAGGAAGAATGCCCTCTAGCATGCTCTTATCTAATTATGTTAAAGGGATGATAGGTAGGAAGAATGCCCTCCATCATGCTCTTATCTAATTATGTTAAAGGGATGATAGGTAGGAAGAATGCCCTCCATCATACCCTCATTAAGACATGATAGGTAGGAAGAATGCCCTCCATCATGCTCTTATCTAATAATGTTAAAGGGATGATAGGTAGGAAGAATACCCTCCATCATACCCTCACCAAGAGATGATAAGTAGGAAGTGTGCCCTCCATCATACTCTTGTCAAGATGTGATAGGTAGGAAGTGTGCCCTCCATCATGCTCTAACTTGCAAGTATTTCCATGAACTCTATCAAACGATCGTCATGAGGTTTGGATAACTGTATGTTGAAATTAATATTATTTATGTTATATCATTGATTTAATTTCTAATTTATTAATCTTTAATATTGCTAATGTCCCTTCCAAGAGTTATTCTTGTGTGCAGGTGAAGAAATCAGTACATCTTATAAGGGACATTAGGGAAGTATGGAACACAAAAAGTTAATTTCATTAATCACAAAGACCTATGAACCAAATTCATCTCTTCTAAGAGTTTTTTTTTAATTCTTCTCTTGATTTAAGTAACATAAAACCGGTACTAAGTTATATTATGAGCCCATAACCCACAAATTCCCAAGATCATTCTTCATAATCATCTACAACACTTATATTTTATCAAGCACATCGCTACTCAAATAAAACCTTACCAAATCTTCTTTGATCATAAAATTTCTTTCCATGACATCATATAATCAATTACTTCTCAAGAACATGACTCTTCTCAATTTTGAGGTCAATAACATGTCAAAAGGAAAAACTACAAGAGGACAAGTACAAGACAGAATCTCGTAATCAAAGATTAAGATATCTTCATCATTCATTGGAATCTTGGAATCTCAATACTCTCAAATCTTCTTTAGAATTAAAACTATTTTCATTAAAAACACATCTTCATCTATGATACTTGCCTCACATCATTATTCAAAACATCAAACAAATGCTTACCTATACATTTGTCTTTCATTTGACATTTCATGCATTCTTTGGTCACAAATTCTCTTTCATGAAATCACAATTATTTTCTCTTCACTAAAGCATGTTCATAATAATAGTCATTCTGGATCAAAACCATGACTTCGCCTCAACACATCGGACGGTAGACATTAAAAAGTGCAAGGTAATGAAAGAATTCATTGTGATTGCTTGAGGACAAGCAATTTTAAGTAGGGAGGGCTGTCATGTCCCTCTATTGAAAGTTTATAATTGAATCAATTATGTATTAGTTATTCAAATTAAAGATATGAATGACATTAAAACTCATATAGTATCAATCGAATATTCTTACATTAAATAATCTATTAAATATATTTAAATAATAAATTAAATCATATATATATTCTAATTCAATATTATAAATTAAATATTATATATTATAAATATCCTAATCTAATATATATTTATTGAATATATTTATAAATAACAAATATTATTAATATTATATATAATAATATAAATACTAACTGTTATTATAAATATTGATGCACATAGACCAATGATTGGAGGGGCTGCAATCAACAATTCCTAATTAAGGAAAGGCCTGATCAGTATTATGGCAAAGAAAAACAAACATAATAGTCAACTAATGATCGCTGACCCATTAATAAAGGAAATCAATTCATTTTAAAGGGAAACCAACAAAGAAAAAACCACTGTATATTATAATATGAAAGGAAGCCATAAAAGTTTAAAGGGAATGTATCCAAAAGTGATGCGATCTATTTTAAGGGTGGACAATAAGTAATATATGCAATACATGAAAAGACAAATCATAGGCAGTGATCAAGTTCATACGAATCAGCATAGATGATTGCTAACCAAAGGAGATACAAACGGTCTCTAAAGGGAATAACATAAAGGATGCTGATTAATATATGCCAGGGGTTAAGGACAGTTTAATATTAATCAAAAGCAAACAAAGAATCATGTCTTTTTAAAGGATCATCTCTCTTCAAAGAGATACCTCTATTCATAAGTTTTAAGGTATAAGTTTAGATTCGTAAGAGTGAGGGAGGAGACACATTAGGCAAAACTGAGGAAAACATATTCAAAAAAGAAAAGCAGATCTGCAAGAAGGGATATAGCAAGAAGATCATATAAAATTATAAATCAGTCACCCTAACATATATATATATATATATATATATATATATATATATATATATATATATAACAGTAGATTGGAGAAGAAGATAGTAGATACAAATACAATAAGAATAGTATAAATTTTATATATATACATATGTATATATATATATAGCTAGAAGAAGGAAAGTTACAGCCTCTTCACTATATAGACATATTGGAGCATAGCTAGAGGAAAGTGGAACTACACACATATAGAGGAGTTAAATCAAGCCAAGGTACTCTCTAAACCTTTGTTTGCTTGGAAATTGATAATTTAGGAAAAAAATAGTGTTGTCCCAAAAGGAGACATTACAGTACCTTTAGAATTGGTCATTGTTTGTGAATGTTTAATTCCTGGCAATCCATTCTTTACCTCTATTAAAATCTTCATGATCTATGTTTAAGTTTATCAGCTATATTTCTTTATTTGTGCATCTTAGCTTTGTGAATGTTCTTTATTCCAACCTTGTGTGTCACCTCCCTTTACTTTCAGTTTTACTTCCTCTTCCTCTTTTCCTAACAAGTGGATAGATTAGGTTTAGTCTTAGGTTAGCTAAATCTCTCATTCAGCAAAGGAACCAGCTCTCTCTAGAGATTCAGCCTCCATGTAGGGTCCCACACCTAGAGGTCATCTCAATGTTTCACTAGATTGTTGGAGCTCTAAAAGCCTTCAACACTGGGTGTAAATCTATGTTACAACAATAACCGAGGATTTGATTGAGGGAGTTACAGGATTGTGTTCCTTTGGAACAGTTCTAATGCTGAAATCAGTAAAGAATGACACTGTGATGAAGCTAACAAGTGCAAAGTTCAACAAGAGAGCTTTAACTATCAATGACATAGAGGATCCGGTGGTGAAATTTGCTTATATGGTCATTGGTTACAAGGTATATTTCTCCAATAGGGAGAACTTTGTTTTAGCTACAACCATCTATACTACATATGAGATGGTGAAGAAGAATACTGATTATGATTTGTGTGAATTGCTCCAACAATAGTTGATGGAAAACTTAAAGAGAACCAAAGACACCAAGTATCCATTCAAGTACAGTACTCTTGTGTTTTGTTTTCTATTCTATTTCCTAAAGGAATTGCTAGGTATGAGCAATATTGATTGGTTGAATCATAGTCCTATAGCAGTACAAATCAGAAACCACTTGTAGAGTATCAGAAATGATAGTGCCCAAAGTGTTGCTCTGTGGGGATACTTCAAAGTATTTCAGAACAAAATGCAGGCTAGGGTTAGAATCCCTATAAGTGTAGTATAAAAGTATAAAGATGATGTTGTTTTCATGGTAACTAAAGATCAATGCCTCATGGAGGAAGTGAAACCAATAACAGTATGGATCCTAGCAATGGGATATGAGGTTATAGAGGATGTTTTGACTAGTTTGGCAGATCTGATGTTGAGCAAACCCAAAGACCCTAAAGAGGAAAGGTTTGGTACTTACGAAGAGAAGTTTGTCAAAGTTCATCTGGAACAAACACAACCAGAAGCATAGAGAAGAGTAAGAAAATGGGTGGAAGATTAAGCTATGAGCAAAGCTTTCACAAAAGAACAAATAGATCAAGCTAGAGTTGAGGCTCAAGCTTGTCAAGTTGTAAAGGCTCTGGAAAGGCAAGAGGAGAAAACTAAACAAGCAAAGGCTCCGGAAAAGAATGAAGAGAAGACTGAACAAGTAAAGAATACTCTGAGGACAAGAAAGACAACAAGGACCTCCTCTTTTGCTGCAACTACTTCTGGGAGCTCTAGGCCTCTACCTACCACTGATGTGGAAAAGGAAACTGTTATCATATTTTGAGATCAATGAAATCCTAGTGTTTTCCCCCTCTGGAATGTAAGGCAAAGCTACCCAAATTGGCTAAGACCAAAAAATCTTGAGTTGCCTTGTGTTTTTCCGTGTTGTCAGACTTTCAAAGTTTAGAGTTTTGGTCTTCAGCATTCCATCCTTCCTACCTCCAAACTCCACTCCTTTTCCTTAATTGCCTAAGTATTCAATGTTTTTTAGACTTTCAGAGTTCAAAGTTTCCCTCTTCTCCCTTCCTTTTGGAAGGTGAAAGGTGGAAGGTCCAAAGGCCAAACTCCACCCTCTTTTCTCTTCACAAAGGTCATTAAGTGCTATTGCATCAGAGGTTGGGATTTTGCTCTTTCCTCTTCTCTCTAAAGGTAGTAGCAAGGCCTGAAGGTGCCACATGGTAGGATATCGCAAGCCTGCATACTACCTAAGCTGACATCACATTCCTTCCGTATGACTACGAAATGAGGACAAGTTTAAAGTGCATCGTGACCTATGGCCACAGGATTATTGATTTAGGTTAAACAATGGAGATTGTGCCAAGTATTGAAGGATGAGATGAAGGGGTGGGGTCACATCTTTGAAGATCAGATAGTAGCATGATGTCGTAGGTGAATCTTGTCTGTGGGAAAGATTTTGTGCGCAACTGTGAGATGTTGACACATGGCATGCTAGCGCCTTCTCTTCTAAATCTTTGAAGGGGACCCTTATCTACCAACATCTATTAAAAGAGAATGACTCACCTACATAATTAGCACCACGTATGCCAGGTCAGCAAGCCTCAATGCAGAATTAAAAGGAAAGTGTTATGCAACATGAATTAGGGTCATTGATCTTATAACGGTTTGTTCATCCAACAATTCTGATTTAAATTCAAATCTTTTGAAACATTCTAGTGGTGCTAAAGGCATTCATTCCTGTTGGTGGGCTCTGTAAACAAAATTCAAGAGGGATGGATCGATTCTTCAATCCAAGGGGACTTTGGCAATTCAGTGACAAATTATTCGATGGTTGGTGATGACTTTTCATCTCTCTTCTTCAATGCTCTATCCTCTCTTGTGTATGGGTAGCCATTCCTAGGGTTGTAAGTCTGCCAGAGGCATGGGTTCTGTCCCCATCACTATTTGTTCCTAGCTCTACATTGATAACAGCATTGGTGATTTTGGGTCCTATGGACTTACCTCAGCATCCTCTGCACAAGAATTTGATATAAAGCATTATTTTCTTCGGTAGTAGGGAGGAGTTAGTTATTTATGGGCTGTTATGCTACCAAATTCCTTGTAGTCAAACCTCTTAGTACAATTGTAGGATTATCAGAATTTGACTCACTGTGCATGTAGCTTCGCCTCTATTATCTTCTAGTTAATCCACCCATGAATATAATTGGCTATACTGTGTCTTTTCCTGCTATAAGTTATTTTGTATTTTAATAGTTTCTGGCCTTCATAATCAATATATCTACAATATTTTGCCTCTCTTATGCTTTGATTTCTATGTTTTACTTGAAGTTGTCATATATTATTTGAGTAAAATGGCTTCTTTATAGGTTAGGTCTTCATCCTGAAGCCTTAATCAATTCTATAAGTCTATGTGAACCTTCCTTTGTGACTAAGATTATTGTTGTGTCTTTTCTAGACTTTCTACTACTCATTAAATTTGATGCATCACCTTTATTTCCATTTAGTTTCCTTCTACCCCTTTTCCCCTGCAGCATTAGCACTAGGTTTAGATAGTTTTCTCTAAGCATTAGGCTTAGAACGAGGAACCAACCTTCTCTAGAGGTTTGATCTCAACTTGCAAGGTCCCACACCTTTAGATCATTCCCATTGTGTCATTAGAATGCTTGGACTCTCTCCAAGCTAGGTGCAATTCTATGTGATAACAGTTTCTATCATGCCCGGTGGGACCAACTTGATGAGCTCTATCATCCGTTGAAGGATCTGGTGTGTTCTTCAACGCATCTTACCATTCAAGGTAGTCTTTAGAAACACCATGGTGACTCTATTAAACAAATATACTGGTGCAGCTAGTCCAAGCACTTAAAGAACTCCAAGGATCAAGATTTTAGTGGTATTCTTGATCTAGACACTTTTAGAAGCTTCTCAAATCACCTAGTGACTCTCTTCTAGGTATGTATCTAGTTTATCTCTGGTTGCAAACCTTATTTTCTCTAATTCTAACATTTTTATGATTATCCAGCATTTAGATGCTATAAAATATCAAATTTTTATGGGAGTTATGGCTATTCCCCTCCACCCAACCAAAATGTAGGCTATTGGCCCCCATATAAGCAATATCAGGCTCAAAATGCCTCTAATTTTATGCCATGCAGCCCTACAACAAAAAAAATCTATATCCTCATAATGCTGGCCTCCCACCCACCCCTACTTAATCTTCTTGTCAACCTAATAATGCTTGTTATCAACCCCAAGAAGACTACCTCGAGCTGCTAGAGCTTAGGGAACATTTGGATACCATAAAAAGAGAGATGGGGTATAGTTTTCCACAACAACCCTTTGGTTTTAACATCAGAAATGAGGATGATGTAATGGTGATACTCTGAGGTTTCCAATAAGGGTCAAGGAGTATTACAAACAACAAGAGGAGCTTGCTTATCAGGCTCATCTTCAATAACAATAGATGGAAGCAGAGGAAAAGGCTTGCTTGGAGCAAATTAAAATGCATCTCGCAACCCTATCAGAGCACCAATTAAGGCAAATGCTTGCCAATGTAGAGAAGTGGGAAGCTCAGGTAGCCACCTCCATTCCTAGTTTCAGGCATCCTCTCCCTCCTACACAAGTCTGGCCTGCAGCAGAGCCAGCTCCAAAATTTAAAATCCCAAGTTGCAGAGGCCCCCAGCCTTCACAAGGGTCTGTTCCTACACCAAATCATCCCATTCCCCCTTAGAAGAATCTTCTTCAAGAGGCCCTTTCAGACCATATTTCATGTCAGTCATCTTGCCCTAGCCCCAAAGTGGATGACAAACCAGTTTTCTGGCAAGATGCTGAGTTTTATGAGCCATAAAAAGAAATATTTGAGGTTGCTGTGAAGCAGCGAGCTATTAGTGACCCCCTGTACTACTAAAACAAAAAGCTCAGGCCAACTACTAGAAGAAATCAAGCCAAATCTAATGGAGTAGTAGTGTGTTAAGCATGAGATTAATGCTAATTCAAGTGTAAGGTTGAGTCCCCTAGACTTTAGCTCATTTGAAGAATTTCCTCATGCTGTAAACAAGATGAATGAAATCCAAATGTAGAGGAGGCTTAGTGAAGAGTTCTAGTTGTAGAGGTAGCCCAAGAAAAATCTAGTGGAGTTGTAGTCCAGTGATGTGGGCATGGTGGAGGAAATTGCTCCAATTGCTCCTAAGGAGGTGGAAGATGCCAGTATATTTCATGAACTTCCTAGCTGCATTGAAAATGATGAGGGTAGACAGATGCCAACAATTCCAGAGCAATGTGGGGATATTGAGACTGATGATAGGTTGCTGGAATGTGAAGCCAAACATGATAATGAGGCTCTATCACATGAAAAGGAGCATGCAAGTAGCCCTATTCTAGAAAACACAAAAATTAATGAATCCAGGGTGGATCTTCTCATTCCTATGTGCTTTGAAGAGTTGGAAGACCTCTTTCAGGATGAGATAGATATTTTTTGCTCAAGACGTGACATCAAGATGACATCCTCTAAGGAGGAACATCACGAGCATCTTGATCCAAGGGTGGGGCCAGCCATATTTCTAGTTGAGCCATAAGAGCTGGAGCATTCAAACCAACAAAAAGAGAAAGAATTAGAGCAGAGGCATGAGATCAACACTGTTGATTTGTATGTCATCTCAAGGGGATGCCCTATTAGGCATCTATCCCAACTAGAGACACATAAAAAGGAGTCACCACTTGTCATGCTTGCCTCTAGCATGAATTTGAGCATCAAAATGAGTGGGATTGACCAATTTATTCACCTCTTGGAAGAAGCATCAACAATCAGTTCAGGTGGATAGATGAGTTTATCCCCATTCTTAGAGGAGTGATCCATCAATTTGTCTTATGTCAACCCCTTCCCCATCTCTTTGTAACTGCCCACAAGCATGGAAAACATTGTAAGTTGTTGAGAAAGGGTAGTTATTTTGAAGAACCAATTAATGGCTTTGTTTAAGGTCAGACATTCTGGGTGGTTAGCTTAGGTTTAGGTTAGCTTTGTTTTTGTTTTAGGTTTTCTTTCAATAAGTGTGTTTTGCACTCTGTAGTATTCTCATTGGGAGGATACATGCTTTCTTATTGTTTTGTTTTGCATTGGTAGCTTGCCCTAGTTGATCTAGCTCTTTTGTTCTTGTTGCAGTCTCTTTTGACTCTGTGCCCAATGGATGTGTAAGGCCACTGGTCTATTGTTTAGCAGGCAAACATCCCCATGAGTCACCAAAGTGTTATCCTATTTTGCCCCCTTTTGTCAAATAGTCTAAGATCCATGAAATCCTAGTGTTTTCCCCCTCTAGAATGCAAGGCAAAGCTACCCAAATTGGCTAAGCCCCAAAAATCCTGAGTTGCCTTGTGTTTTTCCATGTTATCAAACTTTCAGAGTTTAGAGTTCTAGTCTTCAGCATTCCATCCTTCCTACCTCCGAACTCCCCACCTTTGCCTTAATTGCCTAAGTATTGAATGTTTTTCAGACTTTTGGAGTTCAGAGTTTCCCTCTTCTCCCTTCCTTTTGGAAGGTGGAAGGTGGAAGGTCCGAAAGCCAAACTCTGCCATCGTTTCTCTTCACAAAGGCAACTAGGTGTTATTTCGTTAGAGGTCAGGAGTTTGCTCTTTTCTCTTCTCTCTGAAGGCAGAAACGAGGCTCGAAGTTGCCACATGGTAGGATATTGCAAGCTCGTAGACTGCCTAAGTTGATGTCACATTCCTTCCACATGACTACGAAATGAGGACAGGTGTAAAGTGCATCACGACCTATGGCCATAGGATCATTGATTCAGGTTGAATGGTGGAGATTGTTCCTAGTGTCAAAGGACAAGATGAATGGGTGGGCTCGCATCATTGAAGATTGAATGGTAGAGCGGTGTTGCAGGTGAATCTTGTCTGTGGAAAAGATTTTGTGCGCGATAGCGAGATGTTGACACATGGCATGCTAGCGCCTTCTCTTCTAGATCTTTCAAGGGTGCCTTATCTATCGATAGCTATTAAAAGAGAATGACCCACCTACACACTCAGCACCATGTATGCCAGATCAGCAAGCCTCAATACAAAATTAAAAGGAAAGTGTTACACAGCGTGAATCAGGGCCATAGATCTTATAACCGTTTGTTCATCCAATGGTTCCAATTTAAATTTAGATCTTTTGAAACATTCTGGTGGCGCTAAAGGTATTCATTTGAGTTGGTGGGCTCTCCAGATAGAATTCAAGAGGGATGGCTCAGTTCTTCAATGCGAGGGGACTTCGGTGGCTCAGTGACAGATTATTTTGTGGTTGGCAATGACTTTTGGGCTCTCTTCCTTAATTCTCTGTCCTCTCGTGTGTATGGGTAGCCATTCCTAGGGTTGTAGGTCTGCTAGAGGCATGGTTTATGTCCCTATCCCCGTTTGTTCTTGACACTGCATTGATGACAACATTGGTGATCTTGGGTCCCGTTGACCTACCTCAACATTCTCTTCACAAGGATTTGATATAAAGCATTGTAATCTTCAATAGTAGGGAGGAATTAGTTATTTCTGGGTTGTTATGCTACCAAATTCCTTGTAGTTAGACCTCTTAGTACAATTGTAGGATTATCAAAATTTGACTCACTGTGCCTGTAGCTTGGCCTTTGCTATCTTCTGGTTAATCAACCCATGAATGTAATTGGCTATAATGTGTCTTTTCCTGCTATAAGTTATTTTTATTGTAATAGTTTCAGGCCTTCATAATCAATATATTCCCAATATTTTGCCTCTCGTATTCTCTAATTTTAGTGTTTTACTTGAAGTTGTTATCTATTCTGTGAGTAAAATGGCTCCTTTATAGGTTAGGTCTTCATCCTGAAGCCTCAACTAGTTCTGTAAGTCTTTGTGAACCTTCCTTTGTGACTAAGATCATTGTTGTGTCTTTTCCAGACTTACTACCACTCATTAAATCTGGTGCATCACCTTTATTTCCATTCAGTTTCTTCCTACCTCTTTTCCCCTGCAGGATTAGCACTAGGTTTAGATAGTTTTCTCTAAACATTAGGATTAGAATGAGGAACCATCCTTCTCTAGAGGTTTGATCTCAACTTGCAAGGTCCCACACCTTGAGATCATTCCCATTGTGTCATTAGAATGCTTGCACTCTCTCCAAGCTGGGTGCAATTCTAGGTGATAACAAAAACCCTTACAAAAATAGAGCCTGCTATGGAGAAGAACAAAAGAGTGAAAAGGATGACCACTAACAGAATGTATGTGAGCCATGGTGGTGGTAATGAAGAAGAAGAGAAAAAGGAATCAGTTAAAGAAACACTAGCAAAAAGAAGAAAAATTGATGAAGACATTTCAAGCAAAGGAGTGAATCCCTCCAGAAAGGGAAAAGATAAGCAGAAGAAGAAGAATAAGGAGAAGAAAAATGAGGCCACTATGAATCTTGAAGCCACAATCAATGCAGTAGCTGAGCATGTGAACTTAAAACCAATTTCAAACCTTTATGATGAGAGCTTTGATGCTAATAATGATGTAATTAAGACCATTGTGATAAGATTTCTAAGTATGTTCAATAAAGCATTGATTGAACTAGTGACTGATCTACTTGACAGTCTAGCTAGCATCCTAACTTCTAGAAAAGATGAGGCCATGGAAAAAGATACAGAGTTGAAGAAATCAGTCTTGAAGAAGTTGTGTCCAACTCTCACTGGAGAAAATAGAGTCAAAGCCACTCAAAGGCTTAATGAAGTGTTTATAACCAAAAGGAGAATTAATACTCTGATGTTTGGGAATAAGGATGAAATTGAAGATTTGAAGAAAGAAACTGAAGATAAGATTTTGAATGTGCTCAGTGAGCTCCACATACCAATTGGAGTAGACATAAATGAATAGGAACATAATCTTAATGTTGTCAACTCAAATGTAGTTCTGGATGTGGATGAACAACGACGTATGGATCAAGATGTAATTACTCCTCCAAAAAACTCAATGAAAGATGAAGAAATAAAAGAGTCTACAGAAGAAAAGAAGACTGAGGAGAGAAAAGTGACATCTGAGGAAAGGGTCTCTGAAGGACAAGATGAACAAAAAGAAGAAACCCATGAACAAATGATTGATGATATAGCTCTGAAAACAAGGGGTAATGAATAAGAGTTTACTCAATAAGATCCTCCAAAGAGTCATGATGCTGAAGTGCCTCTTGATGAAGGCAGAAGAGACACTGTTGGAGAAGATTCACTTGACTCTCTAAGAGATTTTTTGGCAAAGTAGAAAGAAACTCATATTTTGTCTGTACCTAAGTTACTACAAGGATAGATAAACTTGACTACAATGTCCCCATTGCAAAAACTAAAACTTGGGACAATTTTTCAAGCAATAGTCCAAGAGGAAATTCTAAAATCTCACATGGAGGATAGTGAGATTATGAGTGAAGCTATAACAATTTTTAAGTAAATCATGCCCGGTGTAAAGAGAGACACCTCTTTGACTCCTCCGGTACAGATGAAGAAACCTATGGAGTTTGTTAGTTCTCATTTTGAGTTTTTTGAACAAGCAGCTGAAAAGAAGGTAAGGGCTGAGAATGACAACAAGAGGTTAGTGGAACTTAATGACAAATACTCAAAAGATAAAATTTTGTTGGATAAAAGTATTTAGGATGCAGAGACGGCTATCAAAGATGCCAGTGAGTTGTATCAATTTGAGTTGTATCAATTTTGTCTAACTTGGGCTGAGACACCTAAGGAGCTAAAAGAGAAGATAGAGGGATGGGAAGCCCAGATGATCAAGATTTCCAGGACCTATGATACCACAAAGGATGTTATGGGAAATCAAAGGGCAAAAGTTGAAACAATCCATTCTATCATTAATAAGTTGTAGAGCCAAAAGGATGTCATAAAAGATCAAATGTGATAGCTTAGGGAAATTGTAAGTTTCAAGATTGGTTCTATGACAACACTTGTAGTAGAAGTAGATAAAATTAGACAAATCACTGAAGTCCCTGCTACCATTGTTAAAGCAAAATATTTTGTGTTCAAAATTAATGGGCACATACAAGTTTTGAGCAATACGAATGCAAGATGGGATGGAGATGCAATATATCTAAATAACATCTATAAGGACATTCTCCCTATAAGCCAGTAAGTCATTTGATTTCACATGTATATATGTAGAAAGTACAAACAATTTTGATGTTTTTGTATATATAAGAATAAAATACTTAGGGGGAGAAGATTCAATTTGTGCATATCTTGTACACATCCTTTGCCATTGATGTCAAAGAGGGAGAGTGAAGCATGTGAAAAATAGAAAAGGAAAAATAACTGAAAAATACAGGAGGAGAGTAGCATGTGAAAGAGTACAAGTAGTAAGGGAGAGGAGTGTGATGCTTTTTCACATCATGTGTTGCCATCAACGCCAAAGGGGGATATTGTTGGCAACTTGGAAAACATCATTGATGAAGACACTATTGGTATGTTTAGGATTGGTCAAGTATGATGTTTGATTGGTGTTGTCATTGATGGCAACAAGGAATAAGGATGCAACAAGAAACAAGGATTTAGAAGGGTTGTGAGGTTATAGTAATGCTCATGAAGTCATGTGTATAGAGAATTTTGGTCCAAAAAGAAGACTTAGGCAGTTTGGCTAAGTGTTGGCAGAGTATAGAGAAGACTACAGAGCTACAGTATTATGGTCAACATTGGTCCACATTTGTAGATCAAGTTTTGTAATTCTGGTAAGATGGTGGTATCCCTTAGATGTCTTCAATTCCAAAGTTTTATCTTTTGATAACTTTTGAAAGTATAATTGCAAATAGTATAAGTTCAGCATAGCAAAGTACAATATTAAACAGGGCAAAACACTTTTTTGGTTTGGTCCGCATTTCTCTGGTATTGGATATTTTATCCTATAGTTTTGAGATGTTGTAAACACTTGATTGAAGACTCTAACTCCAAAGTTTCAAGATCTAAATTCTTTTGGTAAGGAAGTTATGAGTATCTGAGTATCACTACATGCTTTTATAGTGTTTGATAGAGACAAAGTCTAGCTTCTAATACTCCGCATTTTGTCACATGTTAATATTTTGTTTTGTGGTTTTGAAGTCAAGTCTTGGGATGCCTAAGGAGTCTTAGTTGTGAATTTGAAGGAGTTTTGTGGTCCACATTGAAAGTTGTGATTTGACAAGTGGACTGAACCTGTGCTAGTATATGTATGAGGCTGACCTAATAGTATAACCTCTGTACGGAAGAATCTGTTGATTAGAATCATGTTTTAAGTGATTCTACAGTTGGAGCCAACATATGAGAGTGTGTTTCAAGTGTTTTTTTGGTTCACAAAGTATTTTGTTGATTTCTTTAGGCCAACAAGCTACACATTGTATAACCACACGTTTCATCCTAGCAAGCTGACCTAATTTTAAGTTTGTAAGTCTTGCGGATATATCTATGAGATTCACTTTGGTGTTTGTGGAGAGATATGAATATGAGGAAGTGTGTGCAACATGTATAAAGTTTTATGATCCGATTAGTGTGAGAAGTGTGTGAGAAGTTTTATGAAGAGTAGAGTAGTGTGATAGGGCAGATCAGGATGAAGAGTTTTGATACAGTATTTTAAGCTTCATTAGAGCTGCACCCCATGCATTTGTAGATGCAATTATAACAATTCATTCTCTGCAGTGAGCCATCTATTTTATCTTCTTTTGGCAGTGAGCCCATTACAGTGATTATTTCTTAGGGCAGTGAGCCCTCAGGTAGTGAGCCTCTTTGTAATTTGGTATTGATACTACATAATATATTGTGAGCTAACACTCGCCGTGGTTTTTCCATTTTTGGTCTTTCCACATAAAAATCCTAGTGTCTATGTGTTATGGTTTATGGTTGTGGTTTCTATGAATGATTTGCTTTATTGTTATCAAATATGGTAAATGGAATAATGGTTTTACAAGTGAATGGTTTAATAGAATATTGATTCACCCCCACCCCCCTGTCAGTATTCTAGGTGTTCAACATAGTATATATATATATATATATATATATTCCTGTATAGAAAATCTTTTTTTAAATAATATTGTAAAAAAATAATAAAAAGCAGGTGTCTTTTATTTTTTAAAATAGGAGAGGTTGAATTTTTTTTGTTTAAATTAGGTACTTTGGGGTACCTGCTCATGTGTAGGCCCCTGTATCTTCTTGTGTGGGTATGCGGTACCCACAAAGGACCTCATGCCTGCACAAGAGGTTGAAGCCTCAATTAAGAGGTTTGCGGTCCACTTTAGAGGCTGTAGACTCTCTTTGGGTCACGGGGTGTGGCCTTTGGCCACCCCAACCATTATTTTTTCCTCAACCTTTGCACACTCTTCTTCTTGTTTGACCTCAGGATTTGTGCACCCCTTTACCTATAGTTTAGCTTGTAAGGCCTTCAAAACCTTTTTTAATACTACCTTGGAATCTATGCCTGCTAATTTTAGTTAGTCAACTCTATTTTCTGAGATTCTGCCACAGAACTTGGTGGCATTTTTGGTCACTCCAAACTAGCCACAACTAGTTTATGTCGCCATCCTCTACATTTTTTACAGTTCTTAACTATCTGGAAGGTTTCTGTATCTAGTGAATCCTCTATGTTTTGTGGCAGTCCTACTAAATTTGGTGGAAGTTAAAATTTGGATAATACCCCCTCTCCATTGGGATTTTGGAAATTGCAAACCAACTTCTAAAGGCTATAACTCGGGCTCTCGACCTCTAATTTTCGAGCAACATTTTTTGCTTTGGACTAATTTTTCATGCTCTTTGCATTGGTGCAGATGGTTCTTGATTTTGGTGTCTGGATTGTCTAAAATTTGTAGATTCTCATAGGCAACACTGTGCAGTTCCTATTTTAGGAACTTCAAAGTTGTATATCTTTTGTATAAACCTCAGATTGAGGTGATTCTTGTTTTGAAAGTGCATGTTTTTTTGTGTACTTCAAAGTGGTGCTAAAAATTTCACTTAGTTTTATACCTACATTGTACTTTCAGTGTACTCTCCTTTTGATGATTTGTAAAGGCATTGAAGTCAAGTACACTAAGTGTTCTCTTACTAGTGGCAATTGTAACCGCACTACTTATAAAGTTCCAAATCATTTTTTTGGGGGGAGGGGGCTCTTTGATTGAGTGATTAAAGGGTCTCTCGGTGTGACTGTGCTTTTACATCTCTTTTGTTTGTGCTCTCCTTCCTTTCAAAAATAGGTAATGTTAAGTTTCCATTGCTAACACCATACAACTACAACACATGAAAACAAAATACATGGAACTTCTTAAAGAAAAAACTTTATACACCCTATATTGAAGAAAATATAACTGAACCCGTAGATGCTAAGGAAAAAATATGAGCTGGATGATTGAACAAACTAAAGCTCTAGGTTGTCTTAGGATTTTAGCTTCTCTTGATATAATGTTTCAACTTGATAGATGTACAAATTCACATGATGCATGGGACAAACTTAAAACTCTCTATGGGACAACTAATGAAGTTAGGGGATATCAAATTGATAATCAACTAATAGCTCTTGATCATAAGTCTTGTGATAATATCCAACACTTTGTAACAAAAGTTAATTATTTAAGAGCACAATGTAAAGCATGTGGCATAGAGAAAAAGGAAATTCAACTTGTCTTGAGTACTCTTAACAAACATTGACCTGAATATGAAACTTTGTTTTGTAGCTTTCATACTCATACATTGACTATGGGATTTACTCATACAATGCCTTCTTTTGCTTTATTTTCTAAATTGTTGATGCTAGAATAAGGAAATCTTCTTTCCATGGGTCTCTTGAAGCTATCTCAGTCTCAGGCTTTGTTGGCTAGTCAATCAAGGGACATAAAGAGCTAGGTAAACCTAACAAGAAATAGAAGAAGTCCAAGAAGAAATCACAGAAAGATCAAGCATAGTCATCATCGACCCCAAAAGCATACTCTAACTCCTCTTCTTCAAAAGGAAACTCTCAAAAGAAGGAAATACCAACTTGTTGTTACTGTAAGAAGGTTGGTCACAAGGAACACTCTTGTCACAAGAAGCAAATTGATGAGCTGAAGCATCTTCTAAAAATGAACAACATTAATGTACCTTCTTCACAGCAATCCCCATCTCCTTCCAAATAAGGCAAAGGGAAAGCAATTTCACTTGTTTCTACTACAAATTCTTCATAATAGTGGATTCTTAACTTGGGTGCATCACATCACATGGGTTCTATTAGAGAACAATTTTCTTTGTTGGAGCCTTGTTCAGTGCCCCACATTCTCATTGGGGATGACTCTCCTGTAGAAGTCATCGGGATAGGTTCTGTTGATGCTGGCACTGGTACATTTGAGGATGTCCTCGGTGGGCCTAATCTTTTGTCCAACCTTCTCTCTATCTATCAGATTACCCAGAATGGTAGAAAAGTTGAGTTCACTTCTAATTCCATCACCATCAGGAATCTTGAAGATAATACACTTCTTGTAGTTGGTAACGCTGATCTAGAGTCTTGACTCTATGCTTTCTCCCATTTTGTACTTGATTCACATTTTAATATTTTTCTCACCAATTTAGATTTTGTGAGCAAACTATGGCATGAGAGGTTTGGACATCTCAGCTTCCACTATCTTGAGCAACTCAGTAAGTAGGATATGGTCATGGGTCTTCCTAAGATCAGTTTATTAGATGGAGTTTGTTCAAGTTGTGCCTTGGTAAAACATCCTAAGGACATGTTCAACAAAGGGAAGGCTTGGAGGGCTTCAAAGGTCCTTAAACTGGTTCATAGTGATGTGGCAGGTCCATTTCCATCCTTTTTTTTCAGCAATGCTTGCTACTTGCTCACTTTTATTGATGACTTTTCTAGATACACCTGGGTCTACTTTTTATAGCAGAAAGGAGAAGCTTTTGATAGATTTCACGAGATCAAGGCTCATGCCAAGAAACAATCTAAAAAGGTTGTCAAGATTATCCACATGAAAATGACAGAGAATATGTGAACCACCACTTTGAACAATTTTCCACTCTTGAAGGGATAGATCTTTAGCATATTGTCACCTATACACCTCAGAAGAATGGTGTGGTAGAGAGGAAAAATAGGTCCCTAGAAGTGATGGCTACCTACATGATCCATGAACACTCCCTTACACTTGAGTATTGGGAAAAAGCCATCAAATGTTCTACTCACATCCAAAACAGAGTTCTGCATAAGACATTAAAGGGCATCACTCCCTTTGAATCCTAGTGTGGTAAGAAACTTGTTGTGCGAAACATAAAAGTTTTTAGTTCCCTAGCGTGGGTTTAAATTCCTTCAAAGAAGTGCAAGGCCCTTTAACCTTAGAGTTGGCATTGTATCTATATTGGTTATCTTGATGGTGTCAAATGATATCAGCTTCTAGATCCTGAGACACATGAGCTCTTCATTAAGCGAAGTGTGCAATTCAAGGAAATATCTCCTAGCTCATCTTCTCATCTTCCTTCCTCCATTGTAGATTCAAATAGTGACTCAAATGATTTTCCTCCTACTGCCTCTACTCAAAGAGTTGATCATGAGATTTCATCTTTCTCTTCACATAGTTCATATTCTAAGGATGAGGATTCTCCTCTTCCATCACCTACCATACCTCACTAGGCTCGTCAGACACTTGAGTTTCCAAGTACTCTTATTGGGAATCCTTTAGATACATAAAGGACTCAGTCACAACATCAGGATATTTTGCATTCCTACATTGCCACACTTGCAGATCCACATTCATTTCATAAAGCATCATGTATTGTTGAGTGGGGTTCAACAATGGAGGAAGAGTAAACTCTTTGATTAAGAACAAAACTTGGGATCTTGTTCCACTTCCTAAGTGAAGAACAATCATTCAGTGTAAGTGGAACTACTAGACCAAATTTGTAGCAAATGAATTACCTAACAAGTTCAAAGCATGGCTTGCGGCTAAAGGTTTCTCTCAGGTTCTTGGTGTTGAGTACACTAGGACCTTTACCCCAGTTGCCAAGATGAACTCCATTCACATGATTCTTTCTATTGTTGCAACTCAAGGTTGGTTTGTACATCAAATGGATGTGAAGAGTGCATTTATTCATGGGGATCTACATGAGGATCTTTACATGGAGTAGCTACAGGGATTTGTTTAGGATTCTTCATTGATTTGTAGGTCAATGCAAAAGTCTCTCTATGACCTCAAATAGGCCCCACGGGCTTGGTATGATAGAATGGACTCCTTTCTTCTCTCAGTTGGGTTCTCTAGATGCCACTTAGATTTGAATGTCTACATTATGAGACAAGAGGATGCTTTAATTTTTTTTTGGCTTTCTATGTTGATGACTTGATTGTCACTGGCAGCACTTCATCCATCATTGTGCACATTAAGAATGCTTTGCATGATAGGTTTGTCATGACTGACATAGGTCTCTTGCACTATTTTCTTAGGATTGAGATCTCTTAGACCTCTTATGGGATCTCTCTTGAACAACCCAGGTATGCTTTTGATCTTCTAGCTTGTTTTCACATGGCTAATTGTAAGCCTACACCAACTCCCTTTCTGTCTGGAGTCAAGCTTGAGGTAAAGTGTTCTACACCACTAGTTGATGCCACTTTGTACCATCAACTTGTTGGTAGCCTCATCCACCTAACTCATACTCGCCTCAACATTTCATTTACAATTGGCATTGTTTCGTGCTTTATGAAAGAGCCACATGAGCTTCATTGGAATGCTACTAAACGCATCTTGCACTACATATAGGGCACTCACAAGTATGAGATTCACTATGCAACAAACATAGGTTCAGACTTGGTTGGCTACATGGATTTTAATTGGGCTGGTGATCTTGATGATCATAAGTCCACATCTGGCTACAATTTTTGCCTTGGTTCTAGTCTCATTTGTTGGCAGAGCAAGAAGCAACATGCCATTTCTCTTTCTTCAACTGAGGCTAAGTATTGGGGGCTATCAATGTTTCCACTGAGGCTATTTGACTTGAGAATATACTCACTTAACTTGGAATCACTTTTCAGAAGCCATCAGTCATCTATTGTGACAACTAGAGCACCATCCAAATCTTGCAAAACTTGATTCATCATTAGCGAACCAAACACATCGAGATCCACATGCATTTTCTCAGGGAGCTGATTCAAGAGTAGGTCATCAATTTGTAGTATTGTCCTACCGCAAAATAGGTTGTAGATATCATCACCAAACCCTTTACTAAGAGTAAGTATGTTCATCTCTGGTCTCTTAGGTGTGCGAAACACCTCTTCTGGGGGGTCACTTAGCCCTTCCTTCTTCATCCTCTCATGGAGGAGTTTTTTCCAACTGCACTAGTAGAATTTTGAAAATAAATGACTACGTGACTAAAACTTTTAGTCACAACAACTAAAAATGACTAATTTCTACTAATTTTTTGCAACTCAGCTATAAATGAGTAAATAAATGACTAATTTGGTCGTTGACTAAAAAACTATTTAGTTACACAAATAAAAATGACTAAATAGTTAGTCATTTATTTAGTCACAATCTATTTGAATAAATCATTTAAGGAATCAAGAATCAATAGCCCGCCAAAATACTCTAAAACTTTAATAAACATACTCTAAAACTTTTGTCAAAAACTTATTTTTAGGCGTAGCCCACCAAAATGGAGTTTTCATTTTAATAAACATACTCTAAAACCTTGGTTAAAACCTTATTTTTAGGTGTAGCCTACCAAAATGGAGAAGTGTTTCAGTAAAGAATGACAGAGAATGGTAAGGAGATGTGCATGACTGGAGGCATAGGATTCATTGTTGCTTATCTCATTCCTTCTCTACTGAAAAAGGGTTACATTACCGCGCTACTATTTGTAAGCTGTTGGGAATTAAGGTGTCTAAACCTTGCAATTCCTAGCTTTGATTATTATTTATTTATTTGCCTATGATGTAATTTATGTTGCACATCCTATTTTGTCATTTAGTGTGAAGTAGCATGGTGAGTTGTCACTCAACTTGGAAGGTGACTAGGATGGTCAACTCATCCCATGTGGATATAGGCATCCCATTTGAGGTGGCACTAATATGCCATGTGTCAGTATCTTGTGGTATGACAAAAGTGTTATTGTGTATGACAGAATCTATGATGTGTAAGAGCCAAGTATAGAGATTCTCAGGACAAGTGAAGACAAGTGTCATAAAGTATCTTTGCATGTGGAGAAGGCATCTTTGGGCACCCAAGTTGGGCTATGACATGTTGTAAGAGGAATATGCTATATTTAGTCTTGTATGACAGATTCTCTTACAACATTTAAGGTTGTTATGTTGGGCAAATTTTATGACAGCTGTAAGATGCGTAAGAGCATTTGTCATAGCTATTTTTAGCCTCAAGCGCTCCATTCTCAGGAAGTCAAATATGCAATGTATGACAGATGTAAGAGAGGAAATCATAGCTTGGACAAGTGTCCTTTGATGCGGGAAAATGGCCATGTCGCCAAGATGGGCGCTCATCTCTAGAAGCTCCCTGTTTATGCCTTGTAACTCTATATAATGCATTATTTTGGAGTAGTAGACATATAGTGTTTGTATAGGTACTATTATGCTACCAGAATTACTCCAGAAATGACATTTGCAGACTCCTGGAAGAACTTTCATTACAAGTGTATTGTAATCCTTTCATAGATTTGATCATACATTGTGTAGGTTTTAGAGTGTGGGGTTTTTTACCTGAAAAGGTTTTCCCCACCATATATCTTGTGTCACTTTCTTTATGTTATTTGTTTAACATTGCTGCAATTGTAAGGATTAAAAAAGAATTTGCATACTATTCCCCTTATTAGGTTGGTGTAGGAAGTGTGTTCCGTGGACCTTGCTTCCTTTCAGTTGGTATCATAGCTTGATCACCTATGATCCTAGTTGTTGGGTAGGGGTTTTTTGATCTAATCTTCGATTGAGTGGGAGTCTATGCAGAGTATTCTATAGTCTTGTTGCAGTAAGAAGATGGTAGGCACATCTGGAAGAATAGAGTTGGAAAAGTTTAATGGCAGCAATTTTGAGTTGTGGAAACTCAAAATGGAAGACATGCTTGTTGACAGAGATCTATGCGAAGCAATTTTTGGTAGAAAACTAATGGCAATGCCTTAAGATGAATGAGATCTCAAAGATCTAAAATCTAAGGGTCTTGTGAGACTCTGTTTAGCTAATTCTATCTTGTTGAATGTTCATGAAGAGAAGACTACGAAAGAGATATGGAATAAACTTGGTGATGTTTATCAAGCTAAATCTCTGGTAAACAAATTATTCCTGAGGAATAAGCTATATTCTCTGAGGATGGATGATGGAGGATCAGTTGCAGATCACCTGAATGATTTTAACATGCTAGTTGCATAGTTGACATCTGTTGGTGTAAAGATGGAGGAGGAGGATCATTGCATGACCTTGCTTTGTTCTTTGCCAGACTCATGGGACCATATTATCATGGCCATTGGGAGTACAACAACCACCTTCAATATGGATGAAGCAGTGTCTTTGTTGTTATCTAAAGAGATGTGGAGAAAGTATTTTGAATTGGTTTGTGGTAGACCCAAAGAGAAAGGGAAAAAGAAAGACAATAAAGCTGAAAAGGGCAAATTCAAATTCTGAGGGAGATCCAAATCTCCTGGAAAGTCCAAGGCAGTGTATTGGAACTGTGGAAAAACTGGGCACTTCTGAAAGGAGTTCAAGGAGGAGAAGAAGAAAAAGAACATCTCCAATTCCAATTTTGACAAGTCACAAGATGATGGTGATGCTTTTGCTGTAGCCTTGGCCACCCATGTATTAGAAGATGTGTGGCTGATTGACTCTGGTGCTTCCTTCCACATGACCTCACATCATGATTGATTTACAAAGTATGAAGAATACGATGGTGGGAAGGTGTACTTGGGTGATGACTCTCACCTGAAGATAGTTGGTTGTGGAAGAGTCTTGATCTGATTCCCTAATGGATGAGTCAAGGGTATCAATGGAGTTATGCACATCCCTGGTTTAGCACGAAACTTGCTCTCTGTAAGTAAATTGAATGATGCAGGCATGCAGGTTGTCTTCTCAGGTGGAGGATACAAGATGATGAGAGGAGCTATGGTGCTTACTAAGGGTACTCGGAGAGGTACTCTATTTCATCTAGATGCATGCACTACTCAGTGCAATAGTTATTCTATTTCAAAAAAAAGACCTTCAGATTCTTCATCCTCACCATTGGAACCCGTAATGAAAAAGTGTGTTGCTTCTACTTCTGATGGTAGTGCTTTCTGGGTACCTAAGGGTGCTCATGCTTTGGAAATGAAACTTCTTGCTGAAAAGACAATGTTGTGGCATAAGAGACTTTGTCACATTGGTGAGAAGGGTCTTAGAGCCCTAAAAAATAAAAACCTCGTCGAGGGGTTAAAGTATTGTAATCTTGAGTTCAACTTTTGTGAACATTGTGTATATGGAAAACAAAACCGTGTTTAGTTTTACTTGAGTTCTTATGAGTCTTCTGGTGTGTTGGATCTTATTCATTTTGATATGTTTGGTCCTGTGAATGTTCCTTCAATTTCCAAATGGTTATATTTTGTATCACTCATTGATGATTACAGTAGGAAGACATAGATTTATTTTCTCAGAAGAAAATCTAAAGTCTTTAGTCAGTTGCAAGAGTTTAAAGCTTTTGTAGAGAATCAGGCTGGTAAAAAGATTCAGTGTTTGAGAACTGATGATAGTGGTGAGTTTTGCTCCACAAAGTTTGAGAAGTTCTGTAAAGAACATGGGATTGAAAGACATTTAAGACAACTCCATACACCCTGCAAAAAAATGGAGTTGTAGAGAGGATGAACAGAATGTTGATGGAGAGAGCTAAGAGTATGCTTAGTTGTGCTAGCCTTGAAAAAAAGTTTTGGGCTGAAGCTATAGCCACTGCTTGCTAACTGGTTAATAGGTCTCCTACTTCAGCACTCCTTGATAAGATACCCATTAAGGTGTGGTCTGGTAAGAATCCTTCATTGAGACATCTTCATGTTTTTGGTTGTGAGGCAAATGCACATGTGCCTAAGGAGAAGAGTTCAAAATTGGAGAACAAGGCAGTTAACTGTATCTTCATTGGCTATGGTGTTAGTGTGAAAGGGTACAAGCTTTGGGATCCTGTGGCCAAGAAAATGTTGTATAGCAGAAGTGTTATTTTTAGAAGGGTATCTCCTTCTCCTATTATTTGACATCTAGAAGAAAAAGAAAAGAAAGAGGATGTGGTTTAGTTTCCTACTACCCCTGAGAAGACTGAACTGAAAGACCCTATTGGACCTGATGACAAGGAGAGCTCTAGTAGCTCTAAAAGTTTTGAAGAAGTAGAACCTCCACCTCAACCTTTGAGGAGATCCACATGAATCAGGAAGCAACCTGACAGGTTTGTTTATTCATTTCTTGATTCTAGTTGTGCTTTTGCCTTGATTTCTAACACCAATGAGCCTAGAACTGTGAAAGAGGCTATGGTATCTGAAAGATGTAGGTTATTGGAAGGAGGCCATGGAAGATGAGATGGTTTCTTTGGAAAAGAATAAAACTTGGGATTTGGTGCCTTTGCCTGATGGATGGAAACTTGTTGGATGCAAATAGGTGTTCAAGAAGAAATTTGGTGTAGATGGCAATGTTGAGAAGTATAAGGCTAGATTGGTTGTGAAGGGGTATTCACAAGTGGAGGAATTTGATTATGGTGGGATTTTCTCTCCCATTGCAAAGCTGACATCTATTCAATTCTTTTTATCTCTTGCAACAGCTTATGATTTAGAAGTGGAACAAATGGATATGAAGACAACTTTCCTTCATGGTGGCTTGGAGGAAGAAATTTACTTGTCACAACCAGAGTACTACATAGTGAAAGGTAAAGAAAATTTGGTTTGAAAGTTAAAGAAGTCTTTGTATGGATTAAAAAAATCTCCTAGGATGTGGTATTTGAAGTTTGATGCTTTTGTGTTGTCTGTTGGATTTCTGAGATTGAAATCAGATGATTATGTGTATTACAATTTTTACAATGATCGTATTCTCATTATTGCACTATATGTTGTTGATATGTTGCTGATTGGGAATGGTAAGAATATGATTTCTGATTTGAAGTCTCAGTTGTCAGCACTGTTTGAAATGAAAAACTTAGGGGCAGCCAGGTACATTCTGGGGATGGAGATCAGAAGAGACAGATCAAACAAAAAACTTTGGCTAGGCCAGAGTAAGTATGTTAACACTGTGTTGGAGAGATTTAGTATGGTGGATTGCAGACCATTGACTATTCCTGTTATGATGGGGACAAAGTTATCTATTGATGATTTCCAAAGTCTCCTTCTATGATAGAGGATATGAGCAAAGTACCTTATGCTAGTGTAGTTGGTAGCTTGATGTATGCTATGGTCTGTACAAGGCCAGACATTGCCCAAGTATTGGGATTCCTTAGTCGGTTTATGGCTAATCCTGGATGGGTACATTGGGATGGAGTTTCAAGAGAGTGTTCAGATATTTGAGGGGTACTTCTAACTATTCCTTATCTTATCATGGTTATCCTACTAGACCTCAACATTCTATGAGTATTTGTAGATTTGTGGATTCTGATTGGGCAGGTGACATTGACGAAAGGAGATCCTCCAGTGCTTATGTGTTTACCATGTTTGGTGGTGCTATTAGTTGGATGAGTAAGTGACAACCTATGGTTGCTTTTTCCATGATAGAAGTAGAGTAAATGGCAGCAACTCATGCTTGTAAGGAAGCCATTTGGATTAAGATGTTGTGTTCAGATGTTGGTTTTGGTGCAGGACATATTACTAGCCATTGTGACAATTAGAGTGTGATTTTATTAGCAAAGAATCCTACTTTCCATGCTAGAACAAAGCACATTGATGTTCAGTTTCATTTTGTTCAAGATATGGTAGAAGATGGGAGGGTGATGTTGGAAAAGGTTGACACTTTGAAGAATGTTGCAAATGCATTGACTAAACCTATGGGCACATATAAGTTCAGATGGTGTTTGGAGTCTATGGGCCTTTTGGCCCCTAGCAGTTAAATCTTGTCTTTCTATTGGCTCTTGCAAGGTGTTCGACAAGTGGGAGAATATTGGGAATTAAGGTGTCTCAACCTTGAAATTCCTAGCATTGATTATTAATTATTTATTTACCTATGATGTAATTTATGTTGCACATCCTGTTTTGTCATTTTGTGTGAAGTGGAATGGTGAGTTGTCACTCAACTTGGAAGGTGACTAGGATGGTCAACTCATCCCATGTGGATATAGGAGTCCCATTTGAGGTGGCACTAGTATGCCATGTGTCAGCATCTTGTGGTATGACAAAGGTGTTATTGTGTATGACAAAATCTATGATGCATAAGAGCCAAGTATAGAGATTCTCAGGACAAGTGAAGGTAAGTGTCGTAAAGTATCTTTGTATGTGGAGAAGGCATCTTTGGGTGCCCAAGTTGGGCTATGACATGTTGTAATAGGAATATTCTATAATTAGTCTTGTATGATGGATTCTCTTACAACATTTAAGGTTGTTGTGTTGGGCAGATTTTATGACAGATGTAAGATGCATAAGAGCATCTGTCATAGCTATTTTTAGCCTAGAGCTCTCCATTCTTGGGAAGTCAAATCTACCATATATGACAGATGTAAGAGAGGTAATAGCATCTTGGAATAGTGTCCTTTGATGCAGGAAAATGGCCATGTGGCCAAGATGGATGCTCATCTCTAGAAGCTTCATGTTTATGCCTTGTAACTCTATATAATGCATTGTTTTGGAGTAGTAGACATATAGTGTCTGTATAGGTACTGTTATGCTACCAGAATTACTCTAGAAATGACATTTGTAGACTCCTGGAAGAACTTGCATTGCAAGTGTATTGTAATCCTTTCACAGATTTGATACTGCATTGTGCAAGTTTTGGAGTGTGGGGTTTTTACCTGAAAAGGTTTTCCCCAGGATATATCTTTTGTAAATTTCTTTATGTGTTGTGTTGCTGTTATAATCTTTATGTTATGTCTTTACCATTACTGCAATTGTAAGGATTAAAAAATAATTTGCATACTATTCCCCTCATTGGGTTGATGTAGGAAGTGTGTTCCATGTACCTTACTTCCTTTCATAATCCAGGTATTTAATTGACATATATTTGCATAATTTCAAATTCCTACAGATGCTTTTGAAGTATCAATGTATCCTATATAGGGTTTAGAATGATTTCTTTTAATTTAAAAAAACAATTAAATGATATATTTGCCTGTGATTAGATAATATGGAGATCTCCTAAATCTTCCCAAGCTCACTATCCTCTTTGGTACTATATTCATTACTCCAGTTGCTAGGGTTTTGCATGTGACATATTTAATATCTTAATGACAGTGGCTTTCAAATAGATCTTAGTCTTTTCTTTAATCTTTATCATGGTAACCTAATAAATCTAGAGCATTTTTTCTTTTAGAGTCAATCCTGGTGTTGGAAATTGATGATGAAGTTCCTGGATAAATATTCCAGGGCAGTTATTATCTATTTTAATAAATCTTCTAAAACATAGTCACCAGGAAACTTTAGTTCTACCCCTGCACCTCTACCTACAGCTCTGGAGTCTTATATTTAAATGGGATATAACCTGTACCATTATTCATATATTCCTATATCCTATTTTAAAATGACACCCCTGTCTCCATATGCCATATTTCTATATGACTAGCTATAATATTTGGATAAATAACTAAATAGTCATGTGTTACTGATAAAATTGGTGGCCATATATAATGTTAAACTTAGACAAATAGAGAAATGGCTCTCACTAATACAATTCAATAATAGGATAGCCACATGTTTGAGAAATCAAATAATTATGGCCACACATTATTGCCTTGGAAGTCAAATATAGGCCAAGAAATTAGTAGATGCTCTGATAGATTGATACCACTTGGTATGCTCCTAGGGCATTTTGATATAACCCTTAGTAGGTAAATATAAATGAATATAGTACTTTGGGTGTATGTTGATTGGGGTAGTCTTCTTACTTCTGTACTTGTAAAAAAGGTTGACATTTGGGTATAAAGTTTCAATATATATGGTGAATGTTAACACGTTGGCACCTGACTTTTAATTATATGGTTCCATAATAAGACAATTAAGGAAAGTGGGAACTTCCTAAAGTGTTGTAGTCTAAAAAAGTGTAAATTTGAATAACCATGTGATGATTTTTGGTGCAAAAAGATGGTCTTGGGGTACCAGGAGGTCAATCATGGACAGTAGAGTGGCTTGAATTTGATAATTTTTATTTCAAGGTACATATTAGAGCTGAATTGAACCTCATGCACTAGAATTTACCTTGATCATGAATGAGAAAAAGTTTCTTTTTCTTGATTTTGTGAAGGACATAAAAGAGAGGAGGGACCTAGATCTTTTGGTATTGCTGACTGACACTGTTCTTTTTGAAGATCTTGGATTTGTTGGGTGAATATTTTGTTGTTTAGATAACTAATAGAAAAATGGTTATATCAACTACAATGTGATGAGATAAATCTCTCCTCTCAGCAAGGGGAGGTTCCCTTTTAACTATTACAAACTTATTTACACTAAATACTAGCTTTGGGGGTGTGTTACATTCATCCTTTTCTCTTCTTTCAGAAAAGATGTTTACAATGTTTCACGGTAATATTCAATAACGTTTCTACACTTAAACAATAATCAACAATACTCTTGTAAGTTGAAGAACAAAGTCTTTCAACTTACTTCACAAAAGATTCATGAACCGAGTGAATAACCTCAAGTACAAAGTCTTCAAATTATCCCCAGAAAGATTTTAAAAGTAATCATACCACCAGTTGGAGCACAAAGTCTATTAACTAAAAACACCACTAATCCATGTGAATGTGATTGAAAATCCTAGCACAAAGTCTACAAGTTCTCAACACGATTCATATACAAAGTGAACAACTACAAGCTCAAAGTCTTTATAATCCTCCACCGAGAAATGATTTCAACATATATAGATTCAAGTAAATAATATAACAGAAAGTTTATATAACTTATCTTGAATGTCCTCCAATCGTAATAACCAAACACCACTTTATACAATCAATTAACAAGAGAAATCGATAAAAATGCCATATGTACATCTTCACTCATACAAATTCGATTCAACACAAAGTTTGATATCAAAACTCACCTTCTTTATTGATTAGAATTGATCATACAATTTGAACACAAATTCTCAAAGTTGAGTCTCAATTTGGGTAGCACTTTGTTGCATAATATTAAAGATGATATTTACAATGGGGCCCCTCTTTATTTATAGGGAGGAGCCTAGAGCAAAAGTAGGAAAAATCTAACTACTTTGACTTATTCAACAAAAGAGTCCTTTTTGACTTAGGACTTCCTTTGTTTACACATGTAATTACATCTTGGAAAAGTACATGTGAATATGTCCAAAACAAAATACAAATTGCACATATGAAAATAAAAATAAACTAAGACACGAAGAAGAATATTAGCTACCACCATCATTCTTCATTGTAACTGTTATTAAAAGGTAAGACTGCAGATTGCATGTTTGATTTCTATCTATCACCGCTATCAACACTCTTTAGAAAATTGTGATACATGGCCTTTACTACTTCCATCTCATAAATGTCCAGGCCAACTGTATTGTCTGAAACAACATGAGCTTTGATGATTGTATCTTTCACCACCTTTACCGCCTTTTCATGCTTCCCAAGATTGTCGGGTTGATTGATAATCTTGGAGTTTATCCATCGACGCAATTAAAAATGCTTCATTTTTGAAGTTCTTCTGGATCATCTTTTCAAAGGCATTGACCATCTCTTCTGCAGGAAGAAACGTGTGATTTTTAGCCGTTGCTTGCAGAAACTGCAAAAGTTCATGATCTCGCAGTTAGAGGAAAAATAGGAAAATTAGGGTTACTGCAAACTGATAATCATGAACATGGGATCATGCTTGAAAGGGCTATTGAGCAAGCGGGTTGAAAAAATGGAGGAAAGTGGGCTCAAGATAGATTTTTGGAAAATTCTCTAGAGTTAGAAAAAATTTGAAGAATGAGTGCACAGGCGGCAAAAATTGCGACCCTTGCATGTGGGGAAAAATGCAAATGGCAGGGCAACAAAATTTGCCGCCCTTACAGGTAGGTTAAAGCATTTACAAGGTAAAATGTATAAGTGGTTTATTTTACCACTTTCACAAGTGAGGTTTATCAATCACCATATGTTCGAGCAGTGAATATCACCAATTTTACATGTGATAAGAACTTTCTTTATTTTGTGTGAGGGCAGTGAAATTTACCGCCATTACACCTTGGAATGAAACACAAGTGTACAAGCGGCTAATTTAACCGACTTAGCACTTGTAACAGACTTAGTAAATGTCTGCATCAACAGCGAAATTTGTTGACTCGACACATAAACAAAGTTCGTAAGTTATCATGCTAAAACGGTGAAAATCACCAACTTAACGAGTTCGACAAGCATTTGTATCATTTATAGTTATCTAAGGATTAAATGTATCGAAGGTGGTTCTTACCGCTCATACATTTCTTCTAACATGACGCAAAAAACCTAAAGGCGAGAAACAAGCAAAAATCCATTCAATGAAAAAGAACCTAGTTTCCACAAAGGGCAAAAAATGCTGACACGAAAAGATGCAAATCTTTCAATGCATAAACTAGGGTTTTGAAATAGTAAAAAGAAATAATTTAAAACACATTTAAGAACTTAAAACAAAACTAAAGACCAAATTAAATGCCACACGAGTTAAACTGCTGTAGCACTTAATACGTGCTTCGATGGTGAAATCCGCCGACATTACATATGTTAAAGACTAAACATGCATTGGCAGCAAAAATCACCGCCACTACATGTTGTGTGTACAAGACATGTAATGGTGGCATAATCTGCCACTTTAACACAGACTCTAGACAAAACAAAGAATGCATTGGTGGTGAATTTCACTGCCACTGCATTAACTTCTAAAAACTAAAAACATGCAAGGGCGGTGAAATCTGTCGCTCTTGCATGTACACAAAAATACTCTAACTCTTTAAAATTGAGAAAATCATTTCAACCAACATATATGAGTTTCAAGAAATACAAAAGAGAAATGACTTGAATAGATAATCAGGAATGAGAAGACCACGCACGAGAAATGAGATGACTCACCTTGATCTGTGAACTTATAGTGTAGGCTATGAAATAGACAAGTTTCATAGGGGTTGTTCTAGAAAATGAGCCCAGCTGATTTTGAGGACAACAGCTGGCTCTAACTGGGGAACTTCCTTCGATAGTTCTTTGAAACAATCGAAGGAAGAAGAATCCAGTCTCTAAGTGCCTTCATCCATGCCATTGGACCATAGAGTCAAGCTACAGAAAGAAAAAGACTAAAATGAAAAAAACACAAAAACACAAAAACACAAAAACTGTACAAAAATACATGAACTAATCTATCACTTTACTTTGAGAAAAGCTTCAGATGTTGTCTGCTATGAGGCAACAGGAAAGATGTTCCACTCCTTTTTCTTTTACTATTGAAAGAGTAACACTTCCCAGTGTTTTCCATTCTAAGATCTTCTTCTACATCCAGATTGAATTGTCCCACTCTTGCTAATGAATTCAGTCCCAACTGTCGTCACTATTTGACAAAGAAATCAGGCTCATCAAAAAGTTTCTCTAGAGAAACCAATCCTTTGGAAATGCCATTTCCTTTTAGTTGCAAAATTCCTTCACTTGAAAAGGAAGATTCATCTATTTCGAGAGCTCCATTTGAAACACTATCCAATAACTTAGGATCTTCATTAGAGATCAAGAAGTAAGTACCTATATCTAAAAACTCAAAGAAAATCTGAGCTTTTAGATCCTCAAATTTTATCACTGTGCACTTGGCCTCCCTTTCAGGATGAACCTCCTACATAATACCCTTAACAGGTATTCTTGCCTCAAACATTTGAATCTTTGTCTCCTTAGCATGATCAGTGATACCAACAAGTTGATATGGACTAAATACATAAGATGGAAAACTCTCATCTTGAGGTTTTACAATGGGGGTACTAGTCTTAAGAACAAGGGATGAAGGATGAAGATCTGATGTACTTACTTGGTTATCACCATCCACATAATGATGATCAAATTAATTTTGTGACTATGTGAGAACGAAATAGGATTCACCAAAAGTAACTTCTTCTTACCCCATCTCATCTTCCAAGTTCAGGAACCCAATGGTAGAGTCATCAGCTAATTGCTCCTCACCTTCTATGAAAATATTAGTATCATTTTCTCCTTGATCATATTCTAATTGAAGAAGATCGTCTTGCTCTGATTCATAATAGAAGATTGCTGCATCCACAAGTGGTGCCTCTAAAGCAAGTCTTCCTTGTGGTGGAGGAAACATGTTTTGATTCTGATCTATTGAAGGATTGCCTTAGTAATTCAGAGCATTTGGGAATGTCTTCCTTGGAATGTCCTTATAGAGGGGAATGGAAAAACTCTGTAATAACTATTTTTTCAGAGCTAACAGCTCATCAGCCAACTTTTACACCATAGGATCCAAAGTGCTTGTAGAAGATAAAGCCAAAAAGGGTTGCTCATTAGGCCTAATAGAATCCTTCTTCAACTTTCCTACCAAGATCAAATCATCCTCCACTTCAACTGCTAAACTTTGAGCAATTACAAGATCAGCTAGTGCTACTCTTCGTAAAAGAAAACTTACTTCTGGCAACTTTGAATTGATCAAGAAACATTTTAGGTTCTCAGCTATGGGTTGAGCAACAGTTGGAATCCTATTCTTTAGCTTATTAAACTTTGCCACAAACTCACACATGGGCTCATGCGATTCCTTTTTCATTTGAGTAAGTTGGGCCAACAAGGCGTAAGCATCTTCTGCTGGCTTGAATCTAGCTTCGAATTGTGTTTGAAGTGTATTCCATCTAGTGACAATTCTAGGTCCAAGGTGAATGAAACAATCAGTTGCAACACCTTGGAGTGTTTCTACAAACAGTCTCACAGAAACATCTTCATATTCAACTCTGAGAACACCACATGCAATGTAGAATGCTGCAATGTGCTCATCCAGATGTTGTTTACCATCCCCATAGAACTTGGGAAAGTTCTTACGTGACCCCGAGGTAGTTCACGTAGAGGCTGAGTCAAATTCAAAGGACCAAATGTGTTTCCCCATGCACCTGGTACAACCATACTCTTAACAAATAAAAGAGCAGATATAACAAAAATATATTACACAAAGATGAGGCCAGTATGCTTCAACCAAAGGCAAGAGGCTCTTGGTTGCATGCGTTCATTCCCTAGTAGAGTCGCCAAAAACTGTTGGGTGAATATTTTGTCGTTTAGCTAAGTAACGGTAAAATGGTTATATCAATTGTAGTGTGATGAGAGAAATCTCTCCTCTTACTATGGGGAGGTTCCCTTTTAACTATTACAAACTTATTTACACTAAATACTAGCTTTGGGGATGTGTTACATTCATCCTTTTCTCTTCTTTCAGAAAAGATGTTTACAATGTTTCACTATAATATTCAATAATGTTTCTACACTTAAACAATAATCAATAATACTCTTGTAAGTTGAAGCACAAAGTCTTTCAACTTACTTCACAAAAGATTCACGAACCAAGTGAATAATCTCAAGTACAAAGTCTTCAAATTATCCCAGAAAGATTTTAAAAGTAACCGTATCACCAGTTGGAGCACAAAGTTTGTCAACTAACAACACCACTGATCCACACAAATGTGATTGAAAATCATAGCACAAAGTCTACAAGTTCTAAACATGATTGATATACAAAGTGAACAACTACAAGCTCAAAGTCTTTATAATCCTCCACTGAGAAATGCTTTCAACACATATAGATTCAAGTAAATAATATAACACAAAGTTTATATAACTTATCTTGAATGTCCTCGAATCATAATAAACAAACACCACTTTATCCAATCAATCAACAAGAGAAATTAGTAAAAATGCCATAGGTACATCTTCACTCATACAAATTCGATTCAACACAAAGTTTGATATCAAAACTCACCTTCTTTATTGATTGGAATTGATCATACAATTTGAACACAAAGTCTCAAAGTTAAGTCTCAATTTGGGCAGCACTTTGTTGCATAAGATTAAATATGATATTTACAATGGGGCCCTCTTTATTTATAGGGAGGAGCCTAGAGCAAAAGTATAACTATTTTTAAAAGTAAGACTGCAGATTGCATGTGTGATTTCTATCTATCACCACTATCAACACTCTTTAGAATATTGTGATACATGGCCTTTCCTGCTTCCATCTCACAAATGTCCATTCCAACTATATTATCTGAAACAACATGAGCTTTGGCAATTGTATCTTTCACCACCTTTACTACCTTTTCATGGTTCCCAAGATTGTCGAGTTGATTGATAATCTTGGAGTTTATCTATCAAAGAAATTGAAAATGCTTCATTTTTGAAGTTCTTTTGGATCATCTTTTCAAAGGCATCGACCATCTCTTCTGTGGGAAGAAACTTGTGATTATCAGTCGTTGCTTGTAGAAATTGTAAAAGTTCATGATCTTGCACTTAGGGGAAAAATAGGCAAATTAGGGTTACTGTGAACTGATGATCATGAACATGGGATCATACTTGAAAGGGCTATAGAGCAAGTGGGTCAAAAAAATAGAGGAAAGCAGGATCAAGATAGATTTTTGGAAAATTCTCTAGAGTTAGAAAAATTCTAAAGAATGAGTGCACAGGCAGTAAAAATCGCCGCCCTTGCATGTGGGAGAAAATGCAAATGTCAGGGCGGAAAAATTTGCCGCCCTTAAAGGTAGGTTAAAGCGTTTACAAGGTAAAATGTATAAGCGGTTAATTTTACAATTTTCACAGGTGAGGTTTATCAATCATCATATGTTCAAGCGGTGAATATCATTGATTTTACATGTGATAAGAACTTTCTTTATTTTGTGTGAGGGCAGCAAAATTTACCACCATTACACCTTGGAATGAAACACAAGTGTACAAGTGGTGAATTTAGCTGACTTAGCACTTGTAATAGACTTAGCAAATGTTCACATCGATGGCAAAATTCACCGACTCGACACAAAAACAAACTTCATAAGTTATCATGCTAAAACGGTGAAAATTACTGAGTTAACATGTTCGACAATCATTTGTATCATTTATAGTTATCTAAGGATTAAATATATCAAAGGTGGTTCTTACTGCTGATACATTTCTTCTAACACAATGCAAAAAACCTAAAGATGAGAAACAAGAAAAATTCCTTTCAATGAAAAAGAACCTAGTTTCCATAAAGGGCAAAAAATGCTAACACAAAAAGATACAAATCTTTCAATGCATAAACTAGGGTTTTGAAATAGTAATAAAGAAACAATTTAAAACAAATTTAAAAACTTAAAATGAAACTAAAGACCAAATTAAATGCCACACGAGTTAAACTACCGTAGCACTTAATATGTGCTTTGACGGAGAAATCTGCCGACATTACATATGTTAAAGACTAAACATGCATTGGTGGCGAAAATCACCGCCACTGCATGTTATTTGTACAAGACATGTAATAGCAGCATAATCTGCCACTTTAACACAGACTTTAGACAAAACAAAGAATGCATTGGTGGCGAATTTCACCGCCATTGCATTTAACTTCTAGAAGCTAAAAACATGCAAGGGCGGTAAAATCTGCCGCTCTTGCATGTACACAAAAATACTCTATCTCTTTAAAATTGAGAAAACCATTTCAACCAACTTATACGAGTTTCAAGAAATCCAAATGATAAATGACTCGGATAGATAATCAGGAACGAGAAGACCACGCACGAGAAATGAGATGACTCACCTCGATTTGCGAACTAACAGTGTAGGCTATGAAATGGACAAGTTTTGTAGGGGTCATCCTACAAAATAAGCCCAACTTATTTTGAGGACAACAAGATTCAAGGTGATTCTTTAACTAGTTGTACTTTAGAGTCCCCATGGACCTACTCTGGTCATTTGTGGTGGTTAATATAATTTCCTTCTTTCTTTTTGGTTCTTTAAGCTAAAAAAGAATACTCCATTTTATCCTGCCCTTATTTTTGCAAAAATAGGCATTTTAAAATCCATCTTGAACTCCAAAAAAGCTTGATGTCAAGTTATGCAAGTTCAAAGAAGCTAAAGAATATTGATGAAATATGTCAAAAGAATCAATCTTTCCATTGACATAACATACCAATAATGCTAAGCCAATATCTTAAGTCTTGTAGGATAACTTTTTCTCCTTTTTGAAAATTTTGAGAAACATTTTACTAGATAATTCAACTCAGTGAAAGATATATGCATCTGAAATAAAGTTTTAGAGGATGCCTATAGTTGATTTCATTTCAATAAGAAGGAAAGTGTTGATTGGATTTTAAATTTTTTACAGGTATATGCTAAGAAATATGCAATTGATCAAGATGTGCATTTTTCAAGGACTATGCAGAGGCTCATGCAAAACTTACTAACCTTGGTGCCAAAATTGATCCTCCTAATGTAAAGTAACTCAACTCTTGAACACTCTCTGCATGTCATATTCATTTTTCATTTTTCTATTGTTTCATGATGTTCATGTGATAAGCTTAATTTTATGAGAATATTTATTTGGGGGATCATAAATGATAAATTCACATATCATGGTATTAGTTAAGGTTTGAAAATATTATTTTAAAAGTTGTCTTAAAAAGTCTCTTATGCATGATGTTGAAAGAAACGAAACCTCCAAAACAATCATGAAAAAAAAGTTCTGCTATGGTTTTTTTATATTTTATATATCATAACTCACATGAGCTTTACGTGTTTTGATAAAATGCCTGTCTATGGTCTTTTTTTAGTTGACATCTTGAACATTGCAATTTTGCCACTAAGTCAACACTTAAGCTACTTTGGGTGTAGGTGGATTAGTAAAGCTAGGTTTAGTATGCATATATGTTCATACATAATAGGGAGGGGATACATCTGCAAGCTCATGAGAGCTATTACAAGCAAATACCATGACAAGCAAATTGTTATGGATTGTGATGGCAATCCATCACCATGAGACAAGGCAATGAACTATTCAAAAAAATGCCTCAAAGAAATGTGGTCTCAATGTGCTTGCCATAGTATTCCATCACCATGAGACCACATTTCTTTGAGGCATTTTTTCAAAAAGTTCATTGCCTTCTCTATACTCCTGCCATGTTGTCATTGGAATATGCATGCTCCTGCCATTATTATTTGTTCAACACTTGTCTTGAATGTCCCTTTTAGCTAGTACTACCCTTCTACAAGGATGTCTTTTGTGACAATACTATGATAGCCTTTGTGACTGTCCTCAACACTATCTTCTTTAGGATGAAACTGCCCTCTCAATCAATAATGAAACTGGTGCAGTCATGGTAGGAGGGTTCATAGAATGAATAGTCCAGACCATGTAGCTAGAGTAAACACAATGGAAAAAACTCAAACATACAAAGCAAATGCAGTTTCAGTCATTCAATATATCACATAATTCCAATAGAGATTGGTCGGCAACATGCGGGCTTACAATTAGGGCTCACAGGCTTGATTACAGAATATCACAAGATATAGCTTTTAAGCTCCTTCGCAAAGAATCCAAACTATGCAATTATCTTAATGATCATCACTATGCTATCTCCTTTCCTAGAGATCTTTTACATCATTATATATCATATCCGAAACTTAAGATTCCTCCGCGTCAGCCAAGGAAGATCACAAACTCCAATGAAGAGCTGTAATGTGTGTACATGAATAGGTCAGACCTAAATGAATAGAACTCCTCTACAAATGAATGGAATGATGTGCATGTTGGTATGTGGTGACTGATCATGCAAGTACTGTACACTAGTAATGTATCCTCACCGAGGTTCGGGGCCGGGCCGGGCCTCAAGCGGGGGTTCAGGGACACAGCCCTGAAAAAAATTTCCCTCTTTTTTGCACGATCGGAGTCAATTGTTAATTTTTGTTAACCAACAAAAGAAAAATGACATTACAAAACCCTAATTCTAAAAGATGTATGTTACGGTGATGTATTCGCGAGATTGTAATATGATTTGCGGGTAAGTGCAAAAAGATGGGGGGCCAAAAAGTGGCCAAAAAATTTTCAAAAAAATTTTAGGCATAACGCGAGCGCGTTATAACGCGCTCGCGTTATGGCTTGGCAATGACAAGCCTGAGGCTCGTCATTGCTGAGACATAACGCGCTCGCGTTATAACGCGAGCACGTTATAATGCGCTCGCGTTATAAAGTCCTTTATATATTAAAAAAAAACGCTGTCATTTCATTTCATTTTATTTCATTGTGAGTTTTTCCTCCGCCCGCGGCTTAAAACCCTTCAAAAACGCGCTCGCGTTCTACAAAACACCGTTCAACACAAAAGATTTGTCGATTCATCACCGAAATGCCGCCGCGACGTCGAGCACGCCAAAGGGGTGAGTTATCTTTATTTTTTTGTTTGAATTTCTTCCTAAATAGGTAGGTTTTGTGTTGATTTTTGATGTATATTTTATTAATTGTAGGAAATGTTAATGCACCTCCTCCTCCTCCTCAAAATCCACAAAATCTTGAGGAAGAAATACCTGCAGAACAACAACCTCCTCCATTCATTCCTCGACATGCCCCTGGAACACAAGATAATATAATGGGGGAAATTGAAAACAACAAAAAATAAATTGAAGATATAATTGCAAGGTTGAAAGATCCTTCCACTTCAACCTTGCATAGGTCCACGCTTGCCGAATCTCTTGAGTCTATGTTATCAAATGTAAATTCAATTAGCAAGCAAATAACTAGTTGGACCGATAAAAAGAGAGAGTTTAGAGATTACTATGCAGATAAATTGTCATACCAAGATGTCAAAAAATTACAAATTACAAAAGTAGACTTGTGTTCAATTTTCACAAACCCACAAACAAATCAACCTCCACCCATTACATGCAAGAGGTTCCCTATCCATTGGTGCAACAACCAAGCGATAAGGGACAATTTCGAGCAGAGGTGGTGGATGGTTTTTGACCATCCTCCATGTAATAACAATGAGGTCCCGCAATACTTTTTGAGGAAACTCTACTCCGAGTTTGTCCTCAATAAAGTGCCAAACTATTTTGATATGCGGGACTTCCAGGGTAGAGGTGGGGGCTCAGCACAGGATAGACCAGGGGCACGTCTTGACCCACAGCGGGTAGTGAGATGAGTAATCAACAGACCAGCCCACGAGCATGTTTCTATTCCTTCCATTGTGAAGGAGAGTGTTGAGGTCGATACACTGAGGTCGATTAGTGCCTTGACCCAGAGCATCATAGAGCATGCCGATCCTGCAACACAGAGTGGGTTGGGAGATAGTGTGAGGAGTAGGGTCCCACCGCATACTTGCCAGGCTTGCGGGTCAGCCTGTGGTTATGACCCCATGGACAGTCAGGACGCAGGTGCACAGGCTACATCTGCAGCTGAGCAGATGGTGATGACAGATACCCTCCTGAGTGAGACTTTCGGCCTTGATACTCAGGTAAATATTAGCAAGTTTATTAAATTTAATTTATTAAATTTTATTTTTGAAATACAAGATTAACTAATTTAAATTGATGATTTTAATGAAATTTCAGGGTCATAGCGTCGATGCAGTTTTCAGTGGTTCTCCACCTACATTTTTCACTAGATCATCTACTGTCGAGGTATGTAACTAGTAAACAATTATAAATATTACATGTGAATAGCATCGTTATATGAATGGTATTCTAATTTCTGATTTTGGATGTTGAATAGGTTAACACTGTAGATTTCATGGCAACACCTGCCAGCGGTGGTGGACTTCAAAGCTTTACGGAGGTAATAAAATAAATAGTTTAATGAATGAATTGTACTTACTAAATTTTTGTATGTGATTTGTGTGTTTTATTGTGTGTACTTCCATGTTTAGATGAGCGTGTGTGTATGTTAGGAGCCATGATTTGCATCACTATTATAGTTTTCGTAATTGAATAATGTTGTTTTATTTCCAGATGATGCAGGCTGCGGATATACCTCCCCATGTTCATAGGGCAATGGAGCAGGGTGTGGCCTCTGTGATTCATAGCTCTATGGCATTGACAGGGGTATGAGGCAGATTAGTAAATTTCAATTTACATTCATTGTTATAGTTGTCTATTTTTGAAAAATCAAAAGATTATTGATTTGAAGTTTAATTTCTATCTGGATGGTTTCTATAGGACATGACATCACCAGGGCCTTTTCCTGCTACTGAGGCAAACGAGCAGACAGATTATATGTTAGCGGTAAGTGATTATTTTGTTAAATGTTTCATTTTTTTATAACATGTAATTCTATATATTAATATCTATACTTTTTTTTGTAACAGGTAAAGGTGCAAGAAGAACTAAATAGGAGAAGTAGCCCTCGGGTTCATAGTAGACCACCCACATGCATGTCTCCATCCCCTAGAAGATCAAAGGCTGCTCGTGATTTATTCTCTTCACCAGCTAGAGGGGAATGACTTTTTATTGTGTTCCTCTGTTGTATGCCTATATGGCATTTGTGGACATATATTTTGTATTGTACATAGTTGACATTGTATGCCTATATGGCATTCTTGTAAGCCTATATGGCTATTTTGTATATATGTTATACTTATATCGACAGATATTGATGTATGCGTATATGGATATTTGGTTAATACAAATCTTTTTTATTGATGGCGTCCATACTTGCATTATAAATCCACTTTTGAATGGATATTTGTAGATGGCTACTTCAAATATTTAAAGTCTGATTGTATTACATAGGATGTTTGCATTTTCTTTGATAGGCTTGATAGGCCATGGATTACATGATGGTGTTTGATGGAAAAGTATGGTACTAGAAGACTCTAGTTCATTCTTAATAGGCTTGTGATTGATAATATCTTTGCATGATTGCACTTGATCTTGGATCATGGGCATGTTGTTAGGATTTTGATTGCATTGTGATGTTTGATGGATAGGCATGGTGTAAGTGTAAGATACCCAACTAGTTCTACGAAAAATTTTCCTTACTTAAACACTTTTACTTGCTAACAATTCATCAACTACTTCAATAACATAAAGATATACATCAAGATAACTATTTGAATGAAACAACATTAGAGTTGGGTACTTGTCTTGTTACTTGATTCAATCAACTTGCAATGTCTTATTACATGGAAAATGCTTTCAATAGCATGAAGTACAACTCATTCAATGGAAATACAAGGACAGGCCTTGAAGCCTTGATGTTACAATGTCTTCCTTATTTGAGCAACATTTGAAGATTTGGAATGTTCAACTCATCACCTCACAAGGTAGGTGCATATTTGAAGGATTTACAAGTTTTTCTGACTTGGGCGCCAAGTTGAGGTGACCTCCTCCTGAAGTTGCACCTTGTCAACATTAGGTGCCAATTAGAGTTTATGGATGCTCTGGATTGTTTCCAAGAGTAGGTGCCAAAACATCATCATTATGAAAGTGTTTTAAATGCTAGGCACCAAAATCAGCCCTCTGGAGTCTAGGCGCTCCTTTCATGCATTCTGTGTTCTAGGCGCCAATTGAAAGGAGTGGAGAACAGGGCAAGCGCCTTCTAAACTAGGTGTTTCCTTGAGGTGACAAGGACTTAGAAAGTGCGCCTAAGGTGAGTGCCTTGAGTGAAAAGGTCTAACAAACATCTTTGAACCCCCTTTCAAGGTTAGGCGCATTCTGGAGGTGGAAACAAGTAGAAGGTGCGCCTTAGCTTCCTTTGTCAATTCTTGCAAGTCTTTGTTGATTAGGAAGGTGGAATGCTTCATTGTAGAATGAGCGCCAATCTTCTAATGTCCAAACTACTTCTTCTGGCTCACTCTGTGGCTAGGCGCCAGAGCTAAACTATTCACACAAGGGAGTGCGCCTAGACTCACTTGATGTTTTCTTACTACTTCAACCCCTGGAAGATGTTCCAAGGTGTTCCCTTTTACAAGCACCTGACCTCCCAAGTTCCTTCATGTGCTATTCCTTGAAGGTGCCAAAACTGAGCTCCAGTGCCATGGGATTGTGCCTAACATCTTTGAAGAGTTTCTAAGCCTTTTGCAAGTTGATATCCCAAACTCATCTTCTAGGCGCAACAGGAGCTTTCCAAAGGAGTTTCCAAGTTTTAGACGCCAAGCGAGGTCATGGGTGAATGGAACTACGCCTTAGGAGATGACTGGATCCTAAGCATCAGTCTGGAGTTACAGTGGAATTGATATGCACCTCAACTAGCTTAGGCGCCCATTTGAAGTGATTCCTTTAACACTTCTCTGTCAATCTCAACTGCAAGGATGATCTCCTAATCCAATTTTGATCCTCTGGAGATGCAAATAGCTTTACATTTCACTAGGTTCCATCAATGATGATCATCAACCAAAGCGCATTTCAAAGGTGAGATAGGCAAGTGAGGCACCAAACTAGTCCTTAAGACTTATCTCCTTCTATCAAGTCAATTTCAACTATGTGAGAGAGTTCTATTCTAGGCGCAAAATGGAAATGTTTCATCAATTGGTGCATCTTACAAAGCTCCCAATTCTAGGCGCCAGAGCCAAAGAGTTTTTCCCAACACATGCACCTGGGCTAGGAATTCACGTAAGAGACATCACTTAGCTTTAAAACTTTCAATCTATAGCCATCTGGGCTAGGCGCTCCAATGGAGGATCCTTGAACTCATGCATTGGCGCCTTCTAGTTCTAGGCACCCATTTTGGATGATTCATCCTGATACTAGCGCCCAAAATGACTAGACTCTCTTCATTATCCAATTCACTTAGAAGACTCAAGTTGGAGACTTAGTTGTCTATCCATGTTCTCCGGAAGATTCATTGTACCTCTATGCACTATCTCCTTCAAGGCGCTCCTTAAAATCATTGGAAGTGCTTAGGACTTACCTTAGCCCAAAGCGCCACAATCCATTCCTTAAAGCACAAAGAATTCTCAAAGGTGCCCCTATTTACCTCTAAGCACTCAAATATCATTTAGATTCAAGGCACACATTTAGCTCCAAAATGCAAATTTCCATCATCAACCCATCAAGGTGCATCATCTTCCCTTTGTATCCCCTTCAAGGCGCAGACATTCACTTCTTCACACTCAAACTCACTCTCTGGCGCCAGAATAGGTGTATAACTTCAAATAAGGCGCTAATCTTAGGTTTCTAAGTACTTAGTTTGATCTTAAGGCTATCCTTCCTCTAAGCACTCTCTTCAACTCCCTCACTGAAGGCCCTCTATAAGTTTGGGCGCATTTCATCCCAAGGCGCTTCAACATCATCCAAGGCGCAAATTCACTCTCCAAGACAAGGTGCAAAAAACCCTATCCTAAGGCGCTCAAATCTTGCTTCTAGACCTAGGCGCACAAACATGAGATTAAGGATCATTCTGGCCACCATCACTTCCCTAAAGGCACAAAATTGGTGTAGATACATTCCATTTATTAAGGATCATTCTGGCGCCCAAATCTTGTCAAAGCAAAGGATCAATAGGTTCTCTCTAAGGCGCACTCCAGGGTTTGATCTTGCAAGACTTCTCACGTCAAAATTTTGACCAAGACACTCAAGGCACTAGTCTTTATCATCTAACCCTACAGTGCACTTACTCATTATGATATACTCCTCAACTTTGTATTCAACCTTGCCCAAGGCGCATATTCACTATAAGGCATTCTCACATTGTCAAGGCTCAGAGGGCTTCAACTTGCTAAAGGGTAGAGGTCTAGGCGCATATCTGACTTGAAGCTCAAGGCGCTCCAACCCTCTTGCTCTGGAATTCCTTCTAGGCACTAAGTGACTTCTCTAATTCCTTGAAAACATTTGAAGTGTTTTACCTTCTCAAGGTGCTCCTTCGAACTTGACTCCAAGGTGTTATAATCTCAAAGGTGCTGACATCATCTCAACCAAAGGCGCTCAATGATTCATCCCATATCTAGGCGCTAAAACACTTAATCAACCAAGTCATTCAAGGCGCCATTCAGTAAACTCATCTTCCATGATATTCCTATCAAGGCGCATATCACTTCTCTCATGGGCTTTAGGCGCTCAGTTGAGTGTTTTAATACTATTTAGGTGCCAAATTCATTTTAATGCACCAAACACAAAGAGCTTTCAAACACTGGGCGCTCACAAAGAGTCTTCCAACCTTGGGTGCTAAATTAGGTCTTTGCAACTATCCAAGGTGCATATCTTCGTTTGAACAACTTATGGTGCCAAGACAACTTCTCATTAGGGCGCTCAAAACACTTGTGTTTACATTTGAAGTGCTTTACCTTCTTAAGGTGCTCCAGACTAACCTGACTCCAAGGCGCTCCATCATCATCCTTAAGGCGCTAAAAACATCATCTCCACTCTAGGCAAAAACATCATCCAACTCCTTAAGGCACTTCACTGTCAAAGTCTGAAGGCGCTCTACCTAGACCTTTCCCCTAGGTGCCAGAACTCCTAAGCACTCACCAGATAACTCTCTTCTTCAAGGCACAAATCTTCCTATACTATGATTGCCTCTGAAACGCCGATTAACGTGATGTGAGGGTGCAAAGGCTACTCCAATCCTCAGTGAGCACCTAGTTTAAACAAGGAGAAATAAAGCATTCAAAACTATCCAAACGATCATCCCCTTCCTAATGTCTTCACTGCTCCAGAAAACCTTGGCCAAAATGACACATAACAACTCCTATGAGCGCCCTTATGCCCTAGGATCATCTAGTTTGTGCGTCTTGTAATGAGGAGTTCATGTAAGTTTGGAATGAGCGCCTTGAATAAGTGTAAACTAGCCTAGAGAAGGGTATGTGCGCCTTGAGCATTCCAGAGATAACTGTGCGCCTAGTAACATCTTGTCAAAGATTGCTGCCTTTTTGCACTTTGGACTCTTCAGGGATATCGTCGGTACAATGTAGCCCCGACTGTTTCGACATGTTTGGGTGAGAAATAGGACCATGCCTAGCATAAATGTACCCATTCGGACGCGTTGGAATAGTCAGTTTGGTCACATCAGGAGCAGGACGAAAGTTACACCCCTTTGCAACTTTACACTGCCTCCTTCTGACGATTTTTGGGGCAACAGAAAACCTTTCACCACGGGCAAATGCCTTAGAGCTATAAAAAACTGAGAGAGGTTATTGTAGAGACGCTCTACGTGATCCCGTTGCCTCAGACGGAATGTTTCTAAGTGACACGGTTTTTGAGTAACATCTCATCAAAGATTGCTGCCTTTTTGCACTTTGGACTCTTCAGGGATATCGTCGGTACAATGTAGCTCCGACTGTTTCGACATGTTTGGGTGAGAAATAGGACCATGCCTAGCATAAATGTACCCATTCAGACGCATGGGAATAGTCAGTTTGGTCGCATCAGGAGCAGGACGAAAGTTACACCCCTTTGCAACTTTACACTGCCTCCTTCTGACGATTTTTGGGGCAACAGAAAACCTTTCACCATGGGCAAATGCCTCAGAGCTATAAAAAACCGAGAGAGGTTATTGTAGAGGCACTCTACGTGATCCCGTTGCCTCAGACAGAATGTTTCTAAATGACATGGTTTTCGAGTAACATCTCGTCAAAGATTGCTGCCTTTTTGCACTTTGGACTCTTCAGGGATATCGTCGGTACAATGTAGCTCCGACTGTTTCGACATGTTTGGGTGAGAAATAGGACCATGCCTAGCATAAATGTACCCATTCGGACGCGTTGGAACAGTCAGTTTGGTCGCATCAGGAGCAGGACGAAAGTTACACCCCTTTGCAACTTTACACTGCCTCCTTCTGACGATTTTTGGGGCAACAGAAAACCTTTCACCACGGGCAAATGCCTCGGAGATATAAAAAACCGAGAGAGGTTATTGTAGAGGCACTCTACGTGATCCCGTTGCCTCAGACGGAATGTTTCTAAGTGACACGGTTTTTGAGTAACATCTCGTCAAATATTGCTGCCTTTTTGCACTTTGGACTCTTCAGGGATATCGTCGGTACAATGTAGCTCCGACTGTTTCGACATGTTTGGGTGAGAAATAGGACCATGCCTAGCATAAATGTACCCATTCAGACGCGTTGGAACAGTCAGTTTGGTCGCATCAGGAGCAGGACGAAAGTTACACCCCTTTGCAACTTTACACTGCCTCCTTCTGACGATTTTTGGGGCAACAGAAAACCTTTCACCACGGGCAAATACCTCAGAGCTATAAAAAACCGAGAGAGGTTATTGTAGAGGCACTCTACGTGATCCCGTTGCCTCAGACAGAATGTTTCTAAGTGACACGGTTTTCGAGTAACATCTCATCAAAGATTGCTGCCTTTTTGCACTTTGGACTCTTCAGGGATATCGTCGGTACAATGTAGCTCTGACTGTTTCGACATGTTTGGGTGAGAAATAGGACCATGCCTAGCATAAATGTACCCATTCGGACGCGTTGGAATAGTCAGTTTGGTCGCATCAGGAGCAGGACGAAAGTTACACCCCTTTGCAACTTTACACTGCCTCCTTCTGACGATTTTTGGGGCAACAAAAAACCTTTCACCACGGGCAAATACCTCAGAGCTATAAAAAACCGAGAGAGGTTATTGTAGAGGCACTCTACGTGATCCCGTTGCCTCAGATGGAATGTTTCTAAGTGACACAGTTTTCGAGTAACATCTCGTCAAAGATTGCTGCCTTTTTGCACTTTGGACTCTTCAGGGATATCGTCGGTACAATGTAGCTCTGACTGTTTCGACATGTTTGGGTGAGAAATAGGACCATGCCTAGCATAAATGTACCCATTCGAACGCGTTGGAAGAGTCAGTTTGGTCGCATCAGGAGCAGGACGAAAGTTACACCCCTTTGCAACTTTACACTGCCTCCTTCTGACGATTTTTGGGGCAACAGAAAACTTTTCACCACGGGCAAATGCCTCAGAGCTATAAAAAACCGAGAGAGGTTATTGTAGAGGCACTCTACGTGATCCCGTTGCCTCAGACAGAATGTTTCTAAGTGACACGGTTTTTGAGTAACATCTCGTCAAAGATTGCTGCCTTTTTGCACTTTGGACTCTTCAGGGATATCGTCGGTACAATGTAGCTCCGACTGTTTCGACATGTTTGGGTGAGAAATAGGACCATGCCTAGCATAAATGTACCTATTTGGATGCGTTGGAACAGTCAGTTTGGTCGCATCAGGAGCAGGACGAAAGTTACACCCCTTTGCAACTTTACACTGCCTCCTTCTAACGATTTTTGGGGCAACAGAAAACCTTTCACCACGGGCAAATGCCTCAGAGCTATAAAAAACCGAGAGAGGTTATTGTAGAGGCACTCTACGTGATCCCGTTGCCTTAGACGGAATGTTTCCAAGTGACACGGTTTTCGAGTAACATCTCGTCAAAGATTGCTGCCTTTTTGCACTTTGGACTCTTCAGGGATATCGTCGGTACAATGTAGCTCCGACTGTTTCGACATGTTTGGGTGAGAAATAGGACCATGCCTAGCATAAATGTACCCATTCGGATGCGTTGGAACAGTCAGTTTGGTCGCATCAGGAGCAGGACGAAAGTTACACCCCTTTGCAACTTTACACTACCTCCTTCTGATGATTTTTGGGGCAACAGAAAACCTTTCACCACGGGCAAATGCCTCAGAGCTATAAAAACCGAGAGAGGTTATTGTAGAGGCACTCTACGTGATCCCATTGCCTCAGACAGAATGTTTCTAAGTGACACGGTTTTCGAGTAACATCTTGTTAAAGATTGCTGCCTTTTTGCACTTTGGACTCTTCAGGGATATCGTCGGTACAATGTAGCTCCGACTGTTTTGACATGTTTGGGTGAGAAATAGGACCATGCCTAGCATAAATGTACCCATTCAGACGCGTTGGAACAGTCAGTTTGGTCGCATCAGGAGCAGGACGAAAGTTACACCCCTTTGCAACTTTACACTGCCTCCTTCTGATGATTTTTGGGGCAACAGAAAACCTTTCACCACGGGCAAATGCCTCAGAGCTATAAAAAACCGAGAGAGGTTATTGTAGAGGCACTCTACGTGATCTCGTTACCTTAGATGGAATGTTTCTAAGTGACATGATTTTCAAGTAACATCTCGTCAAAGATTGCTGCCTTTTTGCACTTTAGACTCTTCAGGGATATCGTTGGTACAATGTAGCTCAGACTGTTTCGACATGTTTGGGTGAAAAATAGGACCATGCCTAGCATAAATGTACCCATCTGAATGCGTTGGAATAGTCAGTTTGGTCACATCACGAGCAAGACACCAAAAATGCAAAGGTTGCTTTGTGCAACTTGACAACATTGACACTTTTTTGCAACATGACTCAAAGACCCAAACTGACCCTGAATGACTCAAAGTGACTTAAAATCACCTTGATTATAGAGGTCAAGGCGCTCCTTATCATTCATTCATTATGAGCCCCTTGGGAGAATGGTATATAGGTCATCATCATGATTGGGCGCCCTGGATCCAGAGTGTTGGAGAGATCATCAAATGGTGTCTAGTAGGGTGAGTTATGAGTTTGGTCGCATCAGGAGCAGGACACCAAAAATGCATAACATGATGATTTAAAAATGTGTACATATGTGTAAAAATGCAGGAGGAAATAAAAAAAGACAAACCTTGCAAATTAATGTGCATACTTACAACTCAATGTAACATAACTTTACAAAATCAATGTGAATACTTACAAATTAATCCAATGAACCATCTGGATCTGCTCTACTCTTTATTGTGTCAAGTATTGCTTCATGGTCAGACTCACGCACCTTCCACAATATTTTGTTCAAAGGTCTACCCCGATACTTTATCAAATGAACATTGGATGCCACGACAAGGTTCGAGTAATGAAGAATCTTTCGATGCATGTCAAAGTCCTGAAATAGCCAAATATTAACACTCTTATGTGGGTACCTTCTAAGCCATGTTCCAGTAATAACCACTGATCCTGTAGGGTATTCGATGTTTTCTCCATCTGTAGCAGGGGCCTCCAATTTCTTTTTGGCCTCAACACAACGGCATAAGTAATAATCTGTTCCCTCTTCATTATCTTCATCTGCAATAACTGCATATACGTGTCCTACATTGATATGTGTAGCAAATTAGATGAAATTAGTCAACATTACAAAAACACTACAAAGTAAGATGACATTACCTGGTTGAACTAGATGAAATTAGATGCATATATGTGCCCTATATTACCTGGTTGAACTAAATCTGATATGTGGTCAAAGTCAACTGACGATTCCATCTGTGTTAGTTCCAGTGCCGTCGGGGGTCGATACGTGTCAAGTGGGCTAAGATAACTTAACTGCCATTCGTCAACCCACTCCTTTGACTCGCACTCATCCCAGACTTGAATTGTACAGGAAGAACAAAAGCATGACATCTTTCGTGTATGGATACTCCATGAACTTGCAATTGAACTTCTGAAAGAGTGCATCTCATTTGATCCTGTCAGTGTACAACAATCCTCATATGGTGCAATGTTAGTATCATCTATCAACTAAAAAAATCTACGAACTAAAGACTTACCTTCATTACCTGGACCCATGGAAGCATTACACCACTCGACAATCGATTTTGCATCTGTCAACTTTGCATTGTCTTTATACTTTAACTCTTCTCGTGCTATGGCTCTTTTGATACATGCTCCTGCACCATCATGCTCCCCCTTTCCATGCCCGACCTCACAAAAGTTCCACATATGTTGAATACCTGTAAAATTATGCCTCCTACTCAGCTAATAGAAATTCCGCGAGTTCTTGAATTGTGATGCACAATTATCTGACCATATGATATGCTGACTGAACGATATGCCCCTTCTAGCCAAATCATTATAGAACACCTGAAAGCAACCTTGCACGAACTCCATAGAATGCGTGCGATCATCACTAATATAGAAATGATACTCCCTTATGATCTTTCTGTCATCCTCTGTACTATCATTCGCATGAATGAATGCGATGTGCACAAATATAGAAACCTATGTGGAGTTGTAATATTGTGATTGCACCTCACGCTGTGGCTGTAGACTGTAGTTCTCTGCTACCAACTGGAAATGTGTCCTTGCATAACTTGAATTGCAAGTCCAACCATCAAGCTCTATGGGCATGTCTTGCATACTCATACACTATGCTGTGACGAAATATAGCATAAACTGATACACTGGAATCTTTTCAATAACTAATTCACACCTCTTTGCTTCTTTACCATCTTTTGTATTGTATGCCACTGTTTTATACTTGCCAAATTCTACTAGTTCATTTCCAACCGCATGTGTTATTTCCATATGTTCACATATTGGCAAATGTTGCAAGCCACCGCAACGATGACATGTGCCATCCAAGCATAATTTCTTGTAGAATATTTGACCTTCCTCTCTTTCACATAAAATTCTTGATATGAAATCTCTTGAAGATGTTGGTGGGGCACATATGGCACAACCCTGCAAATCATTGTTAGTATGCATATCTAAACATATAGACCTATAAGCATCAAAATGGTTAGAAAATTCAATATGTAATCTACAACAACAAGTAGTGTGTGTGTGATTTATTTTAACATAGAAAGGTTTTAGCATTTCAAAATATCTTTGACAAATTTTAATTTGAGGATACTTCTCTAGAAATTTACCATAAAACTGTGTTTGAGTCTCATCCAAAAAATGCTTTGGATGTGGCTCGCGGTTCTGACTACCAATTCTCCTTCTTACCACATCCCTTTGATTCGGAGATACCCTTGTGTAATTCTTCCAAAAGTCTTCAATTAGTGACCTCAATGCTTCAACAATTGGTTTATCTTTTCGTGGTAGTCTCCCTGAGAACGCCCATAATTCATTGGCATTAGTGTCCTCAATTCTTTGGCGTCTTCCAATGGCTCTTGATAAAGTTTTCCTATTAATTCTCAATTTTTGACTTGTCTTTCTAATAAGACGAGCTTTCCTCGTTTGACTACTTACTATAGTCGATGTAATCACACGCCGTGTTGCATTACTATCTTTTGTGCGTGAGGTGTTACCCACACTCTCATACGCACTCATTAGATTCTTGACAATAGATTTTTCACTTGAAGCCTCTGATGTTCTCAACCCAAGAATCTTCATGATAGACCTATACTTTATACTTCGCATCATTTCAACGAATAGTTGACATCTTGCAGTCTCATTTAACTTTTCAAAGAACAATCTCCAAATCTTATTAGCATATCTTCTACAAGTGCGTTTTGGAATCTTACCTTCCATTGGCTGCAAAATATTCTCATCAATATCAATCAAATACTTTGGCTTTCTATGCAAAATTCTAGGTGGTGTCAAGTTAGGTAAATTCATCTCAACATTAGGAATTTCATCAATATTTAAATGAGATGGGTTAGATGGCATACCTTCGATCGAAGATGGAATAGATGACATACCTTGAGGTTGAGGTGGGAACGATGGCGTACCTCCTTCATCACATGTGAGTGATGATGTACTCTCAACTTGAGATGTGGTAGATGGTGTCCCTACATGTTGTCTTGCGATAAAGGATGTGTCTCCAACTATGGTATTTAAATCTCTCGTACCACGAAGTTTTTGCATTCGTTCTCTTTGTGCCACCAATACCATATCTCTTTGTGATGGTTGTGGTTCCTCTTCAATTGGTATGTCTTCATTTATCGTGTCCAATTTCCTCTTCTCACGAAGTTCCCTCATAGCCATTGCTTTCTTTGCATTCTTAGCTTCTATCTCTTCCTGTGTTAGTTTAATTCTTGATCGTTTCCTCGGCATGACGGAGAATTTGTCTGTAGCATGATAAAGAGACCAATATTAGTTCCTAAGAAATGAATACATGATAATAGTGGGATTGTATTTTTTTATGTTGTAAGGATTTATTCTTGTATAGTTTGACATCATGGTATGAACTAAGGTTTGTTTATTACACATAATTATTAAAGAGCCCAAGTGTAGAAAATATACATGGCATCATGTGAGATTGTAGGTTGCTTTCTTGATTGGAAATGTGTCTATTTTAAACATGTATGATAATGCATGATAAAGTAATTCAATCCGAAATAAGGAAAATGTAAAGAACATGCATGTAAAGACTTGACATACCTAAAAAATGAAGATTTGAATGGAGAGAGTACCCAATTATGTAGTGTTTTTATCTTCTTGCATCAAACTCCTCAACAATTTGAGTTTTTCACCACTTGCTTCCTTTTCAATGTTAAATTCTTAAAATTGAATCAAAATTAACATTGCAATACTACAAAAATTGAAACTTGTATAGATATATATCAAATTTGGTTTGAAAACTATGTTATTTCCTCCTTCTCAAGTTGGCAAAGCAGAAAAGGTGGTGGAAAGATCATGCAAAGGTGGTACAATGTGTCAAATGTGCATGTGAACTTCCCAATAGCATGAAAGCACTTCTTTTTTGTCGGAGCATGCGCAGAATCAGTAAGAAAATAGAGCATGTGGGCCTGGATCACGGGGGTAACCACTTTTTTACCGTTTCAGTAGAATTACAAAACGCGAGTTATAACGCGCTCGCGCTATAACGCGCTCGCGTTTTGTCCTGCTATAGATCTCTAAACCCTAAACCCTCAACTCTGATCCCTTGACCCTCAACCCTCAATGTCAAATCCTAATCCCTCAACCCTATCCCTAAACCCTCAACCCTCAATGTCAAATCCTAATCCCTCAACCTCAACCTTGTCCCTAAACCCTAATCCCTTCAACCTTAACCCTATCCCTAAACCCTTGACCCTCGAACCTCAGCCCTCAACGTCAAACCGTAATCCCTTGATGCAGAGCGAAACATGTTGAACATTAACACAGGTGAAAAAATCCTTGAAAGTCCACAAAATAACCTTTACAGTGTATATCGGCAAGACAATTTAAATGTCACACCGAAATGTACCTCAACCCTCAACCCTCAACATCAAACCCTCAAACCTCAACCCTCAACCCTCAACATCAAACCCTAATCCCTCAACCCTTAACTCTAATCCCTCGACCTTCAACCCTGATCCTAAACCCTAAACCCTCAACGCCAAATTTTAATCCCTCAACCCTTCACTCTAATCCCTCAACCCTAAACCCTATCCCTAAACCCTCAACACTATACCTTAAACCCTAATCCCTCAACCCTAACCCTAAACCTTGTCCCTAAACCCTAATCCCTTCAACCTCAACCCTGTCCCTAAACCCTTGACCCTCGAACCTCAGCCCTCGACGTCAAACCCTAATCCCTCAACCCTTAACTCTGATCCCTCATCTCTCAACCCTAACCCTAAACCCTCAACCCTCAACATCAAACCCTAATCCCTCAACCCTCAACCCTAATCTGTCATCTGTCATCCCTCCACACTCTACTTTAACCCTAATTCCTCGACCCTCGACCCTCGAACCTCAACCCTCAACCCTCAACATCAAACCCTAATCCCTCAACCCTTAACTCTGATCCCTCATCTCTCAACCCTAACCCTAAACCCTCAACCCTCAACATCAAACCCTAATCCCTCAACCCTCAACCCTAATCTGTCATCTGTCATCCCTCCACACTCTACTTTAACCCTAATTCCTCGACCCTCGACCCTCGAACCTCAACCCTCAACCCTCAACATCAAACCCTAATCCCTCAACCCTTAACTCTAATCCCTCGACCTTCAACCCTGATCCTAAACCCTAAACCCTCAACGCCAAATTCTAATCCCTCAACCCTTCACTCTAATCCCTCAACCCTAAACCCTATCCCTAAACCCTCAACACTATACCTTAAACCCTAATCCCTCAACCCTAACCCTAAACCTTGTCCCTAAACCCTAATCCCTTCAACCTCAACCCTATCCCTAAACCCTTGACCCTCGAACCTCAGCCCTCGACGTCAAACCCTAATCCCTCAATCCTTAACTCTGATCCCTCATCTCTTAACCCTAACCCTAAACCCTCAACCCTCAACATCAAACCCTAATCCCTCAACCCTCAACCCTAATCTATCATCCGTCATCCCTCCACACTCTACTTTAACCCTAATTCCTCGACCCTCAACCCTATCCCTAAACCCTTGACCCTCGAACCTCAACCCTCAACCCTCAACATCAAACCCTAATCCCTCAACCCTTAACTCTAATCCCTCGACCTTCAACCTTGATCCTAAACCCTAAACCCTCAATGCCAAATTCTAATCCCTCAACCCTTCACTCTAATCCCTCAACCCTAAACCCTATCCCTAAACCCTCAACACTATACCTTAAACCCTAATCCCTCAACCCTAACCCTAAACCTTGTCCCTAAACCCTAATCCCTTCAACCTCAACCCTATCCCTAAACCCTTGACCCTCGAACCTCAGCCCTCGACGTCAAACCCTAATCCCTCAACCCTTAACTCTGATCCCTCATCTCTCAACCCTAACCCTAAACTCTCAACCCTCAACATCAAACCCTAATTCCTCAACCCTCAACCCTAATCTGTCATTTGTCATCCCTCCACACTCTACTTTAACCCTAATTCCTCGACCCTCGACCCTTGAACCTCAACCCTCAACCCTCAACATCAAACCCTAATCCCTCAACCCTTAACTCTAATCCCTCGACCTTCAACCCTGATCCTAAACCCTAAACCCTCAATGGCAAATTCTAATCCCTCAACTCTTCACTCTAATCCCTCAACCCTAAACCCTATCCCTAAACCCTCAACACTATACCTTAAACCCTAATCCCTCAACCCTAACCCTAAACCTTGTCCCTAAACCCTAATCCCTTCAACCTCAACCCTATCCCTAAACCCTTGACCCTCGAACCTCAGCCCTCGACGTCAAACCCTAATCCCTCAACCCTTAACTCTGATCCCTCATCTCTCAACCCTAACCCTAAACCCTCAACCCTCAACATCAAACCCTAATCCCTCAACCCTCAACCCTAATCTATCATCCGTCATCCCTCCACACTCTACTTTAACCCTAATTCCTCGACCCTCAACCCTATCCCTAAACCCTTGACCCTCGAACCTCAACCCTCAACCCTCAACGTCAAATCCTAATCCCTCAACCCTAAACCCTATCCCTAAACCCTCAACACTATACCTTAAACCCTAATCCCTCATCCCTCAACCCTAAACCTTATCCCTAAACCCTAATCCCTCAACCCTCAACCCTAATCTGTCATCCCCCAACTCTAATCCTTCATCCCTAAACCCTAAATGCTATCCCTATTCCTACACCCTCAACAGAATCGATACTATACCTTAAACCCTAATCCCTTATCCCTAAACCCTCCAACCCTATCCCTAATCCTTATACCCTGCACACTCTACTTTAACCCTAATTCCTCGACCCTCAACCCTATCCCTAAACCCTTGACCCTCGAACCTGAACCCTCAACCCTCAACGTCAAACCCTAATCCCTCAACCCTTAACTCTGATCCCTTGACCCTCAACACTATACCTTAAACCCTAATCCATATCCCTCAACCCTTAACCCTTAAAACTTAAACCCTATCCCTACACCCTCAACACTTGACACTATATCTTAAGCCTTAAACCCTCATCCCTAAAGCCTCAACCCTCAATCCTTAAACCTTAAACCCTAAACCCTATCCCTAATCCCTCTACCCTCAACACTCTAACCCTAACCTCGACATTAAATGCTAATCCGTCAACCCTAAACCCTAATCCTAAACCCTCAACCCTAAACCTTATCCCTAAACCCTAATCCCTCAACCCTCAACCCTAATCCATCATCCCTCAACTATAATCCCTCATCCCTAATCCCTAAATGCTATCCCTATTCCTAAACTCTCAATAGACTTGATACTATACCTTAAACCCTAATCCCTTATCCCTAAACCCTCCAACCCTATCCCTAATCCTTACACCCTCCACACTCTACTTTAACCCTAATCCCTCGACCCTAAACCCTATCCCTAAACCCTTGACCCTTGAACCTCAACTCTCAACCCTTAATGTCAAACCCTAATCCCTCAACCCTTAACTTTGATCCCTCGACCCTCAACCGTAATCTGTCATCCCTCATCCCTAAACCTTAAACGCTATCCCTATTCCTAGACCCTCAACGGGCTCGATACTATACCTTAAACGCTAATCCCTTATCCGTAAACCTTTCAACTCTATCCTTTATGCCTTAACCCTCATGATGAATAGCCTTGAATGTAAAAAAATTTGAGTGGGACATAACGCGAGTGCGTTATAACGTGCTCATGTTATGTCAAACATGGGAAAAGACAGACTTGCGGGAAAAAATGTAAGGCAAGAAATAACGCGAGCGCGTTATAACGCGCTCGCGTTATTTCTTGCTTTGGGAATCCCAAGCCTTGGGCTTGGGATTTGCTTTGGATTTCCAACCCAAAGGCTTGTAGTGCCTTATGAATAGTCACAGACGTGTTTTTCTGTATTCTTCAAAATTTCACATAATTTCGTTCGTGCTAACCCTCAGATTTGCACGTGTTTCAAGGTTGAACAAATCAAACACATGGGTAATGTTAGGCTTTCTCTTAGCTATTTGACGATGTGATTTTTTTCACATTTTAACAATGTTAAGCCTTTCATCTTTAATTTCTTTTGTTTGTGTGTCCGTTTTTATGCAAAAACCACTGTTTGGTCTTTTTTTCATTGTAAAATAACTATTCATTCAAATTTCAAAAAAATTACATATTTAGAAACTAGACTCTATTCTACAAATATTAAAAAAATAAAAAAATGATTTTCAATTAGTTTTCAAAATTTATAGGGGTAGCACGGCCAAAATTCTATTTTTTAGGATGTGTCCACTTTAAAAATTAGTAAAAAATCAAATATTCATCAAAAAATTATCAGAAAAATCGGGCATAAACTACATGCTATTAGCTAATTTCTCACCGAAGCGATTTTAAAAAACCAAAAAAAAGTTGACCTTTTGAGGGAGCCACAAAACATGCTATGTTATGTTTTTTTGACAGAAACAATACCAATTTCTGTGGCTCCCTCTTTTGAACCCCTTAATCTATGCCATTTTCAAAACAAAATAGTAGTTTAGAAAGTAGACTCGGAGCACTACGAACATTGTTTTGGTTGCATCTCTAAATTTTGAGTGTAACTATGCTCAATTTCTCATCCAAGGCCAGTATTTCCTGATTTTAGAAAAAAAGTGGCCACTTAAGACCCCTTTTTGGCCCCCCATCTTCTTGCACTTACCCTTGCACTGGATAATAAAATCATTAGATGGCTAAGTTTCCATGGATGTAGCCCATATTGGGTGAACCATGTTAAATATCTATGTTGATCTCCTTTGTGTTATTCCTCATTGTTATATTTGGGTTATTTAATCTATATATAATTGTTAGTGTTTATTGCTTTGATTTTCCTGAACCCTAACAACTAGTATCAGAGCAGGTTGTGTTTGATTATCATCTACAGGAAGGTCTCACGATTGAGTGGGAGTCTCATGGTTAAGTGGGAGCAATGGCGGATGATGGTAAATTGAAGGTAGATAAATTCAATGGATAGAATTATCAATTATGGAAGATGCAGATGGATGATTATCTCTATCAGAAGGATTTATGGAGGTTGTTTGAAGGAATAGCCAAGAAACTGGCATCAATGATTGATGAGGATTAGGAACTTCTAGACAAAAAGGCACTAGGAACCATTCAGTTGTGCCTGGCACCATCTATGGCATTCCATATAACAAAAGCAAAGACAACAAGTGAACTGATGAAAGATTTGGCCAAATTATATGAAAAACCATCAGCCTCTAATAAGGTATTTCTCATGAAGCGTTTGTTTAATCTAAAAATGATTGAAGGTGGATCTATGTTAGATCATTTAAAAGATTTTAATATGATTACCAGTCAATTAACTTCTGTAATAGTGACATTTGATGAAGAGGTGAGGGCTCTCTTGGTTTTATGTTCTTTTCTAGAAAGCTGGAATAGCTTGGTAATGGCTGTAAGTAACTCTGTCTCTGGTTCAAATACTTTGAAATTTGATGATGTTGTTGGTATTATCCTTAGTGAGGAAATGTGGTAGAAAAGCACAAGTCAAACTTCAACATCTGGTAATGCTTTGATTGTAGAGAACGGGGGAAGAACAAAGGAGAGAGGAAAAAGCCTAACAAATCATGGGATGTCACAAGGGAAGTCGAAGAAAGGTAGATCTAAATCCAGAGGAAGAATGGATTGCTGACATTATGGAAAGCCATGACACTTGAAGAAGGATTGCTAGTCTCGAAAGGGCAAACAAAGAGACGGACAACATGATGATAGTAAGGAAGATAATGTTGCAAGTAATAAATTATAGGATGCTTTAATTTTGTGTTTAGATAATGCTAATGATTCCTGGGTAATAGATTCAGGGGCTTCATTTCATGCCACACCCCATAGGAAATATTTTGTAGATTATGTTCAAGGTGATTTTGGACAAGTATATTTGGGTGACGATGAACCCTGTCAGATTGTTGGAAAATGAAAGATAAAAATCAAGTTGTAGAATGGAAATGAATGGTTGCTACAGAAGATAAGGCATGTTCCAAATTTGAGAAGGAATTTAATTTCTGCAGGACAACTGGGTAGTGAAGGCTGCATAGTTACCTTTTCAGACAAAATCTGGAAGGTCACTAAAGGTGCATTACTAGTAGCTAAAGGTGAAAAGGTAGGCACATTATATTTGTGTACTGGTAAAACTTATTCTACCTTAGCTACTATAGAAACAGTTTCTACTGAGATAGTTATAACACTTGCTGTAGGGATAGAAATGGAATTGTGGCACCATAGACTTGGGCACATGAGTGAGAAAGGGATGAAGATCCATCACTCTAGAAAGTTGTTACCAGGTCTGAAGTAGATTGACTTAGAGTTATGTGAAAATTGTGTTTATGGAAAACAGAAAAGAGTCTGATTTCTAAAAGTTGGGAAAGAGAAGAAGAGTGAGAAATTAGAGCTTGTGCATTAATATGTATGGGGACCATCTTGGGTATCTTCTCTTGTTGGCTATTTCTATTATGTTACTTTTATTGATGATGCAACTAGGAAAACATGGGTGTATTTCCTAAAACAAAAATAAGAAGTATTTGAAACTTTTTAAAAGTGGAAAGCTTTGGTTGAGAATGAGACAGGAAAAAAGTTAAAGTGTCTCAGATTTGATAATGGAGGTGAGTATTGTAGCAGAGAATTTGAGAATTACCATTCATATAATGGAATCCGTAGGCAGAAAATAGTTCCTAGAACCCCACAAGAAAATGGTGTGTCTGAGAGGATGGATAGGACCATTATGGAGCTTGCAAGGAGCATGAGATTGTATGCTGGACTACCCTTACACTTTTGGGTAGATGTTGTACATACCACTATTTATTTAATATATAGGGGACCTTCAAATCATTTGGATGGTGGCATTCCAGAGGAGGCATGGATGGGTAAAAAGGTAAACTATTCATTTCTAAAAACCTTTGGTTGTGAAGCTTTTGTCCATGTTGATATTTAAAATAGGACCAAGCTTGAGGCTAAGTCTAAAAAATGTACCTTCATTGGATATGGAGTAGATGAATTTGGTTATCGGTTATGGGATTATGAAAATCATAAAATCATTAGGAGCAGAGATGTTATATTCAATGAGAAGGTCATGTATAAGGATCAGCTGCAGGAAAAGAAGCATGAATAGGCCAAAAAAGAAAATGTGGTGCTAGATGAGATTCTAGAAAATAAAATGCTAGTGGTACCTGATGCTCAACAACAACAAGTTATCCCATAGACTCCTGCAAGTGTTAGACATTCTACAAGGATAACTAGACCTCCAAAAAGATTTTCTCCATCATTGTATTCTATATTATTAACTGATTCTGGTGAACCTAAAAGTTGTGAAGAACCAATGCAGGTAGATACCAAAAAGCAGTGGGAGCTAGACATGAAAGAGGAAATGGATTCCTTGTTGTAGAATCAGACTTGGGACTTAGTCCAATTGCCTACAGGGAAAAGAGCATTGCCAAATAAATGGGTTTACAAGTTGAAGGAAGAAGATGGAGGCAAGAAAAGATATAAGGCCAGACTCGTGGTAAAAGGCTTTGCACAAAAAAAGGTATAGATTTTGAAGAAATATTTTCTCTGGTTGTAAAGATGACTTCTATTAGAACTATTCTAAGTCTTGTGGCTATGGAAGACTTGCATCTTGAAAAACTAGATGTGAAAATAATATTTCTCCATGGGGATTTGGAAGAATAAATTTACATGCAGCAACCACAGGGATATGAGGTCAAGGCTAAGGAGGAATTTGTGTGCAGGTTAAAGAAGAGTTTGTATGGCCTAAAGCAAGCACCTTGGCAATGGTATTTGAAATTTGATAGTTTTATGGTCGAATAAGGATACAAAAGATGTCATTCTAATTATTGTGTTTATTTTAAGAAATTGGGTAATGGTAGCTATATTATCCCGTTGCTTTATGTTGATGACATGCTTGTTATCGAGTCTAACATGCAGCATATTAATGAACTTAAGCAGAAATTAGCAAATTTATTTTCTATGAAGGATTTGGGTGTAGCAAAATAAATCCTTGGTATGAGGATCACATGGGACAGGACAAATAGAAAATTATTTTTGTCTTAAAGTGAGTATGTAGAGAAGGTGTTGAAAAGGTTTAACATGCAAAATGCAAAAGCAGTTAGTACACTTTTGCCTAGTCATTTTAAGTTGACTAAGGAGATGTGTCCAAAGACACACGAGGAGGAAGACAAAATGTCTAAGATACCATATGCATCAATAGTTGGCAGCTTGATGTATGCAATGGTATGCACAAGGCCAGATATTACACATGCAGTGGGAGTTGTGAGTAGGTATATGAGCAATCTGGGAATGGAACATTGGAATGCTATAAAATAGATTCTCCAATATTTGAGAGGTACTACTTCAAAGAAATTATGTTTTGGAGGAACAAATTCTACTCTAAAAGGATATGTTGACTTTGATCTGGCAGGTGATATTGATAGCAGGAGGAGTACTACATGGTATGTTTTTATTGTAGGAGGTACTACAATTAGTTGGATATCAAGGCTGCAAAAGGTTGTTGCACTTTCAACCACTAAAGCTAAGTATGTTGCTTCTACAGAAGCTAGCAAGGAGATGATTTGGTCACAATGTTTTCTGGAGGAATTGGGGCAACAACAAGAAGATAGCCCTTTATACACTAATAGCCAGAGTGCCATTCATCTTGCTAAGAACTCAACTTTGCATCCAAAAACTAAGCACATACAGCTCAGATACCACTTCATCCATTCAGTTTTGGAGGATGGGCAGATGAAGCTAGAGAAAATTCACAGAAGTTAGAATCTTGTAGATATATTCAAAAAATGTAGTTACATGGGAGAAATTGATTTCCTCATCAGTTTTTGTTGGCCTTCATGACTGATAATGGTGGATATAAGAAACTAGCCAAACCTGTAATCTAGTGGGAGCTACAAGCGTAGTGGTGTCATCCAAGATCAGTCTCCAAGTGGAGATTGTTTGGTGTGGAGCCTGATCAGTCTCCAAGTGGGAGATTGTTGGTATGTGGCAACTGATCATGCAAGTACTGTACAAAATAAAAATGACATTGCAAAACCCTAATTCTAGAAGCTTCCAAAAAGCTTGTTATAAGCAGTTGGGATGTATGTTACGACAATGTATTCATGAGATTGTAATCTATTTTGTACTAGATAATAAAATCATTGGATGACTAAGTTTCTATGGATGTAGCCCATATTGGGTGAACCACGTTAAATTTATGTGTTGATTTTTTTGTGTTATTCCTCATTATTTTATTTGGGTTATTTAATCTGCATATAATTGTTAGTGTTTATTGCTTTGATCTGCCCAAACCCTAATAGTGCCGATCTCAGGGAAGGTTAGCCATGAACCAAACACCAATGAATGATTTGTCATTAGACTTAACAAGTCAGGAATTGTTTCGCAAGTCTTCTCCTTTAGCTAATTGTCTAAGACTATCAGGATGCTCTATTATGAGAAAACAGTCGATCTTCTGATAGCAATATCTTTCTAGTACCTTAACCAAATGCTCTAAATTTTGGATATGTTGTGCATGAATGAATGTAGATGCTAAGTCCAGCTCCGCAAGGTTTGAAAAGCAACTGTGGAAAAATGCAGACCAAAATACAGAAATTGCCCTTGACTGAATTGGGAAATGAAAAGAAAAAAAATGGAATGTAAATGTTTTTGGTTGATGCAAGATTGGTCTTGAACTAGGGATGCTCATGTATCAGACATCCAGGGTTATTGAAAAACTAAGTCCCTCACTTTACTAGGGCTAGAGGAAAACCAAGGTGGTCTACCTCAACCTGAGAAAGCCAATATGAATCTTCTTCTGGTCTGCCTTTCCACTTCACAAAATATTCTTTGTATTGTCTTCCTCTAGTGTTGCATCCAATTCTACTATCCAAAATGTCTTCAATCTACTCCAGTGCTTGTTATGGTAACTACTTCAAGTCTTCTTCAATGCTGTTACTGAAATCTGCTTCATGGTACTGATATAGGTCTACAATGTTTAAAATAGGTGATATATCTAATGTCTCCAATAACTCTACTTCATATGCATTTCCTGAATCAAACTTTCTAAGTATCCTACAAGGTCCAAACTTCTTAATCTTCAATTTATTATAAGTGCCAACTGGAAATCTTTCTTTTCTCAAGTACACCATCACTTCATCTCCAACTACAAATTCCTTATGTCTTCTCTTCTCATCTACTTGTTCTTTATATTTGTTGTTCATCTCCTCCAAATGCTTCTTAACTTGATTATGCACTACCTCCATATGTTCTACAAATTCTTTTGCTTATGCACTTCTCTTTTCTGCCATACTGATATCTCTCAACTCTATAACTCCTCTAGGGTTTACTCTAGTAACAATATTAAAAGGTGTTCTTCTGGTACTCCTATTCACTAAATTATTGTATGCAAACTCTGCTTATGAAAGAATCAAATCCCAACTTCCTGCCTTTTCTCCAACCAAACATCTCAACAAGTTTCCCAAACTCCTATTCACTACCTCTGTTTGTCCATCAGTCTGTGGATGAAATGTTGAACTGAACTTCAAATATGTCTTCATGTTCTTCCAAAGTGTCTTCCAAAAGTATCCAAGAAATCTTGTATCTCTGTCTGAAATTATGATCTTAGGTAATCCATGCAATCTCACAATCTCCTTGAAAAATAGGTCAGCTACATGCACTGCATCAGTTGTCTTCTTACAATGTACGAAATGTGCCATCTTTGAAAATCTATCTACCACTACAATTATAGAATCATGCCCTCTCTGTGTCCTAGGCAATCCCATTACAAAATCCATGCTTATGTCTTCCCAAGGTCTCTCCGGTACTGTCAAAAGTTTATACAATCTAGTATTCTGACTACTCCCTTTTGCAACTTGACAAACTCTGCAACTTTGGACAAATTTCCTAACATCCTTATGTATCTAAGGCCAAAATTAGTTTTCACTCACCAAGGCCACTGTCTTATCAATGCCAAAATGTCCTGCCAATCGTCCACTGTGTTTCTCCTTGATCAAATTATCTCTCACTAAACTTCTAAGTATGCATAACTGAATTCTTCTAAACAACATATCCTCCTGAATGGAATAGTCCAACCACATACTCCTATCTATCACAACAGTTTCCTTACATGCTTTCCAGGGTTCTACAAAATTAGTGTCTCCCTCATATAGGTTCTTCAATTCATTAAAGCCCAACACTTCAACTCTCATCTCTGTCAACAAGTTCCTTTTCCTACTCAATGCATCTGCAACTTTGTTTGATTTTCCACTCCTATGCTTCAACACAAAAGTATAACTCTGCATGAACTCTACCCATCTCATATGTCTTTGATTCAACTTTCCTTGACTATTCAAATATTGCAAATCTTGATGATCTATATACAACACAAACTCCTTAGGCAACAAGTAATGTCTCCACTTCTTCAAATCTTGAATTATGGCATAGAACTCTTGATCATAAACTAAATATCTTCTCCTCGCATCATTCAACTTCTCACTAAAATATGCTATAGATCTACCTTCTTGACTTAACACTGTTCTAATTGCATTCCCACTTGCATCACAATCTACTTGAAATACCTTATTGAAATCTAGTAATGCCAAAACATGTTTCTCTATTACTTTCTGCTTAAGCAACTCAAAACTTCTATCTTCTCCTGATGTCCACTTGAAATCTTTTCTGTCACCTCCCATTTTATCTGTCATAGGATTACATACTGAACTAAAATTTCTGATGAATTTCTGGTAGAAACTAGCTAATCCATGAAATGATCTGACTTCTCCAATGTTCTTTGGTATAGGCCATTCAACAATTGCTCTTACTTTCTTAGGGTCCACCTTCAATCCTTCTGCAGAAATCACAAATCCCAAATATACCAATTCTTCCTTCATGAAACTACACTTCTTGATGTTTATTAGCAATTTCTCTTCTCTCAGTCTCTACAAAACTTGTCTATGGTTCAATAGATGCTCTTCTTTTATCTTACTAAAAATTAGAATATCATCCAAATATACAATAACAAACTTACCCAAAAATATCTTCAGAACTTCATTCATTAATCTCATGAAAGTACTAGGTGAATTACTAACCACTCATACAATCCTTCATTTGTCTTAAAAGAAGTGTTCCATTCATCTCATTCTCTAATTCTGATTTGATGGTATCCACTCTTCAAGTCTATCTTTGTGAAATATTTTGCTCCACTCAAACAATCCATAATATCATCCATCCTAGGTAAAGGAAATCTATACTTAACTATGATCTTGTTTATTGCTCTAGAGTCTGTACACATTCTCCATTCTCCATCTTTCTTAGGTGCTAACACTGCAGGTACTAAACAAGGGCTCAGACTTTCTCTAATCAAACCTTTCCTTAACAACTCATGTATCTATCTATTCAATTCTTCACTCTCTTCCGGTGTCATTCTATGTCCTGCTTTGTTAGACAAACTAACTCCTAGTATAAGATCCATGTGATGACTGATACTCCTAATTGGTGGCAATCCTTTAGGTACATTGTCTGATATGATGTCTTCATACTCTGTTAGCAACTCAGTTATCTCCTTTAGCTATGATTCAATCTTCTTCTCTAATATTTTAGTTTTCTTAGGCACCAAAGCATAACACATATCCACATGTCTCAAACCATCTAGAAATTTTCTTCCATCTACTAAACAGATTCTAGCATTCCCACATAATTCACTCTTAGGATAATCCTCCAAAGGAATCAAAGTAATTCTCCTTCCATTTCCTATTATAGTGTATGTATTCTTTCTCCCATCATGTATAGCTTTCCTATCATACTGCCAAGGTCTACCCAAAAAAATATGACAAACATCCATAGGTATAATATCATAGAAGATTTCATCATGATATGATCCAATATGAAATTTCACCAAACATTGCTCACTCACCAATACCTTATGATCATCCTGAATCCATGCTATCTGGTAGGATTTAGGGTGTTTCAATCTCTCCAACTTTAGCTTAGTCACCATCTCCTCTGAAAGTAGGTTATCTGAACTACCACTATCAATAACAACTTTACAACATTTACCTCCTGATTTGCATCTGGTTCTGAACAATCTTTTCCTCTACGGTGGTTCATCATTTGTCTCTGTTTGAAAAAGTGATCTCCTCATCACAAGTGATTCTCCTTTCTCAGGTTTACCAACTGAATTAGGCAATCCAACAAGTTGTTCTTCCACATAGGCTACTCTTCCACTGTTCTTTGTCCTCTTACTTATACTCTCTTGATTACATTTGAATGCTCCATGTCCTTCACCTCCACACTTGAAACAAGTGTCTCTAAATGTTCTCCTATCAGGTTGATGCATAAGCATCCAGGTTCACGTGCAATCCTCATCACCCAAAAAGATTTGTTTTTACTTTCTTGTTGTCTATTTTGGCTGCAGGAGTTGCTGCAAGGATGAGTTGATCAAATTTGGAGAATTTTCCTAAGGAAGTTGGCCAAGTAAGGGATTGATCTTGAAGAAGGCCCAAATGGGTATCCATACCTCAATTTTGGTGAAGATCAGGTCAAAATTGGTGAATTTATACTCTAGCGCGACTTTTGATGCCTACCGACTTGGCGCCAAAATCTAGTCACACTAGAAATCCGCACTGACGATCCGAAGGAAAATCTACATTAAAATCCTAAGGTTTGGACTTGCACTAAAAATAGCTCTTACCGAAAATGTTTGTTACCTTCGAATCCTCCGCTAAGTTAATGACATCATCAGTCCCCGCTAAGTGATTTCACACTGTTTGCCCTAAAAGTCTTCATCACCGACTTGCACTAAAAATTGGTTCTACTACCTAAGTCTATCGATGCCAAAATCTATGTAGGTTAGACAGATGGAAAATCGCCACTTTACAACTTAGCACTAAAAAGCTTTCTCACTAATTTGCACTAAAATGGAGCTGCATTGACGAAATCCAGTTAAGGATGAAATCTGCGCTAGTTGGATGAGGTCAAATTTTGTGCTAGTCGGATGAGGTCAAATTCCACACTAGTCAGAAGAGGTCATTTTTAGTGCTTTTCTCTATGAAGATCGGTTGATACCAAACCTGACGCTTTCTCCTATTGTGTTGAAATCCTGTTGGACCGACTTTCCCACCAGCCAACCAAAAATGACAAAAAGTCAATTTTAACAGTCTGTATGATGGCTCCAAGGACAAATCAGGTCATGACACATGTCAAGACCATTAATAAAGGTTGGTGGCCACCAAAGGAGTCTATAAATTCACATGATTTGATCTTTTTGGGAGCTTCTACTTACTCAAGATGGTAGTACATTTTTTGGAGACTTCTTGAGGATTTCTCCTAAATGCGTGATCAATTTTATCTGCATCTTGTAGCATTGTAAGACTGAGGCCAACATTTTGTAATGCAATCTATACTCCTGCTATAATCTCTCTTGCATATGAATAAAGCATTGTTGCTTTGTTGTTCTGCTGCTATTGTTTGTTGTGATTGTATCATTTGCTGCTTGGTTTAGCTATCTAATAAGACTCCTAGACCTTGACCTGCATCAATTGTTATCAGAGTGAAGTTTTGCACTCCTTGAGGCCATGGGATCACTACAGAGGGTCTGATACATGGCACACCATGATAGAAGAAGGAGAGGACCACCTCCAAGGACTGGAGATGTAGCATTGGTAGAAATGCTCAGATGCATCATGGCTAGGATGGATGCAATGGAAAGAATGTAGCGTAGAGGAGTACCTGTAGCAGATGTAAGTGACAATGAGGAGTTAGAAGTCAGTGAAGAGGAAGTAGAAGAAGGAGAAAATTAATTTGAGGGGAGGTTTCTACATGCAATGACAAAGATTGCCAGTAAACCCCGTGTTGAGTTACCCAGTTATAATGGTAGTCTAAAACCAGATGAGCTAATAGACTATATTTCAGAAATGGAGAAGTTTTTTGAGTTGGAATCTATTGAAGACCCTAAGAGGGTAAAAATTGCAGCTTCAAAGCTGAAAGGACATACATCTCTGTGGTGGGATCATGTGCAAATTGAAAGACAAAGAAAAGGGAAGGAAAATATTAAGACCTAGGAGAGGATGTTAACCAAGTTGAGGGCAAAATTTCTACCTACCGATCATGAGATCACCCTATTCAAGATGTTGTAGAACCTCAAGCAGACAGAGAAAAGTGTGCAAGATTACACTGAAGAATTTTACAGATTGATTATTAGGGATGGTCACATTGAAGATGACATCGAGAAAATTTCTAGGTATGTAAATGGGTTGCATTATTCGATCCAAGATGAAATTAGCATGGTTAGAATTACCAGCATAGAAGAAGCCTATCAATTTTCATTGAAGGTAGAAGAAAAGATCTCTAGAACATAGAATAGCTCTAGAGGAAGAGGTAAATCCTCCAAAGGAAGAGGGTAGTCAAATCCTAGATGTGGATCTCAGGATAAGCAAGGTGAAGCAAGTTCTTCCAATACCCAAGGAGGAAGAGGAAGGGGTGATTACCCTAGAGCTAGAGGCAATTTTGGAAGAGGAAGAGGGTTCAGTGGAACATGTTTCTAGTGTGGACAAACTAAACATAGGGCATTTGAATGTCCTCAAGTACAATAGAGTAGTGGCAATGGAAAGGAAATTAGAGCCCATATAACACAAGCTGAGGAAAAGAGTACGGCTAGAGCAGCCTTACTGAAGCATGGAGAAGAAGCCAAGGATGGATAATCCTTGATGATGAGGAAAGTTCTTCTAGCACTAGAGAAGGTACGAGAGGAACTAGAACAATGAAGAAAACTATTTAAAACTAGATGTAAGTCTAGAGGAAAATGTTGCAAGGTCATTGTGGACAACCATCCAGTACTGACAATTTTGTTGATAACTGAGAGGGGGAGGGGGTGAATTAGTTATCTTAATAATATGACTTTCTTTTCTTCTTTAACAATTAGAGAAATATCAAAGCATATAACAATGGAAGCAGAATTAAACTCAACACACATGACACAATATTTTTGACGTGTAAAACCCTGTTAAGGGAAAAAAACATGGGGTGATTAACCTAAGATTGTATTCTCTGTTAGAAGAATAGAAAGAACAAAATGGCACTTGCCAATTAGGGCTCCCTGCCTGAGCACACTGCTCACAAGAGGCTCAATGCCTACAATAGTTTATACAAGAAAACTAGGTACTTGAACTGAGGACAAGCATCCACATGTGCTTAGGTTCAGTCCTGGTTAAGCTCAATATACTGATCTACTGCACTTCATTCTTCCTCTTCTTTAGTGCTGCTGTCCTGTCACATACGAGGCCTGCTTTACTGCTTTCACACTACTCTTCTACTTTTTTTCACACTTCACAACACACCACACACACCTTCATACCAAAATCAATCTGGTATATATATCCGCATCAATGATTTCAATCATCTTTCTAGTCGGCATTCGAAAAACTCAAGATATTTCCAAACTCTAGTCTATCAGCTAAATCCTTGCTTACCAAGTGATGTGTATCAAAGAGATGCTTATAGAAGTCATCAATCATGTTGGCCAATCATGAATGATACCTTAATAACCTTGATCACCATCAATATCTCATCCAAATTAAGGTCTGATGCTCTACCGATCAGTTCTTCCTTAGTCTACTCTGCCAAACAGGAACCCAATACTTAGGTACTCATATCTCTTCACTCTTTCATCACCAGAGGCTCAATCCCTAGAATCTATCAATCAAGGTACTCCTCTTGACTTCCCCAAGTCTGTACTTTACTGAGATACTTCCTCTGAGAGATTCAGACCTGATTGTTGGACCTTGCTGCATGCTCTGTTCTTGCTTACCGGACCACAATACTCTTCAATTTGACTTCTAGTGGAGACATACCATGTCCTACAGATGTGTGGGAAGGACTTTGTTGCCATCAATGACAACACTAATGAAGCCACAGTGTCTCTTTCTAACAATCTCCCCCTTTGGCATTGATGGCAACACTTAGTGAAGAATGACTAAGTGTCATACTGCACTCCCCCTTGGCTGATGCTCTGTCCTAATGTACACTTTTTCAGAGCTCCCCCTTAGCTAGATTCCATATTTTTCACTGCTACTCACTCCCCCTTTGAAATCAATGGCAAAGGGTAGAATCTGCACACTAAAACTCCCCAAAAATCCAACTATACTTAGCCGCATAAGTATATATATACAAGTTATACTTACATATACTTAAGTATATCTGCAAAAGTATTCTTCAACTGTACAACTTCTGTCACCCAACTCTGCTTCATCCTATCCAAAATTGAGATGTGACCACTCAACAGGAATGCAAAAGCTTCTGCCCTCTTTAGATCTATCGGATCACTGGTCCGGGTTGTGGTCTGAGCATCAGTTAGGGCCTCATGCATGGCCTCTAACTTCTGAGTTCACTTAACCTGTTTATTCTATTTTTCTTCTCCTTCTCAAGCTTCTTAATTTCATTTATAACTGCAATAATTTGACACTCTTGATTTATTATGGAGGAGGTAAGAGGATCAAAATTTTGTGATAAACTTGACAGTTTATCCTCTTGTTCTTTCACTTTCTTCTAAATATCCATTGTCACTTTAGACTAGGATAAACAAAATTTATAAATTTCTCTGCCATCTTTAAGAGCACTTTCTAAGCTCTTTATCCCAATATCCATAACTCTCCTATCATTTATTATTAGAACCTACACCTCAGAGAGTCTCTTTCCCAAAAATTCTTTCCAGACTTTATCTTCAACTGACTTTTCCAAAGAATCAAAATGTGTGCTAGTTGAATTGACAAGAAATTTTAAGTTACCGGATGAAGAGGTCAAAAGATCCTTCTTGAAGGATGGCATGATTTTCTCCAATGCACCGAATGTAATTTCTATTAGCTCATACTCTTCCATGTGAGACTTCAAAAGTTTTTCTTTTACCTTTGCATGGGCAAAGGATGCTATCTTCATAGTCTGAACTGGCGAGAGGGAACCAAAATTGAATGGCCCTTGAAGTAATTCTGGTTCATCAATTTCCATCATCTCTTTGGTCAAGAAATCTTTGACAGTTTCTGTAGTCTCTTGATAGAGACAGAGTCTTCTTTCCTTTTGCAGTCTTAGAACTGTCACCTAGGGTCTTCTCTATTTGGTCTTTTTCCTTTTTTTTTACTTCTTCTTCTTGACTGTTTTTCTCCTCTATTCTTTCTTCTCCTTTAGATCTGGAGTCTGCAGGGGAATCCGAATGAGAGATATTTACTTCTTCTTGAACTTCCTCTTCTGGAACAGAGGAATCTAGGTCCTTGGTCTTCTCCTCACTTAACCCTTTTGACTCTTCAGCAATTGCCTTTGCAGGATCTTCCTCAGAGGGTTCATCACTTATGTCTTCTATAATAGGAATATTGAATTTTTTGTATGCATTCAAGAGGATGTCTTCTATTTCTTTTGCCAGTTTGTCAGTCCCTCCAAGCATAAGCTGATTCATTCTAGCTTTGCTCCGGAACTCATCCTTGCAATCTTTGAAGATCATATTCATTTGTTTCTGAGTCATTGAGGGATAGAGCTGAATAGCTATCTGTTCCTGGATCTCAAGGTCCTTTGCCTTGGCATTGTTGTTCCTTATTTTTAGTTCCTTCTCTAGGCTTTTGGGAATTAGAGATATGATTTCAATAAATGCCTTATTATAGATATTTAGATACCTGACTGTTGCTTCTTGCAAGATCTTCTAGCCAGTTTCATTATATTCATCATAGAACTTAGTCATTAGTTTTAGGTTCCCATCCATAGTGATTGATTTGATGATATCATCAATGCAGAGAGTAGGCTTCTCAACAAATTCCTCTACCTTCTCTTCTTTGCCTTGATCGGTAGAGGGTTCACTGGATGTTTTCTTCTTCTTCTCCATTTTCTTGACCTCCTCATCTGACTCAGTCTCTTCATCATCCTTTTGACTGGCATAAGACCTTGTGGCCTTTGTCTTAGTTCTTTTCTCTCTCTTTCCAGATGTCTGGGCTTCCAGTTTTGATGCTTTTTGGCTCTTGGAGGTGGCAGGTGCAGAGCTCTTAGACGATCTGGTCCAGAAAGGGGCTTGCATCAGAGCACTTTCTTTCTCAGTTTCTTACCTTTCTTTTTTTGCCCTTTCCATCTTTTCTCTATTGGCATCAACCGCCTCCTTTGAAATTCCATGTCTCTTGGCAAATTCTTCCACTTCTCTTCTCACTTTTCTTTTAATTTCAGGCTATCTCAGTTCAACATGAACCTTTACACTCAACTCTTGGAATGTTCCAAACCTTTCCGCCTTATAGTCCTTGGGTTGACTCAGCAGGTGCTGGATGTGTAGCTCTAGGATTTTCTCGTCAACCTCATACCCCATAGGCATGATCCACACAATTCTTGGTTTCACTGCCTCCATTAGGCACTGATCAGTGTCTACCATGAAGCACATTGTATCTTTGTACTTCTCAACCAACGATTGGGGAATTCTTTCTCTGGTTTGCATCATATTTTGAAAATTCTTGAAGTAGCCCCAGAGTGTTGTATTCTATGCCTTCGCATCACCAAGTCCATACAAATAATCCCTGATTTGTATGACAACAAGTCTGTCATTTTGCCTTATCCAACCACTAGATCTGAGTAGCTCATTCATGTAATAGAAGAATAGGCAGAGTATCAATCCATCATATTTGAAAGAATTCTTCTTATCCTTCTTTATCTTTTGCAGATTCTCCAAAAGTTCGTTCAGAAGGAGCTCACAAAGATCATAGTTAGCATTCTTTCTTAACATTTCATAAGTAGTGTAAGTTTCTGTTCCAGATACAGAATTCTCTTTGTTGGAGTGATATATCTTGTAGCCAATTATCATGGCGGCAAACTTGATATCTGGATCTGTGATATCCTCAATTGTCATTGCTCTTTTATCAAATTTAGATCTAGTAGCCTCACTCACAATTTGGTTTTTGACTGATTTGAGAGTAGGTAACCCACCAGATGAGTGCAATCTGGTCACTACCCTAATGGCATCCTTTGTGATCTTAAATGGCTTCATCAACCATATGAAGTTGTCATGCACTATGCTTAGAATATACCGAACCCATTCATCTTCTGCAAAACAGGGGAAATAAATGGATTGTCCAAAATGCTTGTCCCAAATGGCTTTGTATTGAGGTTTGAGTTCAAATGATTCATCTATTAGTTGCTTATGATATATATATCCATTAGCTTGGATTCCCCGAATTTCTCTATATTCACATGAATGTATGCCCTAACGTCTTCAACATGCAAAACCCCATGTGGAATGCTAGAGAATGTGCCTAAATGATCAACTTCTAGGGATTTATAAGGATGTTATATGAATTTTGGGCATGACCTATCAGTGATCTTCACAACATTTGGAGTAGCCATTTTTCAAAGATTCAGAGAGAGAATTTCAAGAGTGGAAAATACCTTTTGCACTTCTTAGGGTTCACGATATGAGCCAGATCGGATTGCTGGAAGAATCGACTTCTGCGGTTTATCTTTGAGAAGATTGAGACAATTTGTTGTAGAGCTCCTTTTCTCTTTTTCTCGAGTGCAAATGTACAAATGATGAACAGAAGAACCCTTTTATTTCTGCGTAAACCCTAATTTCATTTTACAATAAATGCACAACTTAAGTCATTCCGGTTGCCTTGTTCTCCTTGTTCTGAGAAGGATCTTTTCCAAATCACTAAGATACACTTAGAGTTATTCTTGGTGATTATTTACAATCTATCTTCCTTTCTCTAATCATTTCATCTATCCGCAGATTAAGATTCCTCAATTTTGAATCATACCGGATCTAACTGTGAAAATCCTGTTCTTATCGGATGACTATTAAACCGGATCAATCTTGGTAGATTAACCTCTTCTAAGTTTCTTGCAGATCTTCCATATCTTTACCAAGGCTTATATAGATATTTCTCTGAGAACCCTTTAATCCACAACTTTCCATGTGCCAATTTCAAGCACCAATTGACTGGCTGGGGGAACTTGTTTTCTTTTGAGACTTCCCCTGAGCCAGAGCTCATCTATTTAGTTTTCGGAAGGAATATCAGCACTAGATTCTGGTGTGGATCCATCCACAACATTTTCTGTACTCCTCTTCACCCAAATCTTATTCATCTCCCTTTGAATTTCATCTGCATTTACCTTTCCTTTTCCTTTGTCTTGGTTTTGATTATGATGCACCAGACCCTTTTTGTCCTGATTCTTTCTTCTGCAGGATTTGGCAATATGACCGGATCTATTGCAATTGTAGCAAACAACATTTCTTTTCATATTTGACTAATATCCTCTTGATCTACACTAATTAGCCATATGTCCCATTCTATTGCATGCAAAGCATCTACCATTGAATGAATTGTTCATTTGCATATTTCTACACTCATGAGATTTGTGACCATACCTTTTGCAATTGAAACACTGTCTAAAGAAGGATGAATTAGTCTGATTCATTCTTCTTCTACATTGATTTGCTTTATGACCAAAGTTATTGCAATTGTGGCAGTATCCATTGAAGGATGGATATCTTCCAGCATTTGGTTGCCTTACCGAAGGTCTTCTAGGTCTGTTCCTTGGATTTCCTGATCCAGAGTTCTTCTGACTTGATCCAGAGCTTTCACCTTTCTCATACCCCAAGCCTTGCTTGTCATCTACCCTCTTTTGGCTTTCAAGAAGAACTTCAAGCTGAACAGAGCTTATCTTGAATTTTTCTTTGTATTCATTTGATGTTTGAAGATCCCTTTTAAGAGTGACTATCTGATTCTCAAGTTGTTCTTCATCGTCTCTAGCTTCTTCAAGATCAGATTCTAGATGCCTGATTATTCTATTCATTTTGTGGCAGTCTTTTGACTTCTCCTTGGATATTGTTTTAGATTATCTTCAGTCTTTCTTTTCTCTTCAATTTCTTGGGTGAATTTCATAACTCCTGATTCCATTTCATGTCTTACCATAATGATCTCTTTTGATAGCTTCTCACATATTTTGTTCTTCTCATTCAAATATTCATTAGTATCATTGGCTTCACTTTGACTTGCTAATTGTTGAAGAAGTTCCTTTCTCTTTTTCATAGAGATACTTAGTTTCTCCTTTAGTTCATTTATGAAATCATCAGCTTGTTTGAGTCTTTCTCTTGAGTTATTGATTTCAGAGTGAGAATGCTCAAGATCAACAAGGGCAGACTGAAGTTGTTCTCTCATACCATACATATCCATTTGAATTACCAGATCTTCCTCAAGCTGTTAGGCTCTATTTAGAGGAACTTAGCTCTGATACCAATTGTTGATAACTGAGAGGGGGGTGAATCAGTTATCTTAATAATATGACTTTCTTTTCTTCTTTAACAATTAGAGCAATATCAAAGCATATATAACAATGGTAGAAGAAATAAACTCAACACACATGACACAATAATTTTGACATGGAAAACTCTGTTAAGGGAAAAAACCATGTGGTGATTAACCCAAGATTGTATTCTCTATTAGAAGAATAGAAATAACAAAATAGCACTTGCCAATTAGGGCTCACTACCCGAGAACACTGCTCACAAGAGGCTCACTACCTACAATAGTTTATACAAGAACACTAGGTACTTGAACTGATGAGAAGCAACCACATGTGCTTAGGTTCAGTTCCTGTTAAGCTCAATATATTGATCTACTGCACTTCATTCTTCCTCTTCTTTATTGCTGTTGTCCTGTTACATACTGGACCTGCTTTACTGCTTTCACACTGCTCTTCTACTTTTCTTCGCACTTCACAACACACCACACACACCTTCATACCAAAATCAATTTGGTATATATATATATATATATCTGCATCAATGATTTCAATCATCCTTCTAGTTGGTATCTGGAAAACTCAAGATATTTCCAAACTCTAGTTTGTCAGCTAAATCCTTGCTTACCAAGTGATGCGTATCAAAGAGATGCTTATAGAAGTCATCAATCATATTGGCCAATCATGAATGATACCTTAATAACCTTGATCACCATTAATATCTCACCCAGATTAAGGTCTGATGCTCTACCGGTCAGTTCTTCCTCAGTCTACTCTGCCAAATAGGAACCCAATACTTAGGTGCTCATATCTCTTCACTCTTTCATCACCGGAGGCTCAATCTGTGGAATCTATCAGTCAAGGTACTCCTCTTAACTTCCCCAAATCTGTACTTTATTGAGATACTTCCTCTGAGAGATCTGGACCTGATTGTTGGACCTTGTTGCATGCTCTGTTCTTGCTTACCAGACCACAATACTCTTCAACTTGACTTCCGGTGGAGACATACCATGTCCTGCGGATGTGTGGGAAGGACTTTGTTGCCATCAATGACAACACTCATGAAGCCACACAGTGTCTCTTGCCAACAAATTTAGTGTTAGAAGAAATGGTACAGAAGTTAAATCTAAAATGATTGAAGCACCCCACTCCTTACAAGGTCTCTTCACTGCAAAAGGGACATCAATTACTGGTAAGTGAGCAATGCTTAGTCAAATTTCATATTGGAAATTATAAAGATGAGATATTGTGTGATGTTATGCCAATGGATGCATGCCACCTGCTATTGGGCAGACCTTGGCAATATGATAGGTAGGGCATTCATGATGGCAAGAGTAATTGTATTAGCCTCAAGAAGGATGGGGTTGAGTATGTGTCGAATTCTTTGAAGGATAAGGACGAGGACGTTGAGAGAGGCAATAGGATTTGTCTAGTGAGTGGAAAAAATTCCTAAAGGAAATCAAAAGGGAGAAGGTTTGTTATGCTTTCCTGCCTCAAGTTGCAGAAATTATGATTGCTGAGAAAAAGGTAGAAATTACCACAGAGGTCCAAGAAATTCTGATTGAATTTGATGACATACTAATGAAGGACTTACCTGACGGATTACCTCCAATGAGAAGCATAAGTCACTACATGGATTTGATACCAGGAGCAAGCCTACCAAACAAGGCATAATATAGGATGACACCTACAGAAAATGAAGAGGTGAATAGGCAAGTGCAAGAGTTATTGGATAAGGGGCTGATTAGGAAATGTCTCAGTCCATGTGTTGTACCAGTAGTACTGGAACCTAAGAAAGATGGAAAATGGTGGATGTGCAATGATTCAAGATCTATAAACAAGAAAACCATTAAGTATAGGTTTCCATTGCCTTGTATGGATGACTTGATGGATTGCTTGAGCGGGGCAAAGTATTTCAGCAAGATTGATTTGAAGAGTGGATACCACCAAATTAGAATTAGAGAAGAGGATGAGTGGAAGATAGCATTCAAAACCAAGGATGGACTATATGAGTGGTTAGTGATGCCATTTGGGTTGACAAATGCACCCAGCACTTTTATGAGATTGATGAATGAGGTGATGAAGCCATTCCTTGGAAAGTTTGTCATAGTTTTTTTGGATGACATTTTGTTTTTCAGAAAGACAAAGGAGGAGCACCTATTGCATCTAAGGGAAGTCTTGCAAAGATTAAAAGAAGAGAAGTTTCTGGTGAAATGGATAAGTGCAATTTTATGCAAAAGGAACTAGTGTATTTGGGTTTTGTAGTATCAAAAGAGGGGTTGAAGATGGATCCAGAGAAGGTTAAGGTAATACTGGATTAGCCTTCATCAAGAAACATGTTTGAGGCCAGAAGTTTTCATGGTTTGGCAAGCTTCTACAGGAAGTTCATCAGGAATTTTAGTGGAATATTTACACTAATCACTGAAACAATGAAGGGTGTTAGGAAAGAGTTCCAATGGATAGCTCTAGCAGAAAAGAGTTTTCAGATGTTGAAGAAGAAGGTGACATAACAACTACTGTTGGCATTGCTAGACTTTAACAAAGTTTTCCAAGTGGATTGTGATGCTAGTGGTAGTGCAATTGGGGGAGTGTTAAGTCAAGAAGGTAGATCCATTGCCTACTTCAGTGACAAACTTAATGAAGCAAAAAGGAAATACTCTATTTATGACCAAGAATTCTATGCTATAGTGCAGGCCTTAAAGAAGTGGGGGCATTATTTGTTGTCCAATGAGTTTGTGTTGTATACTGATCATCATGCCTTATAGTACATTAACAATCAAGGTTAAGTTAAATTAGAGACATATGAAGTGGGTGGAGTTACTGCAAAGCTATTCTTTTATTTTGAAACATCAGAGTGGTTAGTCAAACTAGGTAGTAGATTCACTTAGTAAAAGATGTTTGTTGATGAATGAGTTAAGGGTTAATGTTGTTGGATTTGATGCAATGAAGGATTTGTATCCAGATGATCCTGATTTTAAGGAAGCATGGGCTATTAGTAAGAGTCCAATGGCAGGAGATAGGACACCATGGTTGGAATATTTTATCCAGGATGGTTTTCTTTTCAAAGGATAGAAATTATGCATTCCTAGAAGTTTATTGAGAGAGAATCTAATCTGGGAAAAGCATAGTGGAGGCTTAAGTGGACAATTTAGGGTAGATAAAACAGTGGCACAGCTGAATGTAAGTTATATTTTGCCTGGAATGAGTGCAAAAGTGAAGAGATTAGTACAAGGCTGTAGGGTTTGTCAGCATGCCAAATGAGTACGGCAAAATACAGGACTGTATCAACCATTACCTATCCCTGATAGACCATGTGAGCATATAAGTATGGAATTTGTTTTGGGATTCCCTCGGACACAATGAGGTCATGATTCCATTTTTGTTGTTGTGGATAGATTTTCAAAGATGGTTCATTTTATACCATGTCAAAAGACTAGTGATGAATCCCACATAGCTACATTATTTTTCAGAGAAGTAGTTAGGTTGCATGGGTTGCCTAAGAGCATAGTTTCAGACTGGGACACGAAGTTTGTAGGTCATTTTTGGTGTACATTATGGAAGAGAATGGGCACTGAATTAGGTTTCAGCTAGCTTATCATCCACAGACTGATGGACAAACTATGGTTGTGAACAAAAGTTTGGGAAATCTATTCAGATGTTTGGTAGGAGACAAACCACATCAGTGGGATCTTATCCTGGTACAAGCAAAATTTGCTTGTAACAATTCCGTAAATAGAGGTGCCGGAAGGAGTCCTTTTCAAATAGTTTATGGGTACAACCTAAGAGGTGTTGATGAACTCTGAGATAGTGTAGATTTGAATAGGAAAAGTGTTGTTGTTGAAGATTTTGTAGAATACCTTCATGAGGTTCATAAGGAAGTGAAGGAACAGTTGGAGAAGAGTACCAACAAGTAAAGGAACATGTAGATGTGCATCAGAGAGAACACAAGTTTCAGGTAGGAGACTTAGCTTTGGCACATTTGAGGAAAGAAAAGTTTCCACAAGGCACATATCATAAATTAAAATTCAAGAAGATAGGTCTGTGCAATGTATTGAGGAAGTTCTTATCCAATGCCTATGAGATTGAGTTGCTAGTAGGGATAGACGTATCACCTATTTTCAATGTTGTTGATCTGTATAAGTTCTATGAAGCTGAGTCAAGTTCTCAAGGGTAGATACATTCACATTCACCTAAGGCACAAGGGTGGATAGATCAGTTGCCTGAAAAGAAGATGGAGGAAGTGGATCAGGTGATTGACTCATGAGTAGATAAGAAAACTAGAGGAAAGGAGTACATGGAGTATCTGGTCAGATGGAAGAACTGAGCTACAGATGAAGCTTCTTGGCTGACTACTGCAGAACTTATCAAATTTGGGATTCCAGTTCCAAACTTGCCAAAATATTCATTAGTTTTCAACTTATGGAACATTTTTTAGTTACCCGATGTGTGATGCAGGAACATCCAGGTTCACATGCAATCCTCATCACCCAAAAAGATTTGTTTTTACTTTCTTGTTGTCTATTTTGGCTGTAGGAGTTGCTGCAAGGATGAGTTGATCAAATTTGGAGAATTTTCCTAAGGAAGTTGGCCAAGTAAGAGATTGATCTTGAAGAAGGCCCAAATGGGTATCCGTACCTCAATTTTGGTGAAGATCTGGTCAAAATTGGTGAAGTTATACTCCAATGTGACTTTTGATGCCTACTGACCTAACACCAAAATCCAGTCACACTAGAAATCCACACTGACGATCCAAAGGCAAATATGAGCTAAAATCCTAAGGTTTGGACTTGCACTAAAAACAACTCCTACCAACCATGTTTGTCACCTTCAAATCCTCCACTGTGTTGGTGACATCATCATTCCCTGCTGAGCACTTTCACACTATCTGCACTAAAAGTCTTCATCACCGACTTGCACTAAAAATTAGTTCTATTGCCTATGTCTGTCGATGGAAAAATCCACACAGGTTGGACGGATGAAAAATCACTGCTTTGCGACTTAGCACTAAAAAGCTTGCTCACTGACTTGCGCTAAAATGGAGTTGCACTGACGAATGTTGGTTGAGGATAAAATCTGCGCTAGTCAGATGAGGTCAAATTCCGTGCTAGTCGGCAGAGGTCATTTTCAACACTTTTCTTTGCAAAGGTCAGCTGAGACCAAATCCAATGCTTTCTCTTATTGTGCTAAAATCCTGTTGGACTGACTTTCCTACTAGTGAACTAGAAATGACAAAAAGTCAATTTTAATAGTCTGTACAGCTGCTCCAAGGACAAATCAGGTCATGACACGTGTCAAGATCATTAATGAAGGTCGGTGGCCACCAAAGGAGTCTATAAATTCACATGATTTGATCTTTTTGGGAGCTTCTCCTTACTCAAGATGGTAGTACATTTTTTAGAGTCTTCCTAAGGATTTCTCCTGAATGCATGATTAGTTTGATCTGCATCTTGTAGCATTGTTAGGCTGAGGCCAACATTTTGTAATGCAATCTGTACTCCTGCTGTAATCTCTTTTGTATATGAATAAATAATTGTTGCTCTGTTATTTTTCTTCTGTTGTTCGTTGTGATTTTATCATTTGCTACTTGTTTTAGCTGTCTGATAAGACTCTTGGACCTTGACCTACATCACAAGTCCTCTTCCTTCTCTTTGATATTCTTCACTCCAGTATAGACTAGGGTTCCCACTCCAGTAGAAATTTCTATCATCTCTCTGATATGCATTATTATCTCTATCCTCCTTTTTGAATGTGTTCTCTTGTCTGTTATGTTTTGCAAATGATCTCTCTCCTCTAGAAAATGTTCTGCCTCTGTAAAATTTACCTCCTCTGCCTCTCTATCTTTGATAATGCCTCTTATTTAGCTTCTCCTCAACTTTGAAGAAAAAATGATATGCTTCTTCCAGTGTTGGCATCCTCACCAAACTCAGTTCTTCTTGAATGTTCAATCTCAGTTCATTAAAGTATCTAGCCACTTTCTCTTTGCTTTCTTCACTATGTCCTATCCTTATGATCATCTTATGAAATTCTTCAGTGTACTGCTTCGTAGATTTCTCCTTTTGTCTTAGGTTCTACAATCTCTTCAACAACTCCAACTCATAGTCAGCAGGTACAAACTGGTTCTTTAATTTTGTCACCATCCTATCCCATTTTGTGATTTTTTCTTTTCCTCTTCTATTTCTATCCAACTGAACTTCCTTCCACCATATAGCAACATGTCCTTTCAACTTTGTCTTTGCAAATTTCACCTTATCCGGATCTTCAACTTCTTCATATTCAAGGTATTCTTCCATGTCATTTATCCAATAAATCAACTGTTCAGGGTTTAAATTGCCAGTGTAATTAGGTACGTCAACTCTAGATCTCTTTCCAATCTTTGAAATAGCTTGCAACATCTTAACTTGATCTGATTCTTCTTCTTCATCACCTCCTAGGGTTTCACCAATTTGTTCAATAGATTGAAATTCCTCTTCATCATCACTTTCAACATTAGGTCTCGGTGTCAATCCTTTTCGCCTATCTTCCTTAACAATATCCAATCGAATTCTCATCATTTTCATCATTTCCATCATCTCATCCATTCTACTAGACATTGTTCCAACAACAGGGATTCTCCTCAGCAGCATTCTTCCTAGGATCAAGTGTAAACTAGCTCAATTTCAGCGATCAGGCTACAAGGTGACAACTGCCTTACAATCGGTGATCAATTGCGACACAAGTAACCTACCTCAGATTCAGCAATCTGTCCACAACAAGATCTTATGGAATTCCTTCACCAACTTCACTCAATTTGCTCCCAAAGATTCAAACTTTCACTCTGATACCACTGGGTGTAGTCACGGTAGGAAGGTTCACAGAATGAACAGTCCAGACCATGCAGATAGAGTAAACACAATGGAAACAACTTAAATATATGAAGCAAATGTAGTTTTAGTCATTCAATATATCACAGAATTCCAATAGAGATTGGTCGGCAACATGCAGGCTTACAATTAGGGCTCACATGCCTGATTACAAAATATCACAAGATATAGCTTCAAAGCTCCTTTACAAAGAATCCAAACTATGAACTTATCTTAATGGTCATCACTATGCTATATCCTTTCCTAGAGATCTATTACATCATTATATATCATATCTAAAACTTAAGATTCCTCCACGTTAGCCAAGGAAGATCACAAACTCCAATGAAGAGCAGTAACATGTGTACATGGATAGGTTGGACCTAAATGAATAGAACTCCTCTACAAATGAATGGAATGATCTGTAGATCTTGAGGAAGATTGACCATGAACCAAAGATCAATGAATGATGTGTCATTAGACTTCACAAGTCAGGAAATGCTCCGCAAGTCTTCTCCTTTAGCTAATTGTCTGAGACTGTCAGGATGCTCTATTTTGAGAAAATAATTGATCTTCTGATAGGGATATCTTTCTGGTACCTTAACCAAATGCTCTAAATTTTAGATATGTTGTGTGTGAATGAATGTAGATGCTAAGTCCAGCTCCGTAAGGTCTTAAATGCAACTACGGTAGAATGTGGACCAAAATATAGAAACTACCCTTGACTGAACTGCTTGAAATGAACTGGGAAATGAAAAGAACCAAACTAAAATGTAAATTTTTTTGGTTGATGGAAGATTGCTCTTGAACCAGGGATGCTCCTGCATCAAAAACTATATGTTTTGAAGAAAATTTTCACCTTCCAATGTGCCTTTCTTATCACTGTGATCTCTCCTTTTGTGCTACTGTCGCTTGAAGATTACTTTCCTCTATATCATGAAACTTCTAACAGTGCATTATCATTGTGGTTGGGTCATGCATTCTACTCTTTAAAAGTTCCCTATTGTCATGAATTATTCTTACCTTGGGTCATAAGCACTTCCATCAACATTTTTCTACATGAAGACTCTAACAATGCCTTGGAACTGTCATCTATTGAGTTTTGAATTTATTGTTTTATGACTGTCTTGTGGACTGCGATTAAACCCCTTGTCATTGTCATATGAATGGTTACAATCACTCATGATTATTAGAGTCCATCTTATTTAACTCTATCCTTGTTGATCATGAATTGTCTACTAACAACTCACTATCTTGTGTCTTTAAAGTCATTCACACTTAGCTCATAGTGAGGTATTTTGTTTAGTGCTCATTTTCATATCCTAATGGAGTCATGATCTTTGATAAGACCTATAGGTGTGATTATATAAATGCACCATAAGGACTATCCTCTAGGTCCATACTGTGTCTTTGGTTGAATATTATCTTATGGACTATCCTCTTTACCATCTGACTGTATTCTTAAGGACTATCCCACTTCATGTAAACTTCTCTTTTCCATGATCAACACCTTGAAATTGATTGTGGTAGCTCCTTGAGATATTGTCTATGTACTCCTTAATACACTTGTAGGTTGTCCTCTTTTGAAATTTTGTGAGATGGAAATATTTATTAGTTTACCATACTGCTTTGAAGACAATGAACCCTTGACAAGATTTATGATGTTTTAAAATCCCTCTTGACTGCTCAGTTACTTGTCTTTATGTATCTTTTAAAGTCTGTCATACTACCCAATCACTGTTATTCTTAATTTCAATGCCCCCTTCATGGTTATGCCATGGATATCATTGTTTATTTGAATAGTCATGACTGTGATCTCCTTTTGGGAATCTATAGGAAAGTGCCATGCCTTACTTTGAAGTCCATTTCCTTAAATCTTTGCTCTCTACTTGTTGCTCCTATCCTAGGGCTTGGGGTCTCCTTTTTCTCTTTTCCCACTACATAGCTTGAAGTCTTGTATGCTGACGTGCCATAGACTCCTTCCAATTTGGGTAGTAGACTCCATTTTGTGAGAATGAATGGTCAATAAAGAGTCAAAGTTTGATACTACTCCCATTGAAAATGTTTTCCTATGGGTTTCGATTCTCTTGGATGTTCTTTCAAAGAAGGAACTTCATCATCATCTTGAATCAAAGTAGCCTATGCCTTCAAATCCTCTAAATTGAAACTTTATGCAATGATCCCACAAATGCATTAACTCTATCCTTTTATTATAATGACTGTCATCTTTTACATTGGCTTTTCACATTATGATTTTGATCACTTGATCACATATTCATATTAAGGCATTTCTATTAACTGTCCTTTGTAAATATTTCTTCATTATTTCCCACTTTCACTCTTTACCTCTTAACACCATGGCCATAATGATTGTTATTGCTCTTAGATAGAGGCTATTGTCACTATCATCACTATCTCTTATTTTTTTGAAGACTTTGTCTCTATTCTTCATGCTTGATAGTCATCTATACCTTCATCTTAGCCTTCAACCTTCTACAAACATCTCTTCCCTCCTGCATAAGTTGAAGACATAAGAAACTCCTTTAGTAACATTTCCTTTCCATTATCCATGGACTATCATACTTGTGAGGAATTGTTATGACTTGTAGACATTAATTTTAGGTTTATATGTTGGATTGAAACTATTCAATCTCATGATATCCTACACGTTATTTTTCATTTTATTGTATATGAACATCTTTGTCCTCTAGGTTCTTTTCTCAGCATCACATACTCTTTTTGCCTACCTTTTGCATTATTTTTCCATTATTCCCTACTTATATGACTATGATATCTACCTTTAACATGCATCTACATCATCATCTAGGGCTTCTTGGGTAGTATTTAGGAAAATCAATGTAGGATGTGACAAAACAATAACAAGAAAACAACAAAGACTCCTTAAAAAATATAACCTAATAAGATGACTGAAACAAGAACATATATCATAAATGAATTCCCTAAAAACAATTAAATCTCATCTACCACTTACATATATATATCATATGTTGTAGTTACAAGTGTCGTGCTAGACATACATGAAAATGTGGAACAATAGACAAGGCAAGTGAACTATTTCAAAAAATGCCTCAAAGAAATGTGATATCATGGATACCCGCTTTCCCACAAGCACTTCAAGTCATGCCTGCAGTGATGTAGGGCTTTCCTGCATCACCACAGGCATGACTTGAAGTGCTTGTGGGAGAGTGGGTATCAAAATTTCAATATCCAAAAAAATATAAAATGTGTAATCCCACCAAAGCCACGAACATGGGGAATAACTAGAGAACAATAACTATGGAGTGGGATGTTCATATGCTTTTTCTCTTGCCTAGAAAAATATGTAAATTTGAAGATAGTCATTGCCATTATTGTTTCACTCTATCACCATGGACTATCCTAATACAGTCCATTTATTTAATGCCATACGTTCTTTGGTAGTCATGCAATTGAAAAATCAAAAGAAAAAGACTACAGATTGATGCTTAGAAATGGAGATAGGTGAAGCCTAGTTTTGGTTTTGTATGTAATCCCCTTTTGTGGCTGTAATGTAGAGCATCCATTTTCCATCCATAATCTATAACATGTTCGTGCAGTGGAATAGAACTGACAGCCATAATTTATTCAGTTTATCTATCAAAGATAATTGATTCTTTCTGCTCACAGGCGAGTACAACTCTGGAAGCATAGACAAGGCAAGTGAACTATTTCAAAAAATGCCTCAAAGAAATGTGATATCATGGATACCCACTCTCCTGCAAGCACTTCATCATACCTGCGATCATGCGAGAAAGCCCCACATCACTCACTCTCCCACAAGCACTTCAAGTCATGCATGTGGTGATGCGTGAAAGCCCCACATCACTACAGGCATGACTTGAAGTGTTTACAGGAGAGTGGGTATCCGTGATATCACATTTCTTTGAGGCATTTTCTGAAATAGTTCGCTTGCCTTGTCTATGCTTCCACATTTTCATGTATGTCTAGCAGGGCACTTGTAACTACAACATATGACAAAAAATGTTGCAACAATTTTGAGAGTTTTGAATGTGTGAATCAATTGTCAAGTGAAAAAAATGTTGCATAAAGCAGGTAAATGTTATGATGAAACATATAAAACTTTGACAAATTCATGATACTAGGCACTATAACAACTCCTGATTAACTCATAAAGGTCTTGAATGGAGAAGCTAGTCAACTATTCTATGGTAGTGCTATCCAACGTCTTGGTAAAAAGTTTACGTGTGGCTTAGGGATTAGAAGGAAGCCAATCCTTGTAAATGGAGAAAAAATTCTATGTGCAATTGGGTCTTTGCTATTGTTTAATTTCATGTTGAGAATGGTGGATCCTATGTTGATATGAGCTATGGCTAAGCTGAGAGATTCATTTGGTAAAGGCCAGACAATTAGATTTTCCATATTTTTATATTTATCTCCACTCCTTGTGGATGTGAGAATATCACAAAGGTATTTTGATATGCATATGGTTTGTTGTTGTTGATCTACTTATGGCTTGTTTTCTATTCAAAATCATTTTACAATATTGGTGATAGAAATCACACTAGACTGTAGTGTTATGTTTGGCAAAATCAATAGCTATTGAATAGGTTGGAGATTTCTAGGGTGATGGAGAGGGAAGATTGTTGTGGATGAAAGTATCAGCTATTATCAAATTGTTTTTTTGAGGAATATGATTATCTACCTAGAAAATTTCAACAATAGCCAAAGTCATCAAAGAGAGTCTTCAAGGAAAGCAATATGATCAGGGTTTCATGGGATAGGTTGGGTTTGTCCAAGGTGGTGAATGTCATTTGGATATGATGTTCTGCAAAGTTATCTTGCAATCTTTATATTACTTCATTGAATTTAGAGTGGGGTAATGAGGTAAATTGATGTTGGAAGGCTAGAAGTTCTTGAATATGGTTTATGAATTATAGGGAAGAGGATTTGCATATATTATGTGGGATATCTAGGTCATTGTCACTAGCTCAATCTCAAATCGTAACATTTACTAATAATATTTGATTACCCTTGCTGGATTGAGGAATGGGATTGATATTTTGGTAGGGAGATTGGAATCATCACTGGAATAATCATGAATGAAATCAACTTGTAATTTGACAAGTTTGACGAAGAGTCATTCATGTTGGGATAAAAGAAAGAAAGATGGACCATAGGAATGAGATAAAACCAAAAAGGAGGGTTTTCTTTATGTTCACCAAAATGTATAAAGCTAAACTTGCAACCCTTTATAGATGCTTAATTAAACATTAACATAACAAAAAGCACAGTCATGACAAGAGAAGGTAAGGGACTATGCACTATTTGATTGTTGCTTGTTGTTAGTTTATACTTGCCCATCTCATAAACCTACAAAAATAGAGATAGTGGGGGTGGGGAAAGGGAGTGAGGGAAAGTGACAAGGAGAGGGTGGACCTTTGTTGATCTCCACCTAAATGGTTTGATAGACTATGATCTGGTGAGAATGCTAGTAGTTAGATAGACCTTACGAATGTAGTTAGAAAGATTTGTCCTTTAGATGTTTGTACTAAGATAATGTATTAATAGTAGCAAGGATGTAATGCTTGACTTCATAGTGATATGAATGCATCCCATGGAGAGTTAAAATACTTTTATAAATATACCAAGCCAACTAAGTTTGGGAGCAATAAGAGTAGGGAAGTCAACTGGGGCTGAGATAGTAAAATAGGATAGGAGAGAATATGTGATGACTTCATCTAGGGCTGAAACTGGTGAGTGGGGTAATATATGTTGAGAGAAAGGAAGAACATTGGAAGGGTGCGAGGATATGGAAAATACTCAAGGGACTTAAAAGAATCTTGTAATAGATCTATATTGGTTTCTTAGTTACATAAAAAGATTGTTCTTTCAATATCAATAATAATGTTCTAGCCATATCATGTTGTTTGATATTCACAAGGAGTGTTGTTTAGGCTTAGAAAGTACAAACCTACAAGTGAACAATTTTTTTTATATGCATTGCTTCTTTATTGAGATATTCTAAGTTTTAGTCAACTCCTAATATCTCTAGGTATTTTAATTTATGCATCTTCTGTAGTGACTAAATGCTGATCTGTAATAATGAGAGTATTCATGCTTCACTTACTTTTACAGTGGGTACTATCAACAAAGCATTTCAATTTTCCATTTCTAATAACTCTCACCATGATACACATGGGATTTTCTGGAGTAGTTACTTTCATACTTGTTTGTGTCCTCAAGGTAATACTCTGTAGTTGACTTTGTTCTTGCTGATAACATTTAACATATATACAATCTAGAGTAATCCTTGATGCAAATTGTGCTATGTACTTGTCGTATTGATTTTGAAGCTGCCCTAAATGTAATGTAATGTAATATATTGGGTTATTAATTACAATGTCATCACAAATCTCTTTCTTTAGGTAATTTCTTCGTAGTTGTTGTAAATTCATATATCTTCTTCCTATTGATAAATAGCTTATGGTTTTTGATATGGAACTTTGAAGTTGAGGTGACTATTAAACTATTTCTCTTAATGCAATTTGTTTTGTTATATGATTATTTCTTGCAGTGCCTGTATTGGGTGTAGATTCATGCATCAAGTTGTTTGAACAATTCAAGTCTTATGAAGGGCTATATTTCTTCTTGGGTGCATATTTGAGGTCTAGGTGATTTGACTTTGGATTGTCACTTGTATCATTTTGTCACTGATATTCATTGATCTATTTGAGGAGGTAATTTTGTAGTAGCTTGGGAACCTTGTATTTATATGGTAAACTATATTTTCAATGTCATTGGCAATGAGCATCCCGACATTCACTTCAAATACATTAAAGCAGTAGCCAAAACTTGAAAAATCAAGGAGGTGGAACATGTAACCAGAGAGTCAAACTTCTATGATGCTAAAAAGACAAAGAACTTCCTTATGGAAGAAAGACTTCTAGATGCTCGTCCACTGATAAATGTTTATGATCGGTTTGGATTTGTCCACTGTCATGTTCAGTAAAGCTTATTAGCCAAGGTATATGCAAAACATAGTTCTCAGTCCATATTGAGTATTCATGGTGTGATGTCTACAGAGGAGTCTTTCATAGGACCCTTAGGCTTCATTTTTCAAGTAGTTCTTTCATGTTTTGGAGTTGTATAAGCAAAAAATATAGCATTGTAACTCAGTTTTCTCAGTCACAACACTGAGAAACACACTTTGTAACACATTTTTCAAAGAAAAGACATATTTAAGTCTTGTATCTGCTATAAGAACACCTTTTCTCAATAAAAATTCAGTATTTTGCCTTCTTAATATCTATTTCATTATGTGCAATTGAATGATTGATTATGTTTTTCTGTGTTTTATGTTTAAACCTCAAAAGCATTGTCTCATTTCCAACACTTTTAGGTAGAAATCAACTGTGAACAAAAAAAAGTAAATAACCTACCAATTGACTAAATATACTACCAATTGATAGAAATTAGTGAATAAATATGACTAAATAAACTACCAGTTGATAGAGATCAGTGAATAAATATGACTAAAAATATATGACTAAATATACTACCAGTTGATAGAAATCAGTGAATAAATATACTACCAATTGATAGAAATCAGTGAATAAATATGACTAAATCAATGACTAAAAATATACTACCAAATTGATCAATCAAAACAACCAATTAATGACTGGAAATAAACTACTAATAGTCACATGACCAAGCTCAGTGAATAATATGACTAAATCAATGACTAAATATACTACCAAATTGATCAATCAAAACAACTAAATAAATGACTAAAATTGGTTTAGTCATAAATTTGGTTGCGTTATAAATGACCGGCAATAAACTAGTAATGGTCACGTGACCAAGTTTAGTCATTTACAAGCAGTTTTTAGTAGTTTATTCAGTCATATATTGTTGTTTCTATACTAGTGCTGGGTTTTCTCCTTCCTCTTCTATTTTAGGGGATCTTTTGTACATGGGTACCTCATCAGACCTAGTTGTTGGGACCTATCTTTGCATCTTTTTTACATTTTCCCCTAAGTTGCACTTAAGGGGGGTGTTAGTGTGAATAGTGTTCTTTAGCTTTCTAGTTCTTTCTTGGCTAGTTCTCTACTTAGCTCTCTTCACACTAGGTTAAGTTTACTTAGGGACTTTTCACTTTATCCCATATTGGTTGTGTTTTTAGTTTCTTGGGTGGAATATCCTATACATTCCCACCTCTTGCTCTCATATGAGTATCTCATTTTCATCATATGCTTTGCATTCTCTTGAGTTGAATATTGTTTATTTGGCTCATATTTGATTTAGATATTTTCTTTCCTTCATTCATTTGCATTCTTGGGTGGCTTTTTAGCCAAATCTTACATTTTACTTAGACTTGGATCCTTGCTTAAGCTTTCTGAAGTACAAGTAAATGTAGATCCTTTGTTTAATATATCACATGTGCTTGAATTATCTAAAAAATAATTATTTTGCTAGATCTCTCTAAAAAATAGTTCTTGTACTTGATTTCATTTGAAAATGCTCCTTATGATTGAATTCTTGAAAAAAATAAATATAATATGACTTGTTGAGAGATTCTACTGACACCTACATACACAAAATCATAGAAATAGTCATTGTCAGGTCGTACACATAAAAAAGAAAAGTTGCAGAGATTTAGTCATACTACATTTTGATATAAAAAAGGCATAACATGTATATTAGAAATGGGTGCCTATTTATAAATGGGCACATGTTTCATTTTAGAACAGGAGTCTGAGTGCCACGGACTCTGGTGGGGGTTTGGGGGCAACCCCTGAGAAACCATGTTTTGTATATAAATTACCATTGTAAATTTGGACCATTCATCATTAGGTCACAGATCTAACAGTGGAGATTTTGTTGGTTTATCTTTCCCTAGAAGGCAACCCATTTTATAAGGATATTGTATTATGACTATGTATGAGAGTATTACAGGCATTGTTGGATTGAAGATTGTAAAGGAGATTGCTAGTGTTGTATTGTAAACTCTATTTGAAGTTAATACAGAATGGTGCATCTCTTCTTGTGTGGAGGTTTTTCCCAAAAGGGTTTCTCCACATAAACATTGTGTTGTGTGTTTGATCTTCTATTCTGCTATTTCTTTGTGTTGATTTCATACTATCTCCATTTTGGTTTTTCAATAGATTAATAGTTATAGTTGTTATCAAATTTGCATTCTATAGTTGTTCACCTTCATTTCTAACATCATGTTCTACACTGAACTTGCATGGAAGGTTAAGACATATGGAATTGGACGATGAGTGCTCTCACAGTATGGTATGCAAGTAGTACTAATTTTGAAGTGTTGCATAGCCTTGAGTGTATAGAGCTACTTGTTTTGTCCACTTAAATAGACCATGAATATTTTTGTATGTATTTTGTATGAGTTTTATTGATATTAGATATGTGTTGTGAGGTTGCTGTAATTGCTTATGATGTATTACAATGTGTGGAATAATTTTTTGACATGTCAATTTGGATTAGAATGATTTATGTGTATGACTATGTATGTCATGGAAAAGAATAAATGGAATAATCTAAGAATAATAATCACGCTACATTGTTACCCATTCCTTCATGGGTTATCCATTTATCCAATTCTATCGAAGGTAATGGTTGGGGAAGAAAGGGGCTCCTTTGATGTCTAGGTTCAAAACACCTTCTCCATTTCTAGTTGGAGTGTTGGATGATATGAGAGTTGCTTGACATTGCTACATTAGATGATTGTACATTTATACTTGGATTATTTCTTATTGAGTGGTGGACCACTATTACATAGGTAGAGTTTTGGCATAATCATTGATCTACTAGACTTTTAATAGAAGTGTTATTGGTTTATATATTGGGTTGTTGATTATGTTGTACTGGTTCTTATATGTGTTACTTAATCTTTTTAAGTATTAGAATTTTGAGGCTCACATTTGGGGTTGTTACATACTTTTACCTTTTCATGCTTTGTAAATGAAAGTATTATAGAGAACTTGTTAAATCCTTTTGACAATGAACCTATTTTATCATGCTAAAACCCCTTTGAGTGCTTAGAGCATCTAAATATATTGTTTTAGATTTGTCATATAGCTTTCAATCATAAATTAATTGATGTAATTATATTTGGTAATATAGATTGGCCTATTGGCTAATTTATATGTATAATCACACTCATTACTCTTTCATAGCATGTTGAACTTTAAATGGACGTAATATCTTCATATATTCTTACTGCACACAACTATTGATTAAAAAGGGTATAACCCACTATTTGTAGATTAAATGAAGATAAGACTAAATTAAACTTAACACTTCTTATTGCCAACAAATTTTTACTCTTTTGATTCCTAACTATTTTCACTCATCCACATATGTCTTTTGATTCCTTATAGATTTAAAACAAATCACTAGTCGCATGAGACTCAACCCTATAGCTTAGCTACAACTTATGAGTTGTAGTAGCATTAAATGATTTATGTATAATTTTTAAGCTTGCAATCTAATGGAATGGTCAATGTAAAGATAGATAATATTTTTTTAAGAGAAAAAAGTGGTAGGCTACCCATAAGTATTACTGATAATTTTTTTAAAAAAAAATAGAGATAGGCATCCCAACACAAAGGTTTAATAGTAATGTTTACAATCAAAAGTAAAGGCCCTAAAATGGCCAGTAAATAGATCTATGCATCCATGGAGATAGAAAAGATAAACGCGTCCGACCGCCAACCAACCAAACACCAACCTGCCAACGCCAGAGACATCAGCTAAACACACTCCACACACCGCCCTAACAACATCACGTTAGGCATCTCCATCAACCTCGTCCTCTGCACCTCCCACAATCACGCCCATGTCTGGTAAGTCCCCTTGGTCTATCGGGTTGTCCTCTTCAATCTCATCCTCATCATCTGAATTATCAAAGATTTCCCTTGAGAGGTGGGGCACCTAATCAGGCACATGAACATACAGAAATCGAATGGAAACAAACACCTCCCTGATCCGTTGCACCTTTTTCTTTAAGAAGTAGAAGTTGTTTCCCTTGAGGACCTTCTCCACACCATCCATATCCGCACATGTTAGCCCTTCCTGCATCGCCCTATACGTAGATTGGATGACTGGAGATGTTTTGAGGCTATGAATGTTAAATAAACCTCAAATTAGCATATCCCATTTCATCATATCATATTCCTTCAAAGAAGGATTCCACCTATCCGTGTTGTAGATATGGTCATAAAAGAACCCCGTGGTGATTGCATGAACAAATCTACCATCCTAGATGATATCCATTATATTGGATAGTATGTGTGATACCACATCTGAATAATTGAGAATTCTCTCCTCATATCCCCGCATACACTTATGGCCACAGATGTTGTGCACGACGAACTGAACCATGGTGCAATCACAATCCACCATCTACATCATGTCTATTATTTTTATTCTCCCCCGAATCTCTAGTTCCCATTGCATGGGAGGAAAAAATAATCGTTGGTTTATCCTGGTATCTGCCCTAGCTAAACCTGCAAATCACAAAAGAGAAACAAAGTACTTTCCTTCAACTGTTTAGAGAATAATAAGCCTCATCTTAAGATGAATAAAAAAAAAAATGCCTCGGCTTAAGAGGCTATGTATATAGGCCTCTAGAGAAACAAAGGCAATGTACTTCTCTACCCTACCCCACTAATATCCAACTCATGTTAGAAATGATTGGTATCTTAGATCAAATTCATCCTTGAGTATGACATTTAAAATTTTTTGAAAGCACGTGATATGTTCATTAAGTGCCCTTTCATTGACATGCTTCTTCCATTAATGTTAATAGTCCTCCGAAGGGTATGTGGCTGATCTAGAGTAGCCTTCTGTATTTCCATAAAAGAAAATAACTTGAGCCTCCTTCATCCTTATCCTTCAATAGACGCTAGCAAGAGATCTTCTCCATGTGAATAAGGCACCAAAAAGACATACTTAACTAGCTTTGGAACTTAGGGATTGGCTCATACAATTGTTAAATCTAACTCCATTAATATTGATATGCTCCACTCATAAGTCCTTATTGATTAGGGCCACTCGCCTGGTACTAACTGAGAAGTTGGAAACCTACCACTCAATGTGTCACCCCTTCATTCATCTCCGTTGATCTCCTCGAGGTCCCTTACTCTTTACCATTCCTTGTGTCACCTCCATACATGGGCTATTTAGATATTACAATCTTCCTAAGAAAAATTGAATGCTGTAGATCAAGATGTCATCTCACAAAATCTTTATGGGCGCTACATCATTGTTATCCAAGACATCAGCTAACTTGGTAAATTTGTTTGTCCTGATTGAAAGAATTCCATGTCACCACTTTGGTCAATGGTTAAATTTGTCAGTCCATCCACTACGTTGTTGCCTTCTTAGTAGCAATGGGATGTCATGTAATTTTTCAATTTATTGATTAATTCTATCACCCACTGGAAAATGTAGCTTACTCTCCAATTATCCAATCCTTTAGCCTTCAAAGCATTGATAATAATATTAGAATCACCTTCAATCCATAGGTTCCTAACCCTATGTTCTAAAACCAGTTGCAAACCATGCACCAGAGCCCATGCTTCTACCTCATTATTGGTTCCTTGTAGAATTTTTGTTGATTTTGCCACTAGCAGTCTTCCTTCTCCATTTCTGATTACACAACTAGTTCCCAGTAATCTCGGGTTTACTCTGCAAGTGCCATCAAAGTTAAGCTTGAAACAAGGTTGATTAGGGGGGATCCATCTAACTTGAGATCTCTTTATGCCCTTTACACTTGTCACACCCCTCTCTCGATTAACAATTGGCTTGAGATATTGCGAATTCCTGATCATATCATCATCCCATCATGACCAAGCTACATTTATATTATTTGATCTACTAATCTTGGCCTCCACCACCTCTGAGATGGCTCTATCTAAATTGTCACAAACTAACTGGCATGTTAGTTCTTCCTTTCTAAACACTTGGAAGTTTTGTTCATGTCATATATGCCAAACAATCATTGAAGGACCTACATCCCATAAGCATGCATACGTAGCTTTTGTAAACATTTCCAGCCTAATTTTAAACATGGACAAAAAAGTATCAGACAAAGGTGTAAACCAATTGATTTTCCTAAGAAACTAATACCAGCATTCTCTACTAAAAGCACAATGAAGTAACAGGTGATCTAGGATTTCTTAGTCCTCCCCACACAAGACACACTTAAAATTTGACCCTATACCCAATCTCTAGATTCTTTCTCCTATTAAGATTTTTTATGGAGAGGTAGCCATGCAAATGCCCTGGCTTTAGGTAATATGGCATCATTCCAGCATAGGTTTGCTGGCCATTCTGATTTCTTCTGATCACTAAGATTCCTATAACCTTCCTTAGCTATATACATACTAGAGTTAGCCGTTGTCCATATAATTTCATCTTCAAGATTTGAATAAATAGCTACTCCCCCTTTTAACAATCTTCGTAACAATTGTTTTTTCTCTTGAGGAAAGTCACAGTCTTATGTGTTCTTACACACTATTTTCCACTTACCCAGACCACCCTCCATATGTCAATAATCTTTAACTTTGTTGCCCCGATGCCCCTTTAGATAAGCCCTTCTGTCTCTAAGATCATCCCATGATGATAATTTGGGCACTCCATTCTAGGAGTCATCCCAAAAGTTTGCCTTTTCCTCATTGTCAACAACCCATGATAATTGCGGGAGGATGACCTACCTGTTTTTTATTATAAAATTTCACATTGTTGACCCACGCGATAGATTTTTAGTAGTGAAGATCCTCTCTTTGTCTACAGTATCCAGGTACTTGAATCTCATCAACCTAGCTCACTTTGAATTAGGTTTTTGGTACATTTCCCATGCCAATTTTGCTCCTAGAGCTTGATTTTGCAAGTTTAGATTTAGGACTCCTGCTCTGCCTAGACTCTTAGATTTACATATCTTCTCCCATGCCAAAAGATGGATCTTCTTGCCCTCTGAAGATCCTTTCCAAAGAAACTGTTTGCATATTTTCTCTATCTCCACATTTATACCTTTCAGGATTTGCAAAATAGACATCATGTAAATGGAGATTGTTGTCAAAACTACCTTAATCATGGTTAATCTTCTAGCCAAAGTTAGCCAACGTCACTTCTACATGCCAATTTTCAATTTCAAAGTGTGAATAACTTCTTTCTGCAATTCCTTCCTATACATCCAGTTAAATAATGGAATGCCCAAATATCTACCTTGTAGAGATTCAATTTTGAAATTGAATATGTTTTCTATTTCTCCTTGCTTATTAGGCTCTAAATTAAAAAATAAATCATAGACTTGTTCTCATTAACTAGTTGGCCTGAGGCATTACAGAAATCTTCAATTGTATCTTTGATTACATTAGCTTATCTTGGTGTTGCTTGACCAAAAAGTTTTGTATCATCAACAAAGAGGACATGTGTGTATGAATCCTACATTCCTTGCAAGCTTAGTCCTTGCTATAGTAACCTCTTATTTGCATCTCTAATAGCCCACGTGATTGCTTCAGACATGAGTATGAATAGATACGGGGATATGGGCTCCCCTTGTCTCAAACCCCTTGATGGTTCAAATGGGTCAATTTCTATACCATTTATCAAAATAGTTACTTTGAATCTAGAGATAAAAGAGTAGACCTATTTTGTCCATGCACCTGAAAATCCTAATATCTCCAAAACTGCCAATAAGAAAGCCCAATCCACCCTGTCATAGGCTTTCACCATGTCCAATTTGATTACCATGGCTTGATCTTTCCCTTCTTTTAATGAATGTAGAATTTCATGAGTTAGGATTACCCCTTCAGCTATCTCCTTGCCAGGAACAAAATTGCCTTGCTCATCTAAAATAATATTTGGTAGGATTGATGCCAATCTCATCATTGTAGCCTTGGAAGTAAATTTGTAAACATAATTCCAAAGAGATATGGGTCTGAAGTCTTCAAATTTTAGCATAGTTTTCACCTTAGGGATGAGCATTAGACATGTTGATTTCATTTCTTAGAGAACATTTTTAAATTTCCTGGACTCCTACATAGCAAGGAATATATCTTTGCCCATCGAGTCCAACAGTTCTGAAAGAATAAGCCTATCCATCCATCTGAGCCCAACACTTTCTCTCTTGACATAGAAAAAAAATGTAGCCTTCACCTCTTCCATGGTGGATTCCTTCATGATCTCCTTATTCTAATTTTCGGACACTAGCCTAGGAATATTAAAAGAATCTACTTCCCCTCTCTCTAGTCTATCCTCTTCTAAAAGTAGTCTTCCAAAGTAATTCCTTGCTTCTTTCTTAATCTCCTCAATGTTGCTCTCCAGATTTCCATTGGGTTTTGCTATAGTTCTTATCAAATTAGCGGCCCTTTTGATCTTTGTCGAGAGGTGGAAAAAGGATGTGTTTTTATCACCCTCCTTAAGCCATGTTTCCCTTGACTTCTGCATCCAAAAAGCTTCCTCTGTCTTCAATACTTCCTCCATTTCATCCCTCAACCACTTCTCTTGCTAGTAAGAAACTACATTCATTCCATACTAGATAACTCTTGTCTCCACTAGAAGTAACTCCTATTGTATTCTATTCTTTTCAGTGAAGATATTCTTGAATTGGCTTCTATTCCATTCCATTATCTTCTTCCTCAAAACTTTGAGCTTAGATACCAGCTGAAACATGTGGGAACCTCTTATAAAAGGAGCCTCCTTTCACCACTCTCTCACCAGTTGTGTGAAGTTCGGGTCTCTAAACCAAATTGCTTGGAATTTAAATTTCTTCCTTTCATATCCCTTGTCCATACCTATTTTAAGTCTAACAGGGAAATGATCCGACCTTGTTAGTGCTAATATATCAGCTTCATATTCCAAATTATCTTGGAGACACACAATAGACACCAAGAATGGATAATATTTAACCTACCTTTGATATGTGATTTAGATGAATGATATGAGACTCCAATTTCATATGAGTGGGAACTGTTGTGAGGTGTTGTTGTGTTCTCTATTTCTTCCTTTAATAAAGTATGTTACTGCAACTTGTTTTCCCATTGTACTTCATAAAATATAGTCATGGGAATGTTTGTTCCTACATGTTGTGTGGGCTTAAATACTGGTTACCTCATTAGAACTAGAATTAGAAGAGCATTTTGTTGCAATATGGACACCTGGCTATGCTCTGCCAAGTTAGTATGGCTTTGAAGTCTAAGTTTAGATATTATGTACCAATGATAAAACTAAACAAGATGAGATGGCCCTATTTTGAATCAAACAGACAAAAGAGCTTTTCATATGGTTTGAGGGTCAATTCTCACCTAGTGGGTGTTGTGTAGGGAGTTGAACACAAGCATCTTAACCCCCTCTCTCTATGCAGAATGTCATATAATCTGCCATATTCATTTGATGTTATCATACTACTAAATGCATTTCACTTTTTGGTTTGGAACGAACAACTATCTTTTTACAAGACTTACATTCCAGATTTGTATCGTTTCTTGCAGGGACTGAAGCTGCATTGTAATCCTCTTTTTTTATTAGGTTTTGTTTGATTGATTGCATGGGAGGATTCTCCTGCATTATGCTGCAAATTATGGCACACTCACTGCTTAGAAGCCATTCTTTAGTTGGACACTTAACCCTTGTTATAGATTCCTAATGAGCGTGTTTCATTCTTTCCTTTTTTACCTTGAAAGTGATAAAATGTTGCTAGTGAGTGGTCTTGAATTCCTTACCCATGAAGTATTCTACTATTTTTTCACATATACAAATCTAGCATTTTCTTATTTTAGGGGTAACTGGTGGTAGACCTATGGATTCATCACTTGCATAGCTAGTTGATCTTCAAGACGCTAACAATCCCTAGAAATGCCAACACATAATATTGACTTAAGCGACCTTTGTTGGCAATACCAGAGGTCTCTTCGTTGGGCTAATCTAGGTGATTTTCAACAGAATGGTAGATCTGTCAATAACACATGATAAACTAAAATATAATTGTTTTGAAGTAACGCAAAACAGAGTAGTTTTAGCCTTTAGTTTGCAACCAACAATGTGGATTCATCATCTTAGATTCATCAAGAATAAAGGTTGTCCCATAAAATGCTAGATCTTCATTTGTATCTTTACCAGATCTCTAAGATATTAAAATTTGAAAATATGGCACAGATAGAACTCTACAATATTTTATTTATCAACACATGAAATATAGCTATGCCCATAATAGCTTATTTCAGGAAAATAAGGCAATTTTGTAATTTACATGCCCAAACACTGAATGTCGTTCTTGTTTGAAACTCTGACACACTGAAATCTTCTTGACAGACTAGCATTGCATTGCCTGAGTATTCAGGCAGGGACTCCAGCTAGTCTGCAACATTTATTTACATTAATTAATGAGCAGAAATTAATTACACTTTTCAATAAAAATAATAAAACATGATCTTCCAATGCTACAGGTGAGATTAACACGTTGTACCTTGTTAGAAGATGTAGACATCAAAAATTGTCCTAAGTTATCCTTCATCCAAAGATTTAATTAATTTTAATTAATTAAGTAAATCTCACCTTTTATACCATATTTCATAAATAATAAATTCAATTTATTTATTATTTATCCATAAATGAAAGCACCTCCAGAAAAATAATAAATTAAATAATCTTTTATTTATTATTTTGTCCAAACTTTAACCTAAATTTACTTCACAAATATAATACAAACCCGTTACCATAACCCTAACCACCTTTTTACCTACCTTTTTCTCGTTCAACCAATCAAACCACTTTTGAAACTGTCCCCAAAACTTTATAAAAATCAAAAACTCATTCTCATTTACCCCCCGGCAACATTTACATTGGAGTTATGCAATTATGCGAGCAACCACATTTTAATATTTTGGTAACATTTATATTTTGGTGGTTTTTATAGATTTTATCATTAATCTTTTCTGTTGCTCTGAGTATAGATTTTAGGGTTTTGCAATAGTTTTAAATCTTTTGGCAAAAATCTATATCTGGTGCAAACATAAGACATCTCCACTGTGTGTAGAGCGAAATCTTACCTGCTTTTGCTGCATTGAAAACCATGCTATATTAACTCATTCAAAGAATATTTCATACAAATAGTTTTTTTAGACATGGATTTATAAAGCCCAGAAGCAAAATAACAGATATTTAAACCAGAAAAATAGTAGTAGAAGAATCCAGAAGCACCTAAGTTTTTCTCCAACTTTAAGGTATTCTCTTAGGGATGGTTTCCATGGCAAATTGTCATCCTTTACCTCTTGATCTTCCTTTCCGTTCCTCCTTCCATTTGCTGGGATTTTACATAGTTGAGGCATGAATCCAGGGTTTTTTCCACTGTCTCAAGTGTTTTGAACTTTTTTGTCTGAAAATAAAAAATAGTAATCTAGCAGGCCTATGCAATCCAAGACGAAATGTTCAGAAGAATGTGTTTTGGCTCATAATTGTTGAGACATGGACCAGCTAGGACTTGAACCTAGGACCTTCCATTCGCTGCTGGAGTGCTCTACCACTAACCTACTGGCCCCTCTTGTACCAGTCCATTAACGGTTTGGGTGTGGCTTATTTCCAACACCAACACCCCCCTTAAGCCACACCTCTTGTGTGCTTGGGGCTCCTAGCCTGGGCCTGGCTCTGATACCATGTTGAGACATGGACCAGCTAGGACTCGAACCTAGGACCTTCCATCGCTATTGGCCCCTCTTGGACCAGTCCATCGTCGGTCCGGGTGTGGTTTATTTCCAACACCAACAATAATTTACCTCCAGATGATCCAGACAAGTTCACAATTGTGGAGAGAGTGTTTGGAACTAGCCATATCGTTAAACTAATTCAAGTCAACTTAGTTTGATAAGTCTATATACTTCCCATAGCCACCCTCACGATAGCAAGAGATCTACCACCTCATACATAGATATCTTCTCTAGGCTGTGATGTGGCATCTTTGGATATATAACAAGTTCAAGAATAAAATTAAGACAATAAAAATGGTGCATAGTTACAAATAACTTGAAGCAATTTAATTAATGATATAGTTAGTTCCAACACAATTGCGAACTTGTCTTATCTGAAGAAAAATGAAGAACCAAAACATATTCTTCTGAATATTTTTTTGGTGTTGAAGTGTCGCCCTTATCCGGTCCACTCTAAACTTTGAGAGTTCCACGTGGCAATACCCAGTCACTCTAACTTCCGTCCATTCATATAATATCCCATGACACTACTTTCCAACCACTCTTTAAATATCATCTATTTTAATGGTCAAATAGTCAATATTAATTTTACTCCTCATCCACAACAAAACAAAAAGTAGTAAATATTTATCCTAATTTTATTGACTAAACTTTACCTTTGACTGTTGGAGTAGATGATATTTAGCCAATAGGATTTTATATGTGAACATTATAATGCCCAGAAAATTGTCTCATGCTGTAAAAAGATTTCATGCTAGCGAGAGTTTGGAGTTTGACGTGGCAACACCCCGTCACTCCAACTTCCGTCCATTCCTATAACATCCCATGACACTACTCTCCAACCACTCTTTAAATATCATCTATTTTAATGGTCAAACAATCAATAGTAATTTTACACCTCATGCATAACAAAACAAAAAGTAGTAAATATTTATCCTAATTTTATTGACTAAACTTTACCTTTGACTGTTGGAGTCGCTGATATTTGGTTGATAGGATTTTATATGTGAACATTAAAATGCTCGGAAAATTGTCTCACACTATAAAAAAATTCACAATGGTGAGAGTTTGACATGGCAACACCTAGTTGCTCTAACTGCCATCCATTCATATAACATCCCATGACACTACTCTCCAACCACTCCTTAAATATCATCCATTTTAATGGTCAAATAGTCAATAGTAATTTCACACCTCATCCACAACAAAACAAAAAATAGTAAATATTTATCCTACTTTTATTGACTAAACTTTACCTTTGACTATTGAAGTCCATGATATTTCACTGATAAGCTATTATATGTGAACATTATAATGCTCAGAAAATTAACTCATGCTGTAAAAAATTTCACACCAACAAGAGTTTGACATGGCAACACCCTATCGCTCTAATTTCCATCCATTCATATAACATCCCATGACACTTTTCTCTAACCACTCTTTAAATATCATCCATTTTAATGGTCAAACAGTCAATATTAATTTTGCACCTCATCCACAACAAAACAAAAAATAGTAAATATTTATCCTATTTTTATTGACTAAACTTTACTTTTGACTGTTGGAGTCCATGATATTTAATTAGCCATTAAAATTTTATATGTGACCATTATAGTTGAGTTCACACTAGAAAATGTATTCCTTGAACCTTCTATGGGTGCAAGTGCTAGTTAATTTGGCTGATAGAATTTAAAAAAAAATGGTAGTCCAAAAAACTAAAGAAATAAAATGAAAAAATATATATAAATTTTTGTATGGTGGTGGCTACCATTTACCATGTATTCCACAGAATGGAGTAATGCATTTTTAAAAAGTTGTAACGCAGATTTATTACATGCGCTCTTCTATTAGATCGCTTCCTCTGCCCTCAACTATAAATTAAGTCCGCTCGTGTGCTTTTTGGTGTACTCAGCGGAATGGGATCAATTAAAGCCAAAAAGAAAGTATGGAGTGTGTATATCTCAGATTAACTAGAAATTAGAGTGCATATATATGTCCGGTTTCCTTTAGTTTTGTGCATTTTTTTATTTAGATGCAATGATTTTGTGTTTTGGAGTCTTAATTTGAGTTTTTCGTGAAAAATAAAGGAATTTGTGCTTAGAAGCCCTGTGGTTATGTCTGCTTCAGTAGATTTACATGCCTGCATTATCATGCAACGGGATAGGATCTGTTGATAGAGTTTCACATCTTAAATTCTCTCTTCTTTTTGTACATTTCCTTAAATCTGTATGTTGTCAACATTGGCAGGTTTAGAACAATTTGTACTCTCCAATTTGAAGTCAGAAGGTAAGAATTTCACTCCCCTTGATGGAGGTGTTTTGATTCTAATTATAATTCTAGAAGCCATCCCCTGATCAATTTTATACATCCCAGATAATGTGTGTTTTTGCAACTAAAATAGGATGTACATATTTTTTCCATCATTTTTGTTGGAGTTATTCACCTGTTGGTTAGGGTTAGGTATGCTTTTTTGGGGTCAAAATTTAATGGAGGTTGAACTAGTGCCTTGGTATTGCTTATATTTGATAGGGTTCCTTGCATACCCATTGGTTCAATTTTTATTACAAATTTTAGGCTGCTTGAATGTTTGATTAAATTCATCCATATTTTTTGTTGAGTAATGTGGAAAGTTTCGATCAGTTTGGTTTGATTCGCCATGAGGGAAGCACCGACATGGAATGCAATGGATCCTATCTCTTCCCTTTCCAATGATTATTCTTTAAGTTTAGATTCAGAGGAGGATGAACAAGCATTAAAGAAGCACAGTATTAAAAAATAAGTGATCAATTAGCTCAAGGTGGAGATTGTACTACTGGTATTTTTCATGTCATTTTGTACATCTCTATAGACATTGATAGCTAGTGGTAGTGTTACTGTAACTGCTAATCAATCACGAATTATAAAATTAATTATGGAATTTGTCAAAAAATATATATATTTACTTTTCCCAGCATGGTAGATCTTTGGTGAAGTTTTGAGCCATCTTATAAGTGATGCACAATAAGCTTTGGTAAAATTTTTGAGATTGTAAAACCGTGTCATGCTGGAATGTACCCAATTATCAATACACCACAACCTTGTCCACATTTAAGATGAATTATGGGTGGATTTATAGCAATGAGGATGGTTGGAACCTGGAACAGGCTCCCTAACTCCTTGGACCTAGAAAGCAAAAATTTATCATGCAATCGTTTTCTTGCTTTTTTCACATCCCTTTTTTTTTCTAGATTTTGTCAGACTTAAAGCAATCTACCATCAGCAGTGTTTTCTAGAAATCTTTCCTAATTGATGTCTTTGGAAGCCTTTCCAAATGATTATGATTCACTACTTATGCAAGATTGTGATGGATGCCTAAGATTCCATCTGTTTGGTGCAACATCACTGTTGTAAGGGATAATCTTAAACACAAAATAGAGTGACTCAATGTGATTTGACATCAATCATATAAATCAACAATCTGAGTCAAGTCTATTATGTGAGTTCTATACAAATTTGTTATATTTGCTAGGATGCATATTTAAAAAAAGGCATTCATAATGTTTTCGAATAACTTGTTGGAAGTGACTATCCACTATTTGGAATGTAATAGAAAATTCGTTGGCATTCATAATGTTTTCGAAGAACTTGTTGGTAGTAACTATCCACTATTTGGAATGTAATAGAAAATTCGTTTATCTAATTATTGCTTCATTAGTTGCAAAATTTTCATTGCATTCAGGCAATAAATGTAGTAGCAGAATCACATTTTTTGTTGAAGGTTATTGTGAGAATGGGTTATATAAGTGCATGTTATCCAAATTTTGGTTTGTTAGCTTTTGAAGTTGTCTGAAAGTAGGAAGGATATTGCTTGACGTTCGAAGAAAACTTGAAGTAGAGAGAAGAAAACCTATATAGACTATGAAGCTTTAAGTAGACATGGATACAATGGTGGACCTTCAGTTCTTAAAATTCCTTCTCTGAGGCCAAACGAACCTACGAAACAAGATTGGTCTTGGTTTGGATGAAAACGAAAGCTTGACAATGAAAAGCCCAAAGAAGAGGAATCCTATGAAGAGTGGGAGAGAACAAGGTGTACTGTTACAGAAGGTGCAACATTGGTAGGACTCATATTTCTATGTTGGTAGTAACAAAATTGTTGCTCTACTACTTTTCTAAAATGACTATCTAAATGAGCCTTGGAAACATTTTAGTATCTTTGCCCTTGCCTGCCTAAGGGGTACGTATTAAACAATAATATCGGTGAATCTCCTAGTTCAGAATTGGATCATCTGCTTGGAAATAACTACAATAGAAATACCAAATTAGTAACTGATAAGACAAAATTGTGGATTTTTAGGTAGTACAAAATGTTATCATTTATTACAAGGCTTAAATTTGACAGTTGTATAGCTATATTTAGGTATTTTAGTTGTAAAATACAACTGAAATTTTGAAAAGACTGTATCATATGAAAGGAGAGATTTTGGACAAACTGTGAAAATTTATATAGGATTATGATGATATATATATTTGGTTTTTATATAATTTAGTTATACTAACATATGTTATAGTATTTTAAAGGCATCATTAAATACATAACTGTCATATAAAATTGCTTGTCAAGCAAGGTTGACTGTCAAATTTAAGGCCTATATATATTTAAAATGAATTAATTATAACCATTGTTTTAAAATGAACTTATGAAATTGAGAAAATAACACATTAATACACCTATCATTTACTTTGCAAAATTGTATGCAACTTTTGATGTTATGGCCAGCCAATTGCCATGCCAACTGCTTAAATACTCTTTTAAAGTTTTATGGCATTGGGAAGCCTAAAGTTTTTACATGCACTTCTGCAACTTCAAATGAATAGGACAGATTCGAACTTGAGCCGCTTTGTTCGAATGGCATTCTCCATCTGGCATTGTATTCTCTCAATGCATCACTTATTATTAGTGGAATGGTCTCTATCTCATGATTTTCTTGGGTAATCATCCACGACCTGCTACTTGCTAGAGGCTCTCCCAGCTCACCAAATGAGTCCTATAGAGGCTAGTATGTATCTCCATAGAAAAGGAAGACATCATACTTCATATCTTGAATGTGTGCTAATGTGGATTTTGTCTCATTTGTTTGTTCTAGATCACTTGCAAATCTAATCAATACCCAATTATCTTGTGAATTACTTGATTAACAACAATACCTACATACAATTGCAAAAGTGATAGGGAATTGCGAAGGTGGATTTTTAAGATTATATTCAGCCCCAAATCCCCCACAACGATAATAATAAGTTGTATTTGCATCGAGTGGTTTGACCACCACATTGTGGATCTTGGTTTGTGTCTTCTTTGCCCAAGAGAGAAGAAATCAAAGGACCTAGATGTGTATGCTTCTATAAATATCAAATAGAATAGTTTACAAAAACCCATATCCATGTTTGCAACTTTCTTGTGTTAGCAAAAATGGTATCATAAATCTACATTGTAGAGTTTATGTAAAAAAAATTTACAACATTCATCAAGCACATGTTTCTAAGGCATACTTTAAAAGGTATTATTTTATTAGGAGAGTTGAATTGCAAGAATTTTCTTCCATCCTTTTAAAATTATGCTTTAGAATTAAAATGATCAACTAATCAAATCATTATGATACATTATAAAGAATAGTTACATTATGTATATCAAAATGGTCAAAACATACAAAGAATAGTTACAATGTGCATATCAAAATATAAATATATACTATTTGATGATAGGCTTATTTGTGCCTATCAGCCATTTGATAGCACCTTTGGTTCTTTTACTAGTAATAGCCCTCCAACACTACCCGTTTTCTTCCTCACACTAAACCGCATAAAATAGTGTACACATAGGCTACTCCAGAGCTTATATTCATTGTATGACCATTGCGTTTTCCATCGGGCTTCGGTAGTCAGTCACACTAATAAAATTGCAATGGTAAAGTTTAATTTTTTTTAAAATTGTTCCCTACCCAATCAAATAAATGGGCGTCTAAATGATTTTTGAGGACACTTTCATCTAGCGCTAGGAAATCCTTCTATGTTAGTAGTTCATACATGGCTCCTTACAGTCCTTCCATTTTTGTTGCAAAACTTTTTAAACATAAAATGATAAAAGATTTGTGTTGTAGCAGGTATTATTTTGACTTTCTTATTTTTCATAAAAGTATTATTTAAAGATATGTGTCCTAGTAGGTATTATTTTGACTTCCTTGTTTTTCATAAAAGTATTATTGAACAATATTGTTTCAATGGGACCATTTGTGGCTCAAAATGGTAAGTTTTGATGATACAGAGTTATCTTTGATCACTCTACATAAATATCATGAGTTTTAATGGTCAAACAATCAATAGCAATTTTACACCTCATTCACAACAAAAAGTGGTAAATATTTGTCCTATTTTTATTGCTTAAAATTAAATTTTGACTATTGAAGTTGATGATATTTAAGAATACCCTCTTTTGATAAATATTTGAGTTCTTGAAACGATTTCTTCGTATTTAGATTTGTGAAAAAAAAAAATTTGTGGTTAGAAAAAGTGCTTTAAAAACAAAACAAAAACAAATAAAAAATAAAAATAGTGTCTCAACCTTGCATGATAAGATTAAAAAAAAACAAAAAAAAAAGTTGTAAGAGCTAAGAATAGAAGATTTTTATGATAGATGTAATGTGGCTATTTTGAGAAGTATCTTGCAATGTAATTTTATATATATTGGTGTTTCTATATAGTCATTTTGTGTGAGTTTAGTTTGTAAATCTGTATGCTGCCGGAAAGTTTTTAAAATTTGTCTAGAATTGAGTTGAGGTGAAGAATCCTGAAAGAACTCGCATTGCAAGTGTGTTGTAATCTATTTCAAGATTTGATAATATAGTGTGCAGGTTTTGGAGTGTGGGTTTTTTCTCCCAAAAGGGTTTTCCCCACGTAAATTGTTGTGTTATGTTTTATGGTTATTCTATTTTTATTATTTCATATATGTTTCTTGAAATCTTTGTAATTGTTGATTTGAAATTTGCATAACACTCCTCTCAAGGTTAGCGTAGGAAGATTTTCCACACACCTTTGCTTCCTTACAAGTGGTATCAGAGCCTAACCAGTTTTAGTTCTATTTGTTGGGTACAAGGTTTCTTGAGCTAATCAAGTTTTGAGTGGGAGCTTCTATAGAGTATTTTGTATTCTATATTGCAAGATAGTAGAGATAACAGCCAAATCTGGGAAAATTGAGGTAGAAATTTTTTTTGGCACGAAATTTAAAATGTGGAAACCGAAGATGGAACATTTGTTGATAGACTAAATCTATGTGATGTAGTGGATGATAATGTTTAGAGGCTTATGGATTCAACTTTCCTTGCAAGATATGATGTAATAGATAGAAAAGCTAAAGGTCCCATAAGACTATGTCTTGTAGACTTGATTTTGATAAATTTTCATGAAGAACCCACTTCAAAAAAGTTATAGAAGAAGCCGAGTGAGATATATTGAGCCAAATCTCTAGTAAATAAGATTTTCTTGAGGAAGAAGTTATATTCATTGAGAATGGAAGAATGTGGATGGATTTCTGAGCATCTAGAAACTTTCAATATGTTGGTGACTCAGTTGACCTCAGTTGGGGTTAAGATGGATGAAGAAAAAAGGTGCCAAACTTTTCTATGTTCGTTACCAAAATCATTAGATAGCCTAGTCATCGCCACAGGGAGCACTTTAGTCCTCTTGAAGATGGAAGATGTTGTTGGTTCTCTACTCTCTAAGGAAATGAGAAGAAAACTTTCTCTAAATGCCAAATCAAGTTTTGAGTGGGAGCTTCTATAGAGTATTTTGTATTCTATATTGCAAGATAGTAGAGATAACGACCAAATCTGGGAAAATTGAGGTACAAATTTTTTTTGGCATGAAATTTAAAATGTGGAAACTGAAGATGAAAGATTTGTTGATAGACCGAATCTATGTGATGATAATGTTCAGAGGCCTATGGATTCAACTTTCCTTGCAAGATATGATGTAATAGATAGAAAAGCTAAAGGTCCCATAAGACTATGTCTTCTAGACTTGATTTTGATAAATTTTCATGAAGAACCCACTTCAAAAAAGTTATAGAAGAAGTCGAGTGAGATATATCAAGCCAAATCTCTAGTAAATAAGATTTTCTTGAGGAAGAAGTTGTATTCATTGAGAATGGAAGAAGGTGGATGGATTTCTGAGCATCTAGAAACTTTCAATATGTTGGTGACTCAGTTGACCTCAGTTGGGGTTAAGATGGATGAAGAAAAAAGGTGTCAAACTTTTCTATGTTCATTACCAAACTCATTAGATAGCCTAGTCATGGCCACAAGGAGCACTTTAGTCCTCTTGAAGATGGAAGATGTTGTTGGTTCTCTACTCTTTGAGGAAATGAGAAGAAAACTTTCTCTGGATGCCAAAGAGGCGTTGAGTGTTTGAGGAAGACCAAAAGAACAAGGAAAGAATGAGAAGAAACATGGCCATTCTAAGTCCAATAATAAGGGGAGATCAAAATCTTTTGGTAAGTCCAAGGTGATATGCTAGAATTGAGGAAAATCTAGACACTTCCAAAAGGACTATAAAGAAGATAAGAAAAAAAAGAAGATTTTGATTCTAAGTCCGAAAAGAAAGATGGAGATACTTTTATTCTATCCTTGGCTACTCATGTAGGTGGTACTACATGGTTGATTGACTTAGGTGCATCTAAATCCACTTGAATCATAACAAAAAATGGTTTAGTCAGTATGAAAAATATGATGGTAGTAAGGTGTATTTGGGTGATAATTCATTCCTTGATATTTTTATCCGTGGAAATATTCATGTGAAATCTTCTAATGGTAGAGTTAGATGATTTGATGGTGTCTTACATATCCCAAGACTAGGAAGAAATTTATTATTGGTTAGCAAGCTAATAGATCCGGGTGTGCATGTATAGTTTTATGAAGTAGGTGCAAAAATGGTGAGAGGTGTTATGGTGATACCAAGAGGATACAGATTGGGTACATTTTACCAATTCAATGCATGCATAGTTGAGTGCAATAGCACTTCAGTTAAGATTAATTTTGAGACTACTTTGTCAAAAAAAAGAGATGGTTTCCTCTTCAACAGATGGTCATGGATTTTGGGTACCCAAGGGTGCTCTATCTACCAAATCAAAGTTACATGCACATAAGACCATGCTATGGGACTGGAGACTTGGACACATAGGAGAGAGGGGATTATGGACCTTGAAAAATAAAAACCTTGTCAATGGGTTGGATGACTATAATCTTGAAGTTGACTTTTACGAGCATTATGGTAAACAAAACCACATTCAATTTTACTTAAGTTCTCATAATTCTTCATGTATTTTCAATCTAATTACTTCAAATGTATTTGATCCAGTTGTTGTTCATTTTATTAGTAAATCAATTTATTATGTTTCTTTTATTTTAGTAGGAGGACATAGGTATATTTTCTGAAGAGTAAAGCTGATGTTTTCAGTCATTTCAAAGAATTTACAGATGGTTGAGCTCTAGAATGGAAATAAGATAAAATGCTTGAGGAAAAATAATTTTGGTGAATTTTTCTACAATTAGTTTGAAACATTATGTAAAGATTGTGGTATCTAGAGATAGAAGATAACTCTGTTTCCTCCACAACATAATGGAGTTGCAGAGAGAATGAAAAGGACCTTGATAGAGAAGGCTGGGAGTATGTTAAGTGGTGTTGGACTAGAACAAAAAATTTGGGCAGAAGTTGTAGCCACTGCCTACTACCTGATAAACAGATCTCCTACATTAGCTCTTATTAATAAAATGCTAATGCAAATGTGGTCAGGCCACAAGCCTTAGACATTTTAGAGTTTTTGTTGTGAGACATATGAACATGTGCTAAAGGAGAAGCAAAGAAAATTGGATAACAAGGATGCTAAATATATTTTCATTAAATACAGTTATGGCATGAAAGGATATGAGATTTGGGGTCATGTTGCACAAAAGGTAATTTATTATAGAAGTGTTATTTTTAGAGAAACTAAGTCTTCTTCTATTACAATGTAGTAGCCAGAAGATAAATGTTAGTGCGAAAAATTACAATATCTATCTAGTTAGCTTTTAGCATGTCTAGGAGATTAATATTCACACTTAATTAAGTCCAACTTTGGGCTTCTTACCTTTTTGTCTCACCTCATGTGGTGAAGACATGTGTTCTCACTTTTGTGAGATACCTACTTCATGCAAACTTGCCACTTACTCAAGCATGTGTCATTTGAGTAGACAAGTGTTGCACCTTTGTAGGGTTGTTCAGTCATTGTGTATGAGCTTCTCACTCCCTCATGCTTTCCTACATAGGAAAGTCTCCTATGTACATTTGATTCATCTTTTGGCAATGTAATTTGGTCTATTGTGTGGAAACTAGCTTTGTGGTTTTATTCTTGCTTGTTGATCCTTGCCTTTCCCAACAATAAAGAATAGAAGAAAGATGTGATTCAATTTCACCTAAGATTGAAAAAGTTGAATCAAGGCCCTTAGAAAGACAAGAAGTTGAGGAAAGAGGAAGCAGTAGAACCTGAACCCCATCTTGTTCGAAGGTTTACTAGGCATAGACAACCACCAGAATGACATGGGTATTCTCTTAACAATTGGAGATATCTATTTGCTTTGAATGCTAATCTTGATGAACCATTATTTGTAGAAGAGGCTCTTTGTATGAATGATGTGGACTCCTAGAAAAGAACCATGGATGAAGAGATGGTAGCTCTTAAAAAGAATGATACATGGGACCTTAGTCATTGCCTAAAGGACATAAGTCTGTTGGTTGGAAATGGGTGTTCAAAAAGAAAATAGGTTTAAACAACAACATTGAGAAGTACAAAGCATAGTTGGTTGCAAAGGGTTACTCCCAAGTTCACAAAGTTGATTATGGTGAGATATTCTCTCTTGTAGATAAAATGTCATTCATTCATTTTTTGCTTTCTATTATAGTAGCATATGATCTAGAGATCAAACAAAAGGATGTGAAAACAACATTCCTTCATGGTGATTTAGAGGAAGATATTTATATGACATAGCCAGAGCACTATGTGTTGAAAGGTAAAAGTCATTTGGTTTGTAAGTTAAAGATACTTTTGTATGGTTTAAAACAACATGCTAGGATGTGGTATCAAAAGTTTGATACTTATGTGTTGAGTTCTAGGATTTGTGTGGTCTAAATCTAATCACTGTGTGTATTTCAAATCTGATGGTGATCATTTCTTGGTTATTGCCTCATATGTTGATGACATGTTTATTGGAAAAGGAAAGGGTTTGATTGCAGAATTAAAATCTCAACTCTTAGCAAAGTTTAAAATGAAGAACCTTGGTGCAGGAAGACACATTCTAGGGATGGAGATTATAAGAGATAGACAAAACATAAATAGTTGGTCTAGCCAAAGTAAGTATGTGAATACTATTCTAAGTAGATTTAATAAGATTCTAGATAATCATCCCAATCAGAGATGGAAGACATGAGTCAAGTACCATACCAGAGTGTAGTTGGTAGCTTAATGTATGTTATGGTCTATACAAGATGAGACATTGCCCAAGTAGTGGGAGTTGTTTCTTGATACATGTGTAATCCAAGAAGATTACAATGAGATGCAGTAAAGAGAGTCTTCAAATACTTGTGGGGTACCTCTGAGTACTCTATATGTTTTCATGGAATAGAAAACCAACATTCCTTGGATATTAGAGGCCATATAGATTCAGATGGGGCCAACCATGTTGATAGTAGAAGATTCACTAATGCCTATGTGTTTATGTTATTTGGTGGTGCAATCAGTTGGATGAGCAAGTGATAGGGTTTGGTCACTTTGTCCACTATAGAGGTAGAGTATATGGAAGATACTCATGCCTATAAGGAAGCCATTTGGCTCAAACTATTGTGTTAAGATCTAAAGTTTGAATAGGGTACAATGATAGTATTTTGTGGTAGTCAGAGTACAACCTCCTTAGCGAAGAACCCAACATTTCATCCTAGGACCAAGCACATTGATGTATAGTATCACGTAATAAGAGATATGGTTGAGGATGGTAAGATGAAGCTAGAGAAGATAGAAACATTGGTGAATGTTGTAGATGCTTTAACAAAGCCCGTGAGCACGGACATGTTAGGATGGTGTTCCAAATCAATAGGACTTTTGACCCCCAACAAATAGTTACCTATTTTCTATAGGCTCTTGCGAGATATTTGACAAGTGGGAGAATGTTAGAAAAATGTTTTAAAAACAAAAAAACAAAAAATAAAAAATAAAAAAAGTGTCTCAACCTTGCATGATAAGATAAATAATAATAAGATCCAATAATAGAATATTTTTATGATAGTTGTAAATTAGTTATTTCGAAAAGTATCTTGCATTGTAATTTTATATATATTGGTGCTTTTAGATAGTCATTTTGTGTGAGTTTAGTTTTCAAGTTTGTATGCTGCTGAAATTCCTCTAGGATTGAGTTGAGGTGAACACTCCTGAAAGAACTTGCATTGCAAGTTTGTTGTAATCTATTTCAAGATTTGAAAATACATTGTGTTGTTGGTGTATATTAAGCTTACTTAGGTGTGCACATCAGTCTATGTTTAGCCTCAAGCTATATTTGGTGTGCCTAGATTAGCTTAACTGAGTTAAGTGGTTGCTTTTCCTATCTTTGGAGCACCACTATTCTTAGTGAGCTTTTTCTATCTTTGGCTCAACTATTCTTAGTGGATTAGCCCTATATGTACCACCTCTTGGAAGATAATTCATCATACCATTATTTTGCATTCTATGTGTCTATTATTTTGCAATACTTGTTGTCTTACAGATTAAGCATGCTCCTGTTCATCTTGGGTGGCTAAAATCGGTACTCATAATGTTCCTAGTATCTACATGGTATTAGAGCAGGAATGTGTGGATGTTTGTTCAAATTCTGTGAGATCTTGATAGTGTTATTGAAGGACAAAATTCAAGGAGGTTGTGAGATCCCTCCTTTATTGCTCCTCACAGTGATTGAAGGTGTAAAGTGAGGTCATTAATTCCACCTAGTAAGGTGTAGTCTTGCATAGAAAAGGAGTGGAAAGGGCTCAGTTTACCTAGCCAAAGGGTATTTTCTACTGTGAAAGTAGATTTCCACAAGGAATCTTGAAGACCCAATAGACATGATCGGGTGTGTGGACCGTAAGTTCCATATTGGCATGTTGATCTATAAGCAAGGAGAATTCTGAGCTATTCTAGGGTCATCATCCAGCCATCATAGGCCCAAAATAGGGGTCGTGAGGGTGTAAAATCACCATATTAGGACACCAAAATAGAGGAATACTGGTTGTGATCACTACATGTTGAATCTACAGGCCTGATTCAACTCTAGAAGGGTAGCATGGTGGTAGAGAATCGATTCACAAGAGGTTTCTACAAAGGGCGGTGATGTAGGTAACTTTTGCCTTCCATTTTTGGCCTGCAAACAAGCAAATCGACTCGTATACCTACATATTTGCCCCTAGTACCAACAAATCATCCTGCATCATAGGTGAATCGGCAACTTTTTTGCCTAGTTTTTTCTCTCCTTTGCAGATTTCGCCTAGTTAGGGCATGTTTTCTGCCCTATTTGTGCCCTAAATTATTCTAATTTGGGTTTTCTTGCTAAATTAAAGATAAAATCTCCTTCTTTCATAGCTAAAATGGTTTCTATTTTTTGGTAATTCTCTTTATTGTAAAGCTTTATTTTGTCCAAAAAATATTTTTTTAGCAAAAGAAACTAAAGTGCATTTAAATTATAGTGTTGTTTTAAGAAAAAAAAATTAATTGGTGACTCCTTTGAGTGCCAAACTTTAGACCAATTTGGGCTCGATCGCACTAACCCTATAAAGTGTTGGAAATATTGTCATTGATGTCAGAAGGGAAGTTGATGTCACAAAAGAAGAATATGTCAAAGGGAAATGGATGTTACAGATGAAGAATTATTTCTAATCCAAAAGTTTCTAAGGCATGATTTTTGCCTTTAATCAGTGAATCGCTTGATAGTTTTCCTGACATCCAGTAAGCTGATGAAAAGATGGCAAAGAAATATTCTAAGGCATGAATGATTTCAGCCTTCAGTCAGTGAATTGCTCGGTTCGTGAACTCTTATGTTTGCCGATGGCATGTTGCTCGGATCGACAGTTCATTGATAGGAGAGTTTAGCGATGAAGGCTTGAAGAAAAAAGGTTAAAGTTTGAAGTTTCTTTAGTTCATTGATGGACAAGGTATCGTAAAAATCTTTGGTTTATGAACTCAAAGGTTTGTCGACAGCTAGTTCACCAACATGTGATTTTGTCGATAGAAGATTGATGTCTCGTGGTTTTCTTGGTCTGTCGACAGGTTTTTGAAGATTCGACTTTGCTGATAAATCTTGTATCAACGAAATATTGAGTGAAATGCCACTTTTACTGATAAAGGTGTTGAATTCTAAGTTTGTGGAAATTAACTTTTATCGAAAAAGGTGTTGAATTCTAAGTTTGTAGAAATTAACTTTGTTGACAAAGGTGTGTAAGTTGTGGTTCATGGAAATGAACTTTTATCGATAATGGATAGAAAGTCCTAAGTTCATGGAGATATAAAGTTGCTGACAGACTTCTCTATGAGGCTGGTAGTAAAATACATTGATTATTTATTTGGGCTAACTCCCTTGGAATTCAAGTGAAAATAGTTACTATGAAATATTTGAAGCTGGACAACTCTCTAAAGAAGAATAAAATAATATTGAAGCAGCCGACTCAGTTTTCTTAAATTGGGCCCAGATTCATAGTGTGGGAATTCAGATTGGGCTAACCCTCTAAAAAGTATATGTTGAAATTCAAAATATAGAGGCTGACTTTGGAGAATGTTTTAATTTCACGCATTATAGCTAACATGAGGATTATATTATATAGATTGATATTTAAAACAGATCAATTTGTTTATTTTTGGAGTGAGGAAAATATGTGTGCATAAAAGCGGATAGTGCGTAGATGAATGTGGATATGAGTGTATGAAGGGCATGAATAGAAGATAATTTGAAAGTCACATAGTAAGTATCCATGTTTGTAAGAGTATATTGTTTTATTTTAAATTGCAGTAAAGAAGGGTTGAGAAGTGTGATAGCGAAGTTCTAAAGTTGAATTGTGACTCTATTTGTGCAAATTATGATTTATCATTCATGGCTAAGGTGATGATTAAATTATGTAAAAGTGTATGTATATCATTTCTCTTATAATCATTTCAGAGATTCTAGAGGTTGGTGCCTCTTGATCCTTGTGAGGTTGCTAACCATGGTTTTTCCCTTCTTGGGTTTCCATGTTAAATCTAGTGTTATGTTCTCTTGTGTGGATGTGTGGATATGCTTATGTTTGCATAGTTCTTACTTAATCTAATTGATGTGGTAAAGATCCTGTTGTTACAGTAGAATTGAAGTAAAAATTGGTATATATTGATTCACCCCCCTCTCAGTATATCTATATGTTCTAACATAAACTATCATTACCAACCCAAAATTAGGCTCATTTTCACCTACGCACTAAAATTATAAAGTGCCACAATCGAGGGGGAATCTAAAAATTTTGTAAATCAATGAACTAAGATAAATTTCTAAATTTGGGGGGTTCATCATAGACTTTGGTATCTGTCTCCATCCTTCTATAGTTAGGATAGCCTCAGAGAACTATTTGTCCTAGAAACAAGGGATAAAGAATCACTATCTTGAACATGATCAATTACATTATCTCCTTGGACTCGTTCTTGAGTCAAGTGACTATAAACAAAAGAATAAATGGCTTAACAAAAAAGACATGGACTACGAACTAATAGGTTTTATTATTTCTACAAATATTTTACATCATATAGAGCACACTAAGTGCCCTTTCACTCCTTGGACAATCATCTGGAAGTTGTATGGAGATCATGATTCTTCATCTGAAATTGATGTTTCTATGGATAACTAGGCTCTAATGGATAGTACTGAGAGGTTTGTTTCTCCTTCATGTGTGGACACATCCTCATGGGATGATCAGTCTATTTGATTGGCACACATTGATACCCCATCTATAGTTTAGGACACTCCTTCAACCCCTGTTGCTTCATCAAATTCCAGAGTTGCTTCTTTGAGAGCTTACAGTGATTCTTTGTAACAGACTCACGTTCATCTTCTTGATTCACCTCATTGGGATAGATTTCTACTAGATATTCCTTGTTTGTTTATAGAGCCCCTCATTTCGAATCTTGTTGACACCTTAGAGGATCTCATCCTTCTGTTTGATGATAGTATAGATACACCTACTATTACTATAGAGTTTAGAGGGTCTTCACCGAAGGCTTCTGATGATTCTTTGTAGGACATCTCATGGGATTTGCTTTGTAGCCACATGGCATTCATTAACATTCCACATACATACACCAGTTCTTTGGATCTTTCTCTTCATCAGTTTTCACATGATTTTGAGAGGTCACTTATTTCAGTTAGGCTTGGGACTTCTGATTTGATTGTGACTCATTTCGATATCAACATGATGACATTTGAGTAGTATTTCGAGACAAGGTACATCATGAGACTTACCAGTTCACCTCGCTTCTTTGAGCATTCACCATTGGAAATTGTTTCTTCCTAAAGGGAGAAATGTCATTTTCCACAAATGGATCATTTTTGGCATTCATACATGGGCATCCTTTTCTGGCATAGAAGCTACTTCATTGTGGGGGGGGATTCATAGTCTCTTTCTCTCTCTTTTTTGACAGGTTCTTATCTGCATCATCTCAGTCAGCATGACATGTTTTCAAGCTTGGTGCAGACTTCATTTTATTTTCTCTCTTTTGGAAGGAAGTTTTGTTCCACAGAGTTTTCTTCCTTTCTCCACTTTATGAGAGATTGCATTGTACTTGGGTACTTGATCACAACTAGTTGCTAGGACCCATCTTCATTTAGCCCACCTAATCTATGCTTAAGGGGAGGGTGTTGGTGTATATTAATCTTACTTAGGCGTGTACATTAGCCTATGTTTAGCCTCGAGCTATACTTGACATGCCTAGATTATCTTAATTGAGTTAAGTGGTTTCTTTTCCTATACTTGGAGCACCAATATTCTTAGTGAGCTTTTTTTTAATCTTTGTTTAGACTATTCTTAGTCGATTACGTCATATATGTACTACCTCTTAGAAGTTAATTCATCATCCCATTATTTTGCATTCTATGTGTCTATTATTTTGCAATACTTATTTTCTTGTAGATTGAGCATGCTCCTGTTCATCTCGGGTGGCTCAAATCAGTACTCGCATTCACTCAATGTTACTGGTTTCTACATGTGCAAGTTTTGGAGTGGGGTTTTTCTCCGGAAAGGGCTTTCCCCATGTAAATCGTTGTGTTATGTTTTATGTTTATTCTCTTTTTGCTATTTTATGTGTTTCTTGAAATAGCTAATAGTTGAATTGAAATTTGTATAACACTTCTCTCAAGGTTAGTGTAGGAAGCTTTTATGCACACCCTAGCTTCCTTAAATTTATGAGCTCTCAAAAGATCCGCCTGTTGTCTGGATCTTCAAATACCATGTTGTAAGACTTGTCTTTGTTATAAGCATTTTGTTTGAAAGTGATATGCTTGAAAGGCTTGAAGACTTTGTTGTAGATTTGATCTGTCTAACCCAAGCGAGGTATTTTTTTTGTTAAAATGTCTATTTCAGGGGTCTCTTGCAAATTATGATTCCCTCTATAAATTGGTTGTCGTAGTATTGCATCGGATTCCATCTCAATCTTCGTCTACTAACCGATTGTTCAGTTGAAACTTAAGATTTTCCTCTACATTTGATTTACTAAAGGTTCTTAGCCTTTAATATGGGGAGTTGATGCTTGTTGTGCTCGTGTTTCTGTTTATGGTCCATGTCTCCGCTCGATATAACCTCCCAGAAACAACAATCTGTATACGAGTACGGAGCAGTTAGATGTCTGTGGTTCACATCGGAGCTGCAGTGGTACTATTGTAGACAATAGATGCTGCCCAGCACCGTCCAAGAAGGTTGTTTTCTCAGAACACAAGTGGGCATACGGGCGGCTCGCTCATAATGTTCATGGGCCCACTTTCACTGAGCGCAGGGACAGCCACTTAAACCCATATGCGTTTTTCTTTTCTAATCCTAGTTAGAAGTCACGCCTTACAAACAAAACCCGTTCTTTTGTACAATTCCTTGCTCCTATCATTTCATTTTCAGTCATTCACTTGATTGTAATAATTTTTGCTTTCCTTTCCACGTGTTTAATTGCACTTGTCTTTGTTCTAGAATATCACTTGTGAATAAAACTGCAGCCACATGTTGGCATGTCTTTAATCATGAAATCAATCTAATTTCATCTCTAAGAGAGTTGATTGATCATCTATTTCCCATATGTTAAGGATAAGTTTGGAACTAGAATTTCAATTGTGAATGAAAGTGCGGCTACATGTTGAGATGGTTTAAATCTTCAAATCAATGTAATTTCATTTCAGAAAGAGAGTTGATTGATCACCCATTTCCCATGTGCTAAGGAAAAGTTTCGAATATGGAAGGACAACTATCTCAATTGAGAATCTTGAAGAAGATCAAATATTGTTGGGAAAGAATGATATAGGTACTTGTGTAAATGAAAATAAACTTTCCTTAGGTTTAATCTAGGCTAATGTAGATCAAATATTGTTAGCAAAGAATGATATAGATATTAGTGTAGACGTCAGGTAATAGGAATACGAAATGCTAAAGCATAGAAAGATATAATTTATAGTTGAATTACAGTTGAAGGAGAAGAATGATTTTTTTTCGATGCATTAGATTATATGGGTGTCTTTAAATTTAAAAACTATGATCTTAGTTTGTATCTTGTCATGGAATTAAATATTTTGGTCTATATTGTAACTGGTTGAGTTGGTGGATTAGGGTCAAATTTAGGCCCACGAAAGTGTCTTTCACATGTAGAAATGATCCAGCAGTTCGCCTTTGTTCCCTCTACTATCTAGACTGGTGTTATTTAAAAATAACTTTAGAGAGCTAGCAATATGTCTCTAGTGGACATATTCTCCTAGGTCAACCCTCATAAAACTTAGGTACAAATAAAAAACATCAAGCTTGAGTTGTGCAAATCTTCCTAGGAATGAATGTGTAGATCTAGGTTTGTTTTAGTGCACTAATGGAATTCTTCCTACCATGCTTTTCTCCTTGAATGAGAATGATATGTAAATAATTATCGGATGATAAAACATGAGTGCAATTTAATACTTTTAAATACATGTTCATAGCAATGGTTATTAATAAATCATGCAAACACATTTTTAGTCGGCTCAAGGCAAGAAAAGAATAGGTGGTAGTCAACCAAAATTTGAATTTTATATTTGAGAAGTCAAAGGTCAAATCTGTTATTGAAGGGTCAATCCTACATCCATAAGAATGACTCGAGACATGAGAATACTCAAATCAAGTGGATAACATAATGCATAGGGATAGGTGCATTCATAAGCATTATAAATACATATTTTGTATGAATATATTGAAATGTGTGTCTATGTTGATAAGGTATGAGATAGGTGCATAGGAATGTGTGTAAATAGATGGGTAAAGGCATAACGAAAGGAACTTAACTTTGTAGAAAAATTGTGCCATTTGACAATATGTAAATCTATTAAATTATTCTCTCAAAATAGACACAAAACTAAAAGAGAAACAACATGAGTATGTAAATTTCACCATTACAACTAGGATATGTCTTAAATATATATAACTAAAATGTTAAGATATCAATTTAGTATAATAAATACAATAAATAAATTAATATTTTATATAAATTAATTTTTATTTATGTAATTATTAATTATTGTTATATTTTATAATCATAATTAAATTCATATTAAAATTAAATTAATATTATTTATAACAATTATAATATAAATCTAAACTATAAATATTTAAATTATAATTTTTAGTAATATTTTATATCTATAATTTTTTTAAATACACATATCATTACAATCCATTCTTCTTCACTTAGTTATTACAATTACACTTTTAAATAATAATAAAACAATGATCGGACTAAAAAAAGACTAAGCATACATACTAATTTTCTTTAAAAATAACACTAACATAACAATTATCTATAAGGGAATGCATTTTTATGTGGCTTAGAAAGGTTTCTCTAAATGGATAAACATCTAAAAATAATAGATATTTATAATCTCATTGTAACATATAATTAAATAATATAATGGAAACAAAAATTCTCTAACTATTTTTCATTTAGAATTTTTGTTTGTACTTAAAATGTTAGTGATTAGCACAATGGTATATTTACCTTTTAACAGATGTTATTACCTAATATAGTTTAAGAGTATATATATGCCATTCCATAATGTATTTATGTTAATCAAATAGTTAAAATAATTAATTTACAATTAACTTCCATAAATGAGTTGGGATTAGAAATAATAAGTGTTAAATTAAATGTAAAAATTAAATAAATTTAAATGTTATAATTAGATTTTGAAGGTGCAAAAATGATGTAGAAGATGGTAGGAATCAATTCACCATAATGTTAGATTATTAGGGCTTACTTAGATTATTGCACAGGTTAGATTATATGAAGTGTATGTGAACTCTACTCTAGTTTAGATTTACACTTGTGAAACTAATCTCTACGAGTGTAGAAACAATCTAACTCATGGAATGAGATAATACTTGTAAAAATGAACTGACAAAAAATTAATTGTTAGAATTCCCTCATCTCAATATTCTAGTATCTAAAGTTTAGTAAGGACAGTTGATGTTTATAAATAACTTTTGGGAATCTACTAAATTATGAAGGTCATTTTATCCTCAATTAGAGCCCTAGGATGGTCGATTCAATGAATTTCGATTAATGATCAAGAAAAACAAACAATAATGCAACATTGGCCTAAGATAAGTTCACAAGCAAACCATACAAAATTAGTTCCTCTTTAAGATATTCAACCACAATATCCTTTCACATTCTAGCATGATTTTAACTAATTGAATGAATGATTTTAAATGAAACAACATACCACATAAATCAACACCAACATGCACTAAGTCAAGTCACAATGGCTGGTAGTAAGAAGTCAAGAGGACTTATTTTGAATTTCAATTTTGAAAGTTTAGGGTTTCCATCCATGATTGAAGAAATGACCTATCTCAAGTCCGCAACTATGTATTTGATCTAGAGTGATGAATGGTGGATCTAGGGATCAATATTAATATCTAGGGATGAGTCATAATGGGAGCTTGATATATCCAAGGTCATGAACTAAATTTGAATGCAAGAATATTACTTCAATTAGAGAGTATTGTAAACTTGCACTACACTATCTAAGTGTTACTTGTTAAACATCAAATGTGTTCATCATGACAACCTAGGTGGTACCCCTAAGGCTCGCACTATGCTAGGTTATCTACCAACACACTACACACCTACTAGCCACACTACATAACTATTAGGAGATGATAAGTCACACATGGAAATAGATCAACTTCTATAACAGCTCTCAGCCTTCACATGTAATCTATATGTACATATATATAACATTATCTTAGAAAAAAGATAGATAGGTATATTGTAGTAACTAGATTAGAAGATAGCAATCATACATTTTTATGAAGAGTATGCCATGTATAGGACACATATCTAAATAAAACACATTTCTCTCTCAATCTCTGCACTACTATGTCTCACAAAGCTTCTGCACATGGACATAACTTCATCTAGATCAAGTCATTTAGAGAGTTGTCCCAAAAATTTCCTCTTGGGGCTTGGATCATTCTATTGTGAAGAAATGTTCATACATTGCTCCAATAAAGATTGATATTCTATAAAAATTATTTGTGTTATTCCATGCAAGGAGATATGTCTAGTATCAACAACATTAAGAAGCTCGTTTCCTATGATTTTACAGTCTTAGAAAATTATTGAAATTTCAAAAACTATTTGGTATTTTGACAAAAATATGAGTGGAGTTCATGGACTAGATATTTAACTTTTGATATTGGAGCATACTTGTTCACAATTTGGAATCTCAAGAAATATTATCTAATACTATAACTTTATCTAAAGATAATGCAATGAAAGTTGGTTTTTTATTTTTTCTTGTACATCTTATTTTTCCACCTCAACAAGACAACTTACTCATTCCTAGCCATTTTATTGATTAATGTGTGCAAGGAAATTTGGGAATGTCAAGAAAAGAAAAGAAATATTACTATTCTTGATAATCTTTCATAGGACACCCTCTAGTCAAAGCATGAAGAAACACCCAACTGAATATTTTTTGTCTTTTGTGTTGCTTCCATCATCTTTCCAAATTGAGCTTGAATTCTACCTCCACATGCAACAAGATTTCCCTATTTTTTAATGTATGGATCATATTCTAGTGCACACATCACATGAAAACATTCTTCATTTGTTTCCTATCTTATGATTTATTTTCCTCTTCATCTACAATTTTCTTTTCATAAACTTTACCAACATATTTTTCTATGGTGTCAACTTTTAGCTACAATGTCTCATCCCTACCACATTTCAAATGATAAATGTTACACCTACATTCTTTCGTAGGTGAACATCTTTGTCTCTATTCTTTTCCAATTTATTGAATGGGTACTTACATGCCCAATCAATCTAAAAATTCCTTGATGGGTTCCTCTTCTGTCTATTTTCTATATGACCTTCATTATCTCCTTCCATTCATGACTTTCAATTAATTTTCTCAAAATTAAGGGGCGAGCATGCTCAATTCTCTACTTTTTAGGATGTGTCTTGTTTGAGAATAAGTAAAAAACTATATTTTCATTAAATAATTGGTAGAAAAATCAAGCCAAGACTACATGATGTTATCTATCTATTCATTGAAGGGATTTGTGAAATATTTAAAAAAAGTCAACATATTAGGGGGAGCACACCTAACACTATGTTATATTATTTTGATAAAAATAGAACCACTTTGTGTTCTTCTCCTTTTCAACCCTCTTAATCTCCATCATTTGAAAAAAACTAGTAGTTTAGAAACTAGATTCTTGGTAAGTTACTAATTTTGTTCTTGTCACATCTTCAATTTTTGAGCGGGAGTATCTTGAATTTCTTGTTCAATATTTATTTTAATTGATTTCAAGAAAAAAGTGGCCACTTTTAACACCCTTTTGGCCCCCATTTCCATGCACATACCCATTAGGTTATTGATTAAATCTATTATAGAAATTGTGATAGATTTAATGATTGAAATTATGTTTGAATTTATTAAAGGAAACTAGGGTTTAGTGAAATGAAGCCTAGAGAAAGCTAGTGAATCCAATTTAGGGTAAATTGGAATCCTTGTAGAAGTGTAATTGAATTAATTGAGAGTCATTTTGATTCTAATTTTTGTGAATTCAATCTAACAATTTGAGTTTGAAACTCAAACCATATGATTCATATCACATGAAAATCACAAAAGAAGAATATGTCAAAGGGAAATGGATGTTACAGATGAAGAATTATTTCTAATCCAAAAGTTTCTAAGGCGTGATTTTTGCCTTTAATCAGTGAATCGCTTTATAGTTTTCCTGACATCCAGTAAGCTGATGAAAAGATGGCAAAGAAATATTCTAAGGCATGAATGATTTCAGCCTTCAGTCCGTGAATTGCTCGGTTCGCGAACTCTTATGTTTGCCGATGGCATGTTGCTCGGAGAGATAGTTCATTGATAGGAGAGTTTAGAGATGAAGGCTTGAAGAAAAAAGGTTAAAGTTTGAAGTTTCTTTAGTTCATTGATGGACAAGGTATCATAAAAATCTTTGGTTTACGAACTCAAAAGTTCGTCAACAGCTAGTTCACCAACATGCGATTTTGTTGATAGAAGATTGATGCCTCATGGTTTTCTTGGTCTGTCGACAGGTTTGTGAAGATTTGACTTTGCTGATAAATCTTGTATCAGAGAAATATTGAGTGAAATGCCAGTTTTACCGATAAAGGTGTTGAATTCTAAGTTTGTGGAAATTAACTTTTGTCGAAAAAGGTGTTGAATTCTAAGTTTGTAGAAATCAACTTTTGTTGATAAAGGTGTGTAAGTTGTGGTTCATGGAAATGAACTTTTATCGATAATGGATAGAATGTCCTGAGTTCATCGAGATATAAAGTTGCTGACAGACTTCTCTATTAGGCTGGTAGTAAAATACATTGATTATTTATTTGGGCTGACTCCCTTGGAATTAAAGTGAAAATAGTTACTACGAAATATTTGAAGCTGGACAACTCTCTAAAGAAGAATAAAATAATATTGAAGTGGCTGACTCAGTTTTCTTAAATTGGGTGCAGATTCATAGTGTGGGAATTCAGATTGGGCTGACCCTCTGAAAAGTATATGTTGAAATTCAAAATATAGAGGCCGACATTGGAGAATGTTTTAATTTGACGCATTATAGCTGACATGAGGATTATATTATATAGATTGATATTTAAAGCAGATCAATTTGTTTATTTTTTGAGTGAGAAAAATATGTGTGCATAAAAGTGGATAGTGCGTACATGAATGTGGATATGAGTGTACGAAGGGCATGAATAGAAGATAATTTGAAAGTCACACAGTAAGTATCCATGTTTGTAAGAGTATATTGTTTTATTCTAAATTGCAGTAAAGAAGGGTTGAGAAATGTGATAGCGAAGTTCTAAAGTTGAATTGTGACTCTATTTGTGCAAATTATGATTTATCATTCATGGCTAAGGTGATGATTAAATTATGTAAAAGTGTATGTATATCATTTCTCTTATAATCATTTCAGAGATTCCAGAGGTTGGTGCCTCTTGATCCTTGTGAGGTTGCTAACCATGGTTTTTCCCTTCTTGGGTTTCCACATTAAATCTAGTGTTATGTTCTCTTGTGTGGATGTGTGGATATGCTTATGTTTGCATAGTTCTTACTTAATCTAATTGATGTGGTAAAGATCCTGTTGTTACAGTAGAATTGAAGTAAAAATTGGTATATATTGATTCACCCCCCTCTCAGTATATCTATATGTTCTAACATAAATTGTCATTACCAACCCAAAATTAGGCTCCTTTTCGCCTACGCACTAAAATTATAAAGTGCCACAATCGAGGGGGAATCTAAAAATTTTGTAAATCAATGAACTAAGATAAATTTCTAAATTTGGGGGGTTCATCATAGACTCTGGTATCTGTCTCAATCCTTCTATAGTTAGGATAGCCTCAGAGAACTATTTGTCCTAGAAACAAGGGATAAAGAATCACTATCTTGAACATGATCAATTACATTATCTCCTTGGACTCGTTCTTGAGTCAAGTGACTATAAACAAAAGAATAAATGGCTTAACAAAAAAGACATGGACTACGAACTAATAGGTTTTGCTATTTCTACAAATATTTTACATCATATAGAGCACACTAAGTGCCCTTTCACTCCTTGGACCATCATCTAGAAGTTGAATGGAGATCATGATTCTTCATTTGAAATTGATGTTTTTATGGATAACTAGGCTCTAATGGATAGTACTGAGAGGTTTGTTTCTCCTTCTTGTGTGGACACATCCTCATGGGATGATCAGTCTATTTGATTGGCACACATTGATACCCCATCTATAGTTTAGGACACTCCTTCAACCCCTGTTGCTTCATCAGATTCCAGAGTTGCTTCTTTGAGAGCTTACAGTGATTCTTTGTAACAGACTCACGTTCATCTTCTTGATTCACCTCATTGGGATAGATTTCTACTAGACATTCCTTGTTTGTTAGTGGAGCCCCTCATTTCAAATCTTGATGACACCTTAGAGGATCTCATCCTTCTGTTTGATGATAGTATAGATACACCTACTATTACTATAGAGTTTAGAGGGTCTTCACCAAAGGCTTCTGATGATTCTTTGTAGGACATCTCATGGGATTTGCTTTGTAGCCACATGGCATTCATTAACATTCCACATACATACACCAGTTCTTTGGATCTTGCTCTTCATGAGTTTTCACATGATTTTGAGAGGTCACTTATTTCAGTTAGGCTTGGGACTTCTGATTTGATTGTGACTCATTTCGATATCAACATGATGACATTTGAGTAGTATTTCGAGACGAGGTACATCATGAGACTTACCAGTTCACCTCGCTTCTTTGAGCATTCACCATTGGAATTGTTTCTTCCTAAAGGGAGAAATGTCATTTTCCACAAATGGATCATTTTTGGCATTCATACATGGGCATCCTTTTCTGGCACAGAAGCTACTTCATTGTGGGGGGGATTCATAGTCTCTTTCTCTCTCTTCTTTGAGAAGTTCTTATCTGCATCATCTCAATCATCATGACATGTTTTCAAGCTTGGTGGAGACTTCATTTTATTTTCTCTCTTTTGGAAGGAAGTTTTGTTCCACAGAGTTTTCTTCCTTTCTCCACTTTATGAGAGATTGCATTGTACTTGGGTACTTGATCACAACTAGTTGCTAGGACCCATCTTCATTTAGCCCACCTAATCTATGCTTAAAGGGAGGGTGTTGGTGTATATTAATCTTACTTAGGTGTGTACATCAGCCTATGTTTAGCCTCGAGCTATACTTGACATGCCTAGATTATCTTAATTGAGTTAAGTGGTTTCTTTTCCTATACTTGGAGCACCAATATTCTTAGTGAGCTTTTTTTTAATCTTTGGCTAGACTATTCTTAGTCAATTACATCATATATATACTACCTCTTAGAAGTTAATTCATCATCCCATTATTTTGCATTCTATGTGTCTATTATTTTGCAATACTTATTTTCTTGTAGATTGAGCATGCTCCTGTTCATCTCGTGTATTAGTACTCACATTCACTCAATGTTACTGGTTTCTACATGTGCAAGTTTTGGAGTGGGGTTTTTCTCTGGAAAGGGCTTTCCCCATGTAAATCGTTGTGTTATGTTTTATGTTTATTCTATTTATGCTATTTTATGTGTTTCTTGAAATATCTAATAGTTGAATTGAAATTTGCATAACACTTCTCTCAAGGTTAGTGTAGGAAGCTTTTATGCACACCTTAGCTTCCTTAAATTTATGAGCTCTCAAAAGATTCGCCTGTTGTCTGGATCTTCAAATATCATGTTGTAAGACTTGTCTTAGTTATAAGCATTTTGTTTGAAAGTGATATTGTTTAAAGGCTTCAAGACTTTGTTGTAGATTTGATCTGTCTAACCCAAGCGAGGTATTTTTTCTGTTAAAATGTTTATTTCAGGGGTCTCTTGCAAATTATGATTCCGTCTATAAATTGGTTGTCATAGTATTGCATCGGATTCCATCTCAATCTTCGTCTACTAACCGATTGTTCAGTTGAAACTTAAGATTTTCCTCTACATTTGATTTAATAAAGGTTCTTAGCCTTTAATATGGGGAGTTGATGCTTGTTGTGCTCGTGTTTCTGTTTATGGTCCATGTCTCCGCTCGATATAACCTCCCAGAAACAACAATCTGTATACGAGTACGGAGCAGTTAGATGTCTGTGGTTCACATCGGAGCTGCAGTGGTACTATTGTAGACAATAGATGCTGCCCAGCACCGTCCAAGAAGGTTGTTTTCTCAGAACACAAGTGGGCATACGGGCGGCTCGCTCATAATGTTCATGGGCCCACTTTCACTGAGCGCAGGGACAGCCACTTAAACCCATATGCGTTTTTCTTTTCTAATCCTAGTTAGAAGTCATGCCTTACAAACAAAACCCGTTCTTTTGTACAATTCCTTCCTCCTATCATTTCATTTTCAGTCATTCACTTGATTGTAATAATTTTTGCTTTCCTTTCCACGTGTTTAATTGCACTTGTCTTTGTTCTAGAATATCACTTGTGAATAAAACTGCAGCCACATGTTGGCATGTCTTTAATCATGAAATCAATCTAATTTCATCTCTAAGAGAGTTGATTGATCATCTATTTCCCATATGTTAAGGATAAGTTTGGAACTAGAATTTCAATTGTGAATAAAAGTGCAGCCACATGTTGAGATGGTTTAAATCTTCAAATCAATGTAATTTCATTTCAAAAAGAGAGTTGATTGATCACCCATTTCCCATGTGCTAAGGAAAAGTTTCGAATATGGAAGGACAACTATCTCAATTGAGAATCTTGAAGAAGATCAAATATTGTTGGGAAAGAATGATATAGGTACTTGTGTAAATGAAAATAAACTTAGGTTTAATCTAGGCTAATGTAGATCAAATATTGTTAGGAAAGAATGATATAGATATTAGTGTAGACGTTAGGTAATAGGAATATGAAATGCTAAAGCATAGAAAGATATAATTTATAGTTGAATTATAGTTGAAGGAGAAGAATGATTTTTTTCGATGCATTAGATTATATGGGTGTCTTTAAATTTAAAAACTATGATCTTAGTTTGTATCTTGTCATGGAATTAAATATTTTGGTCTATATTGTAACTAGTTGAGTTGGTGGATTAGGGTCAAATTTGGGCCCACGAAAGTGTCTTTCACATGTAGAAATGATCTAGCAGTTCGCTTTTGTTCCCTCTACTATCTAGACTGGTGTTATTTAAAAATAACTTTAGAGAGCTAGCAATATGTCTCTAGTGGACATATTCTCCTAGGTCAACCCTCATAAAACTTAGGTACAAATAAAAAACATCAAGCTTGAGTTGTGCAAATCTTCCTAGGAATGAATGTGTAGATCTAGGTTTGTTTTAGTGCACTAATGGAATTCTTCCTACCATGCTTTTCTCTTTGAACGAGAATGATATGTAAATAATTATTGGATGATAAAACATGAGTGCAATTTAATACTTTTAAATACATGTTCATAGCAATGGTTATTAATAACATGCAAACACATTTTTAGTTAGCTCAAGGCAAGAAAAGAATAGGTGGTAGTCAACCAAAATTTGAATTTTATAGTTGAGAAGTCAAAGGTCAAATCTGTTATTGAAGGGTCAATCCTACATCCATAAGAATGACTCGAGACATGAGAATACTCAAATCAAGTGGATAACATAATGCATAGGGATAGGTGCATTCATAAGCATTATAAATATATATTTTGTATGAATCTATTGAAATGTGTGTCTATGTTGATAAGTTACGAGATAGGTGCATAGGAATGTGTGTAAACAGATGGGTAAAGGCATAACGAAAGGAACTTAACTTTGCAGAAAAATTGTGCTAGTTGACAATATGTAAATCTATTAAATTATTCTCTCAAAATAGACACAAAACTAAAAGAGAAACAACATGAGTATGTAAATTTCACCATTACAACTAGTATATATCTTAAATATATATAACTAAAATGTTAAGATATCAATTTAGTATAATAAATACAATAAATAAATTAATATTTTATATAAATTAATTTTTATTTATGTAATTATTAATTATTGTTATATTTTATAATCATAATTAAATTCATATTAAAATTAAATTAATATTATTTATAACAATTATAATATAAATCTAAACTATAAATATTTAAATTATAATTTTTTTTTTTTAAAAATGCGCCTGGTAAACTTTTTAACGTGACCGGCGACGCTGGTGCGACACGCCCTCCGGCTCCACGCTAATGCTTTTGCCCGGAGCAATGAACCGGTGAGGCCACAACTGGGGGACCTCATTCCCTAGGAAGAACACTTCAAACCCGCGACCTCCTTGGCCCAGCGAAGGCGTAAAGCCTTGCGAGCTTGTTGGCCGAGTGGGGGTTTGAACTCTGGTGGCTGCCACTACATCCTGAGCGACTTAACCACTGAACCATGCAATCATCGGCATTTAAATTATAATTTTTAGTAATATTTTATGTCTATAATTTTTTTAATTACACATATCATTACAATCCATCCTTCTTCACTTAGTTATTACAATTACACTTTTAAATAATAATAAAACAATGATCGGACTAAAAAAAGACTAAGCATACATACTAATTTTCTTTAAAAATAACACTAACATAACCCTTATCTATAAGGGAATGCATTTTTATGTGGCTTAGAAAGGTTTCTCTAAATGGATAAACATCTAAAAATAATAGATATTTATAATCTCATTGTAACATATAATTAAATAATATAATGGAAACAAAAATTCTCTAACTATTTTTCATTTAGAATTTTTGTTTGTACTTAAAATGTTAGTGGTTAGCACAATGGTATATTTACCTTTTAATAGATGTTATTACCTAATATAGTTTAAGAGTATATATATGCCATTCCATAATGTATTTATGTTAGTCAAATAGTTAAAATAATTAATTTACAATTAACCTCCATAAATGAGTTGGGATTAGAAATAATAAGTGTTAAATTAAATGTAGAAATTAAATAAATTTAAATGTTATAATTAGATTTTGAAGGTGCAAAAATGATGTAGAAGATGGTAGGAATCAATTCACCATAATGTTTGATTATTAGGGGTTACTTAGATTATTGCACATGTTAGATTATATGAAGTGTATGTGAACTCTACTCTAGTTTAGATTTACACTTGTGAAACTAATCTCTACGAGTGTAGAAACAATCTGACTCATCGAATGAGATAATACTTGTAGGAATGAACTGACAAAAAACTAATTGTTAGAATTCCCTCATCTCAATATTCTAGTATCTAAAGTTTAGTAAGGACAGTTGATGTTTATAAAAACTTTTGGGAATCTACTAAATTATGAAGGTCATTTTATCCTCAACTAGAGCCCTAGGATGGTCAATTCAATGAATTTTGATTAATGATCAAGAAAAATAATCAATAATGCAACATGGGCCTCAGATAAGTTCACAAGCAAACCATACAAAATTAGTTCCTCTTTAAGATATTCAAGCACAATATCCTTTCACATTCTAGCATGATTTTAACTAAATGAATGAAAGATTTTAAATGAAACAACATACCACATAAATTAACACCAACATGCACTAAGTCAAGTCACAATGGCTGGTAGTAAGAAGTCAAGAGGACTTATTTTGAATTTCAATTTTGAAAGTTTAGGGTTTCCATCTATGATTGAAGAAATGACCTATCTCAAGTCCGCAACTATGGATTTGATCTAGAGTGATGAATGGTGGATCTAGGGATCAATATTAATATCTAGGGATGAGTCATAATGGGAGCTTGATATATCCAAGGTCATGTACTAAATTCATGCAAGAATATTACTTCAATTAGAGAGTATTGTAAACTTGCACTACACTATCTACGTGTTCCTTGTTAGACATCAAATGTGTTCATCATGACAACCTAGGTGGTACCCCTAAGGCTCAGACTATGCTAGGTTATCTACCAACACACTGCACACCTACTAGCCACACTACATAACTATTAGGAGATGATAAGTCACACATGGAAATAGATCAACTTCTATAACAGCTCTCAGCCTTCACATGTAATCTATATGTACATATATATAACATTATCTTAGAAAAAAGATAGATAGGTATATTGTAGTAACTAGATTAGAAGATAGCAATCATACATTTTTATGAAGAGTATGCCATGTATAGAACACATATCTAAATAAAACACATTTCTCTCTCAATCTCTGCACTACTATGTCTCACAAAGCTTCTGCACATGGACATAACTTCATCTAGATCAAGTCATTTAGAGAGTTGTCCCAAAAATTTCCTCTTGGGGCTTGGATCATTCTATTGTGAAGAAATGTTCATACATTGCTCCAATAAAGATTTATATTCTACAAAATTTATTTGTGTTATTCCATGCAAGGAGATATGTCTAGTATCAACATCCTTAAGAAGCTCGTTTCCTATGATTTTACACTCTTAGAAAATTATTGAAATTTCAAAAACTATTTGGTATTTTGAAAAAAATATGAGTGGAGTTCATGGACTAGATATTTAACTTTTGATATTGGAGCATACTTGTTCACAATTTGGAATCTCAAGAAATATTATCTAATACTATAACTTTATCTAAAGATAATGCAATGAAAGTTGGTTTTTTATTTTTTCTTGTACATCTTATTTTTCCACCTCAATAAGACAACTTGTTCATTCCTAGCCATTTTATTGATTAATGTGTGCAAGGAAAGTTGGGAATGTCAAGAAAAGAAAAGAAATATTACTATTCTCGATAATCTTTCATAGGACACCCTCTAGTCAAAGCATGAAGAAACACCCAACTGAATATTTTTTGTCTTTTGTGTTGCTTCCATCATCTTTCCAAATTGAACTTGAATTCTACCTCCACATGCAACAAGATTTCCCTATTTTTTAATGTATGGATCATATTGTAGTGCACACATCACATGAAAACATTCTTCATTTGTTTCCTATCTTATGATTTATTTTCCTCTTCATCTACAATTTTCTTTTCATAAAATTTACCAACATATTTTTCTATGGTGTCAACTTTTAGCTACAATGTCTCATCCCTACCACATTTCAAATGATAAATGTTACACCTACATTCTTTCGTAGGTGAACATCTTTGTCTCTATTCTTTTCCGATTTATTGAATGGGTACTTACATGCCCAATCAATCTAAAAATTCCTTGATGGGTTCCTCTTCTGTCTATTTTCTATATGACCTTCATTATCTCCTTCCATTCATGACTTTCAATTAATTTTCTCAAAATTAAGGGGCGAGCATGCTCAATTCTCTACTTTTTAGGATGTGTCTTCTTTGAGAATAAGTAAAAAACTATATTTTCATTAAATAATTGGTAGAAAAATCAAGCATAGACTACATGATGGTATCTATCTATTCATTGAAGGGATTTGAGAAATACTTTTAAAAAGTCAACATATTAGGGGGAGCACACCTAACACTATGTTATATTATTTTGATAAAAATAGAACCACTTTGTGTTCTCCTTTTCAACCCTCTTAATCTCCATCATTTGAAAAAAACTAGTAGTTTAGAAACTAGATTCTTGGTAAGTTACTAATTTTGTTCTTGTCACATCTTCAATTTTTGAGCAGGAGTATCTTGAATTTCTTGTCCAATATTTATTTTAATTGATTTCAAGAAAAAAGTGGCCACTTTTAACACCCTTTTGGCCCCCATTTCGATGCACATACCCATTAGGTTATTGATTAAATATATTATAGAAATTGTGATAGATTTAATGATTGAAATTATGTTTGAATTTATTAAAAGAAACTAGGGTTTAGTGAATTGAAGCCTAGAGAAATCTAGTGAATCGAATTTAGGGTAAATCGGAATCCTTGTAGAAGTGTAATTTTGATTCTAATTTTTGTGAATTCAATCTAAAAATTTGAGTTTGAAACTCAAACCATATGATTCATATCACATGGAAACCTTGAGTGCCTTGATGATCTTGTGAGTCTAGGTTTGATGGTTTGACACGTACTTAGTGTTGGTGTGTGAGCATGAATTAGACCTTACTCTCTATCCTACCCTTACATCTTACTCACTATCCTACCCTTGCACCTAGTAACAATAGTGGTATTGTATCTTGGAAACCTAGGAGGTCATGTTGTCTCCCAAAATTATGTATAGCTAGAGAATACGATTACTCTTCTTGCTATAGTCATGAAAAATCACACTATCTCTTATTGCTTTAGAGAATAGAGGCAATGTAGGCATGCTTATGTATTTAACTCTCCCTCCACCACTATGAGCTAGGAGATTTTCCATACCAAAGCCCTATGGCCTAGTAGGAATACATTCTAATTCTACTTGTTGAGGTAGTGAGACCTATGATTGATCTATAGTTTGCCATTGTCCTTGTGCAAGTCAGCTTCATAATACATGATAAGGAAATGGATTTTAGTTTTTCTAAAGATACCCTTAGGACTCTTGTTCTATATTCTTACATATGTCCTGTGTTCCATCATGTTGTGAAGTCTGATCTTGTATTTTATTTTCAGATGTTCTTGTGATTGTATGACTTTTATTCTTCTTGATTATTGTATTCTTTGTTAATGTGTCTCTTTTCTTTGGTTGGTGTGTATTCTTATTTTATTAATGTGATAATGTTTATGAGGATAGAGATAAGGTGATCAAGAATATGTGTAATATGGGATGCATGTTCTTCTATGTTGAGTTTGTATGGAAGGTTAAGACACATGGCATTGGAGGATGAGTGCTCTCATAGTATGGAATGCAAGTAGTATTCATTTGGAAGTGTTGCATAGTCTTGAGTGTATAGAGCTAGTTGTTTTTCCCACTTCAATAGACCATTAATATTTTTGTATGTATTTTGTGTGAGTTTTATTGATATTAGATATGTGTTGTGAGGTTGTTGTAATTGTTTATGGTATATGACAATGTGTGGAATAATGTTTTAACATGTCAATTTGGATTAGAATGATTGATGTGTATGACTATGTATGTCATGGAAAAAATTATTTATGGAAGAATCTAAGAAAGATAATCACGTCGCATTGTTACCCATTTCTTCATGATCATTAGGTTATCCATTTATCCAATTCTATCGAAGCTAATGGTTGGGGAGGAAAGGGGTTCCTTTAATGTGTGGGTTCAAAACACCTTCCCCATTTGTAGTTGTAGTGTTGGATGATATTAGAGTTGCTTGACATTGCTACATTAGATGGTTGTACATTTATACTTGGATTATTTCTTATTGAGTGGTGGGCCACTATTACATTGGTGGAGTTTTGAAGCATGTTATCTATTTAGATGTATATTTATAGAGTGGGTGTATTATTGGATTTAGTTGTACTATTGTTGGCATTCATTCAAGTACATCTTGTAAGTATTTCTAGCATAATCATTGATACTGGATTTGTAATGGAACTATTATTGGTTTACATATTGAGTTGTTGATTATGTTGTAGGGGTTCTTATATGTGTTACTTAATCTTTTTAAGTATGAGAATGTTGGGGCTCACATTTGGGGTTGTTACATACTTTTATCTTCTCATGCTTTGTAAATGAAAGTATTATACAAAACTTGTTAAATCTTTTTGAAAATGAACCTATTTTATCATGCTAAAACTCCTTCAAGTGCTTAGATAATCTAAATATATTGTTTTAGATTTGTCATAGCTGGCATGAGTTTTCCACAATCCATGAAGAATATTAGAGTGCTTCTGGATTAAATTGTATATGTTTTTGCTTCAACGTTTCAGATCATGCTCAATGATCCATCATCAGGAAGAGGACAATGTGTGAATTGGATAGGAAACTGGACCTTATAAAGGAGTAAGAGAGGAAGACAAGGCAGGGAATGCAATACGAGGGGAAGGATGTGATGGGTAAGAAAGAGAAACAAAAAAGAATAAAATAAATGAATAACCACAAGCATGCACATGCAATAAAAGTGGTTATTCATTTATTTTGGGTAAGAAAGAGAAACAAAAAAGAATAAAATAAATGAATAACCACAAGCATGCACATGCAATAAAAGTGGTTATTCATTTATTTTATTCTTTTTTGTTTCTCTTTCTTACCCATCACCTCCTTCCCCTCGTATTGCTTTCCCTGCCTTGTCTTCCTCTCTTACTCCTTTATAAGGTCCAGTTTGCTATCCAATTCACACATTGTCCTCTTCCTGATGATGGATCATTGAGCATGATCCGAACCGTTGAAGCAAAAACATACACAGTTTAATCCAAAAGCACTCTAATATTTGTCATAGCTTTCAAACATAAATTGATTAGCGAAATTATATTTATTAATATAGATTGACCTATTTATATGTATAATCACACTCATGACTCTTTCATAGCATGTTGAACTTTAAATGGCCATAATATCTTCATCTAATGTCTTCTCATTGCACAAACTATTCATTAAAAAAGGTATAACCCACTATTTGTAGACTAAATGAAGATAAGACTCAATTAAGTAACACTTCTTATTGCCACTAATTTTTTCATCTTTTGATTCCTAACTATTTCCACTCATCCACATGTATTTATCTTTTGATTCCTTATAGATTTAAAACAAATCATGATTTGCATGAAACATCAACCCTGTAGCTTAGCTACAACTTATGAGTTGTAGTAGCATTAAATGATTTATGTATAAATTTTAAGCTTGCAATCTAATAGAATGTTCAATATAAAGATAGATTTACACAGTATTTACCCCACCATTGATATGTGATTTAGATGAATGATATGAAACCCTAATTTCATTTGAGTGGGAATTGTTGTCAGCTATTGTATTCTCTATTTTTTGCTTTAATAAAGTATGCTACTGCAACTTTTTTCCCGTTGTACTTCATAAAATACATTCATGGGAATGTTTGTTCCTACATGTTGCCTAGGCTTAAATACTGTTTACCTCTTTAGAGCTAGAATTAGAAGAGTATTTTGTTGCAATATGGATACCTATCTATGCTCTTCCAAGTTAGTATGGTTTTGAGGTCAAAGTCTAGATATTATGTACCAATGATGAAACTAAACGAGATGGCCCAGTGTTGAATCAAATAGACAAAGAGCTTTCCATATGTTTTGAGGGTCAATTCTCACCTAGTGGGTATTGTGTAGGGAGCTAAACACAACCATCTTAACCCCCTCTCCCTCTATGCAGAATGTCATATTATCAGCCATATTCATTTCATTTTATCATACTACTAAATGTATTTCTCTTTTTGGTTTGGATGGAACAATTACAAGACTTACATTCCCCATTTTTATCGTTTCCTGTAGGGAAGTCTTGTATTCCCCATTTTTATCGTTTCCTGTAGGGACTGAAGCTGCCTTGTAATCCTTTTTTCATCAGGTTTTGTTTGATTCATTGCATGGGAGGATTGTCTTGCATTATGCGCAAATTATGGGCACACTCACTGCTTAGAAGCCATTCTTTAGTTGTACACTTAACCCTTGTTATAGATTCGTAATGAGCGTGTTTTATTCTTTCCTTTGCTTACCTTGAAAGTGATAAAATGTTGCTAGTGGGTGGTCTTGAATTCCTTACCCATGAAGTATTTTGCTATTTTTGCACACATACAGATCTAGTATTTTATTATTTTAGGGGTTAACCGGTGGTAGACCTATGGATTCATCACTTGCACAGCTACTTGATTTTCAAGAGGCTAACAATCCCTAGTAATGCCAACACATAATATTGACTTAAATAACCTTTGTTGAGAATATTAGAGCTCTCTTCTTTGGGCTAATCCAGGTGATGTTCAATGGAATGGGAGATCTGTCAATAACACATGATAAACTAAAATTTAATTGTTTTGAAGTAACACAAAACAGAGTAGTTTTAGCCTTGAATTTGCAACCAATAATGTAGATTCATCGTCTTAGATACATCAAGAATAAAGGCTGTCCCATAAAATGCTAGATCTTCATTTGTATCTTTACCACATCTATAGGATATTAAAATTTGAAAATATGGCACAAATAAGAACTTTACAGTATTTTATTTATCAATACATGAAATATAGCTATGCCTAGAATGGCTTATTTCAGGAAAGTAAGGCGATTTTGTAATTTACACGCCCAAACGCTGAATGCCAATTTTGTTTGAAACTCTGACATACTGAAATCTTCTTGACAGACTAGCACTGCATTGCCTGAGTATTCAGGAAGGGACTACAGCTGCTCTGCAGCATTTATTTACATTAGTTAATGAGCAGAAATTATTTACACTTTTCAATAAAAATAATAAATGAAATTAACAGGTAGTACCTTGTTAAAAGACATCTCCACTGTGCGTAGAGGGAAATCTCACCTGGTTTCGCTGCATTGAAAACCATGCTATATTAACTCATTCAAAGAATATTTCATACAAACAGTTTTCTTAGACATGGATTTATAAAGCCCAGAAGCAAAATAACAGATATTTAAACCAAAAAAACAGTAGTAGAGGAATCCATAAGCACCTGAGGTTTTCCCCAACTTTTAGGTATGCTCCTAGGGATGGTTTCCATGGAAAATTGTCATCCTTTACCTCTTGGTCTTCCTTTCCCTTCCTCCTTCCATTTGCTGGGATTTTGCATTGTTGAGGTATGAATCCAGGGATTTCTCCACTGTCTCACGCGTTGTGAGCTTTCTTTGTTTGAAAAGAAAAAAATAGTACTCTCGCAGGCCTATGCAATCCAAGAAATGTTCAAAGAATTGTTTTGGCTCCTAATATAGCTGCATATGATCCAGACAAATTTGCAATCGTGCAGAGAGTGTTTGGAACCAGTCATATCTTTAAATTGATTCATGTCAACTTAGTAAGTCTATACTTCCCACAGCGGCCCTCACGACAGCAATAGATCTACTACCTCATACATGATATCTTCTCTTGGCTGAGGTGTGGCATCTCTTGGATATATAACAAGTTCAGCAATAAAATTAAGACAATAAGAATGGTGCATAGTTACAAATAACTAGAAGCAGTTTAATTAACGATATGGTCGGTTCCAAACACTCTTGCATGATTGCAAATTTGTCTGGATTATCTGGAGAAAAATGAGAACCAAAACTCATTCTTCTGAATATTTCTTTCATTGAAGCAGACCAGGTAGGTTACCAACTTTCTTTTCTTCAACAAAGAATGCTCTCACCGCGGGATACCGTCTTCGCTCTGTGCTGGTAATTCTTCAACGAAAAAAATAACTTTGAGTCACAGATCCATCCACAGGCTTTCCTCCGGCTCTCATTCGATGAACGGCTACCGAATCCAAAATAACATCTAAGATGCCCATGATAAGAACGTCTTTAATTGGCGTTAAAGGGCCGCCCTTTCGGCGTTGAAGTGTCGCTCTTATCCATCTAACTTGAGTTGGACGTTGCAACACCCGGGACCCCATCCATCTAAATTCTGTCTGTCTGAGCGTTAAAGACACTAAATTCTGTCTGTCTGAGCGTTAAAGACACTAACCGTATAAAACAGCGAACACAGAGGTCCCCACTTATTTTTACTACGACCGTTTCGTTTGTTGGATTGTGACAACAACAAAATTCGAAAGAAAGCGGATTTTATATTTTTGGAAAGATAAGGGAATAAAAGTAAATCTTATCTTTGGAAATCTTTTGTAAAATCTTATCTTTGAAATCTTTTGAAAAATCTTAAGATTTAAAATAAAAGATAAAACAATAAAACAAAGCTTGTTTTTCTATGTTTAACACCGAATGAAGATATTATATATCTTGTTGCTTTGAAGGTTAAATTATGATTGTAACGAATTGTAATTAAAGAGCATCAGTTATTTGAAGGTTGTAATCAGTTTCTCTGAGTAATAAGAATACCGATACTTTGCCCCATGGATGTTTCCTTGGCATATTGTCAAGGTTTTACCAAATAAATTTATGTGTCTTGTTTGTTCTTCTATTTTCCATTTTATTATTCTGTATTTTCTTTGCATCTAACTTGTGCTGCAATTATTAGAGTTTGTGGGTTTTACATTTCCGTTAACACAAGTGGTATAAGAGCAATTATTTTGTAGCATCTGTGTTAAGATTTGGTGTTTGTTTTGTAGCATCAGATGACAAAGGTTTCAAATGCAAGGTTCAAGGTGCAGAAATTCAACGAGAAGAATAATTTTGAGCTTTGGAAGCTCAAGATGCGTGATTTGTTACTGCAAAAAGGATTGCACAAAGTGTTGGTTGGAAAGTCAAAGAAATATGCAAATATGACTGATGAAGATTAGGAGGATCTTGATACAAGAGCACTTAGCACAATTCGGTTGTGTTTAGCAGATGAAGTTCTTTTTAATATTGTTGAAGAGGAAACAACAGCAGGCTTATGGAGTAAAATGGAGAGTCTTTATATGACAAAGTCCTTGACAAATCCGATCTACTTGAAGAGGTAGCTATATAGTTTGCGAATGAAGGAAGGTATAAAAATTGTTGATCATTTAAATATTTTCAATACTCTTATATGTCAATTAGCTAGTATGGGTGTAAAAGTTAAAGATGAAGACAAGGCAGTTACACTATTGTGTTCATTGCCTGAGTCCTAAAATCACTTAGTCACTTCTATTAGCTTTAGCACAACTGACACCCTTGAATTTGATTATGTTGTGGGAGCTTTGTTGTCTAAAAAGATGCAGAGGAAATCTAACATAGAAACCTCCACATCAGACGCAATAGTGGTTAGAGGTCTATCCACAGAAAAAAGGGGAAGATTCGAGAGGTACATCCAGATCTCAGTCAAAAGGCAAAAAGGGTAAGGGAAAATGTTGGTATTGCAATAAACTAGGGCATCTCAAGAAAGATTGTTGAAAGAGGAAAGAAGACAATGGTGACTCCAAAAAGGAAGCAAATCCAGTTGAGACAAGTTCATGTACAATTGATGAAGTTTTATCTGTTTGTAATTCTTTGCAGTATCATGAGGAATGGTTATTAGATTCTGGTGCTTCTAATCACATGTGTCTACATAAGAATTGGTTTTCTTCTTACCAAGCTATTGATGGCAGTGTTGTTCTTATGGGAAATGATTTTTCCTGTAAGACTGTTGGGATTAGGAGCATTAAGATTAAAATGTTCGATGGTGTTGTGGGAACATTAACAGAGGTAAGACATGTTCCAGAACTCAAAAAGAATTTAATTTCCTTGGGAGTTTTGGATTCTGGAGGTTATAAATTTATAAGTCAAGGTGGATCAATGAAAGTATCCAAGGGCATTTTGGTGGTCATCAAGGCTACAAAGATTAGAAACCTTTACAAGGTAGAAGGGACTACGGTAATAAATGAAGAAAAAATGGTATATGAGTAAGAAAATGAATCTACTTGTTTATAGCATCATTGGTTGGGTCATATGAGTGACAAAGGGTTGAAGGTACTATTAAACCATAAGTTGCTCCCAAATTTAAAATCTCTGAATTTGAATTTCTACAAGCATTGTGTTTATGGAAAGCAGTCTAGACAAAAGTTTAAAATAGGTAGCCATACAAGTAAGGGTATTCTAGATTATATTCATTCTGATGTTTGGGGACTGCCCCCTACAATTTCTTTTAGAGGATCATCATATTTTATGACATTTATAGATGATTACTTTAGGAAGGTGTGGGTCTATATTCTTAAATGAAAAGCTGATGTGTTTAGTGTGTTTAAGCAATTTAGAGTTTTGGTTGAAAAGAAAACTAGCAGATCAATCAAGTGTTTAAGAACAGATAATGGAGGTGAGTTCACATCTTTGGAATTTGAAAATTATTGTAAGGAAGCTAACATTGAAATGCATAAAACCACTGTTCTCACTCCTCAGCAAAATGGTGTTGCTGAATGCATGAATATGACTCTTCTAGAGAGAGCAAGGAGCATGATCAATAATTCCAAGTTGTAGCAAGAGTTGTGGATAGAAGCAGTCTCTACAACTTGGTATGTGGTAAATCGGCCACCATCAGTTGCAATAGATTGTAAGATTCCTAAAGAGGTATGGACAGGTCATTATTGTGATTATTCAAATCTAAAATTTTTTGTTTGTGATGCATATGCTCTTATTTCAAAAGATCAAGTCCAAGAAATATATCTTTGTTGGTTATGGTGATGGAATTAAGGGATATAGGTTGAGGGATCCTACTACCCATAAAGTCATTATTAGCAGAGATGTAATTTTTGATGAATCTTCTCTCATAAAATTAGATATTCTAGAAGTTGATTTGAAACAGGTACAAGTACCTCAACATCAGCAAGTTCAATTGGAAACTCATCCATCTATAGAAAATAGGGAGCAAGAAGAAACTTCTGAAGAATAAGATGAGGATACAGAAAATCTATAGGAAAATGTGGAAATTCCACAACTAGATCTAAGGAGATCTACATGGGTCAAAAATCCAACTAAAAGGTATGATGATTATGTTTCATCTATTTCTTTGATTTGTAATGATGGGGAACCTAGTTGTTATTAGGAAGCAGTGGATGGTGCTAAAAATGCTAAATGGAAAATAGAAATCAAAGCAGAAATGGATGCCTTGGAGAAGAATAAAACATGGGACCTAGTAGAACTTCCGAAGGGTAGGAAAGTTGTTGGTTGCAAATGTGTCTTCAAATTGAAGAAGGATATTGCTAATAAAGTTGAAAGGTGCAAAGCAAGACTGGTAGCAAAAGGGTATTCTCAAAAGGAAGGTATTGATTTCCATGAAATTTGTTCACCAATTGTTAAGCTAGTTTCTATTCGTGTTATTTTAGCACTTGTTACTTTACTTGGTCTTGAGTTGGAGCAATTAGATGTTAAAATAACCTTTTTACATGGACATTTGAATGAGGAGATACATATGGAACAACCAGAAGGGTTTATTCAAAATTGCAATTGGAAATTTGTTTGCAAACTCAAAAGTCATTGTATGGCCTGAAGCATTCTCCCAGGCAATGGTACAAGAAGTTTGATTCCTTCATGGTGAGCCAAAATTTTACAAGGAGTGAGTTTGACCATTGTGTTTACTTTAAAAGTTTAGAAAATAGTTTATTCATTATCTTGGTATTATATGTTGACGATATGCTTGTAGCAAGCAAAAGCATAGTTGAGATCAACAGGTTAAAGGCTCAAATGGCTAGGACTTTTGATATGAAAGATCTAGGAGCAGAAAAACAAAATTTGGGCATGGAGATACATAGAGATAGGGAATGTGGTAAGCTTTGGTTATTGCAGAAGAAGTATGTGGAGAATACCCTCATGAGATTCGGTATGAAGAATGTGAAACCAGTAAATATCCCTTTAGCTTCTCATTTTAAGCTTTCTTCAAGTTTATGTCCTAGTAATAAAGAAGGAAAGGATTATATGTCTCGTGTACCATATGCTAATGTAGTAGGAATTTTAATGTATGTGTTGGTATGTACAAGACCAGATATTTCACATGCAGTTGGTGTTGTCAGTAGATACATGGAAAATCTAGGTAAAAAGCACTAGGCAGCAGTGAAATGGGTGCTTAGGTATCTTAGAGGCACAAGTGTTTATTGTATCACCTTTGGCAGTTGTAGTGGTTCAGTTTGTGGTTATGTTGATTCAGACTTTGCTGGTGATTTTGACAAAAGGAGATATACATCAGGTTATGTCTTTACTCTTGCAGGAGGACCAATTTGTTGGATGTCAAAGCTTCAAGAAACAATTTCTTTATCTACTACTGAGGCAGAGTATATGGCTCTCACATGCTTGCAAAGAGTCAATTTGGTTGAAGGGTTTTTTGGGTGAGTTTGGAAAAGTGCAGGATAGGGTAATTGTATTTTGAGTCAAAGTGCTATACATCTAACTAAAAATCTAGCTTATCACAATAGGATTAAGCATATTGTGGTTAAATACCATTTTGTAAGACAGGTTATTGATGAAGGTGGAGTAGCTCTTGAGAAAATTCATACACTAGAAAATTGTGCACACATGTTTACAAAACTAGTACAGTTAGAGAAGTTGAAGTGGTGTTTGACTTCTCTTGGCTTGCAAAAAAGGTGATGAATGGGCATGGGCAAGTATTAGGGAAATTGTTGTCAAGGTGGAGATTGTTGGATTGTTACAACAACAAAATTAGAAAGAAAATAAATTTTATATTTTTGGAAAGATAAGGGAATAAAATCAAATCTTATCTTTGCAAATCTTTTGAAAATCTTATCTTTGAAATCTTTTGGAAAAGATAAAGATTTAAAACAAAAGACAAAACAATAAAACAAAGCAATAAAACAAAGCATGTTTTTCTATATTTAATACTGGATGAAGAAATTATATATCTTGCTACCTTTAAGGTTAAATTATGATTGTAATGAATTGTAATTAAAGAGCAACATATGTGTGAAGGTTGTAATTAGTTTCTCTAAGAAATAACAATACCGATACTTTGCCCCGTGGATGTTTCCTTGGCATATTGTCAAGGTTTTACCACGTAAATTTATGTCTCTTCTTTATTCTTTTGCTTTCCATTTTATTCTTCTATATTTTCTTTGCATCTAACTTGTACTACAATTATTAGAGTTTGTGGGTTTTACGTTTCTGTTAGCACAACACCGTTTTCCATCAGGCTTCGGTAGTCACAGCCACACTAATAAAACTGCTATGGTAAAGTTTTTTTTTTTTTAAATTGTTTCCCTGCCCAATCAAAGAAACGGGCATCTAAATGATTTTCAACACTTTTCCCTCCTCTAACAAATGTGAGAGAAGTAATAGGAAATTTTTCTACACTAGTTACTTACTGGTATTTCAATGGATGGTCCTTCCATTTTTGTTGCAAAACTTTCTTAACACAAAATGGTAAAAGAACCATGTCATAGCAAGTAGTATTTTGACTTGTTTTTTTTTTTTTGTAATACAAAGGTTATCTTCTGATAAATAATCTAGTTCTTAAAACTATTTCTTGGTATTCAGATTTGTGAAAAAAAAAATATGAGCTCTCAAAAGTCTCGCCTATTGTCTAGATCTTAGTTATAAACATTTTATTTGAAAGTGATATGCTTGAAAGGCTTGAAGAGTTTGTTGTAGATTTGTTCAAACCCAAATAGGGTAGTTTTTTGTTACAGTGCCTATTCTAGGAGTCTGTTGCAAATAATGGCTCCCTCTATAAATTGGTTTTCATAGTATTGCATCAGATTCCATATTAGTTTTTGTCTACTAACCGATTGTTCATTTGAAACGTAAAGATTTACCTGTGGATTTGATTTAATAAAGGTTCTCAGTCTTTAATATGAGGAGTTTGATGTGTATGAAAATCACTCTACTTAAATATCATCCACTTCAATAATAATTTTACATCTCATTCGTAAATATTTATCCTATTTTTATTAACTAAAAGTAACCTTTGACGATTGAAATTGATGATATTTAAGAATAGCCCCCAAAAAAGCACATTTCTTATTATGCTCTTGTTTCTATTATGGTCCATGTCTCTACTGGATATAACCTCCCAGAAACAAGAATGGGAGTTACAGTGGCACTATGGTAGACAATAAATGATGCCCACCACCATCCAAGAAGGTTTCTTTCTCAGAACATAAGTGGGCATGGGCCTACTTTCGACTGAGCACAGGGACAACCACTAAATCCCATATTCATTTTGCTTTTTTAATCCTAGTCACAACCAAAGAATTCATTTTTCTTTTTTAATTCCTTGGTCTTATCATTTCATTCTCATTCATTCACTTGATTGCAATAATTGTTGCTTTCCTTTCAATGTTTTTAATTGCACTTTGTCTTTGTTCTAGAATATCAATTGTGAATAAAACTACAGCCACATGTTGGCATGGCTTTAATCTTCAAATCCATGTAATTTTATTTTGAAAGAGAGTTGATTGATCACTTATTTCTTATGTGTTAAGGAAAAGTTTGGAATATGTAAGGACAACTATCCCAATTGAGAATCTCAAAAGAGAGTTGATTGATAACCCATTTCTTATGAGCTAAGGAAAAGTTTGGAATATGTAAGGACAATTATCTCAATTTGAAGAAGATCAAATATTATTGGGAAAGAATGATATAGGTACTAGTGTAAACAACAATTAACATTCCTCAGGTTTAATCGAGGCTAATATAGACCAAATATTGTTGGGAAAGAAAGATATAGGTATTAGTGTAGACATCAAGTAATAGGAATGTGAAATGTTAAAGCATATAAAGATATAATTTATAGTTGAATTATATTTAAAGGAGAAAAATGATTTTATCGATGCATTAGATTATGGGTGTCTTTAAATTTAGGAAGTATGATTTTTGTTTGTCTCTTGTTTACTAATTAAAATTTTTGGTCTGTATTGTAATTGGTTGAGTTTGTGGATTAGGGTCAAATTTGGGCCCATAGAAATGTCTTGCACATGTAGAAAGGATATAGCAATTTGCCTCTATTTCCTCTACTATCTAGACTAGTGGTATTCAAAAATAACTTTAGAGAGATAGCATTATGTCTCTAGGGGACATATTCTCCTAGGTCAACCATCATAAAACTTCGGTACAAAATCAAAGACATCAAGCCTGAGTTGCACAAATCTTCCTAGGAATGATTGTGAAGTTCTATATTTGTTTTAGTGCACTAATGGAGCTCTTCCTACCATGCTTTTCTCCTTGAATGAGAATGATATGTACATGATTATCGGATGATTAAAAATGAGCACAACTTAATACTTTTAAATACAAATACACACAATGGTTAGCAATAAATCATGCAAAAATGTGTTTAGTTGGCTCAAGAAAAGAAAAGAATAGGTGGTAGTCAACTAAAATTTGAATTTGGTATTTGAGAAGTCAAATCAAATGGATACCATAATGCATAGGGATAGTTGCATTCATAAGCATAATAAATACATAATTTGGATGAATATATTGAAATGTGTATCTATGTTGATATGGTGGGAGATGGGTGCATAGGAATATGTGTAAATGGATGGGTAAAGACATATTGAAATGGACTTAACTTTGCACAAAATTGTGCCATTTGTCAATATGTAAATCTATTAAGTTATTTTCTCAAAATGGACACAAAACTAAAAGAGAAATAACATGAGTATGTAAATTTCACCATTACAACTAGTATATATCTTAAATATATCTATCTAAAATGCTAAGATATCAATTTAGTATAATAAATACGATAAATTAATTAATATTTTTATATAAATTACTTTATTTGTATAATTATTAATTATCGTGTTATATTTTATAATCATAATTAAAGTAATGTTAAAATTAAATTAATATTAATTATAACAATTATAATATGAATTCAATCCTATAAATATTTAAATTATACATTTTAAGTAATATTTTATGTCCATAATTTTTTTAAAATACACTCACATCATTAGAATCCATCCCTTTCTTGTTGTTAAGGGCATGGTTTGGTGGTTAAGTCACTTGTTTGTAGTGGTAGCCACCAGAGTTCAAACCCTCGTTGGGTCAACAAGCTCGTAGGCTTTACGCTATTGCTGGGCCAATGAACTCGTGGGTTTGAAGTGTTCTTACTTGGGGATGAGGTCCCCCGTGTTGTTGCCTCACCGATTCATAGCTTCGGGAAAAAAATGTGATTGTGGAGCCAGAGGGCGTGTCGTGCCAGTGTCATTGGTCACATTAAAAAGTTTACCCAGGGCATTTTTTTTTTTTTAAATCCATCTCTTTCTTCACATAATTATTGCAAATACATTTTTAAATAATAATAAAACAATGATCAAACTCAAAATAAAAATGACTAAGCATACATACTATTTAAAAAAAATTTAACACTAGCATAACCCTTATCAATAAGGGAATGCATTTTTACGTGGCCTTGAAGGGTTTCCCTAAATGCATAAATGTGTAAAAATAATAGTTATTTATAAGACATTGTAACACATAATTAAATAGTATAATGGAAACAAAAATTCTCTAAGTATTTTTCATTTAGAAATTTTGTTTCTACTTTAAATGTTAATGGTTGGCACAAATCACTAGTTCACATTATCTTCAAATTCCTAATGGTTTAGCAGCTATAGGTGTCAAAAAGTAAAGATTTAGTTCAAAATGTTGATTTCAATGTCAAGTTTGGCCAAAAAGTGTAACCCATTATTATGGGATGACCCTTATGCTTCTCTGGAGCTTTTGCTTGTTCAGTTTTCTCCTCTTGCCTTTCCAAATCCTTTGCAACTTGATCCTTTGCTCTAGCTTGGTCTATTTTCTCCTTTGTGAATCCTTTGCTCATGGCATACTCTTCTTCCCACTTCTTTACTTTTCTCTATGTTTCTAGTTGTATTTGTTCCAAGTGAACTTTGAGAGACTTTTCCTCATAAGTCCCAGACCTTTCTTCTTTGGGGTATTTGGGTTTGCTTAGCATCAAATTTGCCAAACCAGTCAAAATGTCCTCTATAACTTCATATCCCATTGCTGGGACCTACAGTGCTCTTAGTTCCACTGCCTCCATGAGGCATTGATCTTTGGTCACCGTAAAAACAATATCATCTTTATGCTTTTCTACTACTTTTCTAGGGATTCTAACCCTATCTTATATTTTTCTATAGAATGTTTTGAAGTATCCCAACAAAGCTACACTTTCAACACTTTCATTTCCAATACTGATATAAGTGATTCTTGATTTGTACTGCTACAGGAGAATGATTGAACCAAACAATATTACTCATAACTGCCAACTCCCTCAAGATTAATTGAAGATAAGACTCAATTAAGTAACACTTCTTTTTCAGTTATTTTTCTTTTTATGTTTTTCACATGTATCACTCTCCCCCTTTGACATCAATGGCAAAGGTGTATGATACAAGAGTATGTATAAAATGAATCTGCTCCCCCTAAGTATTTTATTCTTATACATACCAAAACTTCAAAATTGTTTGTACTATTTGCATTTATACATGTGAAATCAAATGACTTACTGGGTTGTAGGGAGAATGTCCTTATAGACGTTCTTCAGATATACTACATCTCCATCCCATGTAGCCTTAGCATGAATTAAAACTTGTATGTGCCCATTAATTAGGGATACCAACTTTGCTGATTTCTTAATAGTAGCAGGCGCCTTAGTGTTTTGCCTTACTTTGTCTACATCTGCTACAATTGCAGTCATAGAACCAATCTTGAAACGCACAATTTCCTTGAGCTATCTCATCTGATATTTTATGGTATCCTTTTGATTTTGCAACTTGTTAATGACATAATGGATTGTTTCAAGTTTTGCCCTTCAATTTCCCATAACATCCTTTGCAGGATCATAGGTTCTGGAAATCTTGATCAGTTGGGCTTCCCATCATTCTATCTTCTCTTTTAGCTCCTTGGTTGTCTCAGGCTAGGTCAGACAAAATTTATACAACTCACTAGTATCTTTGATAGTCATCTCTGCATCCAGAATACTTTTATCTAACAAAATTTTATCTTTCGAGTATTTGTCACTAAGTTCCACTAACCTCTTGTTGTCAATCTTAGCCCTTACCTTCTTTTCAGATGCTTGTTCAAAGGACTCAATGAGAATTGACAGACTCCATAAGTTTCTTCATCTATATCAGAGGAGTCAAAGAGGTGTCTTTCTTTACACCAGGCATGATTTTCTCAAAAAATGTTATAGCTTCACTCATAAGCTCACTGTCCTCCATGTGAGATTTGAGAAACTCCTATTGAGCCATGGCCTAGAAAATTGTCCCCAACTTCAGTTTCTGTAATGGGGTTATGGTGGCCAAATTAATCTACCCTTGTAATAACTTAGGTGATGAAAAAATATGAGTTTTCTTCTACTCTGCCAAAAAATTCCAAGAGATTCTAAAGAACTCTCATCAGCAGTGTCTTCTCTTCCTTCATCTGAAGATATTTGTTTAGCAAGGGTCTCCAGAGGATATTTTCCATCAGAGGTGTCTATCACTTGTTTAGCGACTTTTTCCTCATATGTCACTTTTGTCTCCTCAGTGTTCTTTTCCTTTGTAGACTCTTTCATTTCTTCATCTTTCCCACAGCTTTTCGAAGGAGTTGTCCATCAACATCTAGAATTGCATTTGAGTTATAAGGATTATGTTCATCTTCACCTATGTCCATCACAGTTGCAATTTTATGTTCATTAAGTACCATTAAAATTTTCTCCTTAGTTTCTTTTTCCAACCTTTCAATCCCACTTTTAATTCTAGCCATCAGAATGTTAATTCTCCTTTTGGTTCTAAATTCTTCATGAAACCTCTAAGAGGCTTTGACCTTATCTAGTCTAGTAAGACTTGGACAAAACTTTTTCAAAACAGAATCTTTCATTACTACATCTTTAGCCATAGCCTCTTCTTTTTTATCAGTTAGAATACTTGTTAGGCTATCAGGTAAGTCAGATATAACTTTAATTAGTGCTTTATTAAACATGTCTAGAAATCTTTCTATAGTGGTTTCAATTATTTCCTTATCTACATCAAAGCTTTCATCATAATAGTTTGCAATGGGCTTCAAATTCCCATGCTCTATCACTACATTGATTGTGGTTTCCAGATCCATAGTGGCCTCATTTTTCTTCTCCTTATTCTTCTTCTTCCCCTTATCTTTTTCTTTTCTAGAGGGCTTTACTTTCTTACTAGAAGTAGCTTCATCATTTTTTGTTCTTTTATCCTTTATTTCTTCATCAAATTATGTTTCTTCTTCTTCTTCACCACCACCATGGCTCACATACATTTTGTTTGTGGTCATCCTTTTCACTCTTTTGTTTTTCTTCCCCACTGTAGGTTTTGTTCTTTCAGTAGTTTCTTTTTCCACATCAACTATAGGAATGGGTCCAGAGGTCTTAGAAGTACCTACACTAGAAGAGGACCTTGTTTTCATTCTTGTCCTTGAAGTAGACTTTGCTTGTTCAGTCTTTTTTAGGTACTGCCACAATAATGGGTTACACTTTTTGGGACATTCTAATTTTTACTAAAATCACATATTTTTATAAAATATAATGATTTAAGCCTTGAAAGGTTCCATTTAAAGGATTTTAATTGAAGAGAATTTGATCAAACCCCATTAGATTCAAACGCCATTAGATAGAACTCCGCTAGTTTTAAACCATACCTATAATGGAGTCTCCTCTACACCTATCAAAATGTTAATTAAAAACCACTTTTGATTTACATTTTGGGGGATCAAATGAATTAATTTAAAATTTATGTTTTGCAAGTATGCAGTCCTTATTATAAGCTTTCCAAAAAGTACAATTTTAAATATATTTAATTTGATTATTTTATTTATTTATTTTTTCTTGTGACTGTAGGTTTTTCATCGAACATCAAGTTCTTCGTTCTACAGACGTGGAAAATTAGTAAATTAGTGAAAAAAATTCTAACAAATATCTATGCCCTAGGTATTGATGTCCTTGTTTTAGCAAAAAACAATTGAATTTTGATACATACAAAAAAGTTGTTTTACAGAATATGCTTAGGTCTAAATTATAATTTGTTTGACTTCAAAACTTAATTAAAAAAAGATATTCAACAAAACATTATGAAACCAAATGCATGCCCTATATATCGGTGTTACCAAAGAATTAAAATTTTATCCTTTGTAGAAAAAAAGCTATGTTCTACAAAATACATATCACTTTAAAAAAATGTTGTTTACTATTAAAAACTAGTTTTCAAAGGAGACGCAAAAAATTTTACAATTTAACTCCAAATTTGTTTAAAAAATATATATTTAGAATCTACAAACAAAATCTCACAAATCACTAGTTCGCATTATCTTCAAATTCCTAATGGTTTAGCAGCTATAGGTGTCAAAAAGTAAAGATTTAGTTCAAAATGTTGATTTCAATGTCAAGTTTGGCCAAAAAGTGTAACCCATTATTATGGGATGACCCTTCCTCATGCTTCTCTGGAGCTTTTACTTGTTCAATTTTCTCCTCTTGCCTTTCCAAATCCTTTGCAACTTGATCCTTTGCTCTAGCTTGGTCTATTTTCTCCTTTGTGAATCCTTTGCTCATGGCATACTCTTCTTCCCACTTCTTTACTTTTCTCTATGTTTCTGGTTGTTTTTATTCCAAGTGAACTTTGAGGGACTTTTCCTCATAAGTCCCAAACCTTTCTTCTTTGGGGTATTTGAGTTTGCTTAGCATCAGATTTGCCAAACTAGTCAAAATGTCCTCTATAACTTCATATCCCATTGTTGGGACCTACACTGTTCTTAGTTCCACTGCCTCCATGAGGCATTGATCTTTGGTCACCATAAAAACAATATCATCTTTATACTTTTCTACTACTTTTCTAGGGATTCTAACCCTATCTTGTATTTTTCTCTACAATGTTTTGAAGTATCCCCACAGAGCTGCACTTTCAACACTTTCATTTCCAATACTGATATAAGTGATTCTTGATTTGTACTGCTATAGGAGAATGATTGAACCAAACAATATTACTCATAACTGCCAACTCCCTCAAGAAGTAGAACATCGAACAAATGATAAGAGTACCATACTTGAATGGCTACTTGATGTCCTTGGTTCTCTTTAGATTCTTCATCAACTGTTGTTGGAGCAACTTGCACATGTCATAATCAATATTCTACTTCACCATCTCATATGCAATGTAGATGGCTACATGGCTGAAATAGATTTCTCCTTGTTGGAGAAATACACCTTGTAACCAATGACCATAAAAGAAAATTTCACTGTTGAATGCTCTATATCATTGATAGTTAAAGCTCTCTTATCAAACTTTGCACCTGTTAGCTTCATTATAGTGTCATTCTTTACTAATTTTAGCACCAGAATTGTTCTAAAGGAACACAAGCCTATAGCTGCCTCAATAGCATCCTTGGTCATCATATGAGGTGCATCTAGCCAAAAGAATTTATCATGGATTCTACTTAGAACATACCTAACCCAAGTATCTTTAGGGAAAATGGGAAAATCTATCCATGTATCTAATTTATTTTCATGTAGAGCACTGAATTCTTCTTTCAATTCAAATTTGTCACTGAACAACTCATCCAAATAAACTTGCCGTAATTTTACATGATCATACTCTTCCATATTGGCATGGATGTAAGCCCTAACATCTTCATTATGCATTATTCCATAGGGCACTTCAGAAAATGTACCATCAAGGTCTATTTATAGGGATTTAAATGGATGCTTCTTGAACTTAGGTTGGGGCCTCTTAGTTATCTCAACAACTTGTGGGGTAGACATTTTCACAGCTCAACAAAGTTTTCAAGAGTGATGACTGTAAATATCTTCTTCTTTTCTTCCGGTTAGGGTTTGTTCACACCACACGCTTGAGTTTGCCTTTACTTTGTTGCTCATATCTCCTTGGTCACTTGAAAACTAGAGTACAAAGTAAATTTCCTTTTAATGATATTGCTTATAAACTCTTTTCATCAAAACCTAATCGTCATAAATGCTTGTTTCCAAAAAGTTGTCAACTCTTCCTCTACTACTCACAATCGACACAAATTGCTCCTAATCTTCTGCATTAGACTCTTTTCTGCTAGATTTTTCTTCAAAAGATCTGATATACTATTCTTCAACTCATATCTTTGTGCTATATGTCAGCACCACTTTTTTCTCTAGGGGAATAAGATTTATCATTGAAGCTCCCCCTAAGCCAGAGCTCCCAATTCACTTCCCGAAGGAAGTTTCTGCACCAAAGTCTGGCACAAATTCATTTTTCACTTCAATAACATCCTTCTTAACCCACATCTTGTTCATTTCCTTCTTGATTTCTTTCACATTGATCTTTTGCACTGGTTTCTTCCTTTCTACTAGATTGTCCTTCTTTATGTTCTTACTTCTATAGAATCTTGCAATATGTCTAGGCCTATTGCAATTGTTGTACACAACATTCTTCTGACTGTTGTTCCTTTCATTCATTATAGATTTGCATTTATTAGGCTTATGTCCAAATATATTGCATTTAAATTTGTTACCATTGAAAGATTGAGCATTCCTTCTATTGTTATAGCCATTCCTTATCCAGCTTCTACATTCACTAGCTCTATGACCAGTTCTCTTGCATGTAAAGCAATTATCTCTGAAAGATTGAACATTCCTTCCATTGTTATAACCATTCCTTATTTGACTTCTACATTCCCTAGATTTATGACCAACTTTCTTACATGTAAATCACTAACCAAAGAAAGATGGAACATTTTGATTCATTCTATTCTTACATTGAGTAGCCTTATGACCGAACTTATTGCATGAATTACAATAACCATTGAAAGATGGGTACCTTTGAGCATTTGGTTTCTTGACTGGTGGTCTTCTAGGTTTATTCCTTTGATTCTGGATCTACTTGACTTTGTCTTTCTTATTCTCAACATTCATTTTTTAACCTTCTTTAGAACTTTCACCTTTCTCAAACCCCAAGCCTTCTCTGTCATTAGGGGTCTTCTGGCTAACAATCATCTCATCAAGTTTTGTAGAACTTATCTTGAACTTTTTTTCACAGCTCTTTACCTTTTCCAAATCTGACTTCAAATTCACAACTTCCTTTTCAAGTTTTATACACTTTTCATATTTGTCTTTCACCATTAGATTTAGATCTTCTTCAACTTTTGCCTTTTCTTCAATTTGTACTTTCAGATCATATAGGATATCATTTGCTGATCTCAATTGTTCACTAACTTCCTTGTGTTTTTCTTTAAACTCATTGACTTGCTCCCTTAACTTCCTAATGCACTCATCTACTTCCTTGACATTTTCTTTGAGATCCTTGTTTTCCTCTTCAGTCCTTTCAAGGTCTTAAAGAGCAACTTTGAGTTCTTCCTCATTGACATACATGCACTCTTCTTTGATAATTCCAGTTGGATGAATTTCTTCAGGAGGAGTAGGATACCTTCTAGTTGCCATGTGTTCAATCTCCAAGATCTTCCTCAAGCTGTTAGACTTCTTCCAAGGAACTAGGCTCTAATACAAATTGTTGAACACCCAGAATACTAAGAGGGAGGTTGAATCAATATTCTATTAAACCATTCACTTATTAAACCATTAATCCATTTGCCACATTTAATAATAGTAGAGAAAATCAAGAATAGAAAGCACAACCATAAACCATAACACATGAACACTAGGATTTTTACATGGAAAACCCAAAAAGGTAAAAACCATGGTGAGTGTTAGCTCACAATATATTATGTAGTAACAATACCAAATTACAAAGAGGCTCATTGCCAAAGGGCTCACTGACCAAAATAAATACTCACTGCAAAACAAGTTCACTGCCAAGAGAAAATAAAGAGAGAATGAGTGGCTCACTACCAAAATGAACTATTGTAATTGCATCTACAAATACATGGGGTACAGCTCTAATGAAGCATAAAATACTATCTCAAAACTCTTCATCCTGATCTGCTCTGTCACACTACTCTACTCTTCATAACACTTCTTCTCAAACACTTGTCGCACTGATCGAGTCATAGAACTTCATACATGTCGCACACATTCACATATATTCACATCACTCCCTCCAAGAACCAAAGTGAATCTCATATATATACCTACAATACTGACAAACTTCAAATTAGGTTAGCCTACTAGGATAAAGCATGTAGTTATACAATGTGTAGCTTGTCGGCCTAAAGTAGTCACCAAAATACTTTGCGTACCAAAACAATACTTGAGACACATTTTCATATGTCGGCTCCAACTATGGAATCACTTAGAACATGATTCTAATCAACACATTCTTCCACACACAGATCCCAATATTAGGTCAGCTTCACAAACTGACTATAACAGACTAAAATCAACTATCAAATCATAACTTTCAATTCAAACTATAAAAACCCTTCAAATTCATAACTAAGACTCCTTAAGCATCCCAAGACTTGTCTTTAGAACCTTAGGACAAAATATTACCATGTGGTGAAATGCAGACTATTAGAAGCTAGACATTATCATTGTCAAATATTGTCAAAGCATGTAGTGATACTTAATTCCTCACAACTATCTTACCGGTGGACTTCAAACTATGTAACTTTGGATTTAGAGTCTTCAAACATGTGTTTACAACACCTCAAAACCACAAAAAGAAATATTTATTACCAGAGAAATGTCTAGACCAAATCAAACTGACATTCTTTCCTTTTTAAGACTATTCTTTGCTAAGCCAGACTTATGCTTCTTGAAATTATACTTCCAGAGATGATCAGAAGATGAAACTTTAGATTTGGGATCATCTAAGGATTATTAAAATCTTACCAGAACCGCAAGACAAGATCTTCAACTGTGGACCAATACTGATCATATCATTGTCTTTCTGTAGTCATCTCAGTACTTTGCCGAAACTTATTCAAAATGCCTAAGTCTTCTTTTTGGACTAGAATTCTCTATACACATGACTCCATGAGCATTACTATAACCTCACAAACCTTCTGAATCCTTGTTGCCATCAATGACAATACCAATCAAACATCATACTTAGTCACTCTTAGTCATCCTAGAAGTGTCTTCATCAATGATGTTTGCCAAGTTGCCAACATCTATAACATTATCTTAGAAATAAGATAGATAGGTGTGTTTAAATGAGATATAATTTTTATTGAAAAAGATTTTGAAATTAAAACCATAAAATCCATATCAAATGCAATAGAAAAAGATTACATATATAACAATAAAAACTAGATAAATGTTACTGAATATTTTTAAACGTGGTTCCTCAATTCTTTTTGAACATAACTCAGTAAATTGTCTCGGTAAATTGTCCTTTGTTGATAAATGGGATAGGTTGATTTTATAATGTTTTGGTGAAAGTAGTTCATGGGTAGTTGAATAGTAAAAGGTAGGTAACAAGTAGTTGAATGGGTTTTAATATTTTTAATTTTTTATGAATGGGTTTAGATATAGGTTTAGGTTAAATAATAAATTAAGTTTATTAACTTTAATTTATTATTTACGAGAGGGAAGTAAAAAGTGGAGATTTAATTAATTTAATTAACTAATTAAATCTCATGTAAAGGGTAAGGATTAGGATTAAGGGTAAATTAGGGAATAATTATGGGTAAACTGGGTGGTCAATTTTAGATGTCTACATTTGCCCCTCTTTGAGACAATGTTGTAGGGCAATGTCATTTCAAAGAAGATCAAAACATAGGTTTTGGTTTTAGATTTTTGGTAGAATGGGGCTCAAATGGGTCTCATAAAAATGAAGGATTGGTAGATGATGCCCCCTCAAGAGGATATGCAAGGACAAAGGAGATGGATATGCTCTTGAAAAAGGAAATGAAGGGGAGGAGATAGAGTTATGCTGATTTAGTTTGAGCAACCTAATTTTTGATATAGCATCAGACATTATGCACCAAGTTATAAGGACCAAGGTGACGATGTGTCAAATGCAGAAAAGATAGAAAGTCACTAGCAACATTTTCTTAAGCCACCATGATATGAAAGACCATGATGACAAAGTGGGAGCCATGTTGCAAGGATAGATACAGATACAAAACAACAATGATATAGCACACACAAACAAGACACGCAAAGAATGCACAAATGTGTAACATCCATGTTCTAAAAATATAGTAAAACCAGAAATTTACCATAGAGTAACCCAACAGGGTAAAAATGAGACAGAGAAATCTTTTCTTTTATTCAACAAATAATCAAGTAACTACAATTACAAGATTTCTTTTTACAAAATACAATATACCATATTGTCTTTCTCATTTACAACGTTTACAAATGTAAATCAATTACATATACAAATTTGGAATAAATACTGCTTCTGAATATTTGACATCTTTATCACAAGTCCTAGCATGTTTCCTACTTGGAGAGAGAGCATCTTTCTAGGGATTTACCTCCATCCACAAACTGATGGTCTCCCACACATCTTCCACATAGGAAGTGGCCCTACCCTTCACAAGGAATATAGACCTTAGGTGACTAGTGGTAATTTGCCTTTTTTGAGTACATAGTGTTATATTCTACTCAACTCTATCAACCATACAACCCTAGCTACCCTCTAGCTAAGTATGATTTCTGATAGGATGAGCAATCTGAATACAGTGAACTGAAAATGTATGCAGAAAACAAATGCATTACTTTGGCCAAAGTTTTTAATATCAATATCATTCATAATGAACATAGTCATTGTGTTCACCCACCCTTTCTCGACTTGGATACTATCATATTCTTGTAGTTATTCACCCTGACTATATTTACGTGAATGGTTTAATCATCTTGTCATGATAATAGTTTTCTTAGACTTAGATAAGTCTAAATGACATAAACATTCATTTGGTTCATATTTGACTCTAGGGTTTTAAAACAACACTTGAATAATACCATATTTCCATATTCATCATATCTCATTTCTGCAAGCTAAGGTTCATAATTGACCTTTGGTTTAACTCAGCCATAGTTAGGTATACAATAAATCTTGTTAAGATTTTATCTTCTATTAAAAAAGAATATGAATACCTATTCAAATAAACTCTATGTGATGCCATTGATCATTACTACATATATAAACTCATATATGATTTTATGCAAAATTATTTCTATATAGACATAGTCTATCACTACACAATGGTTTACTATAGGCTAAAATCATTAAGATTTCTAGTATAGACATGAGAAGATCTTTGACATTTTTTCCCATTCATCTAACTATCCCTAGTTCTTGTACCATTCAATAGGTTACACCATAGTCACCATAAACTACCAAGAATCTAGGTTCTTTGGATAAGATATCATTTAGACAATGTAAAGGAACGAAAACAAGATTGGTTTCAAAATAATATTGACACCACTAAATACTTTATCCTGTTTTACTCTTGGTTGGTAAGTTTACTAAAACGAAAACCATTTACACTAATCTCAATAAGAGTTAATACATATCTATCCTATGATAAAGTAATCGACTTATTTCAAAATGATTTCTCATTCAATAGAGAAGACTGGTTTTCTAAACACTAGATAACTATAACAATTTCCATCTAAAAAAAGTTTGAGTATTTCCTCAACAATAAAAGGGTATACTTATCAATTTTAAGATAGATGTCTAATGTCAGAAATTGTCCTCCTATATGGAATGGTACAATTTCCCTTGGTTTAGCTCCTCAATCTTGGTGGTCTCTCAACCTTTTCTTTCTTGGCCTTCCCGAAACCCTGATTGACTTAGTCTAGGAGCAATCTATTCACTTTTTGAGGTAACTGATTGATAGAACCTGTAAAGAGATTTGAGAATAGGGTCCCTTGGACCTCCAAAAATGTAGATCTAAGCTAAAATTGGGGGCTTGGATTTGGGCGCTCGCACCCTAGTCCTCCCCAGTTTCACAGGATTTTGAATTTTGGCGAGGTGTTGGTTCCCGCCGAGTGCCTCGGGATTCCGTTTTCAAATTCTTAGTTTTCGCGCAATGTCGAGACGTTACTTTAAATTTGAATTCCCTAAAGCTTGATATAAAAAGACATTTGCAATTCATTTTATCACACACAATTCTTATGCAAACTTGATGCCAAAACTCTGCTGCAATTGCCATTGAAGATTAGTGACTTGTTGAAGCTATTCAAAGTATTCTCTATTTGCTATCTTGGAGACAATGGGTGAAGGTTAGGAATCAAGATCTTGAATCTATCTTACTTTTCCTAGGGTTTGTACACCCTTTGCATGATCAGGAGAAGGGTTGAAGCCTCCAACAGTAAGCTTGGAGATCCTCCGCAGACATTGCTGATTTGCCTTCTTGTTCATGCAAGTCTTCATTTGTGTCATCTCCTCGAGGTGAAGTTGTATGTGTTTATTGATGCAAAGAAAGTTGTTGATCTTCCCTTGATTGAGACATCTAGGGTTTGATTTTATGCATACACACATTGTTAGGTTTGTACACACTTCTGTAAATCTTTTCCTTTGGCTATTGTTGAGGTAGAAATACCAAATACGTGGCTTGACTGAGGCAAGCTCCTATATAGCCACAACAATTTCCTTCTTTCGTATGTGCAAATAGTGTTTCGTAGGTTCTGACAAAAAGAAACTATAGGAAGAAGGATATTGCAAATATAGTCGCCACAGACTTTCATATTTTTAGACCTTGAGACTTGCGGGACATTGGAGCAGGTGCCCTAGTCCAACTAGGTGTTTCCTCTAGGATCTGGAAGCCATTTTACAATCTCAGACACCTTGTTCAGAAGATTTTTCTGTTCGGAAGTTTGTATGGCATTGGACTGGGTGCCCTAGTCTAGGAAGCCCTCAAAATATGGGTATTGTGTCTCTGGAACCTCTCCTCTACACCTCTGTGATCAGTTTTGCCAGTTGTTTCATCAGTTTCTGTATATTCTTGATATGAGGCATAATTAGGGTTTTACTTGGTTAAAAGGCACACTTTCTGAAATCTTGATTAGGGCCTTAGGTTTCATAACCATGCAAGCAAAAAGGGGAGATAAAGTGATTAGAAGCCTATCTCAAACTAACTCTTTGTCATCCTGAATGTTTAACTATGTGAAAGGGTAGTGTTCGATCTAGTAAACAAAACTATCATTTTCACCCTAAACATTTTGGTGAACCTGAGATTCAAAGAATTTGCATCCTTTTAAACTTTAGATTTGAAACAATTTGTTGTTCTAAAGCATAATTGGATTGGAAAATCTCTTTAGTGAAATTGTATATGTTAACTTGTGGATTAGATTCTTTCTCTTCACTACAAAAGTTGGAAATTGTCATTTATTGTTGAAAGTTGTATTTCATTTGCAAAGGCCATCATTGTGCATCCAAATCTTGGTTTAGATAGAGCATGTTAGAACGTCGGATTACTTTTTACAAGATTTCCATGCTTATGATGAGTCATTTAGTCATGATGACTTCGATATGTTAGATGAAGCCCTTGAGGAATTTATCTCGATTGAACATCCTACTACAGCCTCAAAGCCATCACTATTTCAAAGATTTGTAAATGCAATTTATGTTCCTAAACATAAAGAAGAGATTGAAAAACTAAAAATTGTGGTCACTCTATGTGCAAATGTGGTTCAACCACCTTCTAAACATGTGCTTGTTGTTAAAGGTCTTTCATCCTCTTCTGAATCTCCTGATCACATTTATGATTATGTAAAGCAAATAGCGAAACAAGACTTACAAAATAATCATAATGTGGTCGCTCATGTGTATAACAATTGGAATAATAAATAAAGTACACAACAAACGAATGTTCTGATATCTTTACCAGCTTCTCAACCTATTCTTTCTCAAGCACCTTAGTTAACATATAAAGGTGGTAAAGACTATGATCTTGTAGAATAGCTCCATGCTACCCCTGTAAAGATATCTCTTTGGGAACTTATACAAACTTCACCTACCTACCATGGAATGCTACAAAAAGATTTACAAAAGGTGATAGTTCCTCTTGCTATTAAACCAAATGATGTTGCCTCTTTACTAGATTGTATGCATGCAATGAAAAAAGATATTTTGTTTCAACAACATGAGCTACCATCCCTTGAGGTTCAGAAGCAGTATAATCCTTTGGTTATCTTTATTACGATCAACAAAACATTGGTTAAAAGAGTTATGATTGATAATGGGTTAGCCCTTAATGTTTGTGGTATTGATTTATTGTATAAGGTTAAAGTTGATATATCTACAGTCAAACCAGAATCATTAAGCATTCGTGGCTTTGATAATGTTGGATGATAATCTGTGGGCACTATAACTTTACCTATACAAGTGGGACCTATGATGATGCCTACCTTGATCCATGTAATGCCTTGTTCTCTATCCTACAACATGATTCTAGGTAGACCTTGGATATATGCATTAGGAGTGGTCCCTTCTACCTTACATCTTTTGATTAAGTTTATATTTAAAGGAAAATTGCATACTATCCATTTGGATCTTGAACCTAATAATTATTTGCAAATGGAAGTGCACAAACATGTTGTTGGTCCTAAGATTTTGAACAATGTGAAAGCCGAGTTGTCAGCTTCTCTTGCCTCTAAAAATGTTAGGAAAGAGTCCAAACAATGTATTTGTTGGTGATGACTAAGGTTCATTAGATTTTGTATCCTCCTCCACAAGAGAGTATAAACTTAAAAAACCCATCTTTGAAACATCAAATATTGCACTGATCACATCGCATGTTTTGAATGATAAGCACAACATCTCTTTGTTGACAAATAAGGATAATACTCTCAGTTATACTACTGATTATGAGACTTGTGAAGCTCTACCTTCCTCTAAAGAAATGGTCTCTCTTTATGGTAGAGGATTCTGAATCCTTTACAAAAATTGTGACTATGTAGGTAAAGGTTGTGGCATAAATCAACAAGGAATCAAAATCCCTATAGAATCCACTTCGTAACATTACTCTAGTGGCATTGGATATAATCCTTTCAAGGAATCTAAAGCCTGTAAATGCCCTACTCTAAATGTGAATACAATATCAACACTTAGTTTGATATACCCTGAGATGATTGATGCCAATTGTCCTCCAGGATCACTTCCTTTAGATATATTTACGATGGATGAAGCGATAATGGATTTCTTAGGTGCCTATGATGGTATTCCTCGTTATCACCATAAACATGGCCTACCTTATTATTTGGACAACGATGCATACTTTGGAAAGACTATTAACACAATAACTGCTATAGTAGAACATAGAGAAGAACTTAAAGAACAATTACAATCCTACAATCCCCCTGACCATAGTACTCTCCTTAATAGAAAGACTATTGATGTTGTTATGGATAAGGATAATCCTGAAAAAGTTATCCCTATCGGTGATTGTTTAGATATGGAAGAATAAGAAGAAATGACTAAATTGTTGAATGATTTCTCAGAATTGGTTCCTTAGAATTACTCAGACATGCCTGGTATAGATCCTCATATTGTAATGCATAACATCAGGTTGAAACCAGATGATAAGACATTCAAACAAAAGATTCATAAGATGAATCCTAAGATTGCTTTGCTTGTTAAAACTGAAATAGAAAAACTCTTACAAGATGGCTTTATTCGACCTATTGATTACTCTCCGTGGATCTCAAATATTGTCACCGTTGCAAAACCAAATGCTCATATAAGAATGTGTACAGATTTCTGAGATTTCAATTTGGCATCTTTAAAAGATGATTTTCTGCTTCCTAATATCAATATGATTGTCGATTCCATAGCCGGACATGAGTGGTTATCATTCATGGATGGATTTTTGAGATATAATCAAATCTCTATAAATCCTCTTGATCAGTACAAAATAGCCTTCATAACACCATGGGGTACATTTTGTTGGGTAGTCATGCCGTTTGGACTTAAGAATGTGGGAGCTACTTACCAACATGCAATGACTCTTATATTTCATGACTATATGCACAATATTCTAGAAGATTATGTTGATGACATCCTAGCGAAGTCTATCCATCATAAGGATCATGTTACAAATCTTTGAAAAATATTTGAGCATATACAAAAATATAATATACGATTGAATCCATGTAAGTGTATTTTTGGCGTGGATAGTGGAAAGTTACTTGGATTTATCATTTCAAATTGAGGTATAGAAGTTGACACGAAAAAGATAGATGCAATTGTTAACATGCCAATACCTAAGAATATATCTCAACTTCATAGTTTGTAGGGAAATATATACAGGCCATTCGTCGATTTGTGTCACAACTCGTAGATAGGACTCATCCCTTTACGCAACTACTGAAGAAAGATTCTCACTTTCAATGGAATTCTGAATGTCAAAAAGCCTTTGATGATTTAAAGGATTACTTAGCCAATCCACCTATTTTACAACCTGTTGTTTCTGATAAACCATTTATGTTATACATTTCAGCATCTAACAATGCCCTAGCAACCTTGTTAACGTAGAATAATACTGAAGGCAAAGAATGCACTGTCTATTATATCAATCATACTTTTCTTGATTATGAAGTGCGATACATAGTCATAGAGAAGCATTTCCTAGCTTTAGTATTTGCTACTCAAAAGCTTAAGCATTACCTCTTAAATGATGAAGTACATGTTATGGTAAAATTTGACCCCTTGAAACATCTCTTTGCAATAACTTATCAGGTCGTCTTGCTAAATGGGTTATGCTATTAACAGAATTCAATCTCAAATTTATCTCACAAAAAGAAATTAAAGGGAAAGCGATAGCTGACTAGTTAGTTGAAGCTCCATCACCCTTTTCTATACAAAACATCAATGCTTTTCCTGATGACTAGATTCTAACAATCTCTATGGAAGAAAAATGGGAGTTATACTTCGATGGATAAAAATGTCGAACTGGCTCCGGAGCTGGTATTATATTAGTACCTCCCACGAGAAAGTCAATTCCCTTATCTTACCGTTTAGATTTCTTATGCACAAAGAATATAGCCAGATTCGAAGCCCTAATGGCTGGACTTCATGTAGCTTTGGCTCTTAGTATCAAGAATATTACAATATATGGAGATTCTTAGTTAATTGTTAAGCAAATAATAGGATCATATTAAACTAAGCATGATAAGCTATCTCGGTATCGTGAGTTTGCGCTATCTCTCTTAATATAATTTGAATCATATACAATTGATACCATTCCCAGGAAAGATAACTGGCATGCGGATGCAATGGTGAGCGCGGCTTCCCTTATATCTCCTGATGGTTCTCCTGAGGAATTTACCTTCAATGTTCATAATCTTAAGACACCGGTAATTGAAAACCCTATAGTGGCGAATTTAGAACTCTATGGTAATACATACACTGATGAATGGTTCTCCTATATATTCAACTATTTATGTGATGGAACCATTCCATACTCGACATCTAAGAATGCCTGAATCCATTTACGCAAACTAGAAACGTGATACATCATATTATCAAACGTCTTATATCAACGAAGTTATAATGGGATTTTACTCCAATGTTTAAGTAATGCAGAGATTCTGATAGCTTTAGAAGAAGCTCACTCTGGTGCCTATGGAGGGCATTTTGGTGGAAAATTGTTGGTGCAAAAATTGTTACGTATGGGGTACTATTGGTAGCATATGGAACAAGATTCCTTCACTTACGTCAAGAGATGCCTACAATGTCAACAACATAAACACCTAATCCACGGTCCCGCTCAAGAGCTTCGTGCCCAGGTATCACCTTGGCCTTTTTCTATCTAGGGCTTGGATCTTGTTGGTAAGATTTCCCCGCCCTCCTCTCAAGGACACACGTTCATAATTACTACTACTGATTATTTTACAAAATGGGTCAAAGCGGTCCCTTTGCGATCCATGACTGCCAATGTAATTTGTCAATTCATACAAGATAACATAATTTCTTGATTTGGAATACCTTCGTCCTTAGTGTTAGACAATGGTACATCATTCAAGAACAAGGATGTGAGAAAGTTCCTTGGAAAATATCATATACAACATCACTTCTCTATGCCTTATTATCCTGAATCAAATGGCCAAGCAGAAGCTTCAAATAATGTTATTGGATAGATTCTAATGAAACTATTAATAAACATCAAAAAGATTGGCATACACAATTATCCTATGCAATATGGACTTACAAAACAAGTATTCGAACAGTTACATGTAACACACCATATAATCTTGTCTATGGTGCAGACACGATAATGCCCTTGGAGTTAGAAATTCCTTCTTTGCACAATTCACTAAGAGACATTATGGATGATGACATAGAATGAGAGAAAAGGTTACAAGAACTTGAGATTCATGATGAAAGATGTTTTAGCACTCTAGAACATCTCAAGGCTTATCAAAAAGGAATACAATGGGCCTATAATGCGCAAGTCATACAATGTTCATTTAACATTGGAGACTTAGTTCTATATGAAAATCAACACAATGTAAATGCACCACCTAGTGAAAAAGGTAAGTTCATCCCTAACTGGCTTGGACTGTATATAATTCTAAGGCCTTTGGATCCAGAGCATATAAATTAGCTGATGAGCAAGGTATGCCACTCAAGGGACCTATCAATGTGGCGTACCTCAAAAGATTTTGTGCTTAAAAGATCTAATGTTAAATGTTTATAAGCTAATTTAGTACATAAATTAGCTTCATATTCGACAAGCTATAACTGTTTTGTCTTAATTCATTTCACATTATATCTTCATTCAGTTGATCATTGTTGTATCGTGTTTAAGTAGTAATTGATTTGATCACTTTTGTATTAGCTAAAGATAGCATAGAAATTAAAGTTATGTGTAAAATAATTAATCATTGTATCTATTACTGCATGTTCTTTTTAGAATTGTTAGTATACCACAATAGCATTAGTTATAGAATTTAGACATCATCACTAATTGCATTTTACAAAAATCACATGTGATAGATCAAAAGCCATTACACATAGACCAAAAAGAAATAATCATATATATATATATATATATATATATATATATATCAATATACATCCGAATTGACTATCCCTCAAAACAAAATGGGATGTCGTAGTGACTAATGTCTAGGAATCACATAGCAAAACCATGATCGCCAGTACCCTTAGGCCCTCGTGGTGTGCGAGTGACAGAAGCCTGACCATGAGTGTCTACAGACCGCAAATGACTCCTAGAGATGCTTCACGATCGTAACCCCCTGATCTCGCCTCTCATCTCTATCATCTACTCATGTGCCTCCTAGTACATCCTCTGGTACCAGTCTCTCTTGGCCTAAGCACTATCTCTATCAGCTCTTGCCTATTGGACCTCCTATAGAAAGAACTCACTGACAGCTAGCTCTCCCCCCGATGTAGGAACTGCTACCATCTTCTCTCACTTTGCCCTCAGCTCAGCCTCGGTGCACTTAGTTCTCTATCAAAACACCTCTCTCATGTAGACTGCTCTAGTATGGCCTCTGTAGAAATCCTATATCTGATGACATGCATAAAAATCTCAGCATGCTACACAATAGATGATCATGGCAAATGATTTACCTGCACCCGCTGTGCTGAGGCATCTGTCGGTAATATGTCTCCTATGACACAACTCATAAAGTCCCATCATGCGTCTATCCCAACTGCAAGATAGAGAGTGAGGTAGACATTAGACTCCCATATAAAAATCATAGATAATAAACTATACTGAAAGCACAATAAATCAAACCTTACCTAGATCTCCATCTCACCAGGATAGATCTCAGATTGCCAATGGTGTGATGAGTTGTGCTGTCTGATCTATGGCTAGGGGCTTAGGCTTGCTACTCTCCCCTCGCTCTGTCTGACTGGGCCTCACATCGTCTGTAGAAGTAGGAGCATGAGCCTTTGACCACGGCCTCGACTTGGTCTCCTTGTTAGTGTCTACCTCCTGTTGGCTCTATCACGATCTCGCTCTGAAGACATACTATGATGGGACATCCTCAGACTCATCCTCATCCTCATCCATACCCTCCTTGAGATCGTAGTATCCTGCGAAGTCACTAACATCATCCTCCACCCCTGTGTCACTAGTGTGACTGGCCCAAGGTTGGGCATCTTTTGTAGGATGCCCAAGTGGAAAGATAGGTGCAGGCTGTGCTGTGTGCCACCAAGTCTGATATGCTCAGGTACACCTGACATCATCTGTGCTTGATACTAGCTCTACATCCTCAGGACCCTCATCTTCACTAAGTGGTACGTCTACTATAGTCTGTCATCAGACAGTATTCACTCTAACTGCACTCTGAGCTACATGGGCATAGAAAGGATGAACTACAGGAACATCCTGTACCTTCTTGTACTATCATGCCACCTTGTCATAGTAAAACCAAGAGACAGTGTGAGCGAGGCGATAGGCCATCAGCTGATCCCTTTGCATCCAAGCTAACTACCTCTACTCTCCAAGCCATCTAATGAAGCCACAATACTATCTCCAGATGATGTCACCAGGCTGTAATATGTCAAATGCCACTCTCTAGTATAACAGATTATCGTGCCTCTAACACCTAACTAGTGGGTAGGCATAGACATGCAGATGTGTGAAAGCTACCTCTATGGGATAACCCATCGGTCATGTGCACCTAATGTGCTCAAGGGCCCAAACCTGTAATAATGTGCAAACCATTAGACTCTGCATCTCATAGTGGACATATCGCCCTAAGTTGCAATATAGGTACACAAGCATACTACGCCCCCATGCATAGATAGTCGGATGCATCTCCATTGCTCTAATAGTATGAATGAGACCCCCGTGAAGGTGAGTTCCTTGTCCATCTGGTGTAATGGCTAGTGTGACTGACAAATCATGATCCTCTGTAGTAAGGGAATGTCTTTGCATCCCTACTCTAGCAAATGGAGCTGAATGTGTCCTCGCTCTGCCTATGACATGGTGTGACCCAAGTAGTATAATTGACTCTCCTAAGTATACTCCTCTGAGTGATGTCCCACAACCCTCACTATCTCTCCTCGGATCGGTAGTCGAAGGATCCTAAATACATCCTCCAGTGTGATGGTAATCTTGCCAGTTAGTAAATGGAATGTGGAGGTATCTACATCCCATCTCTCCATCGGTGCCATAAGCATCGCGCAATGGAATCTAATTGTGGGCATCTTAAACACCCACCTTAGGCCTACCATCTATAAGTGCTCTCTCTCTACGATTGTCAAAGCGCTAGCACGCTCTCACAGAAGTGCCATCAAACAACCACTTGTGTGCTCTCGCATCTCAGGGACATCCTGCAGGTCAGAAAGAAGGCAAGAGTATCAGAATCTCCGCTAGTGACCAAAACAAACTATCAAAGACTGAATAGAATGCCTATACCTAGGACCTGTGTCCTCTAAGGACCATGGCGCCCTAGGAAAACTAGGGTGCCCCAGGGGGACATTGGCGCTCTTGTGGGACTAGGACGCCCTAGAGAGACTTTGGTGCCCTAGGTGGACTAGGGCACCCCTATCTAGGAACCTTTTCCACCTTCCCCCCTGTGGTACAAACATCGATAAACATAAAAATCAAAACATGATGAAATATGACAGAAGGATGGAATCAGGACCCTACCTCAGCCTGAAAGCATCTCTCTGCCACTCGAGCTCAAAGTATCTCCAGTCATGGTGGATGGTATGAACATTGGCTCAGCATGGTCGTTCTCCTTCTCTCTCTCTCTGCAATAACAAGAAATAAGAATGAGTTAAGTGATAAGTGACAACTCCTTTTACATAAAGTGAGAAATCCTATCCCTAATTAGGTTCAAAAGCGTGCTCTTTCACTCTAGAGCCCTTTTCTTGAGCTGTCGAACTCTGATCTCCGTGCTGTTTGTTACATCAAAATCTTGGTTCCGCTCTCTTTCTCACCCAATGTATGGTGTTGAGTGTTGTTCCTTCAAATAACCCTCACAACACATTCCCCTTGAAATCGATGCGTGATATCTCCTTGTTTCTACTCTCGAACTAAGCAAGCAAAAATAAGGGGGGCATATATCTCCATCGATTTCCTCCCTCACCATGTTCCATCACTTGACCCCTTTAGCATTTTGATATTGACTCATTAGTGGTGGGTGTAGGTTAATTTGATTTTGATCTCTCTGACAAGTGTTCCTTTACAGGATGTGGTTCCTAACTTTGTGGTCTTGCAGGTTGGAGAACTAGGGGCTTCTTCCTGTTCATCGACAATGCTGCAGCTTCCTCTATAGTATCCTTTTGGGTATCCTTTTCATGATTGATGTATTTACTTTCCTTTAGTTGCATATGCATGTAGTGTCATACAACCACTAAAGTGGGGGCTAAATGTAACATCAAAAATTGTCCTTCTATATGGAATGGTACAATTTCCCTCGGTTTAGCTCCTCACTCTTGGTAGTCTCTCAACCTTTTCTTTTTCGGCCTTCCCAAAACCCTGATTGACTTAGTCTAGGAGAAATCTATTCACTTTTTGAGGTAACTAATTGACAGAACCTAGAAAGAGATTTGAGAATAGGCTCCCTTGGACCCCCAAAAAATGTAGATCTGAGCTAAAATTGGGGCCTTGGACTTGGGCACCCGTGTCCTAGTCCTTCTCGGTTTCATGGGATTTTGAATTTTGGTCCACTATCGGTTCCCACCAAGTGCCTTGGGATTCTATTTTCAAATTCTCAATTTTTGTGTGATATCGAGATGTTACTTCAAAATTTGAATTTCCTAAAGCTTGCTGTAAAAAGACATTTGCAATTCATTTTATCACACACAATTCTTATGCAAACTTGATGCCAAAACTCTACTACAATTACCATTGAAGATCAGTGGCTTGTTGAAGCTATTCGAAGAATTCTCTATTTGCTATCTTGGAGACAATGGGTGAAGGTTAGGAATCAAGATCTTGAGTCTATCTTGATTTTCCTAGGGTTTGTACACCCTTTGCATGATTGGGACAAGGGTTGAAGCCTCCAACATCAAGCTTGGAGATCCTTCATGGACATTGCTGATTCAGCTTCTTGTTCATGCAAGTCTTCATTTGTTTCATCTCCTCGAGGTGAAGTTGTATGTGTTTATTGATTCAAAGCAAGTTGTTGATCTTCCCTTGATTGAGACATCTAGTGTTTGATTTTATGCATACACACATTGTTAGGTTTGGACTCACTTCTGCAAATCTTTTCTTTTAGCTATTGTTGAGGTAGAAATACCAAAGATGGGGCTTGACTGAGGCAAGCTCCTGTATAGCCACAACAATTTCATTCTTTTGTATGTGTAGATCGTGTTTCATAGGTTCTGGCAAAAAGAAGCTACAGGATGAAGGATATTACAGATACAGTCACGACAAACATTCAGATTTTTAGATTCTGAGACTTGTGGGACATTAGAACAGGTGCCCTAGTCCAACCAAGTGTTTCCTCTGGGATCTGGTAGCCATTTTATAGTCTCAGACACCTTGTTTAGAAGATTTTGATGTTTAGAATTTTGTAGGACATTGGAGTGGGCACCCTAGTCTAGGAAGCCCTCAAAATCTGGGTACTATGTCTCTGGAACCTCTCCTCTGCACCTCTGTGATTAGTTTTACCATTTGTTTCATCAGTTTCTGTATATTCTTGATATGAGGCATAATTAGGGTTTTACTTGGTTAAAAGGTAAACACTTGGTGAAATCTTGATTAGGGCCTTAGGTTTCATAACCATGCAAGCAAAAAGGGGAGCTAAAGTGATTAGAAGCCTATCTCAAACTAACTCTTTATCATCCCCAATGTTTAACTTTGAGAAAGGGTAGTGTTTGATCTAGTAAACAAAACTATCATTTTTCACACCAAATAAGATGTAATATTGACAAAAAATGATAATTTAAAACTGATATCATTTACAAAATCTTGCATCGGCCTTTTCAGGCTAGTCGACGCTTCTCTGGTTATACTAAAACATTCACATACACCACCGACTCAAACAATCAAGTTATATCGATAGTATTCAAGTTGACACAGTCATCTTATCACATTGCATAGTTTATACAAAATACTAAAAGGATAACCCAATTTAGTTAAAATGATTATCCAAGACAAGCATTCATTGAAATTATCTTTGTCTTATAAAACATAACCTACAAGATTATTTACCTGACAACGAAAGTTTATAGTGGTATATGGGCAAGTAGTAAGCTTCTATGTTTGTCCCAAATGACCACGTTCTTCACTTTACTTTTACCTCCTTCCTTACTACACACCACAGGTTCTCATCTACCGATTACCCAAACTCAGTAAACAAAACATATGCACCCAAAAGATGCACCATTGACTAGCCAAGTCATGGCTTTAAGAGCTCAAACAGACTCATAATGAGTCATCCTCTTTGTTCACTCCCACTCTAAGTAGTTCAAAACTCAATTAATTCCAATGGTATTTGCTTTATAATTTGACTCCAAACATAGCTATAAATATGCAAAAATTGACAAATGTTGATGATGAAAACATCATCTGAGGAGATCAGCGATGGAAGCTAAGTTATCTGTCACTCCTCTTATAAGAGGTTGCCAACTCATAACTAACTTTGAGCAATCAGTTACTCTTAATGAGTAAACTCGATCCATCATGTTTTAATCATTTAAGGAACTCCTCAATAGATGCCTAAGGCTGCTCAACTAAAAACCATAATAATATATCATGAGGCATTACCTCATTCGACTCATATATATATATATATATATATATATATATATATATATATATATATATATATATATATATATATATATATATATATATATATATATATATATATATATATATATTATTTTCATATCATTATCTCTATTTGATTTTATGATTTAATTTAATAAAAGGATGTACTAAAACAAGAATTACAGATAACGTGATTGGGTTGAGCTAGTCTCCTCATCATGATCCATTGATGAAACATGTCACCTTAACTTGATGATAAAGTCTTAACGTTAAGAATTGGTTAAAACACCTCAAGTGACTTAGTAATAATATGACAACCATTTTACGACAATAACGTCATAATATTTACGTTAAATGTAAATAGTCATAAATCAAACTCAAATGACGTCGTTAATGTTATTAACGACTAAGACAACTTAATATAACTTAGAAAGATTTGAAAACAATATCGACTCCCTATTGATTAGGTTCAAAAGTAAACTGACAAAACAAGGCTTACTTCTTACAACACATTGGTTTACATTTTCCTTAAACACTCATAACTTAGTTTGTCAAATAAACCACTCACAACCCGAGGTCTATATCTCTCTCCTAGAAAGATACTCTCTCTCTTTTCTCCGAGAGTCACATGATAACCTATAATTCTTGTTTCAACTTGTTACTAAACAATATGTGATCAATGCATCATTATTCAATTAATTCAAATAATAAATCAATTCTCATAATTCAAATATTAAATTGATAACAACATAATCATTCCTATAATTTCAATAAATGACATTCAATATAATCTATATTTTTCCTTGTCATTAATCTAAACATCATAATAAATTTACTTATGTCCAAGTAAAAAGTAAAAGAATAGGAAGACAAAAATTGGGGATGTAACATATCCTTGCCCTAAAGATTCGTCATCCTCGATGATATAAGGTATTAAAAAGTAACTAAAAAGCAAGTTCATTATTTTCAACTGGTAACATTAATAAATAAATGAGGAAATTTTTGATAAAATTCATGGTAATCCTCCCATGTAGCATTTTCCTCAGCATATTGGTCCCATTAGACCTTGTATTGCAAGACCTCTCTGTTACACAAGCGGAGATTGTACGTTTCTAACACCTTGAGTGGCTTAATCGTGACTAGCCCTGGGTCTTGCATCCATAAAGAATTCCAATTCAAAATATGATTATTACCTGCAATAAATTTCTTCAAATAAGACACATGAAAAACATTGTGCATTTTAGATAAGGTTGGTGGTAGAGCAACTCTGTAGGCAACCGGATTGACTACTTCAAGCACTTCAAAGGGCCCCACATATGTAGGGGCCAGCTTAGAAGACTTCCCAAACTTAATAGAACTTTTCTATGGTTTAACCCTCAAAAACACTTTTTCTCCAACAAAGAATTGCCTTGGAACACGTTTTGCGTCTGCATAGCTCTTTTACCTATCATTGGCTTCTGCCAATCTATTTCTGATCAACTTTACTTTCTCTTCCATTTCAACTAGCATTTCTGGTTTGATGCTAATCCTATCCTCTAGCTTATCCCAGCTTATAGGAGTTCAACATCTTCTTCCATACAATTCTTTGAATGGCGCCATCTTAATAGCAGAATGATAGGAATTATTGTAAGCAGATTCCACAAGTGGTAAGTATTCTTCCCACTTATATTGTTGATGCATGCAATACATTTGCAACAAGTCTTCCAAGCCCTGGTTAACTCTCTCAGTTTTCCCATCAGTTTCAGGATGGTAAGTTGTACTCACATTGAATTTAGTCCCTAGTGTAGAAAACAAAGTTTGCCAAAATCTTGATGTTACTTGCACATCTCTATCCAAGATAATCTTTTTAGGGAAGCCATGCAATCTAAACACCTCTTGCACAAATTTGCGAGCTAACACAAGTGCTCCATCAATCAAATTCCTTGGTATGAAATGTACAACCTTTGTGAGTTTATCAACTACCACTAAAATGGCATCATGTCGATTCCTTGACATAGGAAGACCTTGAACAAAGTCCATGCTAATAACTTGCCATTTCCACTCCAGTACATCATGTGGATACAACAATCCTGTGGGATGATGATGCTCTACTTTAACCCTTTGACATTCTAAACAACTTGCTACAAATCTTGTAGCATCATTCTTCATTCCTTTCAAGAAATAAAGAGGTTTAACATCCGCTAGAAGTTTGGTCACTATTGGATGTCCTAAATACAGTGCAATATAAACTTCTTTCCATACTAGATCCCTTAATCCAACTGAATCAGGAACATAAATTCTATCTTTATACCTCAATAGTCCATCTGACTCAAGCAGAAAACCATCATACCTTAGATCTTTAGGATTATCTTTCAGAGATTGCTTAACCTGCTCATAAAATTCATCACCAGACAAATTTTGCAATACCAAATCTTTGAAATTTCCACAAATAGAAATAATAGAAGCTATATGTCTTCTACGACTCAAAGAATTAGCTACTCTATTCTCTTTTCCTTTGATGTAGTTTATCTCAAAGTCATAGTCAGATATCAATTCTAACCATCTCCTTTGTCAAGCATTCAAATGCAGTTGTGAGAAAATATATTTAAGACATTGATGGTCTAATTTAAGTACAAAAGTCTTTCCCAACAAATAATGTCTCCACATTTGTAAGGCATGAGTTACTGCTGCCAATTCTAGATCATGAGGTGCATAATTTTTCTTATAGGATTTCAATTTCCTTGAATCATATGCTATGACTCTTCCTTCTCGCATAAGCACTCCTCCTAATCCTTCTCTGAAGGCATCTGTGATTACCTCAAATTATCCTTCAGAGTCAGGGACTTTCAAGATTGGAGTTGTAGTTAACTTTTCTTTTAAAAGATCAGATGCTTCTTGACACTTCTCTGTCCATTCAAATCTCTTTCCTTTCCTCTGTAGGGAAGTGATTGGACTAGCAATACTGAACAAACTTAGAACAAACTTTCTATAATAGCCTACTAGGCCCATGAAATTACGCACCTCATGCACATTTGTTGGTACCGGCCAATCCAGAATAGCTGTGATTTTTGCAGGATCAATAGATATTCCATTAGCTAATATAATATGACCTAGGTATGGAATCTCCTTCTGAAAGAATGTGCACTTAGATAGTTTCCCATATAAGTTATGTTCTCTTAATCTTTACAAAACAATTTGCAGGTGCTATTGATGTTCTTCCTCATTCTTAGAATAAATGAGTATATCATCTAGAAAGACTAAAACAAACTTATCCAAACAATCTCTGAATATACTATTCATAAGATTCATGAATGCAGTAGGTGCATTTGTCAAACCAAATGGCAACACTGTGAACTCATAGTGTCCATATCTGGTTCTAAAAGTTGTCTGATGAATATCTTCATCCTTCAGTCTTAACTAATGATATCCTGATTATAAATCAATCTTTGAAAACATAGCAGCTTCACTCATCTGATCAAAAAGATCATCAACGCATGGCAAAGGATATTTATTCTTTACCATTGCTTTATTAAGCATATGATAATCTATACACAAATGAAGGGTTCCATCCTTCTTCTTAACAAAAATAATCGAAGCACTCCAAGGTGAAACACTGGGTCTGATTAAACCTTTTGCCAACAATTCTTGTGATTGTCCTTTCAATTCCATTAACTTTGTTGTTGTCATATAGTAGGGTGCTTTTGATATAGGCTTAGATCCTAGTTTAATGTCAATAGAAAAATCAAAAACCCTCTTGGGAAGCAATCCTGAAAATTCTTTTCGAAACACATCTTGAAATTCCTGAAGAAAAGGATACTTTTCCCTAAAAGATAAACTAGGGTTTTCTACCCCTTCCTCCACTTGTTCCATTTTGACTGCAAACAACTGACAACCTTTCCTTCTATCCCATTTGAATTGCTTGGCAGAGATAGTTCTAATTTTAACTTCTCTTTGAATGCCTTGGAATCGGGTCAAATTTCCCAAGTCATCTAAGCATTCAACTGTTTTTGAAAAATAGTCAACCTTAGCTCTATGTTTCCATAACCAACTCATTCCTAGGATCACATCATAGGAACCTAAGGGATCTACATACAAATTTACTTCAGTTGAGAAACTAGGAAGGTCAACTTTTGCTTCAAACAAACATTTATCTACCTGAGTCTTAGATTGGTTAGCATATTCTACTGACCAAGGTTTGGACATATAACCAGATTTTCTAGAAAATTTATTCAAAATTCTAGGAGAAACAAAGTTTTATGTGGCTCATGTATCAATCAAAATAGATATAGGGACTTCAAACAAAGTAACTGTCATCTCAATGGGTGTGATTTGATACTCTACTTGATGATTGTTGAGAGATGCATGAATCCTCTACTGGAATGCTTCTTGTTAAGTAGGTAGTGCAGTACCTTTTTGTTGACCATTTTGATTCTTGTTAGAGTAGCATTTTGCATAATGGTTGCCCCCACAAGTAAAGCATCCTCCAATGGGTCCTTTCTTATCAGAAGTCTTACCATTGTTATCCTCATTTCTTTTGTAGTTGCCATTCTTCTTCTTATTACCAGATCCACCTTTGTTCTTCTGAGGTCCTTTATCCTTTCTCTTGTTATCATAGCTCTTTTCATATCTTTTCTTGTAGGGTTGATTGTTAGGAGTCCCATTAAACCTCTTGTGGCTTCTATCATGATAAGTCGAGATGGATTTCAACTTTTGCTTTTGCTTGATCGCCTTCTCATACACTTGATCCATTGTTGTGGGACCATGTACATCCACTTGACCACCAATTTGAGCATTTAGGCCCATGATGAATTTTTTGATCCTGAATCTCTCATCCTTTTGATACTATGGAACATATTTCAGGAGTCGAGTGAATTTTTCTCCATATTCTACCACTGTCATATCTCCTCGCTGAATGTTCTAAAAATTAGTCAGTTTCTGATCAAAATAGAGTTGTGGTAACCATCTTTTGCAAAAGTGTTCCATGAACTCATTCCAAATTACCCTTAGAGAGCTCAAATTCAATTCCATCTTTTTATTCATCCACCAAGTGGATGTTTCTCATGCCATTTGGAATGCTCCCCATACTGCCTTGGTCACCTCTAAGTAATTCCTTATCTTGAAGCACTTTTCCATCTCTATTAACCAAGCTTCTACAGCATCTCTAGTTTTTGTCCCATCAAATTTTGGTGGAACAACCTTCTTCATATCCTTAGAGAGCTCCATGGTCAATCTATCCTTTGCCTCTTTATGAGGTTCGGTACTCTTACTTTGATCTTCATGATTTTCTCTGCTTTCACCATGAGAGTTTTCACCTCCTCCCTCAATATTCCCTTTATCATCCACCTTATTTTGCAAATCACCCAATCTTTTCTTGGTTTCCTCAAGCATGGTTATGATTTGGTCCAGCTTATTATTTGGCGGTTGGTTTTCCTGTTCACTTTATCCTCGGTTAGTTCTTGTCCACACCATGTTTATCGATTTCTCAAACTTGAGAATATTGAGTTGTCCATTAGTTCATGATTATAATGTAACCCATTAAATCTAAACATAATACTCAATTTAAACAATAGTTTGGCACAAAACAACTCTTTTTTATGTATTTATTTTCAAAAGTAAAGAGTTTCCTTCTTTATACAAGAAATGAATTTAAAATTCATGCTCAAGAGGAGTATATCCCTCAGACTCATTTTCAGATAAATAATCTTGAGGTATATAACACTTTGACTCACTATCGGACCTAACTTCTATGATCTCAACAGTTGAGGGTATGCAAGGATCTCACCTAACCATAGTTGTTTCCTCATCTTTAACCCTTTCCAAGTACACCTTTCTCACTCACTTGATTTGAGTTAAGGCAGTCACTAGAGTTTTCGTATCACTTAACCAAATGTCACTCTCATCATTGGTTCCCTCAAAGGTTTTGATAATGGCCTCATGTTCTCTTTTTACTTTAAGGAAATGTTGACTCAAATTAACAGACTTTCTTGTTGTCTTTTTAAAATGTACCATCTTGGCATAGAAATTTTCAAACATTAGCTAACCACATAATGTTGACTACAGGCAAGCATAGTGGTCTCATAAGCCCTAGTGCTAAACCTGGTAGCTCTAATACCATATGTAACATCCATATTCTAAAAACATAGTAAAACTAGAAATTTACCAGAGTAACTCAACAAGGTAAAAATGAGATAGAGAATTTTTTTCTTTTATTCAACAAATAATCAAGTAACTACAATTACAAGATTTCTTTTTACAAAATACAATAAACCATATTGTCTTTCTCATTTACAATGTTTACAAATGTAAATCCTTTACATATACAAATTTGGTAAATACAAATTTGGAATAAATACTGTTGAATATATGACATCTTTATCACAAGTCCTAGCATGTTTCCTACTTGGAGAGAGCATCTTTCTAGTGATTTACCTCCATCCACAGACTGGCAATCTCCCACACATCTTCCACATAGGAAGTGGCCCTACCCTTCATGAGGAATATAGACCTTAGGTGACCAGTGGTAATTTGCCTTTCCTAAGTACATAGTGTTGTATTCTACTGAACTATATCAACCATACAACCCTATATACCCTCTAGCTAAGTATGACTTCCGATAGGATGAGCAATCTGAATACAGTGAACTGACAATGCATGTAGAAAACAAATGCATTACTTTGGCCAAACTTTTTAATATCAATATCATTCATAATGAACATAGTCGTTGTGTTCACCCACCCATACTCAACTTGGATACTATCATATTCTTGCAGTTATTCACCCTGATTATATTTATGTAAATGGTTTAATCATCTTGTGATGATAATAGTTTTCTTAGACTTAGATAAGTCCAAATGACATAAGCATTCATTTGGTTCATATTCGACTCCAGCGTTTTAAAACAACCCTTGAATAATACCATATTTCCATATTTATCATATGTCATTTCTGCAAGCTAAAGTTCATAATTGACCTTTGGTTTAACTCAACCATAGTTAGGTATACAATAAATCTTGTTAAGATTTTATCTTCTATTCAAAAAGAATAAGAATACCTATTCAAATAAACTCCACGTGATGCCATTGATCATCGCTACATATATAAACTCATATAATTTTACACAAAGTTATTTCTATATAGACATAGTCTATAACTACACAATGGTTTACTATAGGCTGAACTCATCAAGATTTCTAGTATAGATATGAAAAGATCTTTGACATTTTATCCCGTTCATCTAACTATCCCTAGTTCTTCTGCCATTCAATAGGCTACACCATAGTCACCACAGACCACCAAGAATCTAGGTTCTTTGGATAAGATATCATTTAGACAATGTAAAGGAATGAAAACAAGATTGGTTTCAAAATAATATTGACACCACTAAATACTTTATACATATTACTCTTGGTTGGTAAGTTTACTAAAATGAAAACCATTTACACTAATCTCAATAAGAGTTGATACATGTCTATCCTATGATAAAGTAATCGACTTATTTCAAAATGATTGCTCATTCAACAGAGCCACTGGTTTTCTAAACACTGGATAACTATAACAATTTCCAACTAATAATGTTCGAGTATTTCCTGAACAATAAAAAGGTCTACTTATTGATTTTAAGACAGATGTAATATTGACCAAAAATGATAATTTAAAACTGATATCATTTGCAAAAGCTTGCATTGGCCTTTTTACACTAGTCGACACTTCTCTAGTTATACGAAAACATTCACATACACCACGAACTCAAACAATCAAGTTATATCGATAGTATTCAATTTGACACAATGGGCTTATCACATTGCATAGTTGATACAAAATACTAAAAGGATAACCAGACTTAGTTAAAACGATTGTCCAAGACAAAAATTCATTCAAATTATCTTTGTCTTATAAAACATAACTTGTAGGAGTATTTACCTGACAATGACGGTTTACAAAGGTATATGGGTAGGTAGTAAGCTTTTGTGTTTGTCCCAGATGATCACGTTCTTCACTTTACTTTTACCTCCTTCCTTACTACCCACCACAGGTTCTCTTCTACCGATTACCCAGACTCGGTAATGAAAACATATGCACCCAAAAGATGTGCCATCGACTAGCCAAGTCATGGTTTAAGAGCTCAAACAGACTCATAATGAGTCATCCTCTTTGTTTACTCCCACTCTAAGTAGTTCAAAACTCAATTAATTCCAACGGCATTCGCTTTATGGTTCGACTCCAAACACAGCTATAAATATGCAAACTTCGACAAATCTTGATGATGCAAATATCATCTGAGGAGATCAGTGATGGCAGCTGAGTTATCTGCCACTCCTCTTATAAGAGGCTACCAACTCATAACTAACTTTGAACAATTGGTTACTCTTAATGAGTAAATTAGATCCATCATGTTTTAATCATTTAAGGCACTCCTCAATAGATGCCTAAGGCTGCTCAACTAAAAACCATAATAATATATCATGACGTATTACCTCATTCGAGTCATATATATATATATATGATTAAATCAAATATTATTTTCATATCATTATCTCTATTTGATTTTATGATTTAATTCAATAAAAGAATAATACTAAAACAAGAATTACGGATAACATGATTGGGTTGAGCTAGGCTCCTCATAACGATCCGTCGACAAAACACATCATCTTAACTTGACGATAAAGTCTTAACGTTAAGAATCAAGGTTAAAACACCTCAAGTGACTTAGTAATAATATGACAACCATTTTATGACAATAATGTTGTGATATTTACATTAAATGTAAATAGTCATAAATCAAACTCAAATGACATTGTTAACATTATTAACGACTAAGACAACTTAATATGACTTAGAAATATTTGAAAACAATATCGACTACCTATCAATTAGGTTTAAAAGTAAACTGACAAGACAAGGCTTACCTCTTGCAACACATTGGTTCACATTTTCGTTAAACACTTATAAATCGGTATTGCAAATAAACCACTCATAACCCAAGGTCTATATCTCTCTCTTGGAAAGATACTCTCTCTCTCTCTCTTTTCTCCGAGAGTCACCTGATAACCTATAATTCCTATTTCAATTTGTTACCAAACAATATGTGATCAGTGCATCATTATTCCATTAATTCAAATAATAAATCAATTCTCATAATTCAAATATTAAATTGATAACAACATAATCATTCCTATAATTTCAATAAATGACATTCAATATAATCCATATTTTTCCTTGTCATTAATCTAAACATCATAATAAATTTAATTATGTCCAAGTAAAAAGTAAAAGTATAGCAAGACAAAAATTGGGGATGTAACAAAATGATTCAAAAACAAACAAGGTGATTGCCCCTATCAAGCTAAAAACTGATGATCGATTGGATTGATTAATGATGGCAATGGTTGGTGATTGATAGTGTCTGGTTTCAAGAAATGAAACATGTCGTATAAGATGGCTGGTCTGGTTTCAACGATGCAACATCATCTATAAGACAATTGATATGATTGATGATGATTGATTGATTGATAATGTCTGGTTTCAGGAATGAGACACCTTGTATAAGATGTCTGGTCTAGTTTTGAGAGTGCGCTAACCTGTATAAGATAATTGATATGATTGATTGATAGTGATGTTGATGTGGGAATGATTTATCCCAAGAACAACACGTAGATTATGTTGTTGATATGGGAATGATATATTTCAAGAACAACACTAGGATTGGGAAAGATATATCCCATTGATGATGATGATGATTGATCGATTAGGATTGCAACAAGGTTACGAACAAGACCATTGATGCAATTGGATAATTTGACTTGATTGATCGACTCGATTGGTATTGATTAAGGATACTTGCATTTGGATCATTGTTGCTTTGAATGATTTGATTGATTTGGATTGATTTTGATGATTTGATTGATTTGATGGATTGATTTGATTGATTTGGATTTTTATTGCTTGAGTTTTTTGTTGGAAATTTGATTTTTTATGTATTTTTCAAATGTTTTGATTTTTTTGGATCATTGGTTTGTTTTGGATGTTTAGCATTAGATTGTGTGGATAGCATTTGGATAGCTACCAATGACAAGGGAAAAACAAACTGAAAGGCAAAGATGATGACAGGATGCATATGGATAAAAGGATTGGATGATAAGATAAAGGTAGGATTAGATGGATGGAGAAGAGGATGGGCGATAGGATGAAAGTAGGATTAAAATATTAGTAATGGGATAAATGTAGGATTGGATGGGTGGATAAAAAGGATATGCCATAGGATAAATGTATAATTTGGATGGATAAAAGAATGGATGATAGGATAAAGATAGGATGGATATAAGGAGTGGCGATAGAAGGATAATGGATGGGATATATATGATAGATGGATGGAGGGAGTCTAGGATGTGATCTCCAAGGACTACGTCACATAGGAATAAAATGCCCCCATTCTAGATATTATGCCTTAGGATTTAACAAGGTCATTTTGATTAGGATGCGTGATGAAGATAATGTTTGGAAGGGATGAATGGACTTGGTAGCAGATGGATGTGTTAGGATATTATTAGAAATGGATAGGTTGAATTTGGAGTATGATAAGAGGTGTCAAAAGTATTTTTCAACATTTTCCCCTACCCTCATAAAGATCAAAAGGAGGAAGGGAAGATGGAAGGTGCAATAAGGAAGGTATGATGGGTAAGGATGGAAAGAGAGGATGGAAAATGATAGTATAGGATACAGGATAAGATAGGATGGGATAGATGAGACAACATGCCCCCAAGTGTAAATCACATACATAATAAACTACACATGATGCATGTTTGCCAGGTTTTCATCATGGTACTTATCTAAGGTGCCATAAAAATTGGTTTCACCAGTGGATGAAGGATTTATCTTTACTATTTTGAATTTTTTTTGTAGGGGATATTTGGATGGATAGGTAGGGACTTAATTTTTTGTTCCCATAGCAATATGGTAATGTCCCATGACGGATAGAAGTCACTCACATAGACTATGTCAAATGTCATTATGCTCATAGATGTTGCTAGGGGATTGCATGAGAGAGAGACATATTAGGTGCATAGTGAATTTTGATGTGGATTATGAAAGGTTCATGCAAGGATGGATAGGGGATAGTGGATTATGATGTGGACTATGTATGGAAGGATAGTGGATTAGGATGGAGATAAAGCAATAGATAGAAGCACTTATTCAAAAGCATGGACCATAGGGATATGATGGAAGAAATAAGTGGGATAGTAGATAGAAGACTAGGGATATGGAGGTATGTGGAAGTGTTGTGGCATGGAAGGGAACCAAGACCAACAGTTGAACACACAGAATTGGAGTTTGAAGCTTTTTATTGGAAGGGGGATTTGGGAGTAAAGGAGATGTTATCTTAGGGGATTGCCTATTCAAGACTTTAGGGACCCAAATGGACTTATGGATTTTAAGATTTTTTTATGGGGAGTGGGATATTTGGGATTTTACAATTGTAGATGCTCCATTTGAATTAGGTGCTTTTTGCTTGGGGACCCAAACCGTTTTGAATTTGAAATTCTCTTTTTGAGATGTGGACTTGGGTAACCTTTTTGATTTTTGATTTTGCTTTGATTTTTTGCATTGGTACCCTATGGCATGAGGATTATTAGGATTCTTTGCTTTATGGGTGGAGGCATCCAAATTTTTATTTTTGAATCCCATCGGGGTGTTTGTGATAGCTTCATGTTTAGTCAATGTGTGCATTTGTTGATCATGATTAGGAATTGTAGGTCATTTATAGTAATTGGATGTATGGATGGAGGGATTAATGGACTTGTGGCTAAAGTGATAAGGGGGTTTGAGGATGGGAATATTAGGAGTTGGAAGGAGTGGTGGTAAAGTGGATGGAGGGATGTTAGGAGTTGGAAGAAGTGGAGGTAAAGTTGATGGAGGGAGATGGATGGTCACATGCTTTTTGGCTTTTTTAGGATGATGGAGTAGGGATGGCAACATATGTTTTAGGACTATGATAGCATGTATGGGATTTGGGGTGGAAGGATGTGGATTTAGGAGGCATGGAGGTATTACAAACATCTTGATATTGTTTTCTTTGGGGTGTATGTCCAAGACCATATGATCATGTAGGGATTTTGACATGGATAGGCTCCAAAATACCTTGTTCACGAAGGGCTAAGCCTTTACCTTGATAGTTCATTTTTTGGAGTATGTGATGGACAATGAGACTATGTGAGTTTTGGACACTAGACTTGAACTAATTATTGGATGGAGAAGGCAAGGTGGTAGACAATAGTTGCTATTCTCATAAGAAAGAACACTCATGGATGACACTAACAAGACTATGTGGATAGGTTGATGGATTTGAAATGGGATCAATATGAGATGGTCAAGGATAAATAGGATCTTGATTATCATTATGCTTATTAAGATCCAATATATTTGTTTGATCATCTATGAGCTTATGGGGACCAAGTGTCTCATCAAGGGAAGTGGATGTTGTGGGATGATGGATAGGACTAAGTGGAGGATGGAAAGGAGTAGTTTGGATATCTTGTTTGTGGATGGTTATAGGATTATGGATAGGTGGATTGATAATCTTTTGACCATGGAATGCATAAAGTTGACTAAGAGGATCATTATGGTTTTATTGATCATATATAGGATCTCAATCATATATGGGAGCTTGATCATAAATAGGATTAAGTGTGCTAATGATGTGATCATTTTGTTCATGGATAGGCTCATCATCATAGATAATATCTTGATAATAAAGAAGGTATAGGTTGTGAATGGGTTGAATGGAAGGGATTTGATCTTGATTTGTATTAGAGGCTAATGTTTTCACGTGCTTAGGACTAGACTCTTGACATAGCTCTTGTGGTTTAATGGAAGTGGAAGTGGGAGACTCTTGGAGAGATTTGATAGGTTCTTGACAATCACTACCATGAGGGTACAATGGATTTTGACTTGGTCGCATAGGGGGGAATCTTCCATAGGCTCAATAGGTTGCACGGACTACATGATGGGTTTAGAAGATTAAGCATGATGTTTGAAGATTTTTGGATAGTTTAAAGGATAGCAATTTGATGGCATGAGGGTGGTGGTTGATTCCTTACTACTATCCAATGGATCAGATCCTTCATAAGTATATAGGTGGATGGATAATATAATGGATGAAAAATAATGGTAGAATGTGTAGGCTTATGATTAATATTAGGATTGCTTGTACTAGATGGGGATGAAATTGGATGAGTAGATTTGGATTTCTCCATAACTTTTCTTTTGCTTTTAGATTTTGCAAAGAATCTTTGGAGAAAATACTGCAAGAATTCATTGGTTAATGGATTAGAGCTTGGAAAGTTTGATGGTGGTGTTGGTGTAGGAGTAGTAGGCTTTGGAAAAGGCATTCTATTGGATGGTGATGGAGGGATGATATGATTGGACTTAGCTGGGAGATTTGATGGTTTAGGCTTTAAGTGTGTTGAGGATTGACTTAATGGATTAGGATTATATGATGGAGGTTCCATATGGATGGATGGATGAGGAGGACTAGTAGATGGATTGGTGTATGATTCCAAACTTGAGATGGTATTTCCCTTGTCAAAGGTAGCATTAAGATGCCTTAAGGATTCTTAATTTTGGTGTGAAGAGTGACTAGTACTAGCATGTTCATGTTTTGGAGGATTTTGAGATGGATATTAAGGAATATTTATGAGATTAGTTTATGTGGAGGGACTAGGTTGGCATGATGATGGGGTTGACTCATGGAATTGGGATGTTGATGTGGTAGAACAAGGTTGTAGTTGTGGTTTTTGGGATAAGATTTGTTGTTGTTGTGGTTGTTTGGTTTGGGATTGGTAGGTGGATATGAGTTGTTGGATTTCGACTAGGGGTTGTTGTATTTGTATTGATTATTGTTTTTGTTGAAGTGGTTGAATGATGGTTTGTAGTCATTGTATGGTTTGTTGGTCTAGTGGTTGTTCTATTTGGTGGAGTTTTTGGATGATGTTTTGTAGTTCTTGTGCTAGGATCTTTTGCTCTAGTGTTGGGATGGTGTTACACATATGTTGAAGTCTTCATATTTTGACTTGTTCCCCCAAGTATGACTCATAATCTACAAAATTCTCATCATTATTAGAGCTAGGAGGAGGGCCCCCTTGGAGTATGAGTTTGGGTTTTGGATTTTTCCTAGATTTGTTTATGATCACAACCATTTTGACAATTAAGGATTGGATTAGGTTCAAGGATGCGAATTTGAGTAAGATGATGATAAATGAATTAGGTGGGAAATGGATGGATCAGATGATTTGATTGATTAAAGAGCTTCTTAGGATTCACAATGACAGATGGTGAGAAGAATGTACTTAAAGAACAAAAACAAAATGTCCAGATGTGTAATAGGAAGTAGTATAAGCATAATGTGTATGTTCAATAGCCCTTAAGGCCAAATTTCCACAAGTCTCAACATAATTGAATACACTTAAAAAAAATCTTATTCTACCTAAGGTAAATGGCCAATGGTAGCTTGTTTAAGCCCACAACTTGGAATTTCCTTCGACACCAATGTATGAACACCTATGTGGTGTATACACTTTTATCTTTGCAAGAGAGTATAGGTAAGGGCCTCCAGGACTGGAAGGATAACCCGATCACCCTCTCCTCAGAAAGGCAACAAGTAGCTTATACTAAACCCAAGAATTTTTGTCTCATCTTAGGGGAGCCATATGGTGAGTAACTTTAGAGAACATATTCTCTTGCATGGAACAAGACACCAACAACTCAATCAATAGGGTAGGCTTCTAACTTAAGGTGTCTAGTAAGAATTCAGGGACTTGATGCTCATTCATGTGGTAGTGACTCACATAAGAGCCTATCCCAACCACTTACATCAATCCTTCAAAAGGAAAGAATGGGGTTAACGTATCTCATACACAAGTGTGTGTATACTGGTGAACTTTTAGAATAAGTATACATCACCAAGAAGTCTACAAATTTCATCTCAATCATTTATATAGCGAACAGAATTGAAAATACTGCTTAGAGTCATCCCTTGGGGTGAGTACATGTTTTCCCACAAAGGAAGACTCTTCTAAAAATAAAAAGAAGATAGAACAATTTCTCTTACATCCAAGATCCGTTGAGAGGCAAGGGGAGAGGATACTTTTGTTCTACCTTAGGATCTACTAACATGAAGTGTGCAAATGCACTAGACACATCAAACACTTAGGTTCTTTTTAAAACACCAATTGAAATGTTCCTATGTTAACATGCAAACACACAAAAGGATCGTGCAACAAACGTATTAGTATTTTGCCAAATTTTGTGTCTTTGATAGGTGTAAAGCTGCAAGAAAACATTAGCACAAGACAAATGAATCCCACAAAAACTCACAAAATGTTAAATGTGTTGTGAGAGAAAAATATTTGATGTTGTAAAATGAAAGTCATAATTTCAAATGATTATACCTGAAGATTTGTGATGAATTTGACAAAATGGATTAGGTCATTGTGTAGTTTATCGAATCACCTTTCCAACGCCTATAATATTGTGAAAATCCGATGAGAAACAAGCAACTTATGATTATTTATGCAAAACAACCTCCTAGGGCTAAAAGTGGATACCATGGTGGTTTACAAACTCTATATTTGGCAGTCAAATGTCATGTGGTCACATGTACAGTTTCCTCTCTGGCAGATAAAGTTACCATTTGCAGTTTACAGCATGCTAGTCATCTAGCGGTTTCAGATTTTAACGCTACACAATGTTTGAAGTTTGAGGCTAGTCTTTTTAAATCTTTACATTAGACATTCATCTCATGCCTCTTATTCACAAGATCTCAAGTTCATTTTGCAAAAGTGAAGTCTTAAACCACAATAAAAAGTAACTGTCGCGGGTTAAAAGGTTATAAAACACAATGTAATGTTTACCAACATTCACAATTTTGAGACTCAAATCACCATTTGAATATTATCAAGGAAAACATATTATTGTCACAAATGATAAGCATAGCTTTTACGCATTGAGTAACACCTACGAAAAAAAGAAACACGGAAAATATTATCGAATGGATAAAATATGTGAAACCAACGAATGAACAAGCTGCAGATGATAACCATATACACAAGATTCGTTGTTCTCTTATACTATCAAATGTTGCCAAGTTTCCTTAGACTCAGATTAACGTAGAATTGATTATTTCAAGCTTGCCATAATAACAACAAAACCCACACAATGCAAAGGAAAATATGATAGTAGCACTTGCACTCATAAAAGATTCAAGGACTATGCCAATAAAAACAACATATGATTTTGATAAATTATGGTTTACACCTGTACGGTCCATAATAGAGTCAGAATACGCCGATAGAAATAACAAAGAAAGATTTTCCTGCATTTGTTTTCATAAGTAATTCAAGGAATTATGCCAATAGGAACAACATACGAGATTAGAAAACTTTCCTGCATGATTTCATGTGCAGTAATAGATTGAAGGAATAGGCCGATATAGACAACCGATGAGTTTTATAGGGTTTTCTTGATTTGCTTTATGGCTTGAGATAGTTACGAGATGAAAAGTTTTAAAAAACCGTAAGTGGTTGGCAGCATTAAAAAGATACTACACCAAATTAGTGATGAAATCACCATGAATGGTGGCCTTAGAATGTCTCCCTATTAGCAAAGCATGTTCTTCTAACACTCTTAAGAAACCTTATGGTGACTAGCTCACTATAGGTAAAAATGCATTGGAGATGCCTATCCGATACTCACCCTATCTACACTTGGATTAGAAAATTTGTCCGTTATTAACAGTTGCACCCATAAGAGGTTCAAGTAATATAGCGATAGGAATAACTGATGAGTTTAGAGACACAACAAGTTTAAAAAATCTTTTGGCGTGAGGTTTAGTACATTGTGATTGTGCAATAGTATGCCGATAGGATAAAACAACAAGTTCAAGAAATTAGAATAGCAACTTTTAACACAAGGATATTCTGATACAAAGAACACAAGAGTAGTAACACAAGAACAAATAAATGTCTGGCTTTGCAATGTGTATCTAGGTCTTGCACCAAATCCTGTAAGTTTTCACACTACTAAAACACTTGCAAACAAATGATCAGAGGGGTTCACGTCAGATTCACCAATGTTTACATGAGATATAAATTTTATTGAAAAAGATTTTGAAATTAAAATCCTAAAATCTATATCAAATGCAAAAAAAAAAAGATTACAGATATAATAATAAAAACTAGATAAATGTTACCAAATGTTTTTAAATGTGGTTGCTCAAATCTTTTCCAGCATAACTCAGTAAAAATAAATTGTCTTCTATTGTTAAATGGGATAGGTTGATTTTATAATGTTTTGGTGAAAGCGGTTCATGGTAGTTGAATAGTAAAAGGTAGGTAACATGTAGTTGAATGGGTTTTAATATTTTTTAATTTTTTATGAATGGGTTTAGATTTAGGTTTAGGTTAAATAATAAATTAAGTTTATTAACTTTAATTTATTATTTACGATAGGGAAGTAAAAAGTGGAGATTTAATTAATTTAATTAATTGAATCTTGTGTAAAGGGAAAGGATTAGGATTAAGGGTAAATTAGGGAATAATTATGGGTAAACCGGGTGGTCAATTTTAGATGTCTAAAAGGTGTATAGTAGTAATCATATTAGAAGATAACAATCATACAATTTTCTTAAGAGTATGCCATGTATAGAACAAATAAATAAATAAATCACATTTCTCTCTCAATCTTTGCACTACTATGTCTCACAAAACTTCTGCACATGCACATAACTTCATCTAGATCTTTGTTTAGAGAGTTGTCCAAAAAATGCCTCTTGGGGCTTTCAGTCTATTGTGAGGAATCATACATTACTCCAATCAAGGATTTATATTCTACAAAAATTATTTGTCTTATTCCATGCAAGGAGATATGTCTAGTATCAACATCCTTAAGAAGCTTGTCTCCTATGATTACACTCTTAGAAAATTATAGAAATTCCAAAAATTGTTTGGGATTTTGACAAAAATATGAGTGGAGCACATGCAATAGATATTTAACTTTTGATATTGGAGCATACTTGTCCACAATTTGGAATATCAAGAAATATTATCTACTACTATAAATTTATCTAAAGATAATGCAATTAAAGTTGGTTTTTTTATTTTTTCTGTACATCTTATTTTTCCATATCAATAAGACAACTTTTCCAATCCCTACCATTGGTTATCGATTAATGTGTGAAAGGAAAGTTAGTAATATAAAGAAAAGGAAAGAAATATTATATTCTAGATAGTCTGTCATAGGACATCCTCTAGTCAAAACATGAAGCAACACCACCCTAAATAGTTTTTGTCTTTTGTGTTGCTTCCATCATCATTCCAAATTTATCTTGAATTTTACCTCCACATTAAACAAGATTTCCCTATTTTTAATGTATGCATCATATTCTAGTGCAAACATCACATGGAAACATTCTTCCTTTGTCTCCTATCTAATCATTGATTTTCCTCTTCATCTACAATTTGCTTTTCATAAACATTAGCAACATGTTTTTCTATGGTATCAACTTTTAGCTACAATGTCTTGTCCTTGCCACATTTCAAACTATAAATCTTACACCTACATTCTTTTAGTGGTCAATATTTATTTTTATTCTCTACCAATTTAATGAACATGGGTACTTTCATGCCCAATGAATCTAAAAATTCCTTGATGGGTCCCTCTTTTGTCTAGTTTTTATATGTCCTTCATTATCTCCTTCCATTCATGATTTTTATTTTTATGAACTCTTGTGTTATTGAACTATTTAGATTGTTACTCCCACTACCCTAAGACTCCCCCAAAGTAATAGAATCTCTAACATTGTCATGCACCTTATTATAATATTTCTCTACATTATTACCTTATTTGTCAATAGTGTTAGGCAAGGTGTCCCAACCTTACATCTTAATATAAAGAACAAAATAAAAATGAAATTTTAGGGTTCAATATGTTGATTTTGCCCCCAAAAAATGTTGAAATGGGTCTTAATTAGAGAAATCTAGTTATGGTGACATAGACCTATTTGAGATCTACAACTTTAAAAAATGGTCTCAATTGGCTTCCCTAATCAAAATTTATGGCCTTCAAAATTTGGACCTCCCACATTGGAAATATAAAAGCATTTATGCCATATAAGAGAGCTATAAGAGGGAGTTACATGTAATGTCCCGTTTTCTAGATTGATCTTTTACAGTTGACCGTTGGCCTATTCCAGAGACCCGTAGGCTACTCAGACATTGAAATTGGGGTTTCATGTTTTGGCGGTTGCTTTTGTTCGTGTATTGTGGTTTGGTTGGCAGTTTCTTTCCGGGGTTGTTCTCCTTAGTCCTTGTTGGTTATGGCTATTTTTAGTAAGTTCAGGATTGGCACCAGAACAAGATTTTGAGAGTGGGGTTGGATTCGTCTTGTCAAGACCTTTCCAACGAGCTATAGATTATTGATTTCTGACATCATCTTGGCCTCCGTTTTAAAGTCCATAAATTAAATATTATTATTTAATATTAATGTTGTTTTAAAAGAGGGGACTTTAAGGTTGAGGATGAAAAGGAATTGAAGAGGATTATATTATTTTCCCTCTCATGTTTTATCCCATATGCAAGAGGATTTTAGAGACTCCCAGTTGGAAAAGTATAAAAGGAGGAAGAGTGCTCTCATTTGGGATCTGAAATCTTGATAATGTTATGCTATCGTAATGGTTTTAGGACTGCTTTGAGGAATGAATGCCTCCTAGCCTGGGCTCACTTCGTGCTTGAGAGATAGCACCTAGGGAGAGGTTTGCTGATAGTAGTGATTTTGTAGTGAGGTTTGCATTGTAGCTTGAGTTTTGTTTGTAGTTCAGTTATTTGCATTTTATGTCATTTTTTGGAGTTGCTGATAACAAGGCTGAATCTGTAGTTTCATTCATAAATCTAAAAATAAAAAGGCATTTGTTCTAGGTATTTCATATTTTCCTTTGTCTATGTTGGGTGCTCCATTGTGCCAATTTACATAATTTATTATGAAGAATCTGATTTTCTAGAAGGAAATCGCCCTTCTTGCTGGCTGCCCCTCTTTGGAGTGCATTAAAAAGCATGCTAAATAAATACTTGGGTTTAAGAGTGGTCTATAGTGTGTAGCTTGGTTGTCATTGTCATAGGAGTGCATTGCATCAGATTTGAGGTCATTTAGTTGAGAAATGAGTGAGGTGTGAGCATTTTTGTAGGGTTTTATGTTGTTGGTTTGGTTTTTCAAAGTTGTTGATCCATCATTTCAGTTTGCTAACTTCTATCATTTGAGTTGGGTTGGAAGTCTCTAATTATTGTAAGCTGAACAGTAGTACTGTCAGCACTTCATACTTCTTCTCATATTTACTTTATAATACTTTGCATCTCTGTCATATGGTAGCTCCAATTCCACTTCGGGTTGGAAAGCACATTCTTGACGTCGAGTTATTTCAGCATAATAGTTGGTAGGGATCCTCTGACCATATGCTCATCATCATCAGGCACATTCTTGGTTAGAGTTCTTTATATCAGCATTGCATCAAGACCCTCTGACCATATGCTCGTCGACATCCGATGCATTCTTGGTTAGAGTTCCTTTATCAGCATTGCATAGAGATTCTCTGACCATATGATCACGCCATCCTGGTGTACATTCTTGGTTAGAGTTGAATTCCTTATCATTTGGTTTAATTGCTAACTTTAACGATTGTGTATTGCTCTACTTGTTGTAATTGGAAAAGTGAAAAAAATTGGCTTGGTATATTTCAGTGGTATTAGAGCCACGCATCCTGTCATCCTATGAAAACAAACCTTCTATGAGTGACAGAGAACAGAGGTACTTAGCAAGAGAATACAAGAAGGCTACCAGTCAGTTTCATTGGCATCAGGTTCCAAAAGGTCAGACAGCTTCAGAGGTATTAAGAGCCAATTGTGAGTCTTCCCCTGAAGGAGAAATGGGGGATAATGAGAGGACGTCAGGAAGTAACAGAGATGATAGTGGGAAAGGAAGAGAAAGATCATTAAGTCTGGCAAAGAGGTTCGAGAGGAAGATGGATACCTTAATGGATATGATATCTCTCATGATGGGGAGAATGGGTCAGAACCAACCTCCACTAAACAATTCAGGACATAGTGGAGAACACAGTGCCACCAACCAGCATAATGGACATGCTGCTCAACCTGCTTCAAATAGCACATACATTTCTTCTAGGCCATTCAAACCCACTTTCTTGGCACCAGTAAAACCTCATCTTGATCCAGAAGAAAATGTGTCCTTTGTTGAACAGTTGAGACTCAGCCGCGCTGAGTATGATTCTATACCTGATGAAATTAAGGCAGATATGTCTTATAATGATTTTATGGATCATAAAAGGAAGGATAGAGGATAAGGAAGACATAATGAGAAAAGGAGGACAATAGTTCATGGGGATTTGCATCAAGCTATCAACAAGGTTATGCTTCCACATTTTGATGGGAGTGACAATAGTTCAGCCAGAGCTTGGATACAGAAGTTAGACTCTAGCTCTCAGACCCATGGAGGAGGAGGAGGTGATTAAGTTCGCTACGCTACACTTGGATGGGGTGGCGCACGAGTGGTGGTACCATGGTCTAGTCACCTTGGGTCATCGGTCTATCACTACCTATGATGAGTTTACCAATAAGCTCATAGAGAGATTTGAGAAAAAAGATCCAGAAGTGCATTTCAGAGAATTGGCACAACTTAAGCAATATGGTACAGTTGATGCCTACATAGCTGAGTTTCAAAGGCTTTCAGTCATGGTCACAGGAGTCACTGAGAGGCGCTTGGTGATCCTATTCAGTGAAGGATTGACGGAGCCACTCAAGGGTTGGATTAAAGCTTTTGATCCACCCTCTCTACAAGAGGCAATGAAGAAGGTAAGAAACATGGAGTGGGCTACTCCTAAAGCAAAGTTTCAACCCAAGCCATCATTTCACAAAAGAGATAAAGAAAAAAGACCTCAGCATAAGGAGTTCAAACAGCATCAACCTCATGTCACAAGGTTGGATCTTGAGACACTTAATGAACTCAGAAGAAAAGGGTTATGTTTCCGGTGTAGAGAAAAATGGTCCCAAGATCATGTTTGCCCAAAAGGAGGCAAATTTCATCAAATTGAATACTATTCAGCTGAAGAAAGTAATTCTGATTTGTCAGACCAGTAGTCTGATTCTGAAGACAATGAAGTGGAAAAAGTCCCAGAGGAATCTGAAGATGAAAAGGGAAGTGGAGGCACTTTGGCTCAACTTTCGAGCTTTCAAAGGAATGAATCCTTCAAAGTTCGAGGGATGATTAAGGGGCAACACATAACTTCATTGACGAAGCTGTGGTGGTAAAGAAGGGGCTGCAAACAGAAGAGTTTGAAGGCTTCAAGGTTATGGTTGCTGATGGTTTTCACATCACCTGCACCAAGAAGATCTCAAACATGACCATGCAAGTGGGAAACTATGAGGTCAAGGATGACTTCTATGTAGTCAAAATTGGAGATACGGATGCTGTCCTAGGCATTCAATGTCTACGTTCACTCAGGAAGATCACTCTAAATCTGCAAACCATGGAGCTCAAGTTTTAATCCGAAGGAAAGAATGTAGTGATAAGAGGAATGTCCAATGGTGGTCCTTGGATTGTGTCATTCAAGAGGATGGCGAGGTTGATTTGTCATGATCAAGTTGAGTGGGCTGCAGAGTGTATGATTCTTCCTGCTAGTCCGGTTGAAACAAAGAGAGACTACCCTCCTGATATTCAGTCTTTACTCAAAAAGAAGAGCAAGGTGTTTGCTGATTTACCTCCTGGACCACCTCCTGATCGAGGTTCGGAGCATGTCATAGAGCTCAAGGAAGGAGCTAAACCAGTTATTACAACTCCTTATCGGTATCCTAAGAAGCAAAAGGACGAGATTGAGAAAAACATTCAGGAACTCTTGGAGATGGGCTTCATTCGTCCAAGCAAGAGCCCCTTTGCTTTAGCAGTTGTCCTGGTGAAGAAGAAGGATGGTACCATCCGCATGTGTGTGGACTATCATGCTTTGAATCAAAGCACTATCAAAAATTGATATCCCATCCCGAGGATAGATGAGCTCATTGATGAGCTACATGGAGCCAAGTTCTTTTCAAAGATCGATTTGAGATCGGGTTATTACCAGATTCGGATGAGAGGATCTGATGTTGAGAAGACAGCATTTAGATGTCACTATGGCCACTTCGAGTTTCTAGTCATGCCATTTGGGTTGACTAATGCTCCTGCTACCTTCCAGTCATGTATGAACAAAATCTTTCAGAAGCAGTTGAGGAAGTTTGTATTGATATTTTTTGATGATATCCTGATCTACAGCAAGACATGGGAAGAACATCTCAAGCACTTGGAGGAAGTGCTTAGCATCCTAGAATCAGAGAGTTTGTTTGCCAAAGAATCCAAATGTGAATTTGGAATGAAGGAGTTACTTTACCTTGGCCATATAATCAGTGCTGAAGGAGTGAAGGTTGATCCTGAAAAGATCAAGGCAATTATTGATTGGCCACCTCCTGAGAATTTGACTCATCTGAAAGGATTTTTGGGTCTTTGTGGATTTTGCAGAAGATTTGTGAAGGGCTACTCTCAGAATGCTGCTCCTCTTACTGACCTCACGAAAAAGGGTGCTTTTTGTTGGTCAGAAAGGGCTCAAACTACTTTTGATAAATTTAAGGGGATCGTGAGCTCTTGTCCGGTTTTAGCTATCCCAGACTTCTCCAAGCCATTCGAGCTACAGTGTGATGCATCCGGTGAAGGAGTTGGGGCTGTTTTGATGCAAGACAAACATCCCATTGTGTTTGAAAGTAGAAAATTAAGAGATGTTGAAAGGACCTACTCCATCTACGACAAGGAGATGCTTGCCATTATGCATGCATTAGCTAAGTTCAGACAGTACTTGGTGGGGAGCAAGTTTGTGGTCAAGACTGATCACAATAGCCTCAAGCACTTCATGCATCAAAAAGATTTGAACGAGAGGCAACAAAAGTGGGTGAGTAAGCTTCAAGCTTACGATTTTGACATCGAATATGTCAAAGGAAAAAATAATATTGTGGCTGATGCTCTTTCTAGGAGACCTCATTTGAGCTCATTGTGTGAGCTTACAACTGATTGGAGGGACATGTTGCTTGCTGATTATCTCAAAAATTAGTTTGCAACCTGCATCATTGAGGGTACTTTTCTTGATGAAAGGTACAAAGTGGTCGAAGGGCTGATACACTACAAGGGTAGAATCTTTGTGGTGGCTGATTCTAAGCTCAAAAAGAAGATTTTGTTGACCTTTCATGACATTCCACTTGCTGGTCATTAAGGGTTCTTCAAGACATATAGGCAGATCAGGGAAAGATTTTCTTGGAAAGGGCTGAAAGGGGAGGTTCAACGTTACATTCAGGAGTGTCCCACTTGTCAGATGAATAAGAATGAGCATACTTTACCAGCTAGTCTTCTGCAACCTCTTCCCATTCCCAATAAAAAATGGGAAAGCATATCAATGGACTTCATCACAGGGTTGGCCAAGGTTCAAGGTAAAGACTGTATCTATGTTGTAGTGGATAGATTAACAAAATTTGCTCACTTCTTCGCCATTGCCAGCTCTTTTTCAGCAGCCCAAGTTGTAGATTTGTTTTTTCATGAGGTGTTTAAATTACATGGGTTGCCAAAAAATATTGTGAGTGATAGGGACAGCAAGTTCCTGAGCACTTTTTGGCAAGAGGTTTTCAGAATGAGTGGTACAGTGCTTACTCCAAGCACTAGTTATCACCCTCAAACCGATGGACAGATAGAGATAGTGAACAAGTGGTTGGAAGGTTACCTGAGAAACTATGTTTCAGAGTAGCAAAGAGCTTGGGTGAAGTGGCTTCACATGGGCGAGTATTGTTATAATTCTACTTTTCACATGTCAATAAGGATGTCACCTTTCATGGCTCTTTACGATTATGAGGCTCCTAGCTTTGCTGATTTGGTGTTTGGTGATAGCAAAGCCCCTCAGGCCAAAGATTTGTTACAGCAGAGTCAAGATATCTTGAACTCATTGAAAAACAATCTACAGATTACACAGAATCAGTAGAAGATGTATGCTGATCAGCGGTGTGTTGAGCGCTCTTTTGAAGTTGGAGATATGGTTTATCTTCGACTACAACCTTATAGACAGTCCACTCTCAAGAAAAGTGGAGATGAGAAGCTCAAACCACATTTTTATGGGCCGTTCAAGGTCACTAGGAAGGTGGGGGCAGTAGCTTATGAGTTGGAGCTACCTTCGGATAGCAGAGTGCACAATGTATTCCACGTGTCTCGCCTCAAGAAGGCACTTGGACACAATGTTGTTGCTTCATCACAGATGCCACCCTTGGATGAAGAAGGACAGTTAGTTTTGATTCCAGAAGAGATTCTTGATTCCAGGGAGTGTTCCTTGAGGAAAAGAACTATCAGAGAGTATTTGGTGAAGTGGAAGAACTTGCCTATGGAGGATGCTACTTGGGAGAATGATGAGATTCTGCAGCATCCAGGCTTACAATTGCTTGAGGATAAGCAATCTTGGGAAGGGCGGACTGTAATGTCCCGTTTTCTAGATTGATCTTTTACAGTTGACCGTTGGCCTATTCCAAAGACCCGTAGGCTACTCGGAGGTTGAAATTGGGGTTTCATGTTTTGGCGGTTGCTTTTGTTCATGGATTATGGTTTGGTAGGCAGTTTCTTTCTGGGTTTGTTCTCCTTAGTCCCTGTTGGTTACGGCTATTTTTAGTAAGTTCAGGATTGGCACCAGAATAGGATTTTGAGAGTGGGGTTGGATTCATCTTGTCAAGACCTTTCCAACGAGCTATAGATCATTGATTTCTGACATCATCTTGGCCTCCGTTTTAAAGTCTGTAAATTAAATATTATTATTTAATATTAATGTTGTTTTAAAAGAGGGGACTTTAAGGTTGAGGATAAAAAAGAATTGAAGAGGATTATATTATTTTCCCTCTCATGTTTTATCCCATATGCAAGAGGATTTTAGAGACTCCCAGTTGGAAAAGTATAAAAGGAGGAAGAGTGCTCTCATTTGGGATCCGAAATCTTGATAATGTTATGCTGCCGTAATGGTTTTGGGACTGCTTTAAGGAATGAATGCCTCCTAGCCTGGGCTCACTTCATGCTTGAGAGATAGCACCTAGGGAGAGGTTTGCTGATAGTAGTGATTTTGTAGTGAGGTTTGCATTGTAGCTTGAGTTTTATTTGTAGTTCAGTTATTTGCATTTTATGTCATTTTTTGGAGTTGCTGATAACAGGGCTGAATCTGTAGTTTCATTCATAAATCTGAAAAATAAAAAGGCATTTGTTCTAGGTATTTCATATTTCCCTTTGTCTATGCTGGGTGCTCCATTGTGCCAATTTACAGAATTTATTATGAAGAATCTGATTTTCTAGAAGGAAATTGCCCTTCTTGCTGGCCGCCCCTCTTTAGAGTGTATTAAAAAGCATGCTAAATAAATACTTGGGTTTAAGAGTGGTCTATAGTGTGTAGCTTGGTTGCCATTGTCATAGGAGTGCATTGCATCATATTTGAGGTCATTTAGTTGAGAAATGAGTGAGGTGTGAGCATTTTTGTAGCGTTTTATGTTGCTGGTTTGGTTTTTCAAAGTTGCTGATCCATCATTTTAGTTTGCTAACTTCTATCATTTGAGTTGGGTTGGAAGTCTCTAATTATTGTAAGCTGAACAGTAGTACTGTCAGCACTTCATACTTCTTCTCATATTTGCTTTATAATACTTTGCATCTCCGTCATATGGTAGCTCCAATTCCACTTCGGGTTGGAAAGCACATTCTTGACATCGAGTTATTTCAGCATAATAGTTGGTAGGGATCCTCTGACCATATGCTCGTCATCATCAGGCGCATTCTTGGTTAGAGTTCTTTATATCAGCATTGCATCAAGACCCTTTGACCATATGCTCGTCGACATCCGGCGCATTCTTGGTTAGAGTTCCTTTATCAGCATTGCATAGAGATCCTCTGACCATATGATCACGCCATCCTGGTGTACATTCTTGGTTAGAGTTGAATTCCGCATCATTTGGTTTAATTGCTAACTTCAACAATTGTGTATTGCTCTGCTTGTTGTAATTGGAAAAGTGAAAAAAATTGGCTTGGTATATTTCATTACACTTGTGGACCAAATTAGGACACATGTTATGATACATCATAAGGTATATTTTAATGGAGATAATGGATCCAAAATGGATCACCCAAGTTGGTGAGTGGATTATGATGAGCCTATGGAAGGTGGAATGAATATACTATTTTTAGTGTATGGACTCATCTTGGGATTTGGGCATTAGATTTTTTCTAGGGATTTGAGTACCAGATTTTGAGTAGTTTTATCTCATCATTTCCTAGTTATCAATTGATGGTTTCATGCATTACTTATTCTATTTATTGGGTTCTCGAGATGGAGGTTCAATAGTGGTTTTTTTGTAGTTATTATTATGCTACAAGAATTGCCTCAGATCTCTTGTTGGTGATACTCATATAAAGTATTAGTCTCCACAAGTGTATTGTAACCATTGATTACTAAATAATACATTCATTTTCTTTGGAGTGTGGGGTCCTCTTTCAAAAGGGTTTTCCCCATGTAAATCACTATGCTATGTTATATTATTTAATGTTTATTTCCTTGTAACTATATGATCAATTTAGTTTTTGCACATGCCTCCTGTTATATATTAGTGTAGGAAGCATATTCCACACCTCTACTTCCTTTCAAATAGATGGTAAAAATCTTGATGTTGTAACTTGATCTACTTGAATATAAACATTGCAAAAACATGGAAAATTATTTTTATGTGTTTTGATGAAAACACCTTGCCAGTTCTAGTAATTGTACTTGATATCTCTCACAAATTGGAAACTATAAAAAATATCATTATGCTAAACCATGCTAGACATTATGTTGAACTATTTAAAAAATAATCCATCTATAAATTTCTATTGTTCATAAGTTAAAAATTTGTTAAAAAATAACCCCAAGTTAATATAGATCATCATAAGATAAAACCCAAAAACTACTATAAATTTGTTTTCTTTACAAAAGTTTAAGTTCACTATCAAAAACTCAAAAAGATTCAATATCATCTCTAAAAATGAAAATAAACATATAAATCAAGAGAATGAATCATAGAACAAAAATAATAATCAGTTGACTAAAGGATTTAGCAAGGGGAGCCATAGCCAAGTCCACACTATCACAATGAATACTACCATCATGTAACCTATCATAAGGTAAATAAGCAGCATACATGTCTACGTAATTGATAGGAGATGTGAAAGAAGCATCATTATAATGCATATCATCATCTTAAACATCTAAAGAATGATCATCACAAAGTAAATAATTACACATTAAAAAATCACATATATCACTATCACAAGGCTCCTAATGATATTTATCATAGAAAAATAAGGACCTAAGAGTGAATAGAAAGAGATGACATGAGACAGGGGAAAATATGATCAAGTTAGAAAATTTTACATCAGACATAGATAAAGGTAGTGGTACCTCATCACATATCATATCATCCCTACCAATAGAAAGATTATGTATATGATTTATAAAGGATTCACTTAGAAGAAGAACAAAGGCAGAATTTACACAAGAATTATGAAGATTAAAGACCAAAAGAGCCTTAAATTACATGTCTTATGGTATTTAATCATAAATTTATTGATATATATGCACAACTTTCAGTGATGCTTTCGAAGAACAAATTACTCATTTGACAAGGAAGGAATAATAATAAAGACCAATATATTTTCAAAAGTCTATATATCATTCTATGAACACTACTTCTTCAAGGGTACCTAAGAATAATGTTATGGTTCAAGAAATACAAGCTCATTTTGTAGAGCCTCCTCCAAAGAAATAAGAAAAATGGGTAAATAAATATGTTATTTTAAATAGTTACACCTATTAATAGAGTTTTGACCAAGAGCACCAATTGTTATAAGGAGGAAAGTCATGCCATTGAGAAAGAAAGGCACAAATTGAAGATGAATAACTTAACATTATATTGGCAATGAGGATCATTTTAATTTTCTTGTTTGATATATTTTAGCAATCTTATGCTTTATTTATTTTATACACTCTCTCACTCACACTCACTCACACTCTGGGCCTCTGTTTATCTCATGTTTGTTAAATGTTTTTTTCTAAATTCTCACACCACCTTCTACCTTATTTTAAGCATGATTGTTGTGTTTCACATTTTCTCATTTCACCTTCTATATTATCGTTTATGTTTTATTTTCTCACTTTGAAGTATCCTCCATATGATCATTATATGCTTCCTTTGGTTCCCATGTTATATGATTATCCTTTTCCCATGATTATAAGGTTTTCTACTTACTTCACATGTTCTGTGTTGCATTCTTATGACTCTTGATGTTACCATGATTCCTTATGTCCCATTCTTATGATGCTTGTACCTCTTATGATATTCCTTGATCATCATGCTTAGCACTTATTATGAGTTTATGATTCTTATAATGTTTATGATCCTTATCACATTTATGATCCTTGTCATACCCATATCTTTTATATCTTATCAATTCCTACATGATCCTTACCTAGAATTTAGGGCCATCCTTACCTTATTCCTTGCCTATATTGGGGCCAAACACTAGGGGAATATTGTATTTTGTTAATCACACACACTTTCATAATTATCCTCTTTTTTATGATAATTCAGGCTTGTCATATGATGTTATATTTTACCATGTTACATGCTATGTCAGGCTTATATATTTTTTCCCTCTCCATCACTTCCTTGCATCCTTTGTACACAACCAATTGGAGGGTGGGCATATATCTCATTTTTGTTCCTTCATGAGTTGTGTTTTGTACTGAAAAACACATTAATTTCCACCATGGGGGAACATTTACCAAATTATATATGACATGAAACACCTTAGGACTAAGAGAAGAACAAGACACCAAAATATATTTTGACATTTAAACAGATAAAAAGGCTCAAAGATGACAAAAACACACATGTGTGGGTTAGGGAAAAGGGTAAGGCAGGGATAAAATGATCCTAAAAACATACTAGGGGAGAAAACACCATAATGAGTGTAAAATGTAGTGTGAAATTGAAAGGATATGCAAATTTTGATGTTACATTTAGCCCCCACTTTAGCATGCTTATGACCCTAGGTGATATGCTACACTAACGTACACATTAAAATAACATCATAAATATTACCTCAAAAAGGATACTGTAGAGGTCATAGAGAGTTCTTAAATTGAAGGGATCAAGCCCCAAGGCTGAGAACCTGTAAAACCATAGTATTAGACAACAAAAACCTACATAAGAGGCAATGCTAGAACCACATTATAAAATCTATGCCATAAAGGATTAGATGGGATATTAATTTTATAAACATCAATATTAGCAAATCATATAATCTAATGCACATTCTACTAGAATCTACAATAATCTAAAAAAAAATTACACTAGAAAGAAAAAGGAAATAATACAACAGGGGCATTCCTAGCATTGTGCTACTAAAAGGATGCCAAGTATGGTTCTAGGTATAGAACACTATGAGAGATAGGAACCATACTAGACAATTATGGGCCACAAGAAATAACAAATTATGTTGTTAGGTGACTCACAAAGAGTTTGAAAAAAGTAGCAAAATAGAGCACTATTGGCTAGCATTGTGTCACTAGCTAGCTCACATGTTAAACAACATTAGGAATTACATGGACTGGCATGACTATGTAATCCTAATAAAGGTAGTCAATCCAAGCAACTGCATCTACGTAAGACAACAACCTACTAATGGTGCAAGGAGTGAATGCTTCAAGAAGCATACCATCAATGTGATGTGTGTGAAAGTGGAAAACACAAAAGTATAAACCCAACTTAAAATAATTGCATAAAGCAATAGTATGAAATTGATTAAAATGTAGAATAAGGGGAAGAGATAATAGAGCTTTAGGAAATGTATATATATGGTAATATATTCCCATATCTGCCTCAAGAAGAATAAGATGCCCCTAAAGAGGGGACAAAAGTGATGTTGCAGGCATGACACCAAGAAATGCAAACACATGTCACATAGAAACAAGAAACATCACTAAAATCACAAAGGAATATATGTGATCTAGGGTCAATATGAATTTATAGGAAGGGAATCATCAAGGGACAATTGAGAGAATCAAAATAATCCCACAAGCACGTAGAACTGTCGTCAGGGTTAAATCTACGGCAAAAATTAAAATTACAGAAATGAAACCATAACTAGCACCATGAAGCACAACCTAGAATGAAAATGCAAAACAAAAATGAAATACAAACCAATTCACACTACTGTCGATTAACCTTCATGGCTTTTCTCAATCATGCATAGGCATGCAGATTTTGAAGGGTTGACTATGAAGGGATATTGGTTTTTCACAATTTTGGTAGCATAATAGTAGGCAAGGACTCAACATGATGATAATGACTTGTGAGAGGCTACCTTTATAGAAAAGGAAAATTTGAATGAATGGATGAGATTGATTAGGGTTTGAATGTTATGGACGGTCAAGATTGGTTAGGGTTTTCCCACTCCAAGAGGTTGTAGCAATGTGACAAGTGTGTGATGGAGAATAAAGGGAATCTAATTGAAATATTTTATTTGAATTAGTTTGACATGTGAAGGCATATTAAGTGGGAGATGAGACATCTGACATGTGTCGCAATGTGATGAGAGGTGAGGGAATAATTCAAATTTTTAATTTGAATTATGTGAGACATGTGACAAGGGGGAATTAACTAAATAAATGGGATTTATTTAGTTAATTATAAAGGTGATTAAGTTGGACAAGACTAGGACCTAGGACCTAGGGCAAAACATTACAAGATCATGTCGACTAGGTGTTGTGTTGAGACATGGACAAATTTTAGTGTCTACATTTTTCCCCTCTTTGAGATGATGTTTGAGATGATGAGAGTTATGTCGAGTAACATCATTTCAAAGAAGATAAGGAAATGGATGATGAAATGGGTTAGGGTGATGATGCCACCTCAAGAGGATAGGCGGGTTGGACAAACATGGGTAGGCTCTTGAAATGAAAGGGATTGGTCAAGGACGAAGGATGAGGGAATGAATAGAAGAAAAGGGAGGATGTGTTATGCTGCAATGAAGGTGAGCTACCATGATGTTTGATATAGAACTAGACATTATGCACTAGGGTATAAGGACCAAGGTGATGATGTGTCTCATGCCCCAGCATAATACAACCTTGTCTAGATACAAGATATGAATATTAGCTAGGTTGGATTTGGGTGTGAAACAAATGCAAGTTGAAATGATAACACACACAAGAAAGCAATAAAGCATGCACAAATGATACAAAACAAGCAAGGTATTGCCCCTGTCCAACTATAAACCAATTATTTAGTGATTGATTGATTGATTTATTGATTATGAATGATGTATGGTTTCAGGAATGAAACATGTCGTCTAATGCAACCTCCTATCTAAGATAATTGATTGAAACTAGTGTTGTTGGCCATGCAAGCAACACCAGGTTTTAATTAATTGATTAATTTGGTTTACGTCAAGATTAGGATTAAGACCATTGAATGTGATTGGACAATTTGGCTTGATTGATCAACTTGATTGGCATGGATTGATGATGCCTTGCATTTGGATTGATTTCTTGGAATGATTTGAAGAAGATGATTGGATGAAATATGATGGAAAGATTTGAATTAATTAAGGAATTGAATGATGTGAGTGACTTGGTTGGAATGATTGAGATTGAATGTGATTGATTAGAATGGATTTGAATTAATTGGAAGAATGTGATTTGAAGGATTGATGATCATGTGATTTGATTGGAAGAACTGAATTGATGAGTTGATTGATTGGAAGAATTGTTTTGATTGAAGTGAATTGATTGGAAGAATGTGTAGAATGCCTTGTTTATGTGTTTTCTATAGTGATGACTAGGAGGATATACTCCCTTTTCTCTTCATTTTATAACTGTGTCTCTACAAGACTTGTGAAGTGTGGGATGCCATGGATGACAATGCAAGGTGACGAGGCCCAAACTATGATAGAGGCTAATGATATTAGTCTTCAAAAAGTCTAGCTCCAAGAGGGTACTCACATCTACTAATGACCTTCCAAAGCACAAATTGGTTTTGTCAAAACCTTGAGGTATGGAAGGGATGATTGATTAGAGTGAATCCATGAGTTTTAGAATTCACTTGTAAGGATGGACTTAAACTAGCTGTGGAGTATTAAGCCCAAGTTTTGATTGATGTGAAAAGATGTCAAGGTCTCTTGGTCCACATATTTGTACTTGTGATACAGTCAAGCTTCAACAATTTCTCGCTATGTTTCGACCATAAGAAGACTAATGTTTTGAAACCTCTATAGATGTCAAGGGCTAAATGCTAACGAAATTTAGTGATGAAATTTGATTGCAAAGGAATGGAATCAGATATCTAGTGGGTGATTTTGACATAGTTGCAATCAGATTCGATAGGGAGAGTAGATGCTCAAATTTTCCCTATGGTTGTGGTGAATTGTGATGGGAATGACTAGGATGAAATTGATTGGATTTGAATGAATGGTTAGGATATTATTAGGATGTGATTGGTTGGATTAGAATGAAAATGATGATGTGTAGTGACAAGATTGGATGATTTGGATGGAATAGGAAGTGATTAGGATGAAGATGATGATATGTTGTGATGAGATTTGGAGATGATTTGATGGTTTGATTGAATTGAAGAAGTGATTTTATTGCTTAGATTTTTGTTGAATATTTGATTTGTTTGTATTTTTTATGATATTATGATGTTTTTGGGATTTTGAGACTATTTGAATGTATTTGGATTTTTTACATGTTTTGATTTTTTTGTGTTTTTGGGGTGTTTTGGGGTGTCAATGGATGAAAATTTGAATAGCCTTTGTGCTAGATACCAATGACAAGGGGAAACCAAGTCTAGGTGCAAGGATACGAATGGGATTGGGTGAATGGATAAATAGATAAGCAATAGCGAATGGATGAATGTAGGCATAAGAGGGCAAGGATGTGATCTCCAAAGGCTATGTTGCATAAGAATAACATGCCCCATTCGAGGTGGAACACTTAGGATTTTTCATGACAAGGCTTAGGATGATGGGATGATAATAGGATTGTGAAGGATTTGCTTGGTTTGGAGGAATAAGGTATGTCAAGAGATACCCAAAACATTTGTCAACATTGTGCCCCCAATCTTTATCAAGATCAAAAGAGGAAGGGAGGATGAATGGATGCGATATGATAGGCATAAGGTTGTATGAATAAGGATGGTAAGGTGGAAAATGATAGGAAGATGAGACAATGTGCCCCCAAGTGTAAGTGACATAGAAGATCAACTTTTTTTATCTTTTTGAATTAGATAGGGAGATATGGACGAGAAGGACTCAGGTGTCTAGTGCCATGAAGGTGATAGTCCCTATTAGAGATAGGTGTCGTTGCATGGACCATTCAAATGTCATTATGCTCATCGATGTTGGTAAGTGATGGCATGAAAGTGAGATGGATAAGGTAGATAGTTAATTATGGAGGGAACGATAGTGGATTATGATGTGGATTATGTTGGACTTATGCAAGGAAGGTGGATGAAATGTTTATGCAAAAGCATGGACCATAGGGAGGTGATAAGGTAGATATGTAGGGTAATGATTGAATGATAGGGTGACGAAGGCATGGAAAGGAATCATGACCAACGATTGTACACACCATGATAAACATTGAAGCTTATGTTTGGAAGGTGGCCTAGGCTTGTAATGGAGATGTTTGCTTAGGAGATGGATGATTTAAGCATTTTGGTATCCACATGGACTTAGAATTTTTATGACTTTTGCTTTTCATGTGGAATTTGTTTATGAATGGGATTTTCGAATGAAAGTGGATGGTTGGGATTTTTGAGAGGTGGATGCCTCTTTTGATTTGGATTTTTGTTTAGGGACCCATACCATTTTGGTTTTGGACTTCACTTTTGGGGGTATGGGCTTAGATAGCCTTTTAGATGGATTTTGCTTTGACTTTTTGAACTAATGTCCTAAGGCATCAGGACTCTTAGGATATTTGGCTTTTTGAAAGGAGGCATCCAAATGTTCATTTTTGAATCCCATGGACATGGTGAAAGTGGGTTTGGTGGAAGCTTTGTGTTTAGACAATATGTGCATTTGTTGGTCATGATTAGAATATTGAGGTGATTTATAGATGATAGGGATGTTAGATGTTGGAAGAAATGGTGGCAAAGTGGATGCAGGGATATACTGAGTTGGAAGGAGTGGAGGTTAATTAGATGGAGAAAGGTGTATGGTCACATGCTTTTGACACTTGTAGGATGATGGAGGTGGAATGGCAACATATGTTTTGGGTATGTGGTAAGGTTTACGATGGAAAGAAGTAGATGTAGGAGGTGCGGAGGAATTACCAACACCATTAGATTGTTAACCTTAAGGTGTGTATCCAAGGCCATATGAGTGAGGAGGAATGTTGACATGGATGGGCTCCAAAATACCTTTCTCATGAAGGCCTAAGCCTCTACCATGGTAGTTCATGTTTTGGAGCATGCGATGGACAATGGGACTTCGTGTAGTTTAGACACTAGACTTGAGTTCTTTATTTGATGGAGAAAGAGGAGTGATGGACAATGGATTTTGTGTTCCTAAGGAGGAACATTAATGAATGAAAGTGGATAAGCCAAGGGGATATGATGGTGGATTTACAATGGGATCAGTGGTGGATGAAGAAGGATCACTAGGAGCTTGATTTTACTCATGTAGATCCATGTTATTTGTTTGATCTTCTATGTTTATGTGTTATTGGGAGGCACATGTCTCATCATGGGAAGTGGAAGTGATTGGATCATGAAGTGAAGGAGAAGTTTCCTAACTTTGTAGGAAGGCCATGAAATGGGGTGAATGCTCAAGTTGGTCAAAAAGACTTGCATTAGATGGAGCATGTAGGTCTTGGGTGTCTTGTTCATGAATGGTTGTGGGGGGATAAATAGGATCAAGAATCTCATGGGTAGATTATTTATCATGCATAATGTCTTGATTATGAAAAAGGTACATGTTATGGATGGGTTGAAGGGAAACGATTTGATCTTGACTAGAATGAGGGCTTGATGTTTTCATGTTCTTAGGGTTGTGCTCTTGACATACCTTTTGACTTGGAATGGAAGTGGAAGGCTCTTGATGGTCAACAACATGAGGCATGATGGAGTTTGACTTGGGCTCATGGGGGGGGATTTTTGAATTGGCTTAAGGGGTTGTGAATCACATGAATGAATTGAAGGACTTGGAATGATATTTGGGGACTCTTTGGTAAGTTCAAGCATATGTGTTGGATGACATGGCGATAATTGATTCCTTGCTTGTAGCCCTTGGGTCACATCCTTTATAGGTGTAGGGGTGGAAGGTGTTGGCTTAGGGTTCTGGTTTTGATTGGATGGAGGAGCGAATGAATTGAATGGGTTGATGGGTTTGGGCAACTCCACATGTTTACTTTTGTAATGTTTAAACTTAGGACATGGAGTTGATGTATTGGAAAGTGGATTAGAGGATGGTACGGGTAATGAAGGGTTTAGTGGGTTGGAAGGTGGAGAAACCAATGGATTTGGACTAGGACATGGTGGCTTTTGGATAGGCTTTTAATTGGATAGTGGTATGATATACTTATAAGGTGCATGACCTAGGCTAGTGTTCCCCTTGTCAATGGTGGCATTAGGACCCAAAGGCATTTGACCTTGTTGCAAAGGAGGACTTAAGTTCACATGTTCTTTTTGTGATGTAGCTTGATAGGTTGATTTGGCATTGACCTGGGAAGAAGTGGATGGATTAGATTGGTATGAAGTGGAGGGGGATGGCACATAAGGTTGAGGTGTAATTTGGTGAGGTTATTGTTGTGTTGGTTGAATTTAAAAAGTGGCAGTGAATTGATTGGCTTGAGCTAAAAGGCATTGGATTTGAGGTGATTGGATGTGTTGGAATGTTTGGAAGAGGGCTTGGAGTCTTTGTGTGGTTTGGTGGTTGAAGGGTTGAGGTACTTGGTGAAGTGATTGGATGAGGTCTTGGAGTTGGGGTGCTAGGACCTTTTTTTCGTATGTTGGCATGGTGTCACACATGTGTCTAAGTCTTGGCATGTCATCTTGTCCCTCAAGGTATGATACATTATTTACAAGGCTCTTATGATCATTAGAACTAGGAGGGGGCCCTCGAAGTACAAGTTTAGGTCTTGGATTTGTCTCATGAGTAGGACTAGGGAGGGAGCCTCCTTGAATGATGATTTTAGGATTAGGTTTTGTCTTTGTGTTTGAACTAGAGGGATAGCCCCCTTGGATTATGACTTTGGCCTTATGATTAGGATTGGGCTTGTTTATGATTAAGACCATTTTGACAAGTGGTGATTAAGACTAGGTTGAGGTGGAATGGTTTGGAATAAAGTGATTGAATGATTAGGAATGATTACGATATGATTACGATATGATTAGGATGAATTTGATTGGACTAGAATGAAGAGGATGGTGATTAGGATGAAGGTTAAATGATCTAGATGGAATTATAATGTGATTAGGAATGTTTAGGGTTGAAGTTGTTTGGCTATGATTAGATGATGTGTAATGATTAGAATGATGTTGATTAGATAATCTAGAATGACAAGGATATGATTAGGATGATGATTAGAATGGGGTTGATTCGATTAGAGTGAAGATGATGATGATGCGTAATGATTGGATTTGATTAAGAAGAGGGTGACAAGGAATGATTATGGTTTGAATTATGGTGACTTGGATATGATTAGGAATGACAAGAGTGTATGAATTGGATTGATTAGGATGATGACTAGGATGATTAGGGTTTGATTAGAAAGAAGGTGATTAGGGTTTGAATTATGATGACTTGGATATGATGTGGCTAAGAAGGGTGATTAGGATGAAAGTGTTTGGATATGAATGTGTTGGAAAGAATGTGTAGAGTGACTTGTCTTTATGGGTTTGGTGTTTAGAGCTTGATTTGGAAATGTTCAATCAAATGATCACACATTTACACACATGAATCACTCACGAAAGACACATAAGCAAGGTTGAATTTGAATTTGAAGAATATGATGATGATTAAACAAGAACACATGGAAGACACATCAACAAGTCCTAGAATTAGTCAAGCGGGGTATGGCCAATAAGTCTTAAGCTAGGCTACACACGGGTTAACTAGGGGTGTTTCCAATATACACGAGGTACGAAGGGCCTAAATCTATGAACACTAGCCCGTTAAAGGGATGTGGCATTAGCGTAAGCAAATACCACTTCACCTTGTGTTTGGAATCACTCAGGGCCACAAGGTTGTCCCAATGACTATGTAGCTAGATTAAGGTACAACTTTTGCTCTCCCCCCTTTGATATACCCCGCCAGAACACATGGTTGAGGTCGACCCTAGGGGTGATGAAATCCCCTAGCAGGCCTCCTAGGAAAGGGTAAAAAAAGGAAATCAAGTGAGGTGTTTTTGATCTCCAAGATCACCTTGTGGTGCGAGGAGAGAGCATACACACACGCACTTGATTCACACTCACACTTGTAAATTGCCCTTAATAAATTGAAATGTAAGGTGTGAATATGAATGGATAAGAGGTGTTTTTGATTCTCAAGATCGCACTAAGTGTATGAGAAGAGCATACACACCTTTAATCATAATCAAATTCACCAAATAGTTCAAGTACTAGTTCTTTTTATGCACAAGTCAAAATGTGAATGGAATACATTGGTTCATTTTATGCCCAATTTTGATGTGTGATGAAGACAAATGTTTGTTTTATGAGCCTAAATCAAAGTGTGAGACAAGCAATGATTAAGAGATATGAAAGATTAGAGTGAAGTCACATTATCAGTTAACTATCCAAGTTGTTGTGTACATTGATACGAACGTTGTCCCAGCCTTGTATGATCACTTGCAAGCCACCAAAGCAAGAAAGAAGCAAGTAAACTAGCCAAGAGGACCGTTATGCAAAAATAAGCAATCTGATAAAAATATGTTGTAGATGAATAGTGACAGGAAATAAATGGCATCAGCAGATTCTAGACAAAATTCTATGCAATTTTTAAAAAAATTTGTGAAAAAAGGATGAAAAATGCAAAAGTTATGACTGATTGAAGTTTGAAATGAAGTTTGACTTTGACTGCAAAAAAATGCATCAAAATGGTATAGTCACCTAAACATTTCTTCATATCCACGAATTTGATGGAGTCCCCTTTCCAACAAGTATTCGTTTGTGTCATTTTGCCTCCGTATGTGAAAGTTATGAGAAAAAGAACAAATTAGCCTCCTTTGGCATGCAGAGAGCACAAAAGGCTAACCTTGACTGTTTTATTTGACTGTTATCTATTGGTAGTTAGTTGTTCACATGTGCATAGTTTCCTCTAGCGGTTAAGTTGATCGTTTAAAGCCAGAAGAGCCCTTAGTCCCCAATATGACCAAAGGTGATTCAAAAGCAAAAATGAAGGATTATATCGAAAGTCCTATGAAAACTGATTATTAAACTAATCTAAATGTTGCAGATTCAAAATGTTATAAATATTAAAATTTTATAAAAGCCTAGTATTGAAAGTGTCTAAAATGCTTAATGAAAAACCCTAAAGTGACTATTGTGAGGGCCCTCAGAGGAAGTGACCCAATTGGTAGGGGTGGCGATAGACTTGGCTGCCACCCAAGGGAGCGACAGAAAATGGAGGTGACGAAAGGTTTTGAGGGGGCGACAACGGGATAAAAGAAGTGGCGATTGCAAATTTTGTGGTTAGCAGAAGGCTTGGTCACTACCGAAGGGGATAGCAGAGTGGAGAAAAAGGAGCCATCGAAGGTAAGGATAACCTGTGGAGGTAGCACAACAGAGAACTGGTGGTGACGTGGCAGGAAAATAGAGGTGACTTGTGTGTAGGAGGTGTAGCTATTAGGGTTCAAGGGTAGAGATGGTTTTTTTTAGGGGTAGTGATGCAGAGGTAACTGGGGGTGATGAAGCTAAGGGACAGCACGGTGGTTGTTATGCTAGGTGGTGACAGAGTCGAGAGGTGGCGACAGTTACAAATTTTGGGAGGCAAAGAATGGTGGCAAGTGGGGGAAAGGACGACAGAGGAGGAAATGAGCAGAGGCTGAGCAGAGTTGACGATTCCTTAAGGTGGCTGTGAAAGATAACAGTGACATCCTAGGGTTCTAAAGTGACAAAGAAAGTTATTTCGACTGGACAGCGGTCAACAGGAAGCTTGAAGTCAAGAAAGCCAAGGCGGATGATGGCTAAGGTTAAGAGGAGATCGGGTGTTTCCAACCAACAGTAGGAGTGAAGGCAACTAGGGTTTATGTGAGAGGAGGCAACTACTATGTAATATCTAGGATTTCAACTAGCACTGAGCAGGAGTATGGATTTTATCGCTTAGGGTTTACAAAAAAGCTTAGTACCCACAATCATAAAATACAGAGCCATGGATGAAATTCCTCCTCCAATAAAAACCCTAAGACATTAAACCTATGATCGTTGCAGTAATACACCCAAAACTTTAAACTTGCACCATACAACAAGATTCAAATCAATAGGGATAGATACAAGGGGGCTACGAATCCATACGGTATAGATCCGTACTGTACCGATTCACAGGCCCTAAAAAAATTTCAAAAATTTTCCAAGAGCAAAAAATGATAAATTTTACATGCTTCCTAGGGTTTTGGGGTCTTCTGGGGTCCATGGTGGGGTCAAAATCAAGTTAGGAGGCCTCTTGCAAAAGTCAGTCACCAAAACTCAACAAAAAATGTTAGATCTTTGCATTTTCACATCGGTTTCACCAAATGTTGTCAGGGTTAAATGTAGGGTAGAAATCCAAATTGCAGAAATGAAACCCTAACTAGCACCATGAAGTACAACCTAGAATGAAAATGCAAAATGAAAATGAAATGTAAACTGATTCACACTAGTGTCGATTGACCTCCGTGGCTCTTCTCAATCATGCATAGGCATGCAGATTTCGAAGGGTTGATTATGAAGGGATGTTGGTTGTTCACAATTTTGGTAGCATAACAGTAGGCAAGGACTCAACATGATAATAATGACTTGTGAGAGGCTACCTTTATAGAAAAGGCAAATTTGAATGAATGGATGAGATTGATTAGGGTTTGAATGCTATGGATAGTCAAGATTGGTTAGGGTTTCCCCACTCTAAGAGGTTGTAGCAATGTGACAAGTGTACGATGGAGAATAAAGGGAATCTAATTCAAATATTTTATTTGAATTAGTTTGACATGTGAAGGCATATTAAGTGGGAGATGAGACATGTGACATGTGTCACAATGTGATGAGAGGTGAGGGAATCATTCAAATTTTTTAATTTGAATTATGTGATACATGTGACAAGGGGGAATTAACTAAATAAATGGGATTTATTTAGTTAATTAGAAAGGTGATTAAGTTGGACAGGGCTAGGACCTAGGACCTAGGGAAAAACATTACAAGATCATGTCGACTAGGTGTTGTGTCAAGACATGGACAAATTTTAGTGTCTACAAGAACTATGAGCACAAAGGAAGAATGCCATAAGAAATCAAAAAAAAATAATTTTTGTTGGTCAACATGGAAGGAAGATAAATCTTCCAATGCTTTGCATCATCCCTAAAATGTCGAAATAAATAATGAGACAACATATAGAAGGTAGAAATAAATAGAAGAATATGACAATAGATTAATTATTTTGTATCCACATTTCTACTTGAGGGAATTGTGGGTCCTCCAAGAAGAACTAAAAAACATATACCAAACATTTTGATGGGGAAAACATAATAGGAAAGTGTGAAAACACATATATACACATGGAAGGAAGGTATAATCCTAATGGGTTAGGCACCATCAGGTCATCCATGTCCCAATATTAGCTATCATAAGGGGATGGAAGAAGAGATGACAAGGGGACCACATTAAGAGTGGTATAAGGACTCCCTTGGAATAAAATGTAGAAGATTAGTAGTAGGAGCATCAATAGAGGCAATTGTCAACAATTGTGTGAATATAATGGACAGTGATGGAACATCTGTAATGGACTCAAAGACACTTTACTAGGGAGGAATCATTAAAGTCACTATCAGAATACTACACCAAGCATGGCTCATTAGAGTTGTCATCAAAGATGTGAGCACTGAGAGTCACAAGTAGAATAGCATCTTCCACAACTGAAATAAGTGATGAAGAAGGGCTTAGAGGTGGAGGGGATGGTGGTATGCCCTTTGGCTTACATAACAATAATGTAGGGTAATGCTCAGGCTTGCGTTTGGGTGGTGGATGGGGTATGTCAATGTCTATTGTAGTAGGGTGAAGGATATCAAGAAAGATCACATGGAAGGTGCACTTAAGAGAAGAAAAAGCTATGAGAGTGGTACTATAAATGACATTGACATTAGGGATGTCTAAAGGATCTTAAAAGGGTGGCATATCAAGAATAGAAGGAAGAATCAGATCCTTAGTAGAGGGAGCCAAGACTACTTGAACCCTTTTGGGGTTACATTCATCTATGTATGACTGAGTAGATGTGGGGGTTAAAGATGGGAGAGACTTAGGCTAAGCAAGATGAAGCTGAGATTCAAAGGGAGGAGCAAGATCAAGCGGTGGCTACATGGGAGGCAGATGTTTAGAGAGAAAATGCACTTCAGCATGCTCTCAAGCTATGGCACATCAATGACACTTACAATCTCTTGCAATCTAATTTTGTCTTGTGTGAGCTAGGGCTTCTATTGAAGGAGCTAGAGGGTTTTCCAATGCAGGTTCCTTTCCAAACCCTACCTTAGGGATAGGAGGAGAAACCGAAGGAATCACTAAGGGTTGAGAAACCACAAGGGAATGAGGGTCCCACAACATGGGTTTTCTTTCCTCACGCCATTAAAAAAGAAAGAGGAATAGGAGCAATAAGAGGAGGGGAATAGTACTGTAATATGAGTTACTTTCCTTGCATCACTCAAAAATTAGGAGGAATAGGAGCAACCATGGAAAGCTAAGGAACCATAGAGGTGCAAGGTGCATGAGGATATAATAGGTACTAACCTCTAGGCCTATGTGGTGTGGAAACACTACACCTTGATTAAACATATCAATCAAGGGAACTTTTCATTACAACTACACTAGGGTCCTTTCTAGTTTTTTTCTATCTATGTCTCTAGATAGACTAATTTCAATAGACCCACTTTGTGCTAAGAAGGAATGAAAAATGAACTAATTTAATTTCTTGAAAGAAAGAGACTTGTTTACTATCTTTTGAGCCTGCTAGACTCAAATAGTCATAGGGATTTGTGAGTCATTATTAGAAGTCAAAAGGCTAAAGGAATTGGGTCAAAGATCACATAAAGCCAACATCATTTAAACCACATATCAACTTCTACAAACTCAAGGATGAACCATAAATTTCATTCCAAGAGAATGCTGCATGGAGGCTTCCCACTCCTTGAAGATGGTGTTAGTTCTGGCACAATCTCTAGGTTACACCATTAAGACATGTGGCATTGATTTATCATTGGGGTAAGGTCGGGTTACTAAAGATTCATCAAAAGTGGAGGCCATAGAAGCTATTGATTTGAAATGATAAGATGTTGCAATGTGTCAGCCTCGTGTACCTCAAAAATGGGTAGGTCTGACACATTGGAGACACTGCACCATTGGCTGGAGACTCTGACTTAGCCTTGTAGTAGGCCCCCGATGCTCTAAGGAGGTGATTCATGAGACTCCTCTGGTGCTTCCATGTGGAAACAATGAGCACATATAAAAGATTGGTAAGACTACCATGGTTTCCTTCATGTGTCATTGACTAGTACATTTGACTTAGCTAAATGTGTCAGGGCCTAATTTCATTGAATCAAAGGTTGAACCATGTGAGCCCCAAGGTATTTTTGTGATGCCACATGTCAGCCCCATGCACCTCAAAAGGGTTTTAGTTCTGACACATTTAAGATGATGTGTCTTTGTTCCATGTGGCGTTGAGTCACATTTGGTAGAGCCTGTTCTTTTTAAATATGATAGAAACAATAGGGGTTGTGATCCTTTTTTAAGGATTCCACATGTCACAGTTGTGCCTATCCTCAACAAAGTTGCCTGATACTCTTTAAACCTTGTGCCATTGTGCCACATCAGTAATGGTGCAGCCCATTTTATCATAGAATCAAAAGGATCTCGGGTCGTTGATGTTGAGCCCGAGGGAATCTGATAATCTGCACATTTATGAAGGAACTTTCAAAGCCGTAGAGGAGCCTGATGCACCATTTTTTAAATCTGATGAGTGAGCAAACTTGTAGTGATTATAAGATGGACTCAAGTGTATCTGCAAGGGACACATGATAGTTTGGCATCGTACCAAATGATTTTCAATTACTCAAATTTTCTTGGTGATCCAACTCATGACATGATTCAATTCTTGGCAGTTCTCGATGGGTTTTGGTCATTGAGTCTCATAAATGGATATGGGTGGATTTGATTGTTTTTGGCCTTCTCTCGAGGCACCATGAATACAAAGTAAAGATGAGGCATAGTTAGGCATAGTGGAGTATGTGCATTTTAATGCCAGAAGTGACATAAGTAGATACGGTTAGGATTTCTACCTAGGCTTTGCTCTATGAATCAATGCTAAACTTAGTGTGGTAGTTGGGGTAGGTGATTCCCATCCAAGTGAGGTGGTGTTGGTTTTTTCTATATATAAGGGAGAGGGGCCAGTAGCCACCCATGCCCCAATAACCGCTATGTTTTTGTGCACCATACCCCCTAATAATTTTTTTAAAAAGAACCATTACATGTAAAAAGAATACCTAGTAAATTAGCACATATGCACCAATACATGTTCACAACTGCATGAGTAATTTACCATTGCAAAAAATTAATACACAGGCTATTCCACTTGCATTTTCAAGCCAACTTGATGCAAATATGAGAACTTCCAATTTAAATATACACTTTATTGTTTTTATTACAATATGTCATGTTTATAAAAAACCACCCATTTGGACATCAAATAAAGTCAAACTGGTCATATTCACATACTTTTGTGCATAGCTATTGGTACCTAATCTACCATAAACACACACCACCCCAATCCCAAATGGCTATTAATCACACATTCTCCCATACTTGCTATCACATCCCCCCCACTTGCTGTCACATTCTCCCCTACTTGCTATCACATCCACTTGCACCTGCAGAAACACATAATAGTATCAGGTTCCCCATCAAGACAATTATTTAATAAAAAAAAAATTTAAATCAGTTTACATAAAAAAAGTGAGATTATTTAATAAAAAAATAAAACATAAAAAAAAGTGAGATTTGTAAATCACATCAATCGAATACAATAGCTCATACACATTTAATCAAATTCAAATCTCAACAACTGAGTTCAATTTTGTGTATCATAACATCTAATACAATAACTTCTATGCACTTATTCAAATTCAAACTCACCAACCAAATTCAATGCATTTCTTTTTCAAATATCAATCCATTATAAGACAAACATTATGTAGCGTAGAGATTGTTTTAAGCATAAATTTCCTGAAGGAGCACTGCAAACCCTCTCTGCTGCCAAAAGGAATTTTGCAGACTTCCGCATTAAGGTTCAGGTTGGTACTTCACCTTTACTTCACCTTCTTATATGAATGTTTCGAATGTTTTGAATCCTACAACTTTGTCTCATTAATACTTTTACAGTCAGATTCTTCCTAGTTTGTCTGAATAGTATTTATTAATTATTGTTACATTAAATATTTACAATTGTTTTCCTATGTTGTAATATAATATATTGAGGGTTTCATTTTATATAATCTATCTAGGGTTTATATAAAAAGCTTCTATATATATTCAGATTAGACTGTTAATGTACTATATATATACATGTCTATCTATATAGATATGTATATCTATAGACATATGTATATAAATAGACATGTGTATATCTGTATACATATCTATACTGAAGACTATACTGGTATACAATCATTTATCTTCATTTTTCTCTCATGCTACCGGTGATTTGGGTACTACTGTATAATTTACTTTCAATTTTTCATTATTTTGTCTGAGGCAACCCTTGACTTGTGATAATTTCATTGTACAAAAGAATATACTGTTATATAATGATGGTTTTTTGTTATACATACAAATGGGGTCGTATATTTTTATGGGTATCTACTTTTTAGTGTTCATTGTCAACAGTTAAGGGTTTCATTATTTTGTCTTGTGATAATTTAGACTGTTGTATAATGAGGGTTTTTTCTATACATACAAATGGGTTCGTACATTGTACTGATCGATGTATTGGCGAAGTAGAATCTAAAGTAGCCGATAGCACTTTTCCTGCCGATAGGCAAGAAGCATAGAGTCACCCATCGGGAAGAGTTGCAATGTCAGGGTGACAAGTTCGAAGATGACTGATGGTGATTTTCTTGCCAATAGGCAAGGAGTGTTGAACCTCACATCGGAGTGACTAAGACTTCAGAGAGATAAGTTGTAAAGTGGCCGACAGACGATGTGTTGCTGAAAAGGAAAGGAAGAGACCTGTTTGCCGAGTCTATGAATGGTTCCTAAAGGTTCAAGAGTTCAAAAATTCAATATTTGATCAATTGTCCATTCCCGCTGTGCGCTCCTCATCAGTTCATATATTTTTAAGGGTATATATTTTGCAATGGCATTCTTACCTATTATGTCTAAGACAACCATTTCAGGTTGGCACTTAGCATATAATGGGTAGCTTCATTCAATAGATTAAATCATGTTATATATATAAGGGTATATATTTTTGAAGGTTCATTGTCAATGGTTAAGAGTTTCATCATATCATTGTCAATGGTTAAGGGTTTCATTATATTAGGGTTTTGAATGCTTTGAATCCTACAGCTTTGTCTCTATAATAATTTTACAGTCAGATTCTTCCCAATTTTGACTGAATATATATCTAGAAATCTCAATACATATCAGTATATTTGTATACATATCTGTATATTTATAGACATATGTATATTGATACACATATGTATATGTATAGACATATGTATATTGATATACATATGTATATGTATAGACATATGCAGCATAGACATTTCAAGCTGGTACTTAACATTTCAACATTTTACAATTATAGATATACATGTTCGAAAGATTACTCCAATTTGTTTGCTAAATTTTACTACATCTTTTTCCAGTTGTTTGTTGCATGGGAGATATACATGTTCGAAAGATTACTACAATTTATTTGTTAAATTTTACATCTTTTTCTAGTTGTTTCCTGCATGGGAGATATACATGTTTGAAAAATTACTCCAATTTGTTTGCTAAATTTTACATCTTTTTCCAGTTGTTTGCTGCATGGGAGATATACATGTTCGAAAGATTACTCCAATTTGTTTGTTAAATTTTACTACATCTTTTTCCAGTTGTTTGTTGCATAGGAGATATACATGTTTGAAAGATTACTCCAATTTGTTTGCTAAATTTCACATATTTTTCTAGTTGTTTGTTGCATGGGAGATATACATGTTTGAAAGATTACTCCAATATTTTTGCTAAATTTTACTATATCTTTTTCCAGTTGTTTGCTGCATGGGAGATATACATGTTTGAAAGATTACTCCAATTTGTTTGCTAACTTTTACTACATCTTTTCCAGTTGTTTGCTGCATGGGTAACTTCATTGAATGGATTAAATCGCATCTATTACTGTAGTGATTATATATTGGAAACACATATTGCTGAAACCCTCAACTGTTGATAACAAGTCTAAAATGGAACAACACAATGGAACATTACAAAATGGAACACATTATGTTTGCCGTCCATGCCACTACAATAATGATGCCTCAATCTATTTTTAATCATTGCACTAAGGATGCCATTTTGTCTACAAATCACTTCTGGTATTGATTATACATATGTATACATATTTGTATACATATCTACATATCTATATATATATCTAGAAATACTTTCCATCTCACCGTTGAGAATAGGGAAAGCAGTTGGTAAAATGATTAACTTTTTGATGGAAAGTGGAATATGTATTCAGACCCCAATGAACATTGAATGGATTTAATGTTGTTTCCTGTCTGCGCCTAAGCAAACACATTACCATGCATGTTGTCTGTTAAATCATTCAATAGATGAAATCATGTCTGTTAATGTCTCATATATATATACACATATGTACATAGATAGACAAATGTATATATGTATACATATCTATATACATATATGTATATCTATACACAGTCTAAAATGGAACAACACAATGAACACTACAAAATGGAACACGTGATGATTGTTGTCCATGCCACTGCAATAATGATGCCTCAATATGTTTTCAGTCATTACACTAAGGATGCCAATTTTTTCTACATATCACTTCTGGTATTGATGATGTTTGCATTTCTTGTAGGTGTATAGATACTTATGGCTCGAGGTAAAAAGGGGAGGAGAACTTCTGGAAGGAGGACAGTCAGAAAACCTGGGGGGTGCAATTTACCTAATGTGGTGTCGGGGGACAAAGATACACATACCATAGAACCAGATCATATTGCAGTGGAATGTATATTTCCCTCCGCACATACAGAGGATTTGGAAACCAATACAGATTGCCTTTAAACTACTACTATGGAAACAAGTTCTTCAAGGTTGAACATAAGTATATGGACAAACAATGACATCTAAAGTGCTATGGCTGATGTTGAAGATAAACTTATGTCAATCAGAGCAGCTACAAAGAAGTGGAGAGTGTCTGCTAGTAGTTTGAGGGCCTAGTTACTAGGTCTCATGAGCACCAAATACAGGGGCCACCAACCATCCTGACTGATAAGGAGGAGGTAGAAATAGTTCAATGGTGCAAGGACATGGCCAACATAGGCCGTGGGCTTGAAATTTCACAGTTGAAATCTACTGTGGCAGAGGTCATTCAGTCTAGGCCAAATCCTTTCACAGATGGGATGCCAAGGAGGTCATGGTAGGAGGGATTTAGGAAAAGGCATCTAGATCTAACTATTCGCACTGCACAGGGTGTGGATATCGATAGAGCCATTATGCTAAGGCCAAGCATAGTAAATTCATTCTACGACAATCTAGAAAATCTTTACAAGACACATAAGTATGGGTCCAACAGAATATGGAATTGTGACGAAACTGGGGTACAAGCTGGTAAGAACTGTGGAATGTAGGTAATAGCAAAATTGGGATCCTATTGTGTGCCCCACCTCATCTCAAAAAGCAGGGAGTGGATTACTATTTTGGCATGTGTTAGTGCATCAGGTTGCAGTATAGCTAATTTTTATCTATTTAAATCCAAAAGGTATATCAGAAACTACACAGCCAACTGTGAGTTGAGTGCATGCATGGTAGCTCAAGAACATGCGTGGATGATGAAAGAACTATTTCTGAATTGGCTACAGCATTTTGCTGCATCTATCCCCATGTTTCTAGCAGATTCAGCCATCCATTCTGGTTGGCTAACTTGACTTGGCAAACTAAGACCTTCCATATTACAAATTGTATCAACAACATTAGACACTATATCAACAGCATTGGCAAACTAAGACCTTCCATATTACAAATTGTATCAATAGCACTAGACACTGTATCAGTAGCATTAGAAACAATATCACCAGCATTGGAAACAACATCATAGCAGCATTATTCAGTGGCCAGATGCCTGTCCTTTTGAACCCACTATATATATATTACATTAACAGACATGATTTAACATATTAAATGATTTAACAAACATGATTTATGGGACAACATGCATTGCAACATGTTTGCTTAGGCACGAATGGGAAACAACATTAAATCCATTCAATGTCTGTTTGGGTCCCAATACATATTCCACTTTCCACTGAAAAGTTAATCATTTTACCGACTACTTTCCCTGTTCTCAACTGTGTGATGGAAAGTATTTCTAGATATGTATACATATGTATAATCAGTACTAGATATATTGACAATGAACCCTCAAAAATAATGACACCCTTAATTGTTGATAATGAACCCTCAAAAATATATACCCATTAAAATATACGAACCCATTTGTATGTATAAAAAAAACCCTCATTATATAACAGTCTATTCTTCTGTATAGTGAAATTATCACAAGACAAAATAATGAAACCCTTAACCGTGGACAATGAACCCTAAAAAATATATACCCATAAAAATATCAGAACCCATTTGTATGTATAACAAAAAACTCTCATTATATAACAGTATATTCTTCTGTACAATGAAATTATCACAAGACAAAATAATGAAACCCTTAACCATGGACAATGAACCCTAAAAAATATATACCCATAAAAATATAAGAACCCATTTGTATGTATAACAAAAAACCCTCATTATATAATAATATATTCTTCTGTACAGTGAAATTATCACAAGACAAAATAATGAAACTGTTAACCATTGACAATGAACACTAAAAAGTATATACCCATAAAAATATAAGACCCCATTTGTATGTATAACAAAAAACTATCATTATATAACAGTATATTCTTCTGTACAGTGAACTTATCACAAGACAAGGGTTGCCTCAGAAAAAGTAATGAAAAAGTGAAAGTAAATTACATAGCAGTACCCAAATCATGGGTAGCATGAGAGAAAACCGAAGATAAATGATTGTATAAACACCGCAATGGAGTGAAAGTAAAGCTGAAATCACATGGAGAGACGTATCTGCATGGTGAGCGATAGCTGGCAGACGTAGTGAAACCCTTGCATTTCAATCACACTGTGGAGAATAAGGAAAGCACTCGGTAGAATGATTAACTTTTCGGTGGAAAGTGGACTATGTATTCGGACCTGAACGAACATTGAATGGATTTAATGTTGTTTCCCATCCATGCCTAAGAAAACACGTTAACATGCATGTTGTCCCTTATGATGGGTGCAGGGATGTTTAGGAAGGGGGTGGGTAAGTTTGAAGGCCCCACCAACGTGATTTATGGTGGGGTGTTAATAAACATATTTCTAACCTACCGTAACTATAAAAATGATCAAGTGTGTTGCCTTTTTAGTGAACTTGCAAATTTTTTGGGGGGCCATGGCGAGCGGTGCACATGTATGGGGCGACATGTTGAAATGACACTTTTTTGACCCATGTGCACATAACGTGTCCTACAGGGAAATGTATAAATGCCTAGAAGCTGAAAGAATAGCTTTAAGCTCTTCACTCGCATATGGAAAAACCAAAAAAAAATTGTCAAAATTTGACATGTCTAGCTATGTGCTTCACGTGCGCGAAGTTAGGGTGTGCGGCTACTGGCCCCTCTCCCTTACATGATCCAAAGATGTATTAGAAAAAAAAGAGTAGGTTTTTCTTTACTCAGTGGAAGCTCTATCAAAATGAGACCTGGGTCTTTGTGGTTTTTCCAAGATTCAGATGAATGTTGATGAACTGTGGTATGTGGGCCTCTCATGTATTCACATTAGATTCAACAATAAATGGATTATTGTCATGTTGTGCTCTATCTTTCTACTAGTTCTTAATCTCTCTTTTTCTTCTTTCTTCTTTGGCATATGCATCCTCTTTTTGTAATATGAAACTATTGAGCCTTCTACATTAATGACTATGTGTGAATCTCACTTCTCATCTTTGTATTTGTGTTTGTTCTTGTTTTATGGTTTCAAATCTTGTATATTTAGTCATGCAAGTAAGAAAGTTTTTCTTTGGCTTTTCTCCATGTTAGATAGCATTTACTTTATGTCTCTTTATTCCCTTTTCCCCTTGGTCTTGAAGTAGAAATCATTGAAAATCCTTCAAGGAACCAACCCTTAATCTAGAGGTTTGACCTCAAATAGAAATCTCCCACACCTTGAGGTCATTCCCATTGTGTCACTAGAATGCTTGGACTAGGTTCAAATGAGGGTACAATTTCAAGTGATAACAGTTTTTGGCATGCCTAGTGGGATGGGTTTAATGACCCTTACATCAACCATTGAAGAATTTTGATGTGTACTTTAGTACATCTTTCCATTCAGGGCAATTTCTTCAACACAATGGTGACTCCAATATCAAATCTACTAGTTTAAGCAATCTAAATGCTTAAAGATTATCAAGAATCAAGATTTAGGTGATATTGTTGATCTTTTCATTCTTTTTGAGGATTTAAATGACCTAGTGAATCTTCTAGTGTGTTCTTAGCTCTCAAAGGAGCAGATCTAGTTGCTTGTTTCTATTAGTGTGTAGCGTTTATCCTAAACCGACACCTTGGCTTAAGTCACACTTAGTGGCTAAGTCTAACTTAACCTTGACATTAAAGGTTAAGTTCACTTTGGAGGTTAGTCACTTTTTGGTCTCACCACATGTGCTCACATGAGGTTAGTCATTTTGACACTTCACCTCATTAGAGGTTGGAGATATTCTCTCCTCACTTTATGGGAGGTTGGAGACATTTGTCCACCACCCTCCACTTGTGCACACATGTGTTCATCACATAGAGGGTTAATCATAGTTGGTTGTCTCCTTCTCACCTCCTTCACCTTGCCTATATAAGCAGGGTTCTTTGTACATTTTCATCAACTCCTAGTGTAAACTCTTGATGTAATCTCTTGATTATACATTTTGGCTTTTATGTGCTTATGCTTTGTGAAAGTTCATATTTGTTCTCGTTTGCTGATCTTGGCTAATTCCAACATGGTATCAAATCCATGCAAGTGAAACGCTTCTTGTTTTGAGCAAATTCAAGCATTTAGCTTTTTCAAGGGCTGATTTTTTTGGTATTTTCTTTGTAACTAGGTGTTTGTACTAAAATCAATTCTGTAAAGAAAAGTTGTAAAAAATCCAAAAAAAACTTTTTAGCAAAGGGCCTTTCAACCCTCTGCGCATCTACCCATTTTGGGTAAAATCATTTTTTTTCCAGGTTGCTTTGTGCACATTCTGTGGCCTCTCGACCTGTGCAAGCGCTTCAATCTTGCTCTATGGTCGTTTTGGGCGCTTGTGTGGTTGTTTTAAGTGGAGTTTTGGTGCTCCCGTGGGATCCTTGGCACTCGATTCAGCACTTGGCAAGTCCCTTTGGTCGTGCTCAGGCAAGTCTCTGTTCAGCCATTATAGGCAACTCACCTTTGCAGTCCAAACTCCTCTATTCATTGGTCTCCTCCAGCCGATGCCTCCCTTTGCCATTTCGATTTCCACTTTTCTGGATCTACCACTTCAAACTCCCTTTTTCCCTTGATCGTGGCTTTCACTTGCAGGCTGAATTCATTATTCTGTCATTGCTCACGGTCTACAAGTCATTCGAAGGGGTCGACGTCTCTATTTTTTGGCTCTCAATGCCTCGGCTGTTCTTAAATATCATCCACTTCAACAGTCAAAGGTAAATTTTGGCTAATAAAAATAGGACAAATATTTACCACTTTTTGTTGTGAATGAGGTGTAAAATTACTATTGGCTGTTTGACCATTGAAGTGGATGATATTTAAGTAGAGTACAACAGCTCTCCATAGGCTACAGTAGTCTTCAACGATCAAGGTCTTCTATCCAATCACACCAAGCTTTCAAAGCTTTCAAACTCACATATTGGGTCAAAGAATTGTTGCTGTTCCTTTTGACTCTCTTAGTTGCTCTTTATTCCCAGTTTTGGGAGATTTGTAGCCCTTCTCGGCCTCATCTCAGCTCGTTGATTTGGACCTGCTCTCCATTTTAGGCTTCTTTGGCATTTCATTTTGTTTTTTGCAGGCCACAAATCACTCCTGGTCATCCACTTGTTGGTCTTCATAAAGATCTTCAAGTGTTGATTCTACAGATTTTGCATGTGATTTGTGAGCTCTTTCCTGGTGGATTTGTGGGCACTAGCAACCGTCATCAGGCTTGGTTTCGTTCAGTGAGCTCCTAGCAAAAGAGTGGGTCAACGGGCCAACTGCAACGACCTTCCACGCACCTGGCGGACTATTTGGGTTCTATTTGGACTCAACATCTTGCACCTGTTGTGTGCTCTTCACAAATCTCTGGTGTAATATTTTCTCTATTGGTTTCCACTACCACTAGCATTTAGTGTTGGTTTGTGAGTTTGTTACATTGTATTAAATACTAGCATTTTATGTTAGGTGTGCACTCTTTATGTCACAATAACATACATTGTAATCCTCTCATGGTTAGCTAGCCTTTTTACTAGCAATTTGTTGCCACCATCAGCAGTATTGTAATCCTAGAGATAATTTTTTTCCAAAGAGATTGCCAGGGTCTCTACATTTTTGCTTTAAGAGCATATTTCAAGTATATAAGGTTTTTCCAACCTTGACTATTCGATTGTCGAAGACGGTGGGAGAGGTCTAGTTTGGCAGGAGGCCAATACGCCCTCTCATATCAAACCATTGTAATCTTCATTTCACCCCGATTCCAACGAGTGGTTGGAAGGTCATATTCACCTCTTCGATAGGCATTTTTTTGCTTTTCTAGTGCTGATTATGAAATTTAACCATATTTTATGGGAACTTGTTTATGTAATAACTTTTGATCAGTAGCTTAGAATTGAGCACCATTTTTTTGCAAAAGTTCATGTTTTTACATTTCCCACGCATTGGTCAAATTTATCTTGTAAAATGCACTAAGTTATAAAGTACCGAAATCTCGGGGGGGGGAGGGGCTCTCTTTCAACAGTTTCGGGGGGGGGCGCTTTTTACATTCAATCTTTTCCACATTATACCATGTCTACATGTTGCAAAGTCAAGTATACTTATTGTGGGACCACTCAACATGGCGATGCACTCTATCCTCATTTTTCTCATTCTCCTTTTTCAATGTTCTGTAAGACTACAAAATCACCACTTGATGTTTCATTCAGGATGACTTTCAATGATTCCTTGCATTAGAACATTGTCATCGTTGTTCCAGATCCACCACATTATGATGCATATCTATCAGACATCACATCATTGTTTGTAGAATCTCGTATTACAGATTTGGATCACACCATTGCGGACATTCATCTTTTATTCAATGTTAGCTTCGATGGAGTTGCATCACCATCATCTTTAGATATACATGTTCATGCCTCACCTAGTTCAGCTTATATAGTGACTGATTCTGTAGCTACTTATGAGTCTACATACTAGACTCCATCATCATCCAGTTTGACACCTTCTAAGAAGTATTAGATTCACATCGGTTCAGCTTTCACCATACATCTATGGTTCTTGTTTCTAAATCTTCGTCACAGGACAACATTGGCTTGGAGATCATTGACTATTGTTCCAAGACATCATGAGCATCATCTGCATCTCTAAATCATGTGTATACTTCAGAGACCATCATACTTCTTCATGTATGTTCCTATCTAGAATGGGAAGATTCTTTGCACAGTTCTGTGGTTTGATTTCTTCCTAAGGGGAGAAATGTTGTTCAACATTTTTGGATCATCTTCAACATCTAGTCTCAAGAATCTACTGGCACTAAAGGAGGTATTTTGAGGGGAGGCTACATGGCTTCTCTTCTCTTATTAGTTTTGGGAGGAAGCATTGCCTCACATGGAGTTCATCACTGCACAGTTTCTGGGGGGGTCACATGACCTTCTCTCTTCTCTCTCCTATGGGGGGAATATTTCATGTACTTACATCTTAGAAGTAGTCCTTGGGGGTTCTGAGTCCTCCATCTATCACTCTTCTTGTTTACTTGTACATTTCTTTCTTGCATCTTTTCCCTTTTGGAGAGGAGTTTTGTTTCGACTGAGTTTTCTCCTCTTCTCTGCCTTTTGAGAAAGTTATTTATACATGGGTACCTAACATGGCCTAGTAGCTAGGACCCATCTTCATCTTTGTATTCCTACTCCCTAAATATAACTTAAGGGGGGGGGGGGGGGGTTTAGTATGTAGGGTTTATCCTAAACACACACTTAGGCCTCTGTCACATTTAGTGGCTAAGTCTAACTTAACCAGGTTGACATTAAAGGTTAAGTTCACTTTTGAGGTTAGTCACTTTTTTGTCTCACCACATGTGCTCACATGAGGTTTGTCATTTTGACACTTCACCTCATTAGAGGTTGGAGTTATTCTCTCCTCACCTTATGGGATGTTGGAGACATTTGTCCATCACCCTCCACTTGTACACACATGTGTTCATCACATAGAGGGTTAGTCATAGTTGGTTTTCTCCTTCTCACCTCCTTCATCTTGCCTACATAAGCAAGGCTCTTTGTACATTTTCATCAACTCTTTGTGTAAACTCTTGATGTAATCTCTTAATTATACATTTTGGCTTTTATGTGCTTATGCTTTGTGGAAGTTCATCTTTGTTCTCGCTTGCTGATCTTGGCTAATTCCAACAGTTTCAAATTACATCTGAATGAATTTCTAGCTTTTTTGAATGCTCTAGCATGACAAACTATTATGGGCGTTATGTCTCTTCCCCTCCATTTTGTGAAAATGTAGTTACAATGCCTCCATATTAGATCCAAAATGCTCTTGGTTTCATTCCAAATAACCCCGCTACAGTAAGATATCAGCATTCTCATAGTGCTTACCTCCCCGACCCTTTCTTAGCCTTCTTGGTAGCCCACTCATGCTTATAATTAGCCCCAAGAAGACTTTTTTTCTCCAAATTAGCCTAATTATCCCCCTATTCAGCCCCAAGATATTGAGAACATGGATATTAGTAGTTTCAAGGATATCCTATTAGACTTTCAAATAAGGATAAATGATAATGAAAGAGAGTAGGAGTATAACTTGCATTAAGAAGGGCTTGCTTATCAAGCTTATCTTCACCAACAAGAGGTGGAGGCACAAAGGAGCTATGATCAATAATGTTTTTCTATGTAGGCTACAACCAAAGAGGAGAGAATGAGGCAATTCCTTGCCCAAATCCAAAGGATGGAAGCCCAATCAGCCTACTGCATCCCAAACTCTAGTCAAACTCCTCTTGCAACTATAGATCAACCTATTATAGAGAAGGCTTCTAGATTCAAGATTCCAAGCTTCAACCAAGGGAAGCTTTCTAAACCTCTAAAGAAACCTCTTTGCTTCAATTTTCTAAGCTTTAGAGGGCCTCGTCCTTCACAAGAGCCTATTCCTATGCAAACTTAGCCTATTATCCCCAAGAACAACCCACTCAGAATCCCATTCCCCTTCAAGAAATTCAATAAACCTTGAAAGATCCCATCCCATCTCGGCCTTCTTGTCCTAACATCATTTCACTTTGCAAAGGTAGACTTACCATTTGGCAAGCTGACTAAATGGATGACCCAAAGAAGGAGGTATTTGAGGGAAAAGAACAACAATCTTCTACTTATAAGACTCATGCACCTATTGAGAAGGTGGATTCATGTACAAGGTTGAATCCTCTATATTTTCATTCATTTGAAGGTTTTTATCATGCTTTTGATGAGATCAATGAGAGTAGAACACAAAGTTTGTGTGATGAGGATCTTCAGTTGCAGAGACAACTTGTGCAAGAATCAAAGGAAGAAGAAAATGAAGAATATTTTGAAGATGATTCCTTGACTCCTCTCGAAGCTAAGAAGTGTTTGTAGAAGAATGATGAAAGCTCCATTCCTAATTTAAAGGAAGAAATTGTAAAGGAAATGCTCCTAGAAACTACAGAGAGTGGTGGTCCTGACCTATTTGATGAGTTTACTTATTTTATTGGTGAAGATGAAGAAAGTGCCCTGACAACACATTAGCAAATAATTTATAGCAATGCGAAGATGTTGAAGACTATGGAAATTTTCTAGTAAACGAAGACTAGTATGAGAATGAGGTTATTGCTCTTGAGGGGGAACATAAAGATAGCCCTATTTTGGCAACTGAAAAGTTTGATGCACATAAAGTTATTCATCAAGCTGAGTGAGATATCAAGTATGAACATACACTTTAGGATGGGTATCTGGACATTTCCTCAAGACTTCTAGAGAGCTACCATCAAGTTAAGACATGTCCTCTCATGCAGAAGAGTCTGGAAGAGCTTGAAGGAAACCTTTTCTAGGATGAGCCGGAGGGATTTTTCTTAGGTTTTGACATCAAACCAGAGTGTCCTAACTAGTAGGATGATAAAGAAGTAGAGCATAAGCTTAAATCTAGCACTGATGGTTTGACCATCGTCTCAAGGGGATGTCCCATCAGAATTCTAGCCTAGCTAGAAACTAGTAAGAAGGAGTCACCACTGGTCATGCTTATTCCAAAGCATGAGGTTGAGCATCAAGAAGGATAGATTTAACCTACTTATTCACTTCAAGATGACTGCATTTACAATCAAGTCAAGTGGGTATGTGAGTTTACTTTTTTTCTTGTAAAATTAGTTCAACAATTTGTTGAAACCCCCTTTTATCCACCTCTTGTTGGCTCCCCATAAGATTCAAAGAATTCTAAATTTATTAGAAAAGGTAGTTATTTTAAAAAACTAGTCAATGGATTTGTTTTAGTCATATTTAGGTTCATTAGTTTAGGTTAGATTAGGTTTGTGTAGTTTCCTTTTCCTCCATGTGATTTTGCACATGCTACTTTCTCATTAGGAGACGATAAGTTTTGTTGTTTTCGAGTGGTTTTACGGTTTCTTTTTGTGTCATCTCTATTGTAGAGGCATTGGTAGTTAGATGTTTCAACTTTTTGGCCTTGAGGCTCTTTTTGTAAAAAATTTTCTAGTCCATTTTTGACTCATATGCCCAATGGATGCTTAAGGATACTAGTTATCAGTGTTTAGTAGGCAAACCACACTAAGAGGTCACGAAAATGTTGACTATTTTTTAAGTTTGCAAAAATTGAATAGTCATGGGGTCTATGGTCATTATTAGGAGTCAAAATGCCGAAGGAATCAGGTCAAGGATCACATAAAGGTGATGTCATTTAAGACACATATTGACTTCTACAGACTCAAGGATGGACTGTCAATTTCATTCCAAGAGCATGTGACATGGAGGCTTCTCACTCCTTTGAGATGTTGTTAGTTCTAACAGTCTCTAGGTTGCATCTTTAAGACATGGCATTGAGTTATCATTGTGGCAAGATTGGGTTACTAAAGATTCATCAAAAGTGGAGGCCATGGAAGTTGTTGATTTGAAATGATAAGTTCTTGCAACATGTTAGCCCCACATAGCTAAAAATGAGTTGTTTGACACATTTGGGATGTTGTGCCATTGGCTAGAGACTCTAACTCAGCCCTATGGTCAGCCCTCAATGCTATAAGGAGGTGATTCATGAGAATCCTCCAGTGCTTCTACACAATAACATTGTACGTATCTGAAATATTAGTAGGATTGGCGTGGTTTCCTTGATGCACCATTAGCTAGTACATCTAAGTCATCTAAAGGTGGTGAGGCCTGATTTCATTGAATCAAAGGATAAACCATGTGACCCCCAAGGTATTTTGTATGATGCCACATGTCAGCCCCATGCACCTCAAAAGGGTGGTAGGTATGATACATTTAAGATGATGCACCTTTGTGCCATGTGGCAATGAGTCACATTTGGTGGGGCTCATTCTATTAGAAGCTGATAGAAATAATGGGAGTTGTGAATCTTTTTAAGGATTCCACATGTTGTGGCTATGCTTCTCCTCAACAAAGCTAGCTTGACACTCTCTACACCAGGTGCCATTGTGCCACATCAGCAATGGTGGGTCCATTTCATCATAAAATCAAAAGGATCTCGGTCTATTGATCTTGAACCCAAGGCGATCTAATGTTCCACATATTGTGCCATTTTTTAAATTCGATGAGTCAGTAGCCTTGTGGGGATTGTAGGATGGACTATGGTATCGTGAAGTATTCTAAGAGTCTAATAGTAGTCGTGTTGTCTCTGGATCTCTAGTGGTGATACTCCTATGAGAAGCTTTCTTTGCAAGTATATTGTAATCTTTGTGCTTTCTGAATAATATATTGGGTAGCTTTTAGAGTCTGGGGTTTTTCTCCCGAAAGGGTTTTCCCCACGTAAATCACTATGTTGCGATATGCAATAATATTATGTTTATTTACATATGTTTAAGCTTATGTAACTATTAAAGATCTATAAAGTTTTACATTATCCTCCTCTCAAGATTAGTGTAGGAAGTTGTTCTGCTACCTTAGCTTCCTTACAAGTGGTATCAAAGCTTGATCACCTTTTGTTTTTGTTGTGGGTTGTTGGGTTTTTTGAGCTAATCTAGATTTGAGTGGGAGCTTGTGTAGAAGACACTTTGTGATCTTGTTGTAGGAATTTTCAGATGGTAAGTTCATTAGGGGGAATAGAGGTGGATAAAATTTCTAGAAATAGTTTTGAAATGTGGAAGCTGAAGATGAAGGATCTATTGATAGATCGAGATCTATGGGATGCTATTGATGAGAAGTTTTTAAGGCATGTAGATCCTACTTTGACTGCTCAATATGATGTTATGGATCGTAAAGCCAAGGGTTTAATCAATGTCCATGAAGAGACCTTTGTATAGAAACTATGGTAGAAGCTTGGTGAGATGTATCAAGCCAAATCTTTAGTGAACAAGATTTTCTTGAGGAATAAATTGTATTCCTTGAGAATGGAAGAGGGTGGAAAAATTATAGACCACCTAGAAGCATTCAATATGTTGGTGGCTCAATTGGCACGAGTTGGTGTCAAAATGGACGAGGAAGAGAAATGTCAGATATTGCTCAAAGTTCTTTGCCTAATTTGTGGGATTCTCTTGTTATGACTATTGGGAGTACTTCTATTATATTGAAGACAAAACATGTTAACGCAGAGCGCACACAATGGAAATGCACACGATGATATTTCTGTCAATATCAGCAAGAGATCTCAAATGTCTCCCTGAAACTCTTGCACTCTTTCTTTGTTGGCTTGACTTACCTTCTCGGCCTCACTATCTTCTTGACTTTCCGATGGTTTCCTTCACATCCAAAACCTTCCTATGCATCGGCCAAACATTATACCATCAACCTCTTTATGAAATGTCACTCTAAAACTTCTTCTCACACTGATGAATTTGGCTTGTATATACATTTCCTGACCTTCTATCACCGGTAATCCATTGTATCTTCACCTGCTTTGACCGCTACAACAGGTCATCAATTGTATCAAAAGCAAATGTATGTTTCTACATACAACTGAAATATACAATCAGAACATACATCCGACAACTTCCTATCATCGGTTCTCTCTCCCGCTTCAACCAGTCACTCCTTGCATCCAACCCTTTGCATCATCCACATGTACATTCAAGACATGCGTTTGCAAGATACAATCCCGACATGCAATAGCAGTATACAAACAAACTGACACTCGCATACAACAGTGATATACACATACACTACCTACGATATACAATCGACATATACACATGAAATCTATCTCCTTAGACAATTTTGACATACATAGGAGTTGTCTGCCCAATATCCTTTGATTGACCTTCACATACGATTGCAGGATACACACAGGGTGATACTCAGATGTGATAGCGATATACCTAGGAAATGTACCTTCATACATTTGTGATATATACATGAATTGTATATTCAGCAAACAACACAAACTTAACCCAAAAAGACTTTTATACCTACCCTTCTTCACAACATATACACAGGATGATGCTCGCATGCAAATGCGATATACTCACAGGCTGTCCCCGGTATATAATGGACTGATATACATCAAATGTATATTCAAAATTTCTGCCAATAACTTCCTCTGCAATAGATTCCATAGTTTCTATTCTGCCATTGACCACGAACAAAAGGAAAACCAATAGAAAACTAATGTACACAGTCCATTCCACTAGTTTCACAGAAATCCACCAGTGGAATGGTTTCAATCATGCATCTCGACAATAGAAAACTAAATTAAATACAAAACAATTCTATACAGATAATATACACAGAATAATTCGATATACAGAGTATTTACACAGAATCCAAAATTTGTAAAACACAGCTGATATAATTACTATTTCTACATTCTAGCTTCATACATTTGACAATTTCAGAAGGTGGAAGGTGAACTCTTTTTACCACCACCTCCGTTTGTTTTTTCTATCCTCAACTCTCATCCTTTTTCTTTTGCTTAAACCAAGATTATAATTAAAACCCTAACTAATCACACGACACCTGTTTAGCATAAGACAGAAAAATACCTAATAATATGACACATTGGTTTAATCCTCCACATACCCAACTGTCTAATGTTGTCCATGATGTTAAATATTCCCTGGGAGAAGAGATATTAAAACATGAAATGACAACACAAGATGCTATAAGATAACATGAAATGTATCAAACATATTAAAACCTTATTCTTCTCCCTCTTATGCATATTTATCTTGTTGAAGGGGTGCTCCTGCACCATACTCCTCGGGAGAAGAGATCTCAAGCCCTTTGAGATCAGAGTTTGAAGGTTTGCACCATTGTTTGTGATCTAATCTTCAGTCATCCAAACTACCTCTAAATTAGGTTTCCCCTGCCAAGCCAACAAATACTCCATGTACGGTTTGTTCCTTGTCTTCTTTGTCAGTCTTGAGTCTAATATCTTCTTCAATTTTGGTGGATCATGCTTAGGAATATCATCATCTACTGCATCCGGCAATGGTTCATGTTCTACATCTGCATTCGGCTTGTATGGAGTCAAATCACATACATTGAAAATGGGTGACAATCCAAGATCAGGATGAAGTTGGATCTCATAAGCATTCTACCAACACTTCTTCAAAATTTGACATGGTCCAATCTTCCTCTGCATGAGCTTGGTATATTTACCTTGTGGGAGTCTCTCCTTCTTTAGATTAACCCACACCAAATCTCTAACATCAAATTGTATATCTCTCTTTTTCTTGTTAGCATATGCTTTGTACTTCAATGTAGTCTGTTGGATTTGGGTCTTGACTTGATCATGCACCTCCTTGATGGCTGATGCAAAAGCTTCTCCATCTGCACTAATAGACTCTCCTATAGGTAGATCTCTCAGCTCCAAAATACCTCTTGGATGAATACCATATACTACCTGAAAAGGTGACTTTCTTGTACTCCTATTAATGGTGTCATTATAGAAAAATTTTGCTTGTGACAGAATGTTATCCCACTTCTCTCCATGCTGCCTTGTCAAACACCTTAACAGATTTCCTAGTGAATGGTTAACAACTTTAGTCTGTCCATCCATTTGAGGATGGTAGGCTGATGAGAAAGATAAATTTGTTCCAAGGTTCTTCCAAAGAGTCCTCCAAAAGTGACCAATAAATTTCACATCTCTATCGGGCACTATGCTCAATGGCAAACCATGTATCTTACTATTTCTTTAAAAAATAGATCAGCAACATATGAAGCATCACAAGTGGTTTTGCATGGCAAGAAGTGTGCCATTTTACTAAATCTATCTACTACAACAAAAACACTATCATATCCCTTCCTTGTCCTAGGCAAACCAAATACAAAGTCCATGCTTATGCTCTCCCATGGTCTAGAAGGAATGGGTAGTGGCTGATACGAACCTGCATTAGTGTACTTCCCTTTTGCCTTCTAACATATCACACATGCCTCCACAAATTTCCTCACATCAGACTATAATTTGGTCTAATAGTAATGCCTCTTCACAAGATCAAGAGTCTTATCCAGACCAAAATGTCTTGCCATGGCCCCACAATGTTTCTCCCTAATGATATTCAGCCTCATAAAACATCGTGGAATGCACAACTGTCCACGTTTGAAAAGTAATCCATCTTGGATCAGAAATTTAGAGAACTCAACATGATATTTGTCACCAAAGGAAGTACATAGCTTATATATTTCTCCAAAATCTTTATCCGTATCATACATGGCCTTCAAAGAATCAATGCCAACACTCTCTAATTGAATCTGATTTATGGTTAAGACCCTCCTGCTCAAAGCATCTGCTACCTTATTCTTGACCCCTTTCTTATGCTTGAGTGTGAAGGTGAAAGCTTGCAAAGTCTCCACCCACTTCATGTGCCTATGGTTCAGCTTCTCTTGACTATTTATGAAACTAAAGGCCTGATTATCTATCAACACTATGAATTCTTTTGGCATCAGGTAGTGTCTCCACTTTTTGAGTGACTGTACTAGAGCATACATCTCTAAATCATATGATGAGTATCTCTTCTTTGCATCATTTATTTTCTCACTGAAAAATGCAATAGGCCTACCTTCTTGACTGAGTACTGCCCCAATTGCCATGTGGCTTGCATCACATTCTACCTGGAAAATCTTGTTGAAGTTAGGAAATGCAAGGACTGGCTGCTCGGCCACCTTCTTCTTCAATGTTTCAAATGAATCATCTGCCTCCTTTGTCCAAGTGAACCTGCACTTCTGTCCTCCTTTTATGGTGTCAAGCATGGGTGCACAAACATGACTAAACCCCTTTATAAACTTCCTATAAAAGGTTTCTAACCCATGAAAACTTCTAACATCATGCAAAGTTTTAGGAGTTGGCCAAGACAATATGGCACTCACCTTCTCTTGATCCATTTTCAGTTTGTTATGTGAGATGACAAATCCCAAGTAGATGATCTCTTCCTGCATGAACAAACATTTTTTTAAGTTGATCATTAGCTGCTCTTCATGTAACCTTTTGAGGACCAAGTCTATATGGTTGAGATGCTCTTCCCTTGCATTACTGAAAATCAGGATGTCATCTAGATATACTATGACAAATTTTCCCATGAATTTTCTCAAGACCTCATTCATCAACCTCATAAAGGTACTAGGGGCATTGGACAAACCAAAAGGCATGACCTTCCACTCATATAACCCTTCATTGGTCTTAAATGTAGTTTTCCATTTATCTCTTGGACTAATCCTAATCTAATGATAGCCATGTTAGACTCAGGGCACACAACTGAGAGGGGGGGTGAATCAGTTGTGCAAAACTTTCACCAATTAAACACTTAAATCTTCTTAGTGATTAGCAGAATATTAATCATGAACCATAATGCATTCAAATCAAAAGTAAAAACACATCAGCACATAAGACACCAAGATTTTGACGTGGAAAACCCAGTTAAGGGAAAAACCACGGGGTGATTAACCCAAGATTGTATTCTCTGTTAGAAGAATAGAAGGAACAAAATAGCACATGCTAATTAGGGCTCACTGCCCGAGCACACTGCTCACAAGAGGCTCACTACCTACAAGAGACACACTGTCTACAAGAAATAAGTATCACATACATGAACTAGAGAATAGCATCTTCACCATGCTTGAATTAGTTCCATTTAAGCCCAATACTTCTACTATGCCTTTCGCTCTCCTCCTCGCTACCACATACTCATCACCACAAGACACACTTTAGAAAGACTTCACAATCCCTTATTTATACAAGGCATTGACTTAGGAATAATCATCTAAGTCAGCAAACATCTACTAGAACATCCACAAGACGTGTAATACATCCGGTCGGCCAGTCTCAGGAAGAACACCATCATCCAGTGGTTATTCTTCAAATGCACACTCTAACTTCTATGCGGACCACCAACATGAACTGGACATGATCCAAAGATCACCACAACCTTTCCAGAATCACCAAGAGCATCCATACTTCATTTGCTAGCTGGAATTCTTCTCTCCTTCATCTGAAGCTTTAAGAACACAGTCTGTCATTACTATCACAAAGGAATAGGCACTTCTAGACCTTCAAACCACAAACCAATAGAGTTGATAGTTCACAAGGACATCCTCAACACTCCCTCAAATCCGTAGAATGGGATAATGCATTTCCAGATCTCACCGAACCTATCTGTGTCACTCTGTCACCTCTGAACACCTGCCAGAGCCGGTTCTACTTGAGTGGCCATAACTTCTTTAGATCTTCATGCAAACCTCTAGAAACTTGACTGGATCATCTCAAGACTCATATCTACAAACCATTTGAACCGCAACCTCTGATATGCATCTTAGCTGGGATCTCCACTTTACTGTCTCCATTGCTCCTCTCTGCTCATTCAATCCTTCTCATCAATGCAACATGAGTATGTTGACATCAATGACAACACCGGTTAGACCCATACTTGCAACAATCTCCCCCTTTGTCATTGATGGCAACATATGATGTGAAAAACCATCAAGACAAGAACTTCTCCTTACTGTCACAACTCCCCCAATCAGCAACAATCATTCACATGTCTTCTCTTCCTTTACTGCTCCCCCTTTGATCATCAACCACTTGTTTTTCACATGTCTTCTCTTCCCCTTTGACATCAATGGCAAAGGGCTCATATTTACAATTCCAACACTTTAGAATCATACCTGCTTCTCCTCCTAAGTAGCAGCTCCCATCAATCCGGATCACAAGATATGACTGTGATATCCACCAGATTGATGCACGTCAGTGCACCTTAGTTCATCACTGGAGGGGCAATAACCCATAACTTCTCCCTGAGATACTCAAAAGAGTCCTTAGGTAGAGGTTTAGTAAAGATATCTGCAATCTGATCCTTGGAGGGCACAAACTCTAATCTAACTTCATTCTTGTTCACTTGCTCTCTCAAAAAGTGAAACTTGATAGATATATGCTTAGTCTTAGAATGCAACACTGGATTCTTAGATATATTTATTGCACTTGAATTATCACAGAAGATTGTGATAGGCTCCTCATACTCTACTTTAATATCTCTTAGCGTCTGCTTCATCCACAAAACTTGAGTGCAACTACCTGTTGCTGCAATGTATTCTACTTCAGTTGTAGATAGGGATATTGCCTCTTGTTTCTTGCTTAGCCAAGAAACCAATCTCTTTCCCAAAAAGAATGCTCCACCACTGGTACTCTTTCGGTCATCCACATCTCCTGCCTAATCTGCATCTGTATAAGCATGAAGAGAGAAATCATGATCTCTAGGATACCACAAACCATACTCAACTGTTCCTTTTGGATATCTAAAAATCCTCTTGATTGCCATGACATGAGATTCTCTGGGATCAGCCTGGAATCTAGCAACAAGACCAATAGCCTGCATTATATCTGGTCTAGTTTGAGTGAGATACAACAATCATCCAATCATTGATCTGTACTTTGTCTGGTCTACCTTAGGAGAGTCATCATCTTTTCTCAACTTACATCCGGTTGCCATGGGAGTATTCATTGGCTTTGAATCTTCCATCCCAAATTTCTTCAACAATTCTTTCACATATTTGGTCTGAGAAATGAAGATTCCTTTCTTTGTTTGAGTAATTTGCAGAACCAAGAATAAATTCATTTCACCAAGCATAGACATCTCAAACTCACTTTTCATTTGATTTTCAAAAGTTTTACACATACTATCTCTTCCTCCAAAGATGATATCATCAACAAATACTTCAACAATCAAAATGTTTTCATGATCAATTTTGAAATATAAGTTACTATCAGCAGTACCTTTGTTGAAACCAATCTTCAAAAGATGCTTATCCAATATTTCATACCAAGCTCTTGGGGCTTGCTTCAATCCATACAATGCCTTCTTCAACTTGCAGACCATATCACCATGATCAGACAATTGGAATCCATCCGGTTGCTCTATATACACTTCTTCTTCCAAGTCACTATTTAGAAAGGCAGACTTGACATACATCTGATATACCTTGAAATCCTTGAAGGCAACAAAGGCAAGAAATAATCTGACTACTTCAATTCTTGCCACCAGAGCAAAAGTTTCTTCAAAATCAATTCCTTCTATTTGAGAGTAGCCTTTACAGACCAATATGGCTTTATTTCTGATTACTTCACCAACTTCATTTAGTTTGTTCCGTAAGACCCATTTGGTTCCAATCACATTCTTGTTTCTAGGTCTGGGAACAAGATCCCAAGTGTGATTTTTCTCTATTTGCACCAGCTCTTCCTCCATTACTTTAGTCTATTTTTCATCATTGCAAGATTCATTCACTGTTTTAGGTTCAATCTTTGAAATCAAACAATACTCTTCTGAATCTTGAGCAATTCTCCTTCTTGTTAGTACTCCTTTGCTTTTATCACCTATGATCTGATCTTCAAAGTGGTTTAGTCTTACATACCTAGGAACTTTAGGAATTTCTTGCACTTCTGATACTTGATCAGGCTCATTGAAACTCATTTCTTCTTCCTGGTTTACCGGATTAGCTTGAATCTAACTAACAGATGAGGCTTGGGCTTCTTGAGTCAGAATACCATTCTGATCATCTTCATCATATTCATAAAACCTTGAGGGTTTCTGAATTCCCTCATCAACCTTCACATTTGTACTTTCTATCATCTTTCTCAGTCTTTTGTTATAACACCGGTATGCTTTGCTTTGAGTAGAGTAACCCAAGAATATTCCTTCATCACTTCTAGCATCAAACTTTCCTAGATCTTCATCTCTTTTAATGTAACATTTGGTACCAAAAACTCTGAAATACCTCACAGTAGGAGTGATGCCAAACCAAAGCTCATAAGGAGTCTTACTAGTATTGCTTCTGATTTGAACTCGATTGAGAGTATAGACTATAGTGCTGACAGCTTCTCTCTAATAGATGTGAGGAACATTTGCTTCCATCATCATGGTTCTAGATGCTTCCTGTATGGTCCGGTTCTTTCTTTCCACTACTCCATTTTGTTGTGGAGTCCTAGGAGTAGACAACTATCTCTGTATTCCATGTTTCTCATAGAACTCTATGAACTCACCGGATGTGAATTCTCCACCTCTATCAGACCTCAGACATTTTAATTTCAATCTAGTTTCATTTTCTACCATAGCCTTGAATATTTTGAATTTCTCAAAGGCTTCTGATTTCTCTTTTAGAAAAGTTATCCACATCATCCAGGAATAGTCATCAATTAGTAACATGAAGTATATATCACCTTGCATACTCCTGATTCTTGCCAGGCCACAAACGTCAGTATGAACTAAGTCCAATAATCTGATAGAAGACAGTTCCTTACTCTTGAATGTGATTCTACTCAGCTTACCCAACTAACATTCTTTGTACAAGCTATTAGTATGTTTCACCAAATTTGGAAGATCTCTTACAGCCTGAGTATTGCTTATCTTTATGATATTATCAAAATTCACATGACACATTCTCTTATGCCATAACCAACTCTGATCAACTTGAACAAATAAGCAACTTTACCAGTGCCCACCAAGTGGAAGATATTACCTTTAGTTTGGGTACCGGATGCAATCTCTATTCCTGAGCTTTCAAAGATCTTGTATTTTCCATTCTTGAACTGGAGATCATAGCCTTTGTCCACCAACTGTCCAACATTGAGAAGATTGTGCTTCAAGCCTTCAACATATAGAACATTTCCGGTTTTGTTCCTTCCATCAAAAGAAATAGTTCCTCTTCCTCTGATTCTACCAGCAGAATTATCACCAAACTTCACCACTCCTCCTTCATACCTTTCCAAATCTATGAACTTATTTTTGTCACTTGTCATATGGTGAGAGCAACCACTGTCAATGACCCAATCATCTTTTTCAACTTGGGCAGCCAGAGCTCTTTCTACAACTTTATGATTGATAGAAACAAAGGATATTGGTTCTTCTTCCTTGATGGCAATAAACACCCATTCACTTCCGGATTTGTTTCCAGTCTCTGATTCACCATCTGTTACTCCTTCATTATCATCTTTTTCATGAACATAATAACAATTCTTTTGGAACCTTGATCTGTTAGGATTTGACCTTGAAAATCTTTCCGAACATTTTGAGGCAAAATGACCAATCTTATTATAGTTAAAGCACTTAAAAGGCAATTTTTCCTTCATACTTACTGGATCCTCTTGGCAGTCTCTTTGCAATAAAGGCTTCAAGTTGAGCAATTTCTACTTCTTCTTCTTCTAGGTCTTTTCTTGCTTTTTCATACCATGACAGTTTCCTTGATGAGTTCTCTCCCAGATCAAACCTTTGTTTACCTTTTACAGAGGCACTAGCTTTAAATGCAGATTTAGTCTTGGGGGGGTCATCTCCAAACTCGGTCATTTCAAATGCAGCCAATTTTCCAACCAATTGATCTCTTGTGACAGTTGTATGGGCTCTAAATTCATCAATGGCATCAACCTTGATTTTGTAAGAAGCAGGAAGGGATCTGAGAATTTTGCCAACAATCTCATTTTCATCCAAGACTCCACCAGCATTTCTAATTCCACAAACAAGCTCATTTACTCTTGGCATAAAAGTAGTGATATTTTCATCATCTCTCTCTTCAGGTTTTCAAATTTCTCTTTCAGACTCTGTAACCTTGCACATTTAACATATTGATCTCCTTCATGCAAAAGTTCCATTTTTTTCCAAATATCAAAAGCAGTCGGTAGGTCAATAACATTTGAGAGTTTTGAATCAGATAATGCGCTTAGAAGAGCTTCTATAGTTCGCAGATTGTTTTTAGCATCTGTGATTTCATTTGCAACTTTTGGACCACCCTGTGGAGGTACATACTGTGTTGTAACCATGGTCCAGTATGTCATTCCCATGCATTGCAAGTGACACTTCATGTGACCTTTCCATAGATTGAAATTGGTTCCACCAAACTTTAGACTATCCTTCTTGTAGGACGACATCCTTGATCTCTTCAAGCAGTTAAGCTCTTTTCAAGGAACTTAACTCTGATACCAATTGTTAGACTCAGGAAACACAACTAAGAGGGGAGGGGGTGAATCATTTGTGCAAAACTTTCACTAATTAAACACTTAAATCTTCTTAGTGATTATCAGAATATTAATCATGAACCATAATGCATTCAAATCAAAAGCAGAAACACATCAACATATAAGACACCAAGATTTTGACATGGAAAACCTGGTTAAGGGAAAAACTATGGGGTGATTAACCCAAGATTGTATTCTCCATTAGAAGAATAGAAGGAACAAAATGGCACATGCCAATTAGGGCTCACTGCCCGGGCACACTGCTCACAAGAGGCTCACTGCCTACAAGAGACACACTATCTACAAGAAATAAGTATCACATACATGAACTGGAGAATAGCATCTTCACCATGCTTGAATCAGTTCCATTTAATCCCAATACTTCTACTCTGCCTTTCACTCTCCTCCTCACTACCACACACTCATCACCACAAGACACACTTTGGAAAGACTTCACAATCCCTTATTTATACAAGGTATCGACTTAGGAATAATCATCTAAGTCGGCAAACATCTACTAGAACATCTGCAAGATGTGCAATACATCCGGTCAGCCAGTCTCAGGAAGAACACCATCATCTAGTGGTTATTCTTCAAATGCACACTCTAACTTCTATGCAAACCACCAACATGAACTGGACACGATCCAAAGATCACCACAACCTTTCCAGAATCACCAAGAGCATCCATACTTCATATGCTTGCTGGAATTCTTCTCTCCTTCAGCCAGAGCTTTAAGAACATAGTCTATCATTACTGTCACAAAGGAATAGGCACTTCGAAACCTTCAAACCATGAACCAATAGAGCTGACAGTTCACAAGGATGTCCTCAACACTCCCTCAAATCCGTAGAATGGGATAATGCATTTCTGGATCTCACCGGACCTATCTATGTCACTCTGTCACCTCTAAACACCTGCCAGAGCTGGTTCTACTTGAGCGGCCATAACTTCTTTAGATCTTCATGCGAACCTCTGAAAAATTGACTGGATCATCTCAAGACTCATATCTACAAACCCTTTGAACCGCAACCTCTGATATACATCTTAGCTAGGATCGCCACTTTACTGTCTCCGTTGCTCCTCTCTGCTCATTCAATCCTTCTCATCAATGCAACATGAGTATGTTGACATCAATGACAACACTGGTTAGACCCATACTTGCAACAAGCCACTCTTTAAATCTATTTTTGTGAAATATTTAGCACCCCCAGGCAATCAAGAAAATCTTCTATCCTAGGGATTGGGAACCTATACCTGATTGTTATCTTGTTGATAGCTCTTGAATCAGTACAAAGTCTCCAAGTACCTTCCTTCTTTGGTGCTAGTACAACCGGTACCCCACATGGGCTTAACTCTTGCCAATTAGGCTTGTCTCCAACAATTCCTCAATCTGCCTTGCTACCTCTGTATTCTACTCTAGGGTTAGCTTGTATGCTGCTTTGTTTGGGAGTGTAGATCCTGGGATCAAATCTATGCAATGGCTGATGTCCCTCATAGGTGGTAGGGACCTTGGCATTCCATCAGAGATGATGCCCTTGTATTTGTCCAATAACTTTTGGACAGCCGGATCTATGAACCTATGCCTCTTCTCTCCCTTGACTTCTTGTTGCTGCTCCTTGTTCACCTTTAGGCATAGAATTAGAGCATATGCAACTGCTCCTTCTTCTACTATCTCTTTCATGAAATGTTTGCCTTCTACCATCATCACCTTGACTTCTTTCCCTTTTGATTCCACCTCATTCTCCATCAATGGTAGTAACTCTATCACCTTACCATCCTTGATGATTGAATATGTGTTTCTAACTCCATCATGGTGTGCTTTCGAGTCATAATGCCATGGTCTTCCAAATAGGAGATGGCAAGCATCCATCTTGGCAATGTCAAACAATAACCTATCCTTGTATGGTCTAATTTAAAACTCCACCCAAGCCTATTCTTCCACAACTATTTGTTGACCTTGGGTGAGCCATAAGATCTTGTATGGGCAATGATGTGGTAGTCTTCTAAGCTTAAGCTTTTCTACCATTTCAAATGACACAAAATTTTCAGTGAATCCGGAGTCAATCAGAACTTTACATACCTTTCCTCCTGCCTTGCAAGTAGTTCTAAAGAGAGACTTCCTTTGTGGGGGTTCTTTGTCAAGCACCTTCATGGTGGTCATTGCTCTCCTCATCATCAAAGATTCTTCTTTCTCCAGATATCCATAACTGTCAGGAGCATTCACACTTTGAAAAGTGTTGGAGCTTGCCACACTTTGATAATCAGATTCTTGTATCAGATTTATCTTCCTTTCTCCCATTGAACTAGTTGCCTTTCCTAGACATCTACTAGATATATGGCCTTCTTGATTGCAATTGTAACATCTGATAGATCCTCTGCCCTGAGATCTTCCCCTAAATGGTGGTCTTCTACCCCTAAAGTTTCCTCTTTGATTGTAACTTCCTCCTTGGATTTGACTATTGTCTCCTTTATTGCCCTCTTGGTTTGATTCACCTTGGTATCCAAATCGATTTCCTCTACCTCTGAAAGGACTTCTTCCTCCCCTTTGTTGTCTTCCTCTTCCTCTACTATTCTGTTCTTGTCTTCTCTTAAATTTCTCTTCCACCTTGAGTGCCAATTGATAGCACTTTTGGACTGTCTCTGGGTTATGCAAATTTATGTCTTCTTGGATGGTAAACCTCAATCCATTGAGGTACCTTGCCACCTTCTCTTCTTCATTCTCTTTTACCTTTGTTTTGACACATAGTTTCATGAACTCTTCTATGTATGAGCTGACATCTAACTCTTTCTGCTTCAAGTTTTGTTTCCTCTTATGTAATTGGATGTTGTAATCCAATGGAACATAGGCCTCCTTCACTAAAGCCATCATCTTTTTCCATGTTACAACTCTGCTCTTTGTCTCTTTCACCCTGTCATCTTGGATGAAATTCCACCAAGTTAGTGTAGCCCCTTTCATTTTGGATTGAGCCATCTTCACCCTTTGGTGGTCTGGTATTTCCTCAGTCTCAAAGAAGTTATTAAAGGAGTCTATCCACTCCATCACTGAATTAGGTTCCATTTTGCCTGTAAACACTGGCAGGTCTATTTTCATATCCATGGTCCTTCTCTCCATGGATCTAAGGGCGTTGAGTAAGGGTCTCTAGTCTACAGGAACCTCTATCTCTTCTTGCTTAGGGATCTCCTCTTCATCCCTATCTTCTCGCTTACCAAAATCTTCTTCCCCTTTCTCTACTCTGTCCCTCAACTTCTCTACCTCTTCTTTCAAGGCCTAATTTTGATCCTGAGTTGCTCTGCTCTCTGCCATTTGCTTTCGAACTAAGGCCACCAACTCAGTTTTGGTCATCTTTGTTGGGTACTCTGATGATCCATCTTTGTCTGACATTTTGTCTGCTACTTCTTCCCAAAAGATACTCCTTGGCTCTGATACCACTTGATGCAGAGCGCACATAGCGAAAATGCACATGATGATATTTCTATCAATATCGGCAAGAGATCTCAAATGTCTCCCCGAAACTCTTGCACTCTTTCCTTGTCAGCCTAACTTACCTTGTCGGCCTCACTATCTTCTTGACTTCCTGATGATTTCCTTCACATCGAAACCTTCCTATGCATCGGCCAAACATTATACCATTGGCCTCTTTATGAAATGTCACTTTGAAACTTTTTCTCACACCAATGACTTCGTCTTGTATATACATTTCCTAACCTTCTATCACCGGTAATCCATTGTATCTTTACCTGCTTTGGCCGCTACAGCCGGTCATCAATTGTATCAAAAGCAAATGTATGTTTCCACATACAACTGAAATATACAATCAGAACATACATCTGACAACTTCCTATCGCCGGTTCTCTCTCCTGCTTCAACCGGTCACTCCTTGCATCCAACCCTTTGCATCATCTGAATGTACATTCAAGACATGCATTTGCAACATACAATCCTGACATGCAATAGCAATATAGACACAAACTGACACTCGCATACAATAGTGATATACACATACACTACCTGTGATATACAATTGACGTATACACATGAAATTTATCTCCTTAAACAATTTTGACATACATAGGAGTTGTCAGCCTGATATCCTTTGACAGACCTTCACATACGATTGCAGGATACACACAGGGTGATACTCAGATGTGATAGCGATATACCCAGGAAATGTACCTTCATACATTTGTGATATGTACATGAATTGTATAATCAGCAAACAACACAAACTTAACCCAAAGAGACTTTTATACCTACCCTTCTTCACAGCATATACACAAGATGATGCTCGCATGCAAATGTGATATACTCACAGACTATCCCCGGCATACAATGGATGGATATACATCAAATGTATATTTAAAATTCCTGCCAATAACTTCCTCTGCAACAGATTCCACAATTTCTATTCTGCCATTGACCACGAACAAAAGGAAAACCAACAAAAAACTAATGTACACAGTCCATTCCACTAATTTCATAGAAATCCACCAGTGGAATGGTTTCAATCATGCATCCCGACAACAGAAAACTAAATTAAATACAAAACAATTCTATACAGATAATATACACAGAATCTAGAATTTGTAAAACACAACTGATAGAATTACTATTTCTACATTCCAGCTTCATACATTTGACAATTTTAGAAGGTGGAAGGCAAACTCTTTTTACCACCACCTCCATCTATTTTTTCTATCCTCAACTCTCCTCCTTTTTCTTTTGCCTAAACCAAGATTATAATTAATACCCTAACTAATCACACGACACCTGTTTAGCATAAGACAGCAAAATACCTAATAATATGACACATTGGTTTAATCCTCCACATACCCAACTATCTAATGTTGTCCATGATATTAAATACTCCCTGGGAGAAGAGATCTTAAAACATGAAATGACAACACAAGATGCTACAAGATAACATGAAATGTATCAAACATATTAAAACCTTATTCTTCTCCCTCTTATGCATATTTATCTTGTTGAAGGTGTGCTTCTGCACCAGATGTGCACCTAGGTTCTTCGCTTTCTTAAGAGATGAGGAGGAAGGTATCTATCAGTGCCAAGGAGGCCCTAAATTTTCATGGAAGACCTAAGGAAAAAGGTAAAAAAGAATGTGAAGAATGATAAATATAAGTCCAAGGGGAGATCCAAATCTCCAAGAAAGTCCAAAGTTGTTTGCTAGAACTACGGTAAGCCTAGACATATTCATAAAGGATGCAAAGAATCTGAGAAGGAAGATGGTGATGTATTCATTACAACTTTGGCAACCTATGTAGGTAATGGTGCATGGTTAATTAACTCAGGTACATCTTTCCATATGACCTTTAATAGAGATTAGTTTTCTGAATATGAAGAATTTGATAGAGATAAAGTGTACTTGCATGATGATTCTTATTTAAATATTGTTGGTCGTGGTAAAGTTGGAATCAGGTTTCTTGATGGTAGAATAAAAAAGGATTAATGGTGTGTTGCATATCCCTGGATTAGCATGAAATTTGTTATCTGTGAGAAACTAATAGATGCAGGTGTGTAGGTAGTATTTTCTGATGTGGGATGCAAGATGGTTAGAGGTGCTATAGTGATTGCTAGAGGTGTCAGATATGGCACATTATATAAGCTTGATGCATGCATTGTTGAGTGCAATAGCACTTCTGTGAAAAGCAAGTCTATGGAAGAGATGAGGGTTTCATCTTCAGCAGATGGTCATGTCTTTTGGGTACCCAAGGGTGCTCTTTCTTCTAAATCAAAGTTACCTGCAGAGAAAACTATGTTATGGCACCAGATACTTGGCCAAATTGGAGAAAAGGGTCTAAAGACCTTGAAAAATAAAAACCTTATTGAAGGGTTGTCTGATTGTAATCTTAAGCTTGATTTATGTGAGCATTGCATTAATGGAAAACAAAACTGCATTCAGTTTTACTCAGGTTCTCATAAATCTTATGGTGTCTTAGATATTATTCATTCTGATGTGTTTGGTCCTTCAGATGTTCCTTCAATTGGAAAATCTACATATTATGTTTCATTTATTGATGACTATAGTAGAAGAAAATGGGTATACTTTCTAAAGAGTAAATCTGAAGTTTTCAGTCAATTTAAAGAATATAAAGCAATGGTTGAGGACTGATAATGGTGGTGAATTTTGCTCTAATGATTTTGATAGATTTTGTAAAGATTTTGGTATTCATAGACAAAAGACAACTCCATATTCTCCACAATAGAATGGAATTGCAGAAAGAATGAACATGACATTGATGGAGAAGGCTAGGAGTATGATGAGTGGTGTTGGTCTAGAATAGAGGTTTTGGCCTAAAACTGTTGCCACTACCTGTTACCTAATTAATAGGTCTCCTACATCAACTCTTATTGATAAAATGTCTATAGAGGCATGGTCGGGTCACAAGCCTTCATTAAGACATCTTGGAGTTTTTGGTTGTGAGGAACATGCACATGTGCCAAAGGAGAAGCGAACAAAGTTGGAGAACAAGGATGTGAAATGTATCTTCATCAGATACAATTATGGTGTGAAAGGATGCAAGCTTTGGGATCCTGTTGCACAGAAGGTAATATATAGTAGAAGTGATATTTTTGGAGAAACTAAGCCTTCTTCTATTCCATTGCAACTAGAACAAATTAAATAGGAAGATGTGATTCAATTTCCTTCTACAACTGAGAAAGTTGAATTGAGGCCCATGGATAGACAAGTAGTTGAGGAGAGCTCATTTAGCTCTGAATCTTTAGAAGAGGAGGAAGAACCTCTAACTCAGCTTGTTTGTAGGTCTACAAGGCATAGACAACCAACTGAAAGGTATTCACCTGGTGATTGGAGATGTATTTTTTCTTTGAATACTAACATGGATGAACCTAGATCTATAGAAGAGGCATTAGGTATGAATGATACATAATCCAGGAAGATTGCTATGGATGAAGAAATAACATGTTTGAAAAAGAATTTGATACATGGGATCTTGTACCATTGCTTGAAGGATGAATACCTGTTGGTTGCAAATGGGTGTTCAAGAAAAATATTGGTTTAGATGGAGGTATTGAGAAGTAAAAAGCAAGGTTTATTGCGAAAGGTCACTCTCAAGTTGAGGGTGTTGATTATGGTGAGATATTTTCTCCTGTTGAAAAAATGACATCCATTAGATTTTTGCTTTCTATTGCTACTGCTAATGATTTATAGGTTGAGAAAATGGATGTGAAAACTATTAGAAATGAAAGCAACACTACTTCAATGGAAATCTGATTTAAATAAATTTCTGCAATCTTTTAAGTGTGTATTATTGATGGAGATTGTAACAAGAAATAAAACTATGCTTCACAGAAATGTAAAATCAGAAATCTGAACACATAACACAATGATATTATATTTTAGGGTTTAACTACGTAGTTTTTGAGTCAACAACATGACCCATATTTCATGAGTAGTGGTTCACATGAACCCATCTCTCATGTTAATGAATGGTCCACTTAGCACTCATTGCATCCAGGTGATGCACATAGGGGTGAAGCATCGGGACTTCCTGAGAGGTCACCCATCCCAGTACTACTCTGACTCAAGTGCGCTTAACCATGGAGTTTTCCCCCAAGATCAAGCCCACTTAGCCCACAAATGGGGTAGCAAGCTAAGTGGGCTTGATCTTGGGGGAAAACTCCATGGTTAAGCACGCTTGAGTCAGAGTAGTACTGGGATGGGTGACCTCCCGGGAAGTCCCGATGCTTCACCCCTATGTGCATCACCTAGATGCAATGAGTGCTAAGTGGACCATTCATTAACATGAGAGATGGGTTCATGTGAACCACTACTCATGAAATATGGGTCATGTGTTTGACTCAAAAACTATGCAGTTAAACCCTAAAATATAACATCATAATTTGACATGTTGTGAAAAAATACCTCCTACATAACACAATGTTTAACATGGAGAAAACTCTTTTGGGTAAAAATATCCACAAAAGAAAGAGGCCCAATGTTTGTATTAATCTAAAAATGATTTACAATACAACATCACCAATCCATACTTCAGTCTTCAATTCGACAACATTCCAGCAACACTTGAGTACCTATAAGCCTATTATATATCTCATCTACTATGCCATGGCTTTATAGAGTTTACACAACCTCCACCTTGGAATATGCAACATTCAATGACTTCTTACAAGCTCATAACACTTGTCAAGAGTCAACAAACAACTTTGGGCTTTCATGGACAAGAGTAGGCTCTTACAGGGTCATAAAAGCTATCATACATACATCCTACACTTGGTAAAAGATGCCCATGCAAGCTTGAACACCTAGGAGCCAAAAATAACCACTTACAACATCTTATGACACGTCATATGCTATCATAAATGTCATATATTCTTATGACAACTTACAGTTGTCATCGAATCTTGTACAACTTCTTACAGCATCTATAACATGCATCAGAACACTAAAAATAGTTGGTTCCTCCACATGTGTACCCTGCTTTGACCAATTACCAATTACTATAGTAAATTACATCCCATAACTACCAATGGTAACTCTAGAACTTACTGTGCAGTAACTTCATAATTACCGTGGACAATAAATAATTTTTACCACTGACGATGAAACTTGTACATCTCCTTATGGGTAATTACAAATTACAAATAATACATAGAATAATACAATATTGTGATTTATAAGGTTAATGGCACCTTATCCCAACATTCTCCCACTTAGGAAATCAACCCATAGGAAATCAAATGAAAAATAATCAAGTACTAGAAAGAAGGTCCATGGCTTCTTTGCACCACTCAAACTTCTTTGTGCTCATAGGTTTGGTCAATGAATCTGCAACATTCTCCTGAGTGTCTATCTTCTTTAGCTCAATCTCTCCATTTGCAACCAACTCTTGAACAAAGTGATACTGAACATCAACATGCTTAGTCCAAGCATGATACATGGGATTCTTGGCCAAACAAACAGCAATCGAGCTATCACAACTAATCTGAATGATCCTACAATCAAATCCAATACCTATACATAGTCTCCTCAACCAAACTGCCTCCTTAGAGACATGGGTAGCAGCCATATACTCTTCTTCTATGGTGGACAAAGCAACTGTGGGCTGCCTCTTACTCATCCAATTCACTGCACCTCCAAACAGAGTAAACACATAGCGATGAATGGACCTTCGACTATCCAAGTCACCTGCCCAATCTGCATCAACAAAACCCTGTATGAGCAAAGATTTATCAACACTAGAAGTACCAGAATAAACCAAACAATAATCAGGAGTACCTACAAGATATTTAGACACTTTGTTTACATAATTCCAATGTTTTCTGCTAGGGTTAGACATAAATCTGATCAGTACTCCCACTACTTGGGCAATATTTGGCCTAGTGCAAACCATTTCATACATCAAACTCCCTACAACACTAGCATATGACACATTAGACATATCCTCTAAATCATCCTCAGTCTTTAGACACATATCTAATGAAAGCTTAGTACTGATGGGTAAAGGAACTCTAACTGGGTTACAATGCTACAAACTAAACCTTTGCAAAATAGTGTTCACATACTTACTTTGTGACAACCAAAGCTTTCTGTTACCTCTATCTCTTCTGATCTCCATTCCCAGAATATACCTGGTAGCTCCAAGATCCTTCATATCAAATGCACTTGAAAGTTGGGATTTAAGATCACTGATCATACCCTTAGTATTGCTAAAATATAACATGTCATCAACATACAAAGCAATAACCAGTATAGAATCATGAATACAATGAATGTAAACACAATAATCCTCCTTGCTTCTAACAAAACCTAATTTCAAAACAAATCAATCAAAGTTTTGATACCACATTCTAGGGGCTATTTCAAACAATAGAGAGACCTCTTTAACTTGCAAACCCAATGTTCTTTTCCTTTTACCTCAAAACCTGTAGGTTGTTGCATATAAATTTCTTGTTCAAGATCTCCATGCAAGAATGCAGTCTTAACATCTATTTGCTCAATTTCCCAATCATAAGCTGCAACAATGGATAAGAGAAATCTAATAGAAGTCAATTTAGCAATAGGAGAGAATATCTCACTAAAATGAACTCCCTCTCTCTAGGAGTAGCCCTTGGCTACCAGTCTAGCCTTGTACTTCTCCAATGACCCATCTGCTCCAAACTTCTTCTTGAAGACCAACTTACATCCTATGGCCTTTCCTCCTTTAGGTAAACAAACAAGATCCCAGGTGTTACAAGAGTCTAAATTGATCATCTCCTCCTTTATGGCTAACTGCCAAGACTCTGAAAGGAAGCTAGGTATGCAGAAATTGCTTCCTACACTAATCTAATGAGGAGAGAAGAGTACAAATTCATTTTAACCTTTACAATTACAGAATGTTTAACACAACAACAGAGATATTTAAGCAGAAAACAACTTAAGAATGTAAGACAGAAGAAGAGAGACACAAGATATATGTGGGGAAAACCTTTATTAGGTGAAAAACCCCACACTCCAAAACTTGCACAATGTATTATCAAAATTGTAATGGTTTACAATACACTTGCAATGCAAGCTCTCAGGAGTCTTTGACACTCATATCTAGAGATAAACTAGTAGCATAACAACACCTTTTAATCACTCACTACATCTCCTCTCCAAGCACCTGCTTATAATGAAGTTTTCAAGGCAAAAATGCACATATCTTGGAATGGGCATCCAACTTGGCCTCATGGCCCAAAACCCACACCTAGGGACACTTATCCAACATTGTAGCATGGTCATGACACTTGTCATATCACCCCATCCCAATATGGTCGGCTATTTCCAATTTGGGCAATGACAGATGCTCATATGCACCAACCGGCTGTCATAGAATATGTCATAGTTGTCATAACTTACAGTTGTAAGATAATCTATCATACACATGCTATAAATAGCATATTCTCTTATAACATGACATAACCCTTCTTGGGGTGCCCAAAGATGCCTTCTTCCAAGATGCCTTGTGACACATGTCTTTACCTATCATAGAACCTTCTATTTCTGACTCTTACATGTTATAAAACTGTCATAGGAATCTGTCATGACCATTTCGGTCAAGATTCTCTTACACACTAGTCAAGATGTCGACACATGGTAGAAAACCTCTACTACACAAAAGGGACACCTATCTCCACATGGAGTGAGTTGACCATCCTAGTCACCTTACAAGTGGAGTGACAACTCATCGTGCCACTTCACACTAGATGACAAAATAGGATGTGCAACAAAATTACAACATAGGCTAAGTAAATAAATTACATTACAATAATAAATGCAAGGAATTTACAAGGTTGAGACACCTTAATTCCCAACATTCTCCCACTTGTTACACACCTTGTAAGAGCCAATAGAAATAACAGGATTTAACCACTAAAGGCCAAAAGGCCCATAGACTCTAAAAACCATCTAAACTTCTCTATGCCCACTGGTTTCGTTAATGCATCTGCAACATTGCACTTTGACTATCACAGCAGATAGTAATCTATCCTACATCAACACCAAAATCTAAACACAATATCTTAAGCCAAATGGCTTCCTTGCAAGCATGAGTAGTTGCCAAATACTCAGCTTCTGTCATAGACAAAATGACCATAGGTTATGCTCACGAGCTTTACAAAAGCACCTGTAATATCTTCCAAGTGATCACCAACATGACAAAAGATTAGAATGCCAAAAATATGATGAAACACTAAATACCACATAGACACACCAATGTATCCAACTTCAAACTCGTTAACAGAACATAACTTTGAAGTCCAAACATCTTCAAAACAAGATCAAGCACGTATGCTCCAAAATAGTTAGAACAACAACCACAGCTAGTTGTTTACACCCAACTAAAAAAACCACCATTGATAGAAATTTTTGCACATGACATATTCAACTAATACTACAACTCTCATCCTTGTATAATCCACTGTGCTACTCAAAGTTACCGTCTCCCATGATAACAAACACACCAAAACCATTGATATGCAAAAAATCTGAAGACCTTTGATACTGCAGTCCAATGAAAAACAATCTACCAAAGATATATATACATCCTAGGAATCAAACTGCATGAGCAATGCCAACTGAAGTAACTCAAAGTCTACCAATCAGCACTTACATAAAAAGATGGCTAATAATACAAACATATAATACAAAGAACAATTACAATGATCTGTAAGCTACAACCAACTACTGCAAAATAGAGCATACTTCCACAAATAATTTTCTATTCACTCTCTTACCTCTAATCTCCTCCACTTCTCCCAAGTCCACTTCAAAAAGAACACATATTGTTGCCAAAAAATAATAAAGTACAACAACAGTAGATGACCATAAACCCAATGATCATACTAGATGAATAAGAACCTCTAGGAAGAAATATGAGACCATAAAGAGAAACTACAAACCATATCATGTCCTTCTGCCAACACCACCAAGTGCTAAGTTGTGCCAAGTATGATCTCATTCACAAAACCCCAACTAAAAAGCCTTAACAACATCCAACCATTCAATCTCATAAGATCAAATAAACATCAATATCAATGTAAGCCTTTCTAATCAAGATAGATCAAATTCATAACCATTCCATAACAAGGAATAAGCCCAGTCACATCTCCTCAACTCCTCATAAATGAACGTCATAAAACAAAACATACGAATCAAGAAGATAACCATGCTAACATCCCTCAAATGAAACCTCTAGAGCCAATAAATGTAGCTCAAGATTCATATCCATGAGAAATCAAAGCATAAAACAAAATGAATCTAAAATAACCTGGGAAATACCTATCAGCTCATTTTCTACCAACTGAACTAAGAGTGGGGAATGAGAATGATCCACTAAGATACACCGAGTCTCATATACTCTCTCCAAGAACAATCTCCCCTCAAGTTCAAATATGAACTCACATCCATAATAAGTGAAGGCTTCTCAGTCTTTCTACTGAAATTTAACCATTCCATCACATGATCCCTACAACAAGAAATTTCAAGCCTCACCTCAAGTCTCTCTAGTGTCCATGAGCATCCATCAGCCAATACATGCCAACTTCAAATGCATCCTACAAAATCATGAAGCTTCAAGCAAATGATTAATACTAAAAACCAAAGGGAACAAACAAGATCATTGTCAAAACTCCCACTGCACATTTGCATGATCAAGAAGCCCATCATGACATCATGATCTAACCACCTCCTCGTAAGAAGATCACATACAACAAAGCATACAATGAGGCGTACATCCTATCTCAAGAGAACCTGTATCATGCCAAAACTTTAAGCTAGCATCAAGAGTAAACCATGGCATAATAACATCTCTAAAAAAAGGATAAACATGTCAAACTGACAAATCATAAACCTAACACCTCAATCAAGATGTCAACATCTCCAAACATATGAAGATAACCATCTCCTAACAATTGAATAGAAAAATGTCAAAGAACTCTCTAAACCAAGAGCTCATCCATGATACCAACATCCATTGCCAAAGATCATCCATCACATATGATGAATCCAACATCGATGTCGAAGCTCCCACTGATACTATGATACCAAGCTTATCAAGGCATTATGATAACCATCCTCTCAATCAAGATCATCCATGGCTCTAACATAATCTAATAATTGTCCTATGCAATACCAGCAACACAAAAGAATAAAGTAGAACCAAGATCTCCAAGTCAAGAAGATAAAACCATCACTGTCAAAAGATTACACTAAACTGTGTAACCAAGCTATCCATGACATCATGATAAACATGCTATAAGTCCCAATAAATAACTATCCATTGCACTCTAATTATCCATTCTCTTATCCCAATGCAACATACCAATACACAAATGACCACAGACAAGGCCAACTAACAAAGTCTACATAAACATTGAATCAAACCTATGGATAAAGATAGTCCACATTCGAGTCATCTCACTGCAGCTAATGGGTAGCTAATCCACAAACTACATAACTCAAAGATCCAAAACAAATGTAACATGCAAACTCATCATTACATTAGTAACCTGCAAACTGAGATAGCAAAGAAGATAATATGTAGACTTCAAGACTCAACCATAAAATCAATTCTAGATTCAATTTGTCAACAAGTCCAAAAATGAGTGATCATAGTCAAAGAACTAATCAAGCATATGATGTAGAAATGATGAGCGACTAATCACATTCCAACACCTCCTCACTGAGAAAGCTACAAACCTCCTCACATTATGCACAAATCATATATGCAAACCTATAGCTATCTTACATGTAGAAACACTCCCAAGGAATCATAATCTGAAAAATAGTTTGTCTGCAAGAAAAAAAAAAACCACAAGTTTTGATTAACCATGTAAAACCTACAAAACAACCATGTCACTGACATACATGCAAATCCATATCCACTTATCATCTGGAAGAACCACAAGACTAAAAATCACCAATAGAGTTAAACCAGAATAATGGAATAACATAGATAAACATAACCATAGATTTTTGCATGGAGCATCTACAAAACCCTTAGATCAAATCAATATGAAACTGAGACATGCAAGTACAACCAACTAATATGAAATAGAGGTCTAGGAACTTCAGGCACATTTGTAGGCCAACTCCACAACCATCACCATGTACAAGCATACGGAGAAGCTAGGCTGTTCCAAGAGATTTCAAACCATCCAAAGATTAACTCCACAACCTACATGCATTCGGGATTAACAAGACAATGTCTTCCAATGCCAAGGACTATAACCAAGAACCCAACATAGGCACATCAAACCATAGCCATTGCAACCCAAGTTTCTCCATGTGATCAGGGAGCCAAGAACAAACACCCAACATGAATACTTTGCTGCAAACAACCATAGAATGATAGAACATTACCACTGTGCATGAGGGTTATTGCATATTGTCAAATAGGAGCTCCAGATCAATATCATACTAAATGTAACCACATGATCAACTCCATAACACTCCATCTTAAGTTTCCCTAACTTAAAATTTGTGTCGTTAAACATCCTCATCTCTATTCTTCTGGATGTGCTTGCCATCTCATTATTGCAACAAGATTTCAGAATACTCTGCACAGACTCCCACTTAGCCTAAGATTAGTACATAAAACCCCTATCCAACAACTAGGACCAAAGAGAACTTAGCTTTGATACCAACTAAAAGGAAGCTAGGTATGCAGAAATCACTTCCTACACTAATCTAATGAGGAGAGAAGAGTACAAATTCATTTTAACCTTTACAATTATAGAATGTTTAACACAATAGAGATATTGCAGCAACAAACAACATAAGAATGTAAGACAAAAGAAGAGAGACACAAGATATACATGGGGAAAACCCTTATTGGGTGAAAAACCCAACACTCTAAAACCTACACAATGTATTATCAAAACTGTAATGGTTTACAATACACTTGCAATGCAATCTCTCAGGAGTCTTCAACACTCATATCTAGAGATAAACTAGCAACATAACAACACCTGTTAATCACTCACTACATCTCCTCTCCAAGCACCTTCTTATAATGAAGTTTTCAAGGAAAAAATGAACATATCTTGGAATAGGCGTCCAACTTGGCCTCATGGCCCAAAACCCACACCTAAGTATACTTGTCCAACACTGCAACATGGTCATGACACTTTTCATATCACCCCATTCCAATATGGTCACCTATTTCCAATTTGGACAATGACAGATGCTCATATGCACCAACCAGCTATCATAGAATCTGTCATAGCTATCATAACTTACAACTGTAAGAGAATCTATCATACACATGCTATAAATAGCATATTCTCTTACAACATGACATAACCCTCCTTGGGGTGCCCAAATATGCCTTCTTCCAAGATGCCTTGTGACACATGTCTTTACCTGTCATAGAACCTTCTATTTCTAACTCTTACATGTCATAAAAACTGTCATAGGAATCTGTCATGACCGTTTCAGTCAAGATTCTCTTACACACTAGTCAAGATGCTGACACATGGTAGAAAACCTCTACCACACAAAAGGGACACCTATCTCCACATGGAGTGAGTTGACCATCCTAATCACCTTACAAGTGGAATGACAACTCATTGTGCCACTTCACACTAGATGACAAAATAGGATGTGCAACAAAATTACAACATAGGCTAAGTAAATAAATTACATTACAATAATAAATGCAAGGAATTTACACAGTTGAGACACCTTAATTCCAAACAGACTCACTATCATCTACATAAATAGCTTCCCTATAGGATCTAGGTTCATCGTTAGTACTCAATAAAGCATATACACAACAGAAATATGGTGAGCTATACCTTTCAACTAGATTCTGTTGTCTTGTCGATCTCCTCAAGGGTGGAGTAAGAGACTCTACTCATTCTTCTGCATGATCATCTACACCAACTTCTTCTCTAGCAAGACTCATCATAAGAACTACTCAAATCTTCTTCTTCTTCTTCACACCTCAATCCATCATTCTATTTTTCCCATGGTGCATCTTGTTGCTCTAAATCAAAGTGCACCTTCTTTACCTTTTCTTCTTTTTCTTTTAGTTTCTTAGGTTTAGAAATAGCTCTAAGTTCCCTGAAAATAACATTTGTAGAAAAGATAATATTGTGGGTTAGTGGATTCCAAAGCTTATAACCTTTGACATTATCACCATATCCAATGAATGTACACTTTTCAACTTTCGGATCTAACTTACATCACTTTTCCTTAGGCACACGAACAAAAGCCTCATAGCCAAAAACCCTTAAATGTGAAACAAAAGGTTTCTTACCTATCCATACTTCATAAGGTGTTGAATCAAGAGCCTTACAAGGAGATCTATTTATCAATTAGCAAGCAGTACACATAGCCTTTGCCCTAAAGCATTTATCCAACTATGCATCATGAAGCATACTTCTATCTCTTTCCATAATTGTTCAATTCATCCTTTTTGCAACACCATTCTAACGTGGTGTATATGGAGTTGTCTTTTGTCTTATTACACCTGCATTCTTGCAAAACTCATCAATGGAAATTTGATTCCAAATGTTAGAAATGAAAGAAACACTACTTCAATAGAAATCTGATTCAAATAAATTTCTGCAATCTTTTAAGTGTGTATTATTGATGGATATTGTAACAAGAAATAAAACTATGCTTCACAGAAATGTAAAATTAGAAATCTGAACACATAACACAATGTTTAACATGGAGAAAACTCTTTTGGGTAAAAAACTCTACACAAGAAAGAGGCCCAATGTTTGTATTAATCTGAAAATGATTTACAATACAACAACATCACCAATTCCTACTTCAGTCTTCAATCTGATAGCATTATTGCACCTATAAACTTGTTATGCATCTCATCTACTATGCCATGGCTTTATAGAGTTTACACAACCTCCACCTTAGAATATGCAACATTTGATGACTTCTTACAAAGTCATAACACTTGTCAAGAGTCAACAAGCAACCTTGGGCATTCATGGACAAGAATAGGCTCTTACGGGGTCATAAAAGTTGTCATACATGCATCCTACACTTGGCTAAAGATGACCATGCAAGCTTGAATTCCTAGGAGCCAAAAATAGCCACTTACAACATCTTATGATGTGTCATATGCTATCATAAATGTCATAGATTCTTATGACAACTTATAGTTGTCATTGAATCTCTTACACCTTAAAACATCTATGACGTGCGTCATAAGACTAAAAATAGTTGATTCCTCCACATGTGCACCCCACTTTGACCAATTACCAATTACCATAGTAAATTACATCCCATAACTAGCATCAGTAACTCCAAAATTTACCGTGCAGTAACTCCATAATTACCATGGACAGTAAATAATTTTTACCATTACCGGTGAAACTTGTACATCTCCTTATGGGTAATTACAAATTACAAATAATACATGGAATAATACAATATTGGGATTTACAAGGTTAATGGCACCTTATCCCAATGAAAATTCCTTTCCTTCATGGTGACTTGGAGGAGGATATTTATATGACACAGTCAGAGCACTATGTGGTGAAAGGTAAAGGCAATTTAGTTTGCAAATTAAAGAAATATTTGTATGGCCTAAAATAGATTCCTAGGATGTGGTACCAAAAATTTGGTACATATGTGTTGAGTTTGAGATTTGAGTGTTCTAAATTAGATCATTGTGTTTATTATAAAACTGATGGTGATCATTTCTTGTTTATTGCATTATATGTTGATGATATGCTATTTATTGATAAAGGGAAAGGTATGATTTTAGAACTGAAATCTCAACTTGCTACTAAATTTTAAATGAAAGACCTTGGTGTGGCTAGACACATGCTTGGGATGGAAATTAAAAGAGATAGAGTGAATAGAAAGCTATGGCTTGTCCAAGGTAAGTATGTCAATTCAATTTTACAAAGGTTTAACATGTAGGACTGTAGACCATTATCTGTTCCCTTTTCAGTTGGAACAATGTTATCTATTTCAGATTGTCCAACATCTCCATTAGAGATGGAAGAGATGAGTAGAGTCCCTTACTAGAGTGTAGTTGGAATTTTCTTGAATGCTATGGTTTGTACTAGACCATATATTTCCCAACCAGTGGGAGTTCTTTCCAAATATATGTCTAATCTTGGTAGAGTTCATTGGGATGCAATTAAAAGTCTTCAGATATTTGCGTGGTACCTTAGAGTATTCCTTGTGTTATCATAGTAATTTTTCTGAAGATGATATTTGATATTCATGGTTATGTGGATTCAGACTAGGCAGGTGATATTGATAGTAGATGATCCACCAATGCTTATGTGTTTACTATATTTGGTGGTGCAATTAGTTAGATGAGTAAGCGATAGGTTGTGGTTGCTTTGTCCACTACTGAAGATGAGTATATAATAGCTACTCATGCTTGAAAATAAGCCATTTGGCTTAAGAGGCTATATTCAAATATTGGAATAAAACAAGGTGCAGTGACAATTTATTGCAACAGTCAGAGTGTGATCTGTCTAGCTAAGAACCCAAAATTTCATGCCAGGACCAAGCATATTGATGTACAATATCATTTTGTTAGAGATATGGTCAAAGATGGCAAGGTGAAGTTGATTAAGGTAGAGACTTTGATGAATGTTGTTGATTCTATAACTAAGCTTGTGAGAACAAAAAGGTTTAGATGGTGTTTAGAGACTATGGGCCTTTCGGCCCCTAGCAATTAAGAGACGATGTTTACTCCCTCCCGTTGCTCTTGCAAGGTGTTCGACAAGTGGGAGATTTGTTGGGAAAATGTGTCTCAACCTTGCAATTATATAAGGCTTATTGTTGATACGATATATATTTATATATATTTCCTAGTTACACTGATAGGTGTAATATACAATGGAAGCATGGGGTGGAGTGGGATGCATGTTAACATTTTTTTACTAACAAAAATTGTCAAATGGATGACATACACTAAATTAATGATATATTGTAAATCTAAGCCATACATTATAGGTTTTAGATCTGATGGTAGATAATTTGTTGGCTTGTCTTTCCCTTGAAGGTAACCCTATTTTATGAGGGCATTGTATTACAGCTATGGTATTGTGATGTATTCTGAGAGTCCAATAGTGGTCATGTTGTATGTGGAACTTTGGTGGTGATACTCATGTGAGAATCTTTCTCTACAAGTATATTGTAATCTTTGTGATTTATGAATAATATATTGGTCAACTTTTGGAGTGTGGGGTTTTTCTCCCAATAGGGTTTTCCCCATGTAAATCATTGTGTTGTGGTATGCATGATATTTATGTTTATTTTTGTTTAAGTTTTTGTAACTGTTAAAGATCTGTAAATTTTTGCATTATCCTCCTCTCAAGATTACTATAGGAAGTTGTTCCACTACCTTATCTTCCTTACACCTTTGTGGTTTTTCCAAGAATCAAGCAAATTTTGATGGACTATGCCATGTTGGCCTCTCATGTCTTCACATCAGATTCAACAATGAATGGATTATTGTCTTGTTGTGCTCTTTCTTTCTACCAGTTCCGAATCTCTCTTCTTCTTTCTTCTCTAACATATGGAGTGTCTATTTGTAATCTAAAACTATTGAACCTTCTCCAATAATGAATATGTGTGAATCTCACTTCTCATCTTTGCATTTGTGTTTGTTCTTGTTTCATGGTTTCAAATCTTGTGTATTTAGTCATATGTGAGTAGGAAATTTTATGTTTGGCATTTTTCCATGTTAGGTTGGATTTAATTTCTATTTTCCCATTGGTCTTGAAGCAGAACTCATTTACAATCTTACAGGGAACCAACCCTTAGTCTAGAGGTTTGACCTAAAAGAGTAAGGTCCCACACCTTGAGGTCATTCCCATTGTGTCAATGGAATGTTTGGACTAATGGAAATATATAGTCATAAAGACAATTTGCTCATAACTCTATAAGAGATATTTATGCAAACAAAGTATTCAGAAATCCACATCCAAATGAATAAGAAAACATACCATCAAGGTGACACAAGATATACCTTGGGAAAACCCTCCATTATGGAAAAAACCTATTGGTTCCCAAATTTGCACCTTAGTGAAATGTAAAGATTAGCAATACCTTATGATCAAAATCACTGAGATATTTGGCCAACAAATAGGAGATATGTTTCATTCTTTTCTCCCCTACACTTCAAGCTCTATAGGACCTAGGGAGGTCACCCTTAATAATAGTGTACATGAATTTTAGACAAATTTGAAACATAGTTCCTAGCATATGAAAATATTCATACATATTGATAAGGATTCACATAACTGAACACATAGGTAACTAATTACTTGTAATCCTTCAAGACTCAGGTATGAAGCTTAGAAATAATTATAAATAAATTACATGTATGTCTTAATATTTGTCATATTTTAAATAATTTTTGGTAGTAGAGATTGCAAAATCCTAGCTGGTGCCTATCAAAGGCTACAGAGTCATATATCATGCATGTTATATCACAATTCTTAAACATATCTTAATGGTTTGTTGATGTAATATCACCTTGTGATAACATGACCTCCAAAAGCCTATAATATAGTTATACTTAGCAATCCATCTAAAACTATAACACTTTCATCATTCTTGTGAAAGCATTTACTTTATTCCTTGAATAGAAATCAATCACAGAAAACAACTCACTATAGCAAATGTGTAGGAATAAATCCATAATCCTTGATTATTTTATTATAAGAGTATTACCGTTTAGATTTGGAGACAATTACATTGTAGTATGTATTCATATATGCTCAAATTTAAGACACAGTAGCATTGCCATGTGATGACTTATAGACACATATCTTCACCTATAATAGACCTAAAATGATCTTCCTTTTTTACAAAGCTTTTCCCTAAACTCCCTGCCATAAAAATGAGACAAAAAATACAATTTATGAGAGTAGATAATAAGATGGAGAAAAAATAGATTCAACTGAGGCATTCCATCTGGCATGATTTGGCTCCTATGATCTTGCAATTGAATGGGCATGAGAAAAATTCCATTGTATCTTCTAACTTCCCCCTCATTTGTATTTCCTGTGTAAAAATTTTCACCTTTGTAGAATTAATTTACTGGCTCTAATTTCACTTGTAAGTGAAATTTTTTACCCTCAAGTAGTCACCCATGTCACTAGTACTAAAATCATACCTTTACATCAAGCATTCTACCCTATGACTTCTAGAAATGCTCACCTTCCTATGAAACCTGGAGGTTCCTTCACCATCCTTGGGTATTCTTGTTCTTGCTTAGATGTTTGAACAAATGCATGAGCATTTTCAATAGTGGCAAGCCATTTTTTGACATAATGGAGGCATGACAAGTAGTGGAGGGGCATATTTAGAACTTCCATGGGTGTAAAAACTTGTCACATGGTGTTTTTGGAGATGTGCAAGCATCTTCTCCCTCCCTAGGCCTTTACAAACATGTTGGAGGAGTTCCTAATGTTGTCTTGGAGTTTTTACATCACTGTAGGAGGTTTTAAATGGGATATCATTGTTTAATATGTAGAAAATAATTTAAAAATTACCCCTAATGTCTTCCTCCATGTGGCTTCCTATTATTACATTGACCAAGACCCCATACATCGCATCTTTTCTCAAGAAAAAAGATATAAACCTATGCTATGCAATGGAGAAGATAGTGAAGTCTTAAGACTCCATTTCACATGTGAAAGACAATTCTGGCACCCATCTTAGTAAATAAATGGTCCAATAAAATGCCCTTCATATTAGGAAAAAATGTAGTACATTTTTGGATTTAAGAAAGACTTCCAAACTTCGATAATGCAATGGGGCCTTTGTCAATTAAACCTCACATTTGATTTTCTATAAAAAAAAAATTAATATTTACCTTAAAAATCCACTTCATGTGCATTCACTTTGAGGGGGAAATAAACATTTTTTAATAAACATTATCTATGCCCCCATAAACATTAGAAGTATTGAGAAACTTGTTAATTTAAAACCCACAGGCAAAAGATAGAATCAACACTGGAGGCACACACGATGTCTGAGGGCCATAAAAATTACTAAGAGGAACATATAATTGACTTCAATCCTTTCTCTATCACCATAAATTGCACAACAAATTCAATTTTGGGGGCTCCTTTATAACTAGGGCTAGCCGGTAGGCTATTTGAAAGTTTTTTGCCATGGCCACAAAAGTCACCTAGCTGACTCAAAACGAGAACTGAAGCATCTTGATGCAATGTCAAAACTTGTTTTTTAACTTATAGATTTGATTAATCACATTGTTTAGACCATGTTCAACACACTCTCTCTCATATTTTGGAATATTAAATTCGGTCTCAAAACCCATATGATTAACACAAAATCAAGACTGAAGGTATTTCATGCATATTCAAGATCCTCTACCAAACAATTGTTGAAGAGAAGACCTAGATTGAGATATTTAAATGCCAAAAGTTTAGGGCTAGCCTATTGTTTTAGGACCTAAAAATAATTTCTACTAATCTAAAGGCCATCCTGCTAAGGAAATGTGGCACAAAAATAAGTAACAATAGTGGATCTTGTTTGGGGACATGATGAAGGGGGTAAATCACAAAACACACAATAACAGATATTGAACACAGCAAATAGAACTTTCTTTTATTGAACTGGGCAACTCAATACATTACAGAAGCTCAATTACAATCAGAGGATAAATCCTCTACTGGCTGCAACACATTACAACTTTCCCAACCTCAAGACTCTAGAATCTTCAGCCTTCTGTAACCCCAAATTAGCTAGGGTTTCTATTTTCCCACCTATTCTTGACTCCACACTGGCCCCCTTGACTCTACTACCACCCAGGGTTCCCAAAATAGTCATAAATAGCACTTTTTGGCGGCCTCCAACTAAATTTCAAATTTTGCAACTCCCTCCAAAAGTAGGTCAACTTCCGGGAAGCATAACTTTTGATCCGAGTGTCCGATTGACAAACCGTTTTAAGCGCCGAAAAGCTCACGATGTAAACTATCGTGCTGGAAATTTGTAAACAGATTTCTATCAACTTTTTGAGATGTTATGAGAAGTTTTAGTGCCTCATATCTCATTCCGTAAATTTTTAGGGGCTTTTCAGAAAATAGAAACTTTAATATTTTTTAGCTCACAAATGATCTTTACCTGATTCCTTCACCAAATGTCTTATATTTCCATTATGTAATGTTCTGGAAGTTTTTGCTTCATTACGTGCCCAAATGCAAACTTTCTAAAAATAGCAGGTACACTTTCCTAAATAGGCAGGTCACTATTTTTAGCAGTTTTGGAAAAACTGAAAGTCCTACATTATTATTCTGGATATTATGGAACCAAAAACACTAATTATGGGAAGAAATGAGAATAACTATAATGGTTTTGAATTATCTTCTTTTTGGGTGATGCAAGATTGCCCTTACACCTCTGGATGCTCCTGCATCAGGACATATGCCCCTTATGGGCGTAGCAAGATTCTAGAAGATCTCTGAGGTGCAACCAAGTGCCTTTAAATTGACTACTCTGTAACTACTCAATTGCAATGCTCTGATCTCACAATCCTTAATCATTCATTGGTGGCCCTGGGCCCCAAAAATGAAGAAACAAAACCTTCCTCTATCAAATACCTTGTTCTCAGATGATTTCCCAAAGCTTAATCTAAAAATAGTTTCATCCTATATTTGTTCACTGGCATTGCGATTAACACTTTTCACAACACTTTTGAATCTTCCAATATCATAGTCTTTTGTGCTCATCTGAACCAGGTTGCAATCATGTATTAACTAAAATATATCTCCATATGGCATTAAAATAACACTTTTTTCAAATATATCATGCCAATCCTTGCAATGCTTCGTATCAACAAGGTCATTAACCTGCACCATCACATCTCCATCAAGTTGAATTGAGAACTGAAAATGTTCATAATCCATTAGATAACTAGCATCATAAACATTAGCTTCATAATTTACTATCATATCAAACCTAAAGCATTCATAGGCATTGTCTTCAAGAGATACATCAACATGCATTTTCTCTAACTTATTGAAGTCATAATTCAACTCCAAGTCAGATAAATCAAACTGATAAAAATTAAAGGATTGGGATGTACTCACTGAGTCATACACTAAATCTTGCCCCACACTTTGTAAGCAATCTTCAAGTGTGTGAAACAACAAGCATTCATACATAGGAACCTCTTCCATATGAGCTACATCACATGTACATTAATCGTCATCTGAACACTACAATTAAATCACATTATTACGTGTTTCAATGTTTAGCAAAGAGGGCTTTGTTATCATGGAAAGTATTATTATCAACACTCAAATCATGAGTGTCACAAATACTATTAGCTTCATCAACATCCCATATGTCAACAAGTTTTCCCAATTCAGGATCAAAAACAAAAATCAATCATGCAATTCAATATGGAATAGTTCAAGAGAAGGACAAAATGGTTCAAAATGTAGTCCTCCATCAAACTTTTCATCACTAGTTGTCATGACACAACAATGACTGGAAGGAAACTCACAATCAATTTTGCAATCTAATTTCTCAACACAAAGTTCTAAATCCCTTTCAAAATCAACATTTTTAGAATAAACATGATCAATCAAATAGGTTACAGATAAACCCTCATATGTGATATCAATAGATAACACTTTTGCCCCATATTCTAGAGAATCATTATAGCATAAATTTTGTTCACTTCTAAATGAGCACGTGTCTTCATTAGCATTTATATCAATGCATTCTTTATATGAGGAAAATAATTTCATTTCCACCTCATGAGAGCAATCATAATCAGCAAAGAAATGATCATACTCACTCTCATCATAGTTAATATAGACAATGCTAAAACTATGTTCAGGCTCTTTAAATTGAATGCATAGACTTTTTCCTTCAAGAGCATCATCAATGAGTTACAAATTTATGTTTGTGATATTTTCATTATCAGCATAATCATTGATCATGCAAGCCGATTCATTGTATTGAATACTTGGACACATTTCTATTCCTTGATTGATAGAGATCCTACAAGTTGTAACTTCATATATCTCCTTTTCCTCATCATACCTTGTATTTGGATCATCATGGTTATAATATTCATCGGCATACATTCGATCGATGGGCTAATCACAAACTCTACTCTTGTCATTGCCATATGTATCTTCAAATTTTGCCTTATTCTCTTCATTCTCATGTGACATATCATTATTTGGCTCATCAAAGGAAACTAGACCACTATCATCACTAATTGAAGGCATGACAATTTTTGCATATAATCACATCTAATCTTCTTAAGAAAAACAATCCATTCATATATCCGATCAACATTAAGAGGCTTCAACTTTTCTAGCACAGTACTCAACCCTAACCCATAGGCCTCACAAAACAAATTAATGCATATAGAGTCTTTAGGTCTGCAACAGTGAGGAATTTGCAACAAAACATACATAGACCTTGCATAAAAATCATATGATGATTCTCCTTCATGCCTTTTTATATCGAATGGTGCTTGGAAAGGATACATATGATACACATCACATACAGACTTCTCATATTCTTCTTGGATTTTACCATGATTTGGATGATATAATGATGAATTAAATGTAACAATAGAATTACCATTGTCTTGACAATCATTGCTATTTTTTGATCTACACTTTTCATCTACATGAGATATTTTAGATTGACCAACACTTTCAGACATATGTCCTTTCATCATTGAAAATTTTAAGTTCTTAATATCCATGTTTAGGATGAAAAAAATGTTTGAAGAGGATTTGTTTTTAATGGTTTGTGTTGATCCTCCTTTCACCACTAAACATTCAAGGACATTGAACCGAGTAGAGAACTCTACTACAGATCTCCAATCACTTGGAACATAGGGGAATATTGGAATTGTGTGATTTTATTGTTCAATTAAGTCCAATTATGCTCAAAATCCTAATTTCACAAATTCATGAACACATGGACATATTACAGAAAATGATCACACATAGAGATATCAAATGATAATCAAATGCATACCAGATTTTGAAGTTAGATGTGCAAAAAAATTGGAGAGCAATGAGTGGGCACCCTAGTCTAGTGACACAGTTTTTGTCAAGATCTGGGAATCTTGTCTACAACTTGTTCCTATTGTTTAAGAGATTTTTCAGTTATGGGATCCGAAGGAGTAATGAGTGGGCGTTTGAGTCTAGGTCCCTATTTTCATCTCTGATCTACAATATCGATAGTCTAAACTATTCTCCTGCAACTCCACTTCTTTTAGTTTCGCAACCTATCACCTACAATCACAAAAAAATGGGTTGGGGTTGTGGTGTTTAGAGGCTTGCCTCAGTCAAGCCCCAAAGAGACATTCAAGTCTTCCAAACACTGTTGTTAGATAGAGAGTGGATATCCCTATGGGGTAGAGGCAAAATCCAAATGATAAATGATAGAAAACACAACTGATATCACCTTGTAGTGAATATCTCATGGAAGGAAGATACTCTTCATGCCATGAGGAGATGGATGCCAAATCTACAAATATAAACACAAGAACAACATAAATTCTACTCTGCAACACAATGAATGCCTTTGAATCACTTTCACACAAGCCACAAGTTCTCAATATCCATCTAGTTTACAAATAATAACCTAATCATGCTTATATGTGCAACTACAAACATTCTTGCTAAGAATTTCATAATTCAAACTTACTGTGTCGGCCTACGACCCGAATAACGATCATAAACCGACACTTTGAAATTGGTCTTGACCTAAAATAGGGCAGGACTAGGGTGCGGGTACCCAAGTCCTCCCCCTATTTCTAGCAAGATTCATGTTAAGTGCATCCCCTGAGTCCCAATTGCCATGAAACTTCAGGGTTTTCTCATCAGGAGTCATCAAAATCATGCAAGATACTCTAAATGCATTTTAAAGGACCCGGGAGCTAAACCTTAAGAGGAAAAAGACCCCAAGGTTACTTTTTCCAACATAACATTTAGCCCCCACTTTAATGTATGTATAAACACAAGGCCAATACATGCATCAAAGTACAGTCAACAAGCACAGCAAACACGCCAAGCACGGAGAAGACACACCAATCACAGAGAAGACAGTAATAGGCACACAAAACGCGGATAAGATAGTTACAATCACACAAAACATAGAGAAGACATTATTGAAGACACGTAAAACACAATGAATACACTGAATGCAATGAAGACAGTGATGATTTTATCTCATATATATGAAATGCAGATGCAAGTACAAGGAAAGTAAACATAAAACCCAAAATGCAGGAGGGACTCATCGCTACCGATCTTTAAACTGTATATGGGACAATAGACACACAATACAAATCAAGCATGCCATCCAAATCAAGAATGCCATACAAATCCCAAAGCATAGGAGGGACTCACCACCATCGGTCTTTAAACTATGCTTGGGAACAAACACGCAATACACACACACTTGGAAGACATGGAGAAAACATGACAGGCAAGCGATGGAGTGTTCCTAATTCTTGGTTCATCACCATCTCAAACACATTACAGGCACACATCGATGATTGAGATTCACCACAACAATCACCAAAGACATGCTTAAGGGTTAAGTTAGTCACAGAACCACTCCTCACCTCCACAGAGGACTTTTAAAAAATGACAGGGTGTGCACTCTCCTCGAGAAATACACAATCCTCACCTCCACAAAGGGCTTAATATAAAAAGGATATATGTGATATCCCACCTTTGAAGAGGGATTAAATTATTACAGTTTGATTTCAAACAAGTGTTAGAGTGCAGGAGGGACTCATCACCACCAGTCTTTAGGACTGCACCTGAGAACAAACACACTTTGCTAGCATCTAAAACAGACAGCTTACCTTATATATGTCCTCACCTTAAGGTGGTTGATATCATTTACCGATATCAAGCATGTTAAGGTAGAAAGAAAACACAAGGGAACTTGGACTCTTGTGAAGCCCATGCCCCCCAAAGGCATCAAGGGTCATCCTAGGAGGCCTGAACAACACATAACACATCACGGGGGAAACACAACACGAGAGATAAAGGGTTAGAAATACTAACCTGTAGGGACAATCAAACTAAGGGTTGTCATCGAGCAAGTCATCATCATCTTCCCACTCCCGAATGTTAGAGGAAAGTGGGAAATAAGGTACCATAGTCCAATTCTTATTCTTGTCTTCAAGTTGTCCATTCTTAAAGTCCTCTTGGTTTAATTCAATGTTAGGTGGGATGTTTTCTTGTTGAGGTGCATTAGTATGCTTATTCATTATGCTCTTAAGAGATGGAAGAAGTGATTTGTTTTGAGTGATTTCAGTTCCCATCCCTTCGGGTTTTAATGTAGGAGATCTCTCCTCATCCACTAGTGCTACATCTTTTGAAGAGAGGGCATAAGAATGAGGGGAAGGTAAGGTGTTGTGAGGATAATTATTAATGTTTGTATCTTTAGTGATGTTCAAAGAATATGCAATCAATTCTTTCACATCCTTAGTGATAACTAAGGGACCTAAAAATTCAACCAAAGGAAGCGGATCAAGGGTCATTACTTCCTTTGTGATGTCCAAAGTACTTGAATATTCAACTAAAGGAGGAAGATTAATAGTATGCTCCATAGAGGTTTCATGCACTATGATAGGGAGAGAGTTTTTAGTGTTGTTAGTTGAAAGCTCATTGTCTACCCATGGAATGTTCTTGGTTGAAGAGGCTTCTTTATTCACCAATGTTTCATCTTGGCTAGAGAGAACATTGTAATAAAGAGGTGGTGGGAGCTCTTAATTCACTAATGCTTCTTCTTAACCAGAGAGAGCATTGGAATGAAGAGATGGTGGTGTAATGTTAAGAGATGTGTTAATGAAATCATCCTCTTGCATCAAAGTGTCCACATAAGGAGGAACAACTTTGGGAGAGGGATCATAAGGTAAACCTAAGTTATCATTGCATGTAGGAGGCATAGTGGAATGTTTAATAAAGAGAAAGTCATCTAAGGTTTCATTAACATATTGAAGTCATCACTACTAAATGTATTTTTGGCTATAAATTTGGTGAGATCATTTAATATCGAAGGGTATATTCCCATGAGACTTGTGAAACTATCATAATCAGAAATATAGGAAAGGATTTCATATGTGGAACACATATAAATATCAACATTATATATGCATGCTATTTGTTTCAAGACTTGAGGATATTCATGAGTAAATTTTGAAAAATTATCAATGTCTATGATGTATGCAAACAAATCTTCCAAAGATTAACAAGAAATATCCATGATGTTAACTTAAAAGATCTCAAAGATACCTTAGATGTGAGATTAGTTCAACTTTTAAACACTTGTTTGAGGGATAAAGGAGGTTCTAAAGGAGACACACAGTACCCACAACAAACCAAAGTGCAAATCAGAAGGTAAATTTGCAAGTTTTCTCAAAGAAGGTGTATTCAAGCTTTTATGTTGAGACACACAATGTGAATGTAAGATAATGCAAGATTTCAAACAAGTTGATCAGATGATGCAAAATGTTTTCTTTCAAGTGTATGTAGGATCAGATTTTAATGATTTTTGATATGGATGCAAAAAGTAAATGCAAAACTATATGCAAAAGTGGCCTAAAATGCTTGATTTTTTCACTTTTTCCAATGCAAATGACTAAAAGGCAAGGTTTTATAAGGAAATTGATCAGTGGAAGAAAATAATATCTCTGATATCAGTACAATAAATAAATAATATCCTTCACAACACACTCTTGATGCAAACCTAGAATGATGACAAGCAAAACCTAGTGAAAATACACTAAAATATGCAATTTTTCACAAATTTTCAATGCAAAGACCCAATAGAAAGGGTGTTGTAAAGAATTTTATGAGGTACATAAGATTATAACAGTAATATCAGTTACCTAAAGCCATAAAATCTATCACAACACACTTTGAATGCAAATCTAAGTCAAACCCTAGTGAAAATAGAGCCAAAATATGCAAATTTTCACCAAATTTTCAATGCAAGGGCCCAATAAAAAAGGTGTTGTAAATAATTTGAGGAGGGGAAGTGGTTAATAATCCTGATAAAAACCAATTAGTGTAGAAAAATCCTTTACAACATGCCTATGATGTAAATCTAGAGAGATGATAAGGCCAAAATCTAGTGAAAAAGCAAGGTTTTTAAACCCTAGTCATAAAAATTTGCAAGAAAACCACTATGATGCAACAATATGGTTATAAATCAGTCCTAATGAATCTTTTAAAAGGGTAGTAAAATATGAAACAACATTTTGACTACAAACCCTAGCTAATGGAAAACTACGTTATATGAAAAAATGCACAATTTCAAGCAATTTTTATCAAATTAAGCATGAAAATGTAATCTAAATGAATGATGAATGAAATTTTTCTATATTTTAAATTAGATCTGATTATAATGACAGAATTTTTTTGAAGTTAAATGCCAATTAATCTAAATTATTTGAAAATGTAAGCTAAAAATGCTAATTTTTTTTCAAAATTTTTAATTTTTTTGTAATTTTTCGAATGTAATAAGATGAAAAATGATATGAATGAATGAAATGAATATAAATATGAAGCACAACACTCATAAAGGTTCAAAATTCATTAAAAACATGGGTTCACCAAAATGTTTAGGATGAAAAAAAATGTTTGAAGAGGATTTGTTTTTAATGGTTTGTGTTGATCCTCCTTTCACCTCTAAACATTCAAGGACATTCAACTGAGTAGAGAACTCTACTATAGATCTCCTATCACTTGGAACATAGGGGAAGATTGTAATTGTGTGATTTTATTGTTTGATTAAGTCTAATTATGTTAAAAACCCTAATTTCACAAATTCGTGAACAAATAGATAAATTACAAAAAATGATCACACATAGATATATCAAATGACAATCAAATCTATACCTAATTTTGAAGTTTGGTGTGTGGAAAAGTTGGGGACTAATGAGCAGGTGCCCTAGTCTAGTGCCACAATTTTTGTCAGGATTTTGGAATCTTGTCTGCAATCTGTTCCTATTGTTCCAGAGATTTTTCAGTTGCGGGATCCAAAGGACTAATGAGTAGGTGTCCAGGTCCAGGTCCTGGTTTTCTTCTCTGATCTATAATTCCAAAAATCTGCACTACTCTTTTGCAACTCCACTTCTTTTTCTTTCACAACTTGTCACCTACAATCACAGAAAAATGGGTTGGGGGTTGTGGTGTTTAGAGGCTTGCCTTAGTGAGGCCCTGGAGAGACATTCAAGTCTTTCAAACACTGTTTTTAGATAAAGAGTGTGTATCCCTACAAGATAGAGGCAAAATCCAAATGATAAATGATAGAAAACACAATTGATATCACCTTGTAGTGAAGATCTCATGGAAGGAAGATACTATTAATGCCATGAGGAGATGGATGCCAAACATGCAAATACAAACATAAGGAATGCCTTTGAATCACTTTCACACAAGCCAAAAGTTCTCAATATCCATCTAGTTTATCAATGATAACCTAATCATGCTTATATATGCAACTACAAGCATTCCCACTAAGAATTTTGTAATTCAAACTTACCGTGTTGGCATAGGACCTAAATAATGGTCATAAACTGACACTTTGAAATTGGTCCTGACCTAAAATAGGGTAGGACTAGGGCGCGGGTGCCCAAGTCCCCCCCCATTTCAAGTAGGATTCATGTTAAGTGCATCCCCTAAGTCTCAATTGCCATGAAACTTCAGGGTTTTCTCATCGGGAGTCATCAAAATCATGCAAGATGCTCTAAATGCATTTTAAAGGACTCGAGAGCTAAACCTTAAGAGGAAAAGCCGCCAAGGTTACTCTTTCCAACATAAAAATCCATAGCTATAGTAAATGCTTTATGGAGTGTTACAAGATCTTTATCTCACAGTAAGAAACTCATATCTTCATCAAATGCGTCTAAATAAAAACTAGGCACATTGCATCATTAAGTCTGACATTCTCTAAAATGTCTCACAATCTTGGCAAACCTCAGATTGAAAATTGGAACCAACTCCTCCTCATTTTTCTTAATGTGAGTGAGTTTGTTGTTCAATGAGTTCATATAAATTCTTTCACCAAACTAATCTACAAATGCTACTTTTAATTCTTGCCATGAAGAAATGCAATGCATAGGAAAATCTAAAAACTAGTCCCTTGCATCATCTTTCAGAGACTGCACAAATAATTTCATTACAACATCTTATGTGTCAATATCATAACCCCCCATCAAATCATTGAAGGCTTGCAAATGCTTATTTGTTGATTCAAAACTTTGTCTACTGAACCTAGGCAAATAGTCTCTGACTTCATTTGGAATAGGGTTTGGTTTATTTGGGATACCCACAAAGTTAAGTGGTTTGTACCTTCCAACAGATAAAGCCTCTCTGTGGGCATGCCTTATGTTGTTTTGCATTATGCATTAATACATTCAAATGTGTAGGAGAAAATTTAGAGTAATACTCCATTTTTTGCCTACACTCTCAATTAGAACCAACTCCCCTTACAACAATTGTTTACTACTTTCTCTACACAATCTCATGACCACATAACATAACTCTTTATCTCTCCTATTCTGGATCATTTTTTTTTTAATGCATTTTAATACATGAGATAGTTACATACATTGCTTTCTGATGCACAAGATTTATAGGTCTATAAAGAACCTATATACTTTCACAAAACATGCATCTATATGTATGAATAACATAGTATCTTTTCATCTATAGTGCATATTTTACCTACATGTACATATCACAATCATATTATTAAAATATGCAGTTGTATCATGCTCATTCTAATTTCCTTCCTTCCCAATTAAACTCATACTCATCATGAGAAATACCACTTCTTCTCAAAGCAGTTTATAAATGAGTTCCATATACAAAGATTTCCCTCTTTGAAGAAAGAACAAGAAGGAAGAAAAAATACCTAGAAAATATTGTAGACTTCACACAAATGCTTTCTCTAACAGAATATCTTGCAGATTTTTTCCAAAGATCTGTGTAATAGGAAACCCTTCTCTAATAACTTGATAGTAGAGTCACCACCTCTCAAAGAGGAAAAGATCTTGAATACATCATTAATCTTCAAACTTGAAACAATCTTTAAGGTACGAAATTCCAACATATTCTTCTATCTGTAATAACCTAGGCAAAGAAACCACTGAGTGTCCCTAGTATAGTTGCCAATGTGTTGGTTCCCAAATCTACACCTTAGGGAAATCTAAAGATTAGCCATACCTTATGATCAAAATCACTAAGAAACTTGGCCAATGAATAGGAGATGGGTTTCCTTCTTTTCTCCCCTACACTTCAGGCTCTAAATGACCTAGGGAGTCACCCTTAATGACATTGTACATGAATATTAGACAAAACTGAAGCAGAATGCCTAGCAAATGAAAAGCTTCATACATATTGATAATCATTCACAAAATTGAACACACGGGTAAGTAGTTCCTTGTAATCCTTCAAGACTTAGGTATGAAGGTTGGAAATAATTATAAATAAATTACATGTATGGCTTAAGATTTGTCATATTTTAAATACTTTCTGGTAGTAGGGATTGGAAAAACCTAACCGATGCCTATTAGGGGCTACAAAGTCATATGTCATACATTATATATCACAATGCTTAAACATATCTTAATGGTCTATTGATGTATTATAACTTTATGATAACAAGACCTCTAGAATCCTGCAATATAGTTATATTGAACAATCCATCTAAATCTATAACAATCTCATCATTCTTGTGAAATCCTTTACTCTCTCTCTTGAACATAAAGAAATCACATAAAACAACTCAATGCAGTGAATGTGTGGGAATAAATCCACAATCCTTGAGTATTTTATTATGAGAGCATTATAGTTAAGATTTGGAGACAATTACATTGCAGTATGTATTCATATATGCTCAAATTCAAGACACAATAGCATTTTCATGTGATGACTTATAGACACATATCTTCACCTATAATAGACCTAAAATGATCTTACTTTTTATAGAGCTTTTCCCCCAACTCCCCACCACAAAAATGAGACAAAAAATATAATTTATGAGAGGAGAAGAAGATGGAGAAAACCTAGATTCAACTGAGGCATGACATTTGGCATGATTTGGCTCCTCCGATCTTACAACTGAATGGGGATGAAAAAAAAGCCATTGTATCTTCAATCTTCCTCCTCATTTTCCCTCTTTTGTATTTCTCATGTAAACATTTTCACCTCTATAACATTAGTTTACGACCTCTAATTTCACTTGCAAGTGAAATTTTTTACCCTTAGACAGTTACCCATGTCACTGGTACAAAAATAATTCCTTTACATCAAGCATTCTATCCTCTAACTTCCTAAAATGTTCACCTTCCTATACAACCTGGAGGTTCATTCACTATCCTTGGCCATTGTTGTTCTTGCCTGGGTGCTTGAAACAAATATAGGGGCATTTTCAATAGTGGCAAGGCACTTTTTGACATGTTGGAGGTCTGAAAAGCATTGGAGGGGTGTTTTTAAACATTCAAGGGCATGAAAACTTGTGATAGGGCATTTTTAGAGATGTGAAGGCGTTTTCTCCCTCCCTCCCTCCCCGATCCTTTACAAATGTGTTGGAGGAGCTCCTAATGTTGTCTGGGCATTTTTTCATGGCTGCAAGAGGTTTTGAATGGGAGATCATTGTTTAATATGCAGAAAATAATTAAAAAATGACCCCCAATGTCTTCCTCCACGTAGCTACTTGTTATTGCATTGCCCAAGACCCATACATCGCATTTTTTCTCAAGAAGAAAGATATAAACCTACGTTGTGCAATGGAGAAGAAAGTGAAGTCTTAAGACTCCATTTTGCACATGAAAGACAATTTTGGTGCCCATATCAATAAGGAAATGGGCCAATAAAATGCCCATTGCATTAGAAAGAGTGCAACACATTTTTAGATTTAAGAAAGACTTCCAAACTGTGATAATGTGATAAGGCCTTTGTTAATTAAACTTCACATTTGATTTTCTATAAAAAAAACTTTTTAATATTTCCCTTAAAATGCCACTTCACGTGCATTCACTTTGAGGTGGAAATAAACTTAAAAAAAAAAAACATTATATATGCCCCCACACAACATTTAAAACATTAGAAGTATTGAGAAACTCGTCAATTAAAAACCTACAGACAAAAGATGGAATCGATGCTAGAGGCACACATGACGTCTGGGGACCATAAAAACTTGTGAGAGGAATAGATAATTGACTTCAATCCTTTCTGTATTGCTAGAAATTGCCCAAAAAAATGAATTTCAGGGGCTCCTTTGTAACTGGGGCTAGTTGGTAGGCTATTTAAAAGTTTTTTGTCACGACTCCAAAAGTCACCTAGTGAACTTGAAACTGGAATTGGAGCATCTTGATATAATGTTGAAACTTGTTAATCTTCTAGATTTGGTTAATCACATTATTTAAACCATGTTCAACACATCTGCTACCATATGCTGGAATATTAAATTTAGGCTAAAAATCTATTTGATCAACATGAAATCAAGATAAAGGTAGTTCATGTATATTCAAGATCCTCTGCCAAACAACTTTTGAAGATGAGCTCTAGATTGAGAGATTTTAATGCCAAAAGTTTCAGGCTAGCCTATCCCTCTAGGACCTAAAAATAGAAGTTTTCCTCCAATCTAAAGGCCATCCTACTCAATAAATGGGGCACAAAATCAAGGACCAACAAAACTTATCCTCTAAAAGCATCCACACCCATTGTATTATCTCATGAACAAAGATTACAATACATAGCCTCCATGAATACTTCTGAATCATCAAGCTCCCTGATTGCACTCTCTGTGAACAAGCAAATGATAATCATGTAACCACACATCCCAATCCATGCTTCCTTTTCTCACACATACAGCTTGCAAGAGAAGGTCAATCTAGCCAAACCCAACCAGCAACTAAAATAACCAAACTCAACAACTACTAATGTGCTTGACTTTATAGAGATAATCTCACACAAATACAAGATGTAGTATGTTAAAACCATGTATCCCAAAACCATTTACCACCACATTTAATTATTGGTACTAAGTTTTCACTTTTTCCTAATATTAAATAATTTCCCAAATAAATAATTAATTATTCTATGTATCTCACACACATGAAATAACTAACTCAATGTTACATGTAACTTTTACAAGTGGCACCTAAATAAATATTTAATGTGGCTAAACACATCACATAAATGTACCATAAATAAATATTTATTTTACATAATTAAATTAATTATTTTTTATGCAATGTGTACAACATACCTTTTAAAACATTCTCCCACTTGTTGTATACATTGCATAAGGGGTCAAACAAGTAAAATCAAAGATCAAGGAAAGAATCCATATGCCCAACATGTACCATATAAACATCCATGTACTCCATCAAGATACCTGCAACAATAATCAAGGTGACCACCACCTCAAACAAGAATCATCTCATCCTCCTTCAAGCCAAACCATGAAAGATAAGATCCTCCAAAGAGATGTCACACTAAATTGTCACATAAAAGAAAGAAACCTGCATCAACTGATATCCAAACACAAATACCAAATCCAATGGTAACAAGTAGACCTGGGTAGCTGACAAGAGTCAATCACCATAGTTGGAATAGAAACCACAACTAGTTGCTAACACATCCAACTAACCATACCTTCAACCCAAGGGTATACCAATGTAACAAGTAGACCTTATGCCATCAACATGTCCAACCCAAACCACAATGATCACAAGTCCCTGTATGTACTCTATCCTACATAAAGAAGTCCTCCAAGGTAACAACACAAAAACACATGATAACAAAGCTCAAGACCCTCAACATCATAGTATAATGAGAACATCCAACAAAGGAAACATATACGTCCTAGAACTCCAACTGCATGTGTAAATGTCAAATCTGAAAAAATCAAAGCATCCAAAGATCCACTAATAGCACTCACATAGAAAATGTGACTAAATCCTCTATCACATAATGTCAAAGAACACACACAATGATATGCAAAGCCTGTAAACTAAAATAGTTACAACATAACTCTCACCTCAAGTCCATATCTCTCCCAAGTCCTCCACATCATAAGAGAAAGAGATTAAAGAGTCTCATAGTAGCTCCATACAAACCTCAACTCGAATGTCATGTGTACATAAACATCCAGGAAGAAGCATTAGACTAACAAGAGAGAACCCTTAAATAAAAAATAATGTCTTTCTACCAACACCAATGTGCTACAAGCATGAAAAGTATGATCTCCTTCCTAAAACCCCAAATGAAAAAGCCTCCACAGCATCCAACAAATCAATATGTAAGCCTCTCAAACTGAAGGAAGATCAAGCAAACCTCCATTCCCTCAACAAGGAATATACCCAAAGACACTACCATCTCCTTTCCATACATTGACCTCAAAATAACTCAAGATCAAACATAAGGAGATAACAAACCATAACCATGCATCTACTCCTCAAACAAGTCCTCATAACCATTATACTAAGCTCAAGAATCAAACATACATGAGAAGACAAGACACAAATAAAGAATGCATTTGAAAATTAGGTGAGCAATACCTATCAAATCATTCACCACTAAGAGGACCAAGAGTGGGGAAGGAGATTGCTTATCCTAGATGCACCAAGCCTCAATGACTCTCTCCAAGAACAATCTCTTCAATAGGTCCATGTTGAACCATGTTCAACAAAGGTGTAGACTCCTCGGTCTTCCTGCTAAAATCTCATCAAAGAGTAATCATCTCAACACATGATCTCCAAGAAAAAGGAGATCTCTAGCCTCACCAAAGTCTCCAAGTATCCATGAGCACCTCCATGATCAATCCATGCTAAACTCTAAATGCAACACTATACTATCATGAAGCTCCCAATCAAATGACCAATGTACTCAATACCAAGAGAACCAACAAGATCATTGTCAAAGATCCCATTACATGTATGCATAACCTGGGAACACATCATGACATAATGATCTAACATCTCCTCAAAAGAAGATCAATGTCTCATAAGAACATATCTTTCTCCAAAGAGCACCTGTATCATGTCAGTACTCTAATGCACAATCAAGAATAAACCAAGACACAATACCATCCATCCTATAAGAAAGGGTCACCTATAAAAAGTGACAAACCATTACCAACACCTCAACGAAAGACTCCAAGAGTCCTTCATGGTACCAATATGTCAACATCTCCAAATCACATGAAGATAATCATCTCCTATCAAAAGAACCCAAGATGTCAATGTGTGATATGTAAAAATGCATAAGAAGTCTAACTAAAGAAAGTAAACCAAACAATAGTTATACCTTCCTTCGCAAGCAAGTTTTACCTCAACGATCGAGCATATTGAAGTGCACCCGAACTCCAATGGATCTACTCCTTCGATTTACATGAATATATGGATTGCTCAGCTTAATAGCATAGCTTTGATAACCATAAATGGATGAATCAATGCAGCAACATAATTTTGTGAAAATGAAATTTGATGATTTGGTTTGGAGAAAGCTTTATTTATAGATTTTTTATGATAGAGGGAAAAAGATTTGATTTTGGAGATAGAGATTTGTTTTTTTATTTATTAGATAAAAGAGGAAATAAATCAGGTAGAAGATAAGATTTGAGGGAAGATAAGGGATTTGATTTTTATTTAAAAATAAATAAATCCAGAAGAAGGAAAGATAGGATATGAGAGGATTATCTAATTAATTTAATTAATTAGATACACACATGAGTTTAAAAAAGGAAAGAAATTGAGAATGAGGTGTTATTAGGATTTATTAATTAAATAAATATTTGATTTATTGAATTAATATCATATTGTGGTTTAATTAATTAAATAATTATAAATTATTTAATTAAAATTAGAAAAAAGAAAGGATTAATTGAATAATTGTTAAATTATTTAATTAATGCTAGGAAATGGAAAAATCTAACTTAATTAAATAATTAATAATTATTTAATTAATGTGGAAGAATAAGGTAGAGTGATTTTCATAATGATAGATGAAATTAATCAAATAATTAAGAATTATTTAATTAATGTGAAGGTCTGGTAAATGAATAACTAAGTCAGGAAGTGAGGTTAATTTTAGGTGTCTAACTTTTCATCTTCCTCCACATCTCTCTATCTACTAACAATTTTCTCTCATTTCATTTCGAGAGTACACCTGTGTTCTTTGATCCCACCTTTCCTCTTGAGGGGGCATCATCATCATTCATCTTATTCATTAGGTTACTATTATCCTTGTCACCCTCACTTTTAGTGGCTGGGCATTGCCATCTCTAATCCAATCATTTTCTTCCAATCATGATATTCTAAATCAATCTTCTTCTATCAAATCAAACGCTATGTTTTAAACTTCTTTGAAATGTTACTATTTCACAACACCATCTCAAAGAGGGGCAAAATGTAGACACCTAAAAATGACTAGCGTATGCTTCCCATATCACTATTCACACCATTTTCCTCATCAGTTCTTCTAATTCAACATTAATTAAATAATTCCTAATTATTTATTTAAATCCATCACGTCATCAATTTCAAATTAATTAAATGATATCAATTGTTTAATTAATTCACCACTTTAATTCCTCTTATCCACAAATAATTAAATACTTTTAATTATTTAATTGAATAATTATTCTTCCAAAATTAAATAAATTATTCTAATTTATTTAAGTAGACTTTTCTTATCTCCTAAATAAATAAAATCATATTTTATTTGTTTTCTTCCATCATGCACCACAAATTAAATAAATTTATTTATTTAATTTCTAATTATACTCTCATCTTCCAAGTTCATTCTTTTTCTTCTAAAAATCTTCCATGCACACAAATTAAATAATTTATTATTTAATTTAATCCTTTGCATATCAAAAGTAAATCAAAAGTTGAGTTCACTTAGCTTTAAATCTTTATTTTTCTCAATCAACTCATTAAATAGAAAAAACATTCTATTTTTATGAAAATCAATTCTATCTTTAGTCAAGAAAGTAGACAACTCAACAAAACAACTTTTTTCATGTACACTTTTGATGTGCACATTCATCATGATTCCTCAATCTATCTCCTTCATCGATTTCATCTAAATTCCTCCACCATTGATCAATCTTGTCTAAGAGCTATAAATATGCCCATTCACCTCTTCACAAACCCTTCATGGTTTTGATCATTTGGCATCCATTTCCGTTGATCATGATGTTAGTCATAAACAAACATAGATAAACAAATGCATATCAAACCTTTATCATCTTGAAATATATGATGAATTCAAAGAATTCGTAATCCCAAGTCTCTGTGGATTAGTTCATAATCATCTGACGTTACTCAATGGTTTGATGTGCATTGTTGTTTTCCATTTAAGGGCCTTACATTTTTGACTCAGAGGAACTTATATCTGGATAAGCTTTATTTCACCTGCTTTTTGTGAATTCTTAGTTCAAACAAGGTTAAATCCTACTATATTTAGCCAAATGATGTAGATATTTATGCAAGTTTGATTAATTCTTCTACATATTTATGATGATCTTAATTAGTTCCTCTGAAATTTATCTCTGATACACTTATCATGAACTAATTTTAACTTGATTTTGCTTCTGCACTGTAAAGTTTTTGAAATGATGTGCATATAAGCATGTATTTTCTTGATTTCTACCATTATTTACATTCATTTGCATGATATTTGTCATTTTGACATGTTATTTGTTCAAATATGCTAAAGATGTTTAGTTACCTATGGGATGTTAGCATATTTCTTTGTATTTGCTTAGTATTTTCAGTGTATTTGCAATTATGATGATGAATTGAAATGAAATTTAAAAAAATTGAATAAATTCTTTCTAATCTTACTAAAATAAGTTGAATCTTTATTCACTGATCCACATATACTCTTGATACTGTCACAAGGAGAAGGAAATCAAACCATATTTTCACCATGTCATTCGACATCTAAATATGATCGATGCAAAATTCAAAGGAAAAAGAATGAAGACAACATGTACAGGCTGAAATGCACTCCAAGGGACGCAACAAATCAAAGTAACATGTCTAGAATTCATTCACAGATTACTTAGAATTTATGATTAGTTGTAATCAGAGGTCTTCATCTTCATTAAGTATGCAAAAGAGTATATATTTACAAATTGACTTTGATGATTGGTCCTAAAATTTCAGAAATCCAATCTCAATTAAGCTTCTGAATATTTTACAAAGTGCACTCCATCCCCTTTTATAGAACAAGAAGTGGAGGTAGTTACAAAATATCATGTTATCATGATTTATTCATTAAGACCAATGGTTCATAATATCCTTGACTAAGTCAACCCAAAAGACACGTGGCATAGGTTTCTAGTTAGCAACCTTCTAGTGGAGCATAGCTGCCATTCTTGAATATTTTATGTTCTTCTATTGATCAACCAGCCCATAAGCAACAAAATGACAAAAAAAAACCCTCCTTGGACAACACTTGATGCTATACCTTCTTCATCCTGATATATTTTCTTCATGCATCAGCATCCCGGTGTCCACCTTCTTGTAAGCATCATATGCTTGTACAAAAGTTTCAACTTGAAACTTGCTGAGGGTGGTGGCTCGTACGTCAGCATATTTCAACGCTTTTATCTTCTCTTCTAAGGTCTCCAACATGGATGTCCTCTTATTTGCTTCTATGCTATATGTTTTTACTTTCACACTTAGCTTAGCCATTTCATCCATTACATCTTCTATAAAGAGCTCCCTTGCATGCTCAGATACTTCCTTAAATCTATCTCTGAAGAGCTGGATGGCCTCATCTATTTCTGGCACTACCTCTTCGGTAATGGCATCTTCTAACAATTCTTCTATTATCCATACTTCATCGGCTAATAGATCATGGATCTTAGTTTGAATATCCCTTACCTTAGTCATATTAGCCTTTAGCACATTCAATTCATATCTTACCTCTGCCATCTATGTATCTATTAGTGGAAGAGACAGATTGGTGACAACTTTATTCTTTAATAACTCATCATTTGTCATGGCTTTGGCTCCTTTGAGTTTGGCCAATACATAATTACACTTTTATATCTTTTGATTGAATTCACTCCTTAAAGAATCAATATTATCTTTTAATTTAGACAATGTGCCCCAGTTATACATGGAAGTCCTTATTAACTCTTCTCCAGAAGTCATGAACTTGGAGAACCATTTGTCCATGATGTAGGATTGATGCTTCTAGATTTCAAGACCACCTATCTCCTCTTCACTTATTAGGGTCAATGAAGCAAGCTTCTTAGCAGTCTGTAAGGTGGATGTCACACTATCTGGTTTCACTAATCCATGTACAAATTTTTCTAACTACATATTTTGCTCTTTCAATTTTTTATTTTTAGCCTTAATCTTCCTCATTTTATCCACCACTGCTTCAGCACTCTGAAGATGTTCTTGACCTTCTATTTTAGTGGTCATATGGCCTAAATCAATCTAGGTTATTTGATATTCTTCCAGTCTAATTTCATATTTAGCCTTATCCACTATGGGTACATCAACTTGGGCTATCCTTTTCCCATTTTTTGGATCTTTCTTGATGTTGGAGACAATCCTAGCTCTTTGTTTTGCCTTAGTGGGATAAAGAGTAAACTTGGATTTAAAATCAAAGAGTACATGTTGTTCTCTCTCTTTCCCTTGTTCTAATGCAATCAATGATAATGTCAAAGAATGGGGCTCCTCCTGATCTTGTGGTATGTCCTCTTGTTGCTGCCTCGATTGATCATCTCCATTGTTTTTTCTTAGGCAGGAGTTTTTCTTGTCTTTTCTCCTGTGGAGGCTGATTATCATGTGCCTCATCATCTTGTTCTTTAGGAACCTCATCATTTTTAGGCTCCCAGCCTTTATCTTCTTGGCTATCTTGAGGACTATCTTATTTTTGTTCAGCACTTTTATTTCCTGTATTTGTAAGTGATTCAGATACCTCCTTTTGCTTAGGCTTATCTAGCAAGATATCCTATTGTTCCATCTATTCTAGTACCTTCTCATATTTATTACCTACTTCTATAAGGGTTTTTTCTTGAGACTGATCATTTCTGATGACCTCCTCTTTAGTACTTTTCTTTTTAGGCACATAGGTCAAGTCCACGACAACTGGACTAGTCACATTTTCAATCAATGTATCTAGTGGCCCCATGTGAACTTCAACTTCCTTTACTTCATGAGATTAACTCCCCTTTCTTCTTTCATGTTATTCCTTTGGTACATCATTTTTATCCTTTACTTCTGTGTGATGTAGAAGGGGTTCAATTGGGTGATTGGTGATATCCTTTACCAAGTCATCCTCTGTCAGGTAAATAGTGGCACTTTATGGAAGGGGCTTATTAATGTCCTTCTGCATTGCCTGTTATTTAGCCTCTTGGGCTAATTAAGTTTTCACTTGAATTACCTTTTCCAATGGTACATCATGTTGTAGTTCTTTAACTACACTCAAAGATGGATCAATTAAACTGAATGTTGCTAGTGGTGTATCAACTAGGGGTGGAATGGCCCCTCTCATGTTTGGGATTTGATGTCTACTTTGTCTGGGTACCTTGACACCCTATAATACATCAGCTATTTTCCTTTTTAATGTCCCAAGAGGCATTTTACATTCTTCTTCTTCACCAACCACTTCTTGTGCAATGACCTCTTTTGAACTCTCCCCTTGTATTATGGATGCTTGAGGTGTAACCAATGGAATGGCTTTGAGTATGGGTTCTATAGGCGGTGATAAGGGATGATATGTCAGGGTTACCCCTTCAGACGTGAGCTCCTCTGTGGCCGCAAATGAACTTGGGTCCAACATCCTTGTGCCGAGGATTTCCCTCTTCCTCACTAGGAAGTCATCATATCTTTGTTGTCCAAACTCTTTTCTCTTTCCCTTTTTGTCACTGGTAATGGAAACACCTTTTGCCTTGAGTTCATTTACTTTCTTCTCCACCCAATTCTTTGTTCTAGCCATCACCTTGGTTGTGAGAGATTCTATGGAGATATCATCTTTCTGTGTCAAGTCTGGGGTAGAGATAGTATCATTATATATCTTTTGATTTTCATATTTTGGATCCATGATATTGTCATCATCTTTCTTAATTTGAGTGGGCACTTCAAGCTACCCTATTGTCCTCATCTGATCCAGTGTGACTCTTTGATATTCCCTCCTCCTTACTTCATGTTCATCAGCACAATCTACCCAATAATCTTCAAGATGCACAGTGTCCTTATACTTTTTGTCAAATCTTTGTTTGATCATGTGGAAAGGATCATAATCTCTAGCAAGTGGGAAGATTTTTAGATTCAAAGATTTTAGTTTTGTCTCTACCTTTCTTACATTTTCCAGGGCTCCTACTAAAAACTAGTTAATATCAATTGGGAATTTCCTATAGGGATTTCCTTCCTTCACTTTAGACATTTCAAATGTAGGAAACTATTGCCTCATCATCTCCATCAATACCACCTTATCTGAAGGGTATCTTGGTAGCATTTATGGTTTCCCACTAAAACCTTCCATTTAATGTAGGAATAAGTTTTGGCTTCGATGAACCAGGAGCCATATCCACTTATTACCTCTATTGCACCTACTAAAAACCTTTTAGTCCAATCACCCTCCATAAGTCAGACTAGGTGCATTAAGAAGCAGTTATTAACCAATCTGTAGTGTTACATAGATGATCTCCTCTCTAGTTGGGGATAATGTTCCCATGGAGTTTTCTCATTTAGTAATTTTCCCATCTTGCCCACTATCTTAGGCCACTAAATGCACCTTTGGCTACATAGGAGTATACTAGATAGGATGTCATTTTGAAGATCATCCCTTTGCCATCCTTCCACTTGGTGAGCTAGTCATGGATGGTGTCACTGATCAACATAGCCCACTGGACTTTTGCATTCTCTAGTTTGTATTCAATTACCAACTTGGCCAATCTGAATGTCCATGGTTTGAATGTTCCACAGTTTACTAGGCCCTGCATTCTACTGAGCATGAACAAAGTGTAACCTCTTCATGTAAATCAAATTTATATAAATTTTGAGTCATTTTAGCAATTGCTCTGGCTATGTTGTATGGGTTTCTCCATCCCTGATAGATGACTTTTCTACAAATCTTAATGTTATCTTCATATTCTTTTGCCAATGCCTTCAGATTTGGTACATACATCTGTTGGGAGGTCGGCACGTGAAATACTTCAATGTTTCCCTCCACAGAGAAGTCTGCATATAACCTCTATTTATTTTCCACTTTTCTTGTGGTGGCATTATAGTTCTAAGCACACTCAACCAAAAGATCAAAAGCTTTTGTAGAATAAGGGAAACCAACAGCATGGTATAAGCCAGATGCTACTATGTGTTGGCAAGAGACACTATGTGGCTTCATGAGTGTTGTCATTGATGGCAACAAAGTCTATCCCACACATCTGCAACACATAGTATGCCTATACCAGAAGTTAGATTGAAGATTGTTTTGGTCCGGTGAATAAGAATAGAGCATGCAACAAGGTCTTACAATCAGGTCCAAATCTCTCAGATGGTGTAACTCAACAAGTTGTAGACTTGGACAAGTCAAGAGGAGTATCATGACTACTATATTCCAAGGATTGAGCCTTCAATGATAAAACATGGAAACCACATGAGCATCTAAGTGTTGGGTTCCAGACATGTAGAGCAGACTAAGGAAGAACTGACCGACAAAGTATTAGACTTCAATCTGGATGATTAATTGATGTTGATCAAGTTATTTGAGGGAACATACAATATTGACCAACATGATTGATGACTTCAATGTCTATTATTTTTATATGCATCACATATCAAGCATGGATTCAGCCGATAGATTAGTAACTTGTAAATATCTTGAGTATTCCGATTGCCGACTAGAAAGTTGTTGAAATCCTTGGTGCGGATATATATACTAGATGGATTTCAGTATGAAGGTGAGTGTGTGTACAGATGTGCTAATATAAAGTGCGAAGAAAGGTAGAGATAAGTGTGGAAGCAGCAATACAAGTCTGGTATGTGACAGAGCAGCAACACTAGAGTAGAGGAAGAATGAAGTGCATTAGATTAGTATTTTGTGCTTAACCAGAACTGAACTCTAGCATTTGTAGATGCTTCTCATCAGTTCAAACACTTGGTTACCTTCTATAAGTTTTGTAGATAGTGAGTCTCTTGTAGGCAGTGTGCCTCTTGTGAGCAGTGTACTCGGGCAGTGAGCCCTAATTAGCAAGTGTCATTTTGTACTTCTTATTCTTTTAATAGAGAATATAATCTTGGGTTAGTCATCCCATGGTTTTTCCCTTAACAGGGTTTTCCACATAAAAATCCTTGTGTTATGTGTGATGATTTTATTTCTGTTCTTATGATCATATATGCTTATATGTTTTGATACTACACTAATTATTAAAGGAGAAAAGAAAGTTAAGATATTTGAGATAACTAATTCACCCCTCCCTCTCAGTTACCTACCTTGTTTCCAACAATTGGTATCAGATCTAAGTTCCTCTAAATAGAGCCTAACAACTTGAGGAAGATCTGGGAATCTCAATGGATATGTATGGTATGAAGGAACAACTTCAGTCTGCCCTAGATGATCTTGAACAGTCCCACTCTGAAGTCAATAACTTGAGAGGAAGACTCAAACAAGATGATGATCTCATAAATGAGCTAAAATAAAAAATGAGTATCTCTGTGAAAAAGAGAAAGGAACTACTTCAAAAATTAGCAAGTAAGAATGAAGCCAATGATACTAATGAAGATCTGGCTGAGAAAAACAAGCTATGTGAGAATCTATCAGAAGAAGTCATTATGGTAAGGCATGAGATGGAATCAGGAGTTATGAGATTCACCCAAGAAATTGAAGATAATCTAAAACAATCCCTTAAAGAGAAGATAGAGGGTTAGCACAAAATGGATAGAATAATTAGGCATCTTGAATCTGATCTTGAAGAAGCTAGAGATAATGAAGAACAACTTGAGAATCAGATAGACACTCTTAAACAAGATCTACAAATACAAAATGAATACAAAGAGAAATTCAAGATAAGCTCAGCTCAACTTGAAGATCTTCTTAAAAGACAAAAGAGGGTAGATGACAAGCGTGGTCTGGGATATGAGAAAGGTGAAAGCTCTAGATCCGGTCAGAAGAACTTTGGATCAGAAAATCAAAGAAATAGGCCTAGAAGACCTCCGATAAGGCAACCAAATGCTCAAAGATATCCATCCTTCAATAGATACTACTTCAATTGCAACAACTTCGGTCATAAAGCAACTCAGTGTAGAAGGAGAATGAATCAGACCAATCCATCCTTCTCTAGACAATGTTTCAACTATAAAAGGTATGGTCACAAATCTAATGAATGCAGAAATATGCAAATAAACAATTCATTCAATGGTAGATGCTATGCATGCAATAGAATGGGACATATGGCTAATCAATGCAGATCAAGAGGATATCAGTCAAATATGCCAAGAAATGTTATTTGTTACAAATGCAATAGATCTGGACATATTACCAAATTTTGTAGAAGTAAAAATCAGGATAAAAGGGGTCCGGTGCATCATAATCAAAAACAAGATAAGGGAAAAGGCAAAGTAAATGTGTATGAAGTTCAAAGGGAGATGAACAATATTTGGGTAAAAAAGTGTATAGAAAATGTTGGGGATGGATCCGCACTGGAATCCAGTGCTGATATTCCCTCCGGAAACTAAACAGATGAGCTCTGGCTTACGGGGAGTCACAAAGAAAAATAAATTCCCCCAACCAATCAATTGGTGCCTAAATTTTCACATGGAATGTTGCGGATTAAAGGTTCTCAGAGAAATATCCAAATAACCCTTGGTAAAAATATGAAATATCCACATGGAGTTTTGCAAGAATTTAATCATCCAAGATTGATCCGGTTTGACAGCCATCCAATAAACTAGGATCTTCATAGATAGACCCAGTATGACTCAAAATTGAAATATCTTGATCTATGGTTTCATGGCATGATTGGAGGAAAGAAGATACATTGTCAATTATCACTGAAAATGATTCTAAGTGCATCTCAGTGATTTGAAAAGATCTCTCTCAAAACAAGACATCTGGATGACTTAAGTTGTGCATTTATTTCAAAAGGAAATTAGGGTTTGCACAGAGATAAAAGGGTTCATTCACTTATTATTTGCACATTTGCTTTTGTGAAGAAGAAAAGAAGAGCTCTCATCAAAGTATCTGCAACTCTCTCAAAGATCAACTGCAAAATCCAATTCAACCAGCAATTTATTCTGGCTCTTTTTCTGAACCCTGAAGTGTAAAAAGGTACTTCCATTCTAAAAATCTCTCTTTGAATCCTTTGCAAAATGGCTACTCCAATGGTTGTTAAGATCACTAATAGGTCACACCCAAAATTCAAGAAAAACCCCTATAAATCCCTAGAAGTTGATCCATTAGGCACTTTTTCTAGCATTCCACATGGGGTACTACACATAGAAGATGTTAGGGTTTACATCCACGCCAATATTGAGGAATTTGGAGAATCTAAGTTGATGGACACCTATCATAAACAGTTAATAGATGAAAGTTTTGAACTCAAACCTCAATACAAGGCCCTCCGAGATAAGCACTTTGGACATTGCATCCACTTTCCCTATTTTGTAGAAGATGATTGGGTCTGGTATGTTCTTAATAGAATACATGACAATTTCATGTGGTTAATGAATCCCTTCAAGATAACAAAAGATGCCATTAGGGCAGTAACTAGACTGCACTCATCCGGTGGGTTACCTACACTCAAATCTGTCAAGAACTAGATGGTTATTGAAGTCATCAGATCTAAGTTTGACAAAAGAGCAATGACAATTGATTGCATCACAGAGTCAGATGTCAAGTTTGCTTCAATGATAAATAGATATAAGATCTATCATTCTAGTAGGGAGAACTTTGTGTCTGGGACTATGATATACAACATATCTGATGTTAAGGGAAAATGCAGATTATGATCTATGCAACCTTCTCCCGAATCAACTATTAGAAAACTTGCAAAAGATAAAAAAGGGATAAGAAGAATTCCTTCAAATACGGTTGTCTAATACTATGTCTATTCTTTTACTATATGAATGAGCTACCTAGATCAAGTGGTTGGGTATGGCAAAATGACAGACTGGTTACCATATAGATCAAAGACTATATGTATGGACTTGGTGATGCTCAAGCCTAAAACACAGCTCTCTGGGGTTATTTCAAGAACTTTCAGAGCATGATGCAGGCCAGAGAAAAAATTCCTCAATCCATAGTTGGAAAATACAAGGATACAATGTGCTTCATGGTTGACACTGATCAATGCCTAATGGAGGTAGTTGATCCCATAACAGTGTGGATAATGCCAATGGGTTACGAAGTAGATGAGAAAATCTTGGAGCTACACGTTCAACACTTGTTGAGCCAGCCAAAGGACCCTGAGGTAGAAAGGTTTGGAACCTTTCAAGAATTAAGTGTAAAGATACATGTTGAGCTAAAACAACTAGAGATAAAAAGGAAAGTTAGAAGGGAAGTAGAGGAAATTGCCAAAAGATATGGCATATGAAACGAGGCAGTTGATGCAAACAGAGAGAAAATAGAAAGAGTTGAGAAAGAGAAACAAGAAGCAGAAAAAGGAAGTGTTCCAGTACAAGCCTCCTCCCAGACTAGATCCTCCAAGAGCTCTGCACCTACCACTCCTAAGAGCTCAAGAGCCACTAGACCAAAAGTCAAGACATCTGGAAAGGGAGAAAAGAGAATGAAACAAAAGCCACAAGGTCTTACACAAGTCACAAGGATGATGAAGAAACAAAATCTGATGAGGAAATTAAGAAAATGAAGAAGAAGAAGAAGAAAGCATCTGGGGAATCCTCTACCGGTAAAAACAAAGTAGAAGAGGCAGAAGAATTTGTTGAAAAGCCCACTCTTTCCATTGATGATATCATCAAGGCAGTCACTGTGGATGGGAACCTACAACTAGCCATAGAATTCTATGATGAATATAGTGATACTGAAAAGAGGATCTTAGAAGAAGCTACAGTCAGGTATATCAATATTTATAATAAAGCATTCATTGAAATCATTTCATTAATTCCCAAAAGTCTAGATAAGGTACTTGAACTTAGAGAAGAGAATACCAAGGCAAAAGACTTAGAGATCCAAGAACAGATTGCTATTCATCTCTATCCTTCCATTACTCCAAAGCAAATGGACATGATCTTTAAGGACTGTAAGGATGAATTTCAAAGCAAAGCAAGAATGAACAAACTTATGCTTGAAGAAACTAATCAAGTAGCAAGAGAAACAGAAGACATCCTCTGGAATGCCTTCAAAAGATTCAATCTTCCCATTATAGAGGAAATAGATGAATAACCTTCTACCATGGATGTTGAAGGATTAAATGCATCAAATGAAGAATCTACTGACAAAAATGTAGAAGGGTCAAAAGAGGTAGATGAAGAGAAGTCTAAGGACTTGGATTCCTTTGTTTTGGAAGAGGAAGTTCATGAAGTAGTCAACATCTCTCCTCCGGATCCCACTGCAGACACTCCAAATCTAGGAACTGAAGGAGAAGGAAGAAAAGAGGAGGTAAAGGGAAGAGAAGAACAAATAAAGAAGATCTCTGATGACAGTTCTGAGATTCCAAAAGAAAAGAAGACTCAGTCTCCGGCAAGAGACACTGCAGTGGCAGTGAAGAATTTCTTAAACAAAGAGATGATGGAGATAGATGAACCAGAACTATTCCAAGGACCACTAAATTTTGATTCCCTCTCTCTGGTCCAGACAATGAAAATAGCATCTTTTGTCCAAGCTAAACCAAAAGAAAAGCTTCTAAAATCTCACATGGAAGACTGAGCTGTTAGAAATTGCATCCAGTATGCTAGAGAAGATCATGCCATCTTTTCAAAAGGATCCTTCGACATCTCCATCCGATAACTTGAAATCTATGGTAAACTTTGTTAGTACTCATTTTGATTCTTTAGAGAAATTGGTAGAAGAAAAGGTCTGAAAAGAATTTTTGGGAAAAAGACTCACTGAAGTACATGAACTCATTGCTAATGATAGGAGGACCCTAGATATTAGGATAAAGAGCCTTGAAAATGCTCTTAAAGATGGTGGGGACATGTACGAATTTTGTCTATCTTGGTCTAAAGTGATAGAGGATATTGAAAAGAAGGTGAAAGAACAAGAAGGTAAACTGTCAAGTTTATCTCAAAATTTTGATCCACTCACTACATCCATAATAATTCAAGAATGGCAAGCTATTGTCATTATAAATGAAATAAAAAGGCTGTAGAAAGAAAAGAAGAATATAATAAACAGGATGAGTGAACTCAGAGGGATAATTATCCCTAAGTTAGAGGCAATGCATGAGGCCCTAATAGATGCTCAGACAACAGCCCGAACCAGTGATCCGATAGATCCAAGAAGGATAGAAGCATATGCATTTTTGTTGAGTGGTCACATCTCCATTTTGGACAGGATGAAGCAGAGCTGGGCCACAAAGTATGTACAGTTGAAGGCCACTTTTGTGGATATACTCAAGTATATGTAAGTATAACATGTATATACATAAATATGCAGCTATGTATAGGTTAATTTATGCAAATTTTAGTGTGCAGATTCCACACTTTGCCATTGATGTCAAAGGGGGAGTGAGGAGTAGTGAAAAATGTGGAATACAGCTAAGGGGGAGCTCTGGTAAAACAGTGCATAAGATAGAGCATCAGCCAAGGGGGAGTTTGCTATGACACTTAGTAATTTTTCACTAAGTGTTACCATCAATGCCAAAGGGGGAGATTCTTGGCAAGAGACACTGTGTGGCTTCATGAGTGTTGTCATTGATGGCAACAAAGTCTATCCCACACATCCGCAGCACATAGTATGCCTATACCGAAAGTCAGATTGAAGATTGTTTTGGTCTGGTGAACAAGAACAGAGCATGCAGCAAGGTCCAACAATTAGGTCCGGATCTCTCAGATGGTGTAACTCAGCAAGTTATGGACTTGGACAAGTCAAGAGGAGTATCATGACTACTATATTCCAGGGATTAAGCCTCCGGTGATAAAACATGGAAAAGACATGAGCATCTGAGTGTTGGGTTCCAGACAGGCAGAGCAGACTGAGGAAGAACTGACCAACAGAGTATTAGACTTCAATCTGAATGAGTAATTGATGTTGATCAAGTTATTTGAGGGATCATACAATATTAGCTGACACAATTGATGACTTCAATGTTTATGATTTTGATACACATCACATATCAAGCATGGATTCAACCGACATATCAGTAACTTGTAAATATCTTGAGTATTCCGGTTGCTGACTAGAAAGTTGTTGAAATCCTTGGTGCAAATATATATACCAGATGGATTTTAGTATGAAGGTGAGTGTGTGTATAGATGTGATAATATAAAGTGCAAAGAAAGGTAGAGATAAGTGTGGAAGCAGCAATACAAGTCCAGTATGTGACAGAGTAGCAACATTAGAGCAGAGGAAGAATGAAGTGCATCAGATTAGTATTTTGTGCCTAACTAGAACTAAACTCTAGCATTTATAGATGTCTCTCATTAGTTCAAACACCTAGTTACCTTCTGTAAGTTTTGTAGATAGTGAGTCTCTTATAGGCATTGTGCCTCTTGTGAGCAGTGTGCTTGGGTAGTGAGCCCTAATTGGCAAGTGCCATTTTGTACTTCTTATTCTTTTATAGAGAATACAATCTTGGGTTCGTCACCTCGTGGTTTTTCCCTTAACAGGGTTTTCCACATAAAAATCCTTGTGTTATGTGTGATGATTTTATTTCTGTTCTTATGATCATGTATGCTTATATGTTTTGATGTTGCACTAGTTATTAAAGGAGAAAAGAAAGTTAAGATATTTGAGATAACTGATTCACCTCCCCTCTCAGTTATCTGCCTTGTTTCCAACACTATGTTCTATAGAATACAATCCTCCTCTTGTGCCTCAATCCATGCCCTAAATGCTTCTATACCAGTGTAGTCTAGATGAGTATCTTCTGAGAATCCGAGTTTGTTATACACACTATGAGTTCTAGGGAACATGTTGGATTTAAACTTTGCATCTCTTTTATCTATTCATGGATGTGACATTATGTCCTATAATTAAACACATTGGTCTCAAATAATAGCATATATATGTCTTTCTTGGGTTAGCTTGCATTGCATTGTCATGTTTAAGGAGGTTATTGCGACCATATCTCACAAATTGAGTCATACCTTAACATAATCATCACTATCAAGATTCTATCATTTCTATTTCTTTGATTACTTCCTGATACAATTTTATGAAATAAACAAACGGGCAAGATTTCATACATACTTGTATATGCTCCTTTAACCTATTATTAATGTACATATGATTAGGTTGGCATTCAAGATAAAACAGTCTCCTACAATTTCATCTCCTGGCTCAGCTCTAGTTTGTAATCAACTCTATCACAATGGAAGTTAGGGTTCTTGAATCCAATTGTATCAATTATGGCGATAAAAATTCCCTTTTAACTTAGGCAATTGGTAATTTTAGGGCAAATTAATGGCATTTGAAGGATTTGATATATTTGTTTAGAAAGATTGTGCAGGATTACTACAAGTGTCCATTGGCACACTTTTGAATTTAAACTCCAATGACCACCTTTTAACATTAAATCCAAAAGTGCGAGTATGGGAAGAGAATATCCTTCTAGGGAATATTCGAGGGATATATGGATGTGGATATTTAGATGGTGTCATCAAGCACTAGGTCAACCTCTGTCCACCAAGGAATTATTATCAGGTTAAGCTCAGGATCTCATGAGCGTAATATCCATATTGTCACAAGGTCCGGATGATGTCAACAAGAAAAAGAAAGCCTTTCATCTTGGTAAAATAAGGTGACACCCTTGGGATGGGATACAAGGATAAGATCTATGATATTAAGAATATGAAGTATCCTCATGGCTTAATGTCTTGATGACATAAGCACATGGTGTCATTTATATTACGTGTGGATGTCTCTCTAGACACGTGTCATCATGTCATTGGTTACGTGGGGTATGGATAGTTGAGGGATCAGGATATTAAAATACGATATATCCATGTGGTTCATATATCCAGATGATGTTAGCAGGTAATGGCTCCTGCTTTCTACAATAATGGGATGATGTAATCGGGATGTGGATATGATTAGGACAATAGAGGTGTGAAATATCCTCTTGGCTTAATGTCTTGATGATGTAAGCATACATGCCTTCTCTATATTGTGTCGAGGTAGAGTGATGTCATCGGGATATGGATACTAAAATGACCTAGATACTAAGTTAAGATCCAGATGCTATAAAATATCCTCATGATGCAAGCATGTTCATCATTCTTCATTAGGCTAAGATGACATGATGTCATATGGATCAGGAGCTAAAAGTGATCAAGATATTATGTAATATCCATCCACCATGACGTTCAAGGAACTGGGTGACTTAACTTTGACATCCTGATACTAGTGGAGATCGGGATATTGTATAATATCTAGGATGTTATGTAGTATCCTAACGTTTGATGTTCAACTGGCTAAATTTTTCAGATGTCTAGATACTATGAAATGACATGATATTAAGCTAATATCTTGATGACTTACTTATGTGAATTTCTTGACGACCCATTGACCAAACTTTGACTGACTGTAACTTTTTTGATTTAGCAAATTTTGAGGTGCTTCAAAAAGTAAACCTACGAGGAATTTTATTCTCTTTCACATGGCATAATTAATTATAACAAATTCTAATTTTGAATTTGAGAAAGATCCTAAAGTCAAAATATGCATAGGACAACATCGTGATATGCATATGAGGTTAAATTTTACCACACCGCCCAAAAGCAAGGGAACAAGCAAGCAAAACATTGGGCCCCCTATTTTGCTAAGGTAAAATGGGGTGTGTTGATAACTTGCCACCATTAAAACACCCAAAATTCAAATAATTCAAGAGATGAGGACAAATTAGAACATAACGTTCCCATTCTGATCAGGCATAAACACCCTAATCCTTCTAAATGATATCATGTTCATTAGTATAATAACTTTGAGAAGGAATCATGTGTGTGCATATGATTCATACCCTTCATATTGAAGATAAATTGAAAACATTAGTGATAGTGTTAAGCTACCTAGTTTGGTTTAACCCTCATAGCCAACTAGATAGAGCCTTGCTACCAGTAGGTGTCCATAGCCTCGGCAAGGTTATCATTGCAATTCTCCCAAGTAGAGCTCCACTACCATATAGGTATCCATAGCCCTGGTAGAGTACTTGGATGACCTAATTATCCTTTAGGATATTCAATATATATATATTTTTATTTCATAAGAAATGATCATGTAAGCACACTTTGCAAGGTGTAGTCACTTGCTCTTTTAGGCTCAGAATTGCAATGGTAGCAAGGGCAAACATTTAGATTTTTCACTTAATCACTACACTAGCATACTCAAAAAATCCAAGGCTATTAGGTGTACTTTGTGAATATTTCCTTGAACAAGTGGATTATCCCTGATGAACAAGCTGTCATAAACTTGATCAAGGGTACCTACACTATCATGAGTTACAACTTATGTAATAATTTGTATTTATTTCCCAACTTCTAACTATTTTAGTAGTTTTTTTAAGGGAAAAGGTGCATTATCTTGCCTAACCAAAACAAGGACTCAACGACACACAAAGTAAACTATACAAACAACTATACAAAATATACATTACATACACTATGGTACATTATCCTAATATGACCTTCCTAGGCTTGAAAATAATGTTTGAGGAATTTTCCATTAACTGGTAATGTCATGTCCTCACCTGTTAGGGTTTTAAGCCTATAGGTGATGTCACCTAATATTTCTAAGATTTGAAAGGGACCTATCCATAATTTCTCTAATTTTCCATGGTCACCTTTCCTTTCATGTGCTTTGTCCCATAATAGGACTAGGTCTAGAATTGTAAATGCTTTTACTCTTGCTCTTTTGTCAAACCAACACTTGACAGTAGCCTAATGTTTGGTGAATTGATCAATCGCCCTATCACATTTCTCTTCTAGATGCATCAATTGAAGTAACCTTACTTCTTGTTTATTATCTATCTAAAGGTATTCTTGTGTGAACTATAGGGTAGGGATTTTTAGGTTAACAGGGAGGATAGGATCCACCCCATAAACTAACTAGTAGGGAGAATTTCCTATTGCAGTTTTCATTCTAGTTCTATCTACCCACATGGCATATTTAAGTAGGGTATTCCATTCCCTAGGATTCTTTTCTATCAACTTTTTTATGATATTCAATAAGTTTTTATTTGTTGATTTAGCTAGGCCATTACCATGGGGATAGTAATTGGATGGAAATTTTAGGAACACCCATGGTCAAATGCCCAACTAGAAAGCTTAAGGGATGGAAAAGGAGGTCCATTATCACATACAAGAGCATACATAATTCCATACCTGGTGATTATGTTACTTTCTAGGAATCTGCTCACATCTTCTGAAGTGCAAGTCTTACTATTGACTACCTCCATCCACCTCGTATAATAATCAGCAATTGTTAGTACATACATGTGCCCTAATGAGTATGGAGGATTGATGTGACCAATGAAGTCCATCCCCCATTATGCAAATGGGTGCACTTCCATGACAGGTTGCAGGGACTGAGCAACATATATTTCCTTACTAGAGGAAACCTGACAAGTGTGACAAAATTTGATGTGATTAGTAGTTTCTTTAAAGATGGTTGGCCAATAATATCCTGCTCTCAGGATAGTATGAGTGGTGGCGATGTAATATCCATGTGCTATTCTAAATTTATCATGTAATTCTATGAGAACTTTATTAGCCTCTGGTTTGTCTAAACACCTAAGGTATATTCCTTCATATTTTTTCTTGAAGAGAATCCCCCATTAATCATGTATTTATGTGATTTAATCTTCAGGGATCTCCTTTGTAAGCCTGCATATTTGGTGGGCATCTCCCAGCAATCAAGATATGCCTAATATCAGAATACCAATCATCATTTCTTTTATGTTTATAGCATACTGCTTACTTATCAAGTTAGGATGAATTTCAGCAATCATTTGACTTAGGGCTTGTCACCTAACCAACTTCATAGGAGTTATGTCCATATCATATTCTTGGAGGACTGTTATCCATTTTTCTCTCTTCTCTCCTGGCTCATTCTGCATAAGTAGCATCTTGACCACTACATCAAGTACAATAGCAATTACCTTGCTTCTTAAGATATAATGTTTGAATTTCTTTACTACTCTTACTAAAGAAAGAGCTTGTCTTTCAATATCCATGTACCTAAGCTCTGCATCCCTAAATGGCAAACTCATGAAATCTATGGGTTTCTCTTCCTCTTCTTCACTCTATGTCAGGATTGCTGCACAGGTATGCTCTGAAGCGAATGAATAAATGTAAAAATATCTTGTGTAATCTGGGCTTATCAAGACAAGCACATCTGCTATGGCCTTCTTGATATCTTCAAATATAGCCTTTGCTTTAGGTGTCCATTCTATTTTGGCATCCTTCTTGAGCATTGCATTGAGTGGCTTGACAATTTCTACAATTCTTGTGATGAACTTCCTCACAAAACTAGTCTTACCAAAGTAAGATTTTAACTCCTTTTTACTCCCTGGAAGTTGTAATTTCATTATGGAATCAACTCTGGTAGGGTCAATGGTGATCCCATTTTTTAATATAACATGACCTAGTAACTTACCTGTGGTCACTCCAAATATTCATTTATTTAGATTAAGTGAGATACCATATTGCTCACACTTCTTAAGTGCCTTTCTAAGATCTTCTATATGGTTACTTCTCTTCTTTGAGAAAACCATCAAATCATCCATGTATATGACTATGCATTTGTTGACTAAGCCCCTGAATGCTATGTCCATTGCACATTGAAATGTGGCCCCAGCATTGATCAGGCCAAAAAGGCATGTGTCTTTAAGCAAATACACCCCACTTGGTGGTGAATGCCATCTTTAATCTATCTATCTTGTCCACCATTACCTGGTTATATCCTAAAACACCATCCAAGAAGGACATAATTTGAGCTCCATTCACTATTTGCAGAACTTCATCTAATGAGGGTAGATGATAATTGTCCTTTTATGATGCTTTATTTAGATTTTTTAAGTCTACACACAAACGTATGTCTCCATTTTTTTTCCTAACTAGAACTAAGTTGGCTACCCATGTTGAGTGCCTGACAAGAAGTATGATCCTTGCATTCGGTAACTTTTTAACTTCTTCAAAGATTAAGGGATCTAGCAAAGCATTGACTGGCCTATGTTTCTACCTAAATGGTTTAGCATCTGGCTTCAATTGTGTTGTGTGGGTGATGATAGAAGTGTCATATTTTTTTAATTCATCATAAGTCTAGGCAATGACATGGATATAATTGTTTAGTGCCTAAGCTATCCCTGCCTTTTCTTCTTCAATGTAGACCTTGCCTATCAAGACATTCCTAGTGTCATCACCTTGTCCTATGTTAACAGGTGAATATTCTCCTCCATCTATCTTAGGGAGGTCTTTCTGTTTTATTATGTTATCTAAGTCAAAAGCTCTTTCAAGCTCTATCATCTCTTTGGGGATTTTATTGCCTGGTAGGTCTAAAATTTCTTCTTCTGCCCACGCATGATCTTCTAAGTTCTTCTCATCTAGGATCTATGCTTCAAATATATCCCTATTTGAAATGAAGTCTAGAATATGATGGTCATCATCAAACACTTGGGAATTCATTACATTATCAAGTATGGAAGGCACTATTACCAATTCTATAGAGAATATCTTCATCCTAGAAATGGACAAGGGTTCTAATGTGCTGGCAGCCTATGCTAATGCGTCAGCTCTATGATTTTAATCCCTGGGAACATGTATTATGTTGAATGCATCAAAACATTCTATCAAATCTCAAACTCTATGCCTATAGTTTGACAACCTTTTATAATTGCATGGATAGATACTCCTAACTTGCTTTACTACCAATTTTGAGTCACCATAAACATGTAGAATCTTGACTTTCTTCCTAAGAGCAAATAGCAACCCATGGATTAAGGCTTCATACTCAGCCACATTATTGGTGCATGGGAATTGCAAGTAGTATGCTGCTAAATATGACCATCCTGATGGGTCAATGAGGTCAATGCCTACTCCATCTCCTTGCTTGGATTTAGAACCATCAAACCTAAGAATCCATGGTTTAAATATTTTGTTAATGGTTTATCTGGACCTACCCTTTTCCTTTTAGCATGTGCAGCCGCACCTAAAGATATCCATTGTAACTTTTGAGGTTTGGTTCCTATCACCTCTGGTGTGTTTTGTGGGAATATCATATCTTCTCTTTCCATCACTTTGATGTTATCATCTTTATTTCCAAGATATGTTGCAATCCCATTTCTTTCATCCTTAGGGATATCCCTAATATCATGTAGTTTATCTCTAGAGCACAGTTGCTCCTCCTTATTCAGTATATGTAAAGCATATGGCACATGTTGTTTCTGAATGTGGTGCCTCATGGAGTCTACACCATCCTTCAATCAATGCATGACATGAAGGAACTCCTTGTAGAATATGTCTTTGAATTTGTTTGGACAAAAACTCTTCAAATTATGTCAGGTGACTCCATCTATCCTCATCTGATAACTCATAGTTTGACTCAATTAGGCAGTTGGTCCCTGGGGTGATAATATTTTCCTTTTCAAGAGAATGTGACTCATCACATATCAGGATCTCTTCTAAGGCAGGCATCAGGTAACCATCCTGATGTGTATTCTTCTCATATTGCCCTGTATCTGGAGAAAACACATAGAAATCAACATCGTCATCATTAGATTCTTTGCTAACATTGGTCAATGATGATCCTATTTTGCTACACGTTCTCTCTAACTCAATCATATCCAAACATGCTTCACTGTTCTTTTCTAAATGTGCTTAATCGTGTAACTTGCACCAACCAGATATCAAGATATCCTCAATGGGTGTACCTAGTATCTGACATTTTAGTATTTCCCTAGATAGATATTTTTCAAACTTAGTGAAGTGATCGGCCTCCTTTTCTTTAGTTGAATAGTAATCATATTCATTAATCACCTTTTCTTTTTTATTACTATCTTCATGTATCTGCATGTTGTTCATCAAGACTTGTTCAATTATAACAGTTTGAGGTCTTATAGCATAAATCCCTAGCTCAATGTCTACATACAGTATCTCATTGGTATTTTTATACTTAATTATCATGTGTTTCATCCTAGGCTCAACCTCTATCCTTATCTAATTAGGGATTCCTTTTTAGGGTAGCAAGATATGACTAAAATATGTGGACATATAACCATTAAGTATTTTAGACCAATCCCTGCTAAGTAGCATCCTATACATATCAGGTATGTCTACTACCTAGATGTCAATATAGTATTCCACCCCTAGGTTGGATACAAGATGCATATGGATATGTGTTAACTCTCCTACCACACTCACTTCTACTTTGTCAAGTTGCATCACCTTCTTGAGGGATTTGGCCGGGTGTAAACCTAAAGTATTGCAAATAGACAAGGGCATCGCATTAGTTGATGCACCTGAATCTACTAGATAGTTATGTAACTTCTTGCCAAATATTCTCAATGTGAGAAAAAATGATGGTGACTGAGGCTTATCTGTGTATAGAGTCATATGTAATGTTTCATCAAGCTTGGACACTAGCCTTCACTTTATGTTTAACATTATTATCTTTGCATGCAGGATATCTAGTCATGATGTAACTAGGGTTATGACTAGGGTTATCATCTCTAGGTGTGGATTCATCTAAGGATTTCAAGAAGGCTTTCTTGATGAATGGAGTCTTCAGCAATTCTGACAAAGATAAGCTAATTTTTAACATTTTCATCTCTTTTGTTAGATATGTAACAATCTTATCTAACTCAGCAGTTGACTGATGGCTTTTGATATTGTATTTTGGGGTGTGACATACTAAGTATTCACTTTGGGAGGACCAGGGTTATTATTAGCCTTAGGGTCAAGAGGGGCATTGAAATTGTTGGGGGGAACATATGTGGTCAATGGACCAACTAGTCTATTAGCATTGCTCCTCAGGTTATAATTTGTAACACCATAAAATATCTCCATTGGGGGCTTTTCCCTCATAAGGTTTAGCTCCTGGGTCTTTAGTATACATTTAGGACATTTTAGTTCATATTTTGGCATCTCGATGGAATGACCCTTAGGTAACATGACAAATGGGACCTAGGAGGACCCCTTGAGCTATACCCTATCCAAAATAGGGGGGAGGAATTGGGTTCCCACGCCCTAGTCCTGCCCTATTTTATGGGTGTCAGTTTATGACCGTTATTAGGTCCTTTTGCCGACGTGGTAACTTTTAATTTTTTAAAATCTTGGCAGGAGTGCTTGTAGTTGCATATATAAGCATGCTTAGGCATTCATTTGTAAACTAGATGATTACTAGCAAGCTATTATGTTCTTAAGGTGATTCAAGGCTTTCTATTGTGTTGCAAGAGCAGACTTGTGTGTTTTGTGTTTTGATATTTGCAAATTTGAGCATCAATTTCCTCATGGAATGAAGAGCATCTTCCTCCCATTAGAGCATCACTACAAGGTGACATTATATTGTGATTTCATCATTGATTCCTTTGGTTTTTGCCTCTACCTCATAAGGGTACGCACTCTTTATCTGACAACAGTGTTCAGAGACTTAAGTGTCCTCTGGGGCTTGACTGAGGCAAGCCCCTAAACACCACAACCCCCAAACCAAGTCTTGTGATTGTAGGTTATAGGTGTTACATTTGGGAAAGGTGGAGTGGCAGGAAGGATTGGCATACATCAAGGATTTAGGATCTAAAGAAAAGGACATAGGAGCACTTCCAGGACTTGGGCGCTCGCTCTAGTGTCCTCCGCATCTAAGTTTTGGGAAACAGAAGTTACAGGGTTGATCAGTTTCAGAAGGAGGTCTAGATTCCATGAAGAAACTAATACCTTGGACTTGTACGCATGCTCTAGTGTCCCTGACTATTCTACTTCAGAACCCCAAAAATAGGTATTATGTAATTTTGTATTTTACTCCTATCTGCAATCTAGCTTTTTCCATCATTCGTCAATTTGTTGTCATATTTGCATAATTAGGGTTTTAATGGTTAATTGGACATAAGAGAAGGAAAATTAATAATTAAATTCCCTAATCCAAGTTTCCCTACATCTGCATGTGACCTAGGATATGATAGTGCTTGTCACTCGATCCTAGATCCTTGAATGTATAGTGGAGAGGCAGATTTAAACATCTAAAATCTAGAACATTAACAAATCCAATTTTCCCCTAAACATTTTGGTGAACTCATGTTTTTGGACTTAAATTGCAACTTACTAAGTGTGTGTCTTCAGTTTTTTATTTATTTCATTCATTCATATAGTCATTCATTTTATTGCATTGAGAAAAATTCTAAAAAACATTGAAAATTTTGAAAAATACAAAAAAATTGCATTGTTTGGCTTACTAAATTGTATCAATTCTTTCTAAATTTTTCTAATTCATGTTTTTTCAATCAAAACTTATATAAACTATAGAAAAATCCAAAAATTTAGAAATTTGTATTACATTTTCATCATTTAATTGCTAGTGTTTTGTGGAAATTTTGACAATTTTATATAACCTAGTAATTCCAAAATCTAGGATTAGTAGGAAAAATATTTTTCTCAGATTTTTATACTGATTTTAGAGGCTCATTCAAATAAACATTTGTCTGTAGTCTTTCATTTTAGTGTAAATTTGCATTTAGATTTAAAATATTTGCATTTTTGCATAGAAAATTTCAACAAAAACTAGCAATTTTCATGCATTTTCATTAAATTTGCATGGGCATTTTGAATAGTAAAGCTTGAAAATAATTTTAAGATCTAAGATTAATTTAATTTTATCATAAATCAAAATTAAAAACATTTGCATAGCATTTTGTCCCAAGATCTCAAGCCTAGGGCTTCAAAAACAATGATTTTCACTAAATTTGGCCTTATCGACTCTCCAAACTTGCACCATAGGTGTGTTGTGAAAGGTATTTTAGAATTATTTTACTTTTATCAGGGAAATTATTTACTTTACCTCATAAAAATCTTCACAATGCCCTTTTAATGGGCTCTTGTAGTGAAAATTTGGTGAAAAACTACACATTTTGAGTATTCTTGCCCTAGGGTTTGACCTAGTTTGCACTCCAAGCATGTTGTGATCAATTTTATGGATTGAGGTGACTGATATTATTGATATTGTTTGTTTTACCGCCTGAAAATCATTACAACACCCCTCTTACTAGGTGTTGTAGTTGAAAAACTATGAAAAATTGCATATTTTGCTACATTTTCACTAGGGTTTTACCTTAAGTGGCACTAAAAGTGCGTTGTGTTAGATATTTGGCACTAAGTGGCTGCTATTAATGATATTATTTTATTTCCATCATCATTTTACTTGCAACACCCTTTATTATGCCCTTTTGCATTGAGTTTTGGTGAAAAAGTGCCTATTTTGACATATTTTTACTATAATTTGACTTGGCATTAACTTAAAATCGCATCAAGAGTGTGTTGAGATGGATACTTTTACTTTTTTGGACTAATATCAGACATATAAATTTCTTCCATTAACTGAAATACTTACACTACCCTTTGGTTTATTCATTCACATTGAAGAAATACAAAAAATCAAGCATTTAGGTCATTTTTGCATATAGTTTTGTAGTTGTCTTTTGCATCAATTTGAAAAGCTTCTCAAAATCTGATCTTACATTGAAATGACACCTTCATGTCATTTTTCAATGGTATCTCTACATGCATTTATCAAAGATCTTGATTTTGACCAATTTTTAACCCTCATGAGTGAACATCCTACGACATTAGAAAGCTTAACTGAGTTCTTCTCCATGAGTAGAAATGAAAAACATGATGTTGATAGAACTTCTCCCATGCATTCAATACCTGCTCCATGTGATGATGACATAAACCTATCTTCTAATCATTATTTAAAAAATGCTTCTTCTCATGAGGGTATGTTGGTCCCAAATGATGAAATCAATGCCACAATAGAAGGAACACACTTTTTGAAAGACATCATGCCTCCTACAATAGAAGAACAAATAATTCATGATGTTGAGGTCCCTATTGATGTGATAACATATGAGCAAATAGACAAACTTGATAAAGACCTAGCTGAATTCCAAGAATATGTGCAAACTGAGAGGATAGCTGAAGAAGCTATACCTATGATTCACAACATAAGAAAATTGATAAAAGAATGACAAGATGGTATTGATGTTGTTCAAGGAATAACACATATCATGCTAATTAATTTCATGCCTTGATATGACACATCTCTCATGGATACATACCCCTAAGTAGGAGAAGACTTAACACAATAGATTGAGAATGATGAGCATGAAAACTCTCTTAATAAACCTTATGAAGCTGAACATGACTATATGAACTATGAAGCAATAATTGGTCTAATAGAAGAAGTTAAGAATTTACCTAACCCATGGAAAAATGGCATTGATTTAATTGTTGACAAATTTTAGATTGGAAGATCCCGTAGGTAAGTATCTCTAACCCTTTATCCCTCTTGTGATGTGCTTCCCTCGTGATGTGTTATGTGTTGTTTAGGCCTCCTGGAATGACCTAAGATTCTCCTATAACATTTGGGTTACCAGGAGACCACCTCTATTGTGACCTTCTATTTGTATCATCATTCTTCTATATTGCCTCTCTCTAATTTCATTGTTGTGTGTTGTGTCTTATGGACATAGCATTGTGGTTGGTGACCTGGGGGCACCCTCCTACATGACTATCCCTAAGACACTTGTTTCCCCTCTCTTATTTATTATTTCCCTTCCTCTAGTGTTTCCACCTAGCGGGCAGATGATGACAAATATTTATACTTATGCGGACCTAGTGTCCCTTTCGAGAGAAATAAAAAAATGGACTTAGTTCCTAATATGATGATGGGATTGTATATTTTATTTGACACTTGGCTAGTGGAAGCACTCGTGCTTTCCATGTAGTGAATTTCATGATGTTTTGTCACATTTACAAACCTTAACAATACTGTTTCTCTGTTCACCTTTGTTTGCCTTTGAATCTAGCCTTAGTGGTACTCAATTCAAAGAGCTTCGAGATATAGCCCCATGGTTATCCTCAAACTCTGAATTCATTCTATAACCTTGGTTCTTTGTGTGGTTAATCATATGCATCGATGTTGTTGTTTATCATGATGTTGTAGACACTAACATGTTTCTTGCAGGGATGTGTTTGTGGGAATATTTGGTGATCGTAAAGTACATGTCACCTCCGGGGGGCATGGGCTTTTTGAAAGTCTGTGTTCCCTTTTGTGTTTTTTTCCTACCTTAACGTGCTTGATATCGATGCATGATATCAACCACCTTAATGTGGGGGCATATATAAGGTAAGCTGCCTATTGTAGATGTTAGCTATGTTCTTGTCCTTAGGTGCAGTCTAAGGACTTGCTTGATGACTGCATCCTGCATCATGAGTTCATTTGCAATCAATCAATCAATCATGTAAGCCCTCTGTGGAGGTGGGATATTGTGTATATCCTTTTTATCCTAAGCCCTCTGCAGAGGCAGGGATGGTGTATTTCTCAAAGAAGATTGCATCATCCTGTCATTTTCAAAAGTCCTCTGCAGAGGCGGGGAGTAGTTTTGTGACTGAATCAACCCTTAAGCATGTTTTCGGTGATTGTTGTGGTGAATCCCAATCATCAGTGTGTGCTTGTAATGTGTCTAAGATGGTGTTGGACCTAGAAATAGGTACACTCCTTCGCTTGTCTGCTGTGTTTTCTCTATGTCTTCAAGTGTGTGTGTTTTGGTGTGCTTATTTTGTGTGGCGTGTTTGTTGCCCCATATGCAGTCTAAAGACTTGCTCGATGAGTGCATCTTGCATTTTGGGAGGTTTTTCGTGTCTTGCATGTGTGTTGCCCCATATATACAGTCGAAAGACTTGCTTGATGAGTGCATCCTGTATTATGGGAGGTTTGTTTACTTTCATGTACTTGCATTTGTATTTCATATATATATGAGAAAAAGAAAAGGAAAAAAATAAATCATCTATGTCTTCTCTGCATTCTCTATGTTTTGCGTGTATTCAATGTTGTATTCTTCGTGTTTTGCGTGACTGTAACTGTCTTCTCCATGTTTTGTGTGCTTGTTACTATCTTCTATGTGATTGGTGTGTCTTCTTCGTGCTTGATGTGTTTGTTGTGTTTTTGACCTTACTTTAATGTATGTATTGGCCTCATGTTTATACATACATTAAAGTGGAGGCTAAACGTAACGTCAGAAAATGTCCCCTTGGGGGCTTTTCCCTTATAAGGTTTAGCTCCTGGGTCTTTACTATGCATTTAGGACATCTTAGTTCATATTTTGGCATCTCAATGGAATGAGCCCTAGGTAACATGACAAATGGGACCTAGGAGGACCCCTTGAATTGTACCCTACCCAAAATAGGCGGGAGGACTTGGGTGCTCACACCCTAGTCCTACCTTATTTTGGGGCAGTACTAATTTTTGGGTGTTAGTTTATGACCGTTATTAGGTCCTTTTGCCAACATGGTAAGTTTTGATTTTTTAAAATCTTGGTGGGAGTGCTTGTAGTTGCATATATAAGCATGCTTAGGCATTCATTTGTAAAATAGATGATTACTAGCAAGTGATTGTGTTCTCAAGGTGATTCAAGGCTTTCTATTATGTTGCAATAGTAGACTTGTGTGTTTTGTGTGTTGATATTTGCAGATTTGAGCATCAATTTCCTCATGGAATGAAGAGCATCTTCCTCCCATGAGACCTTCACTACAAGATGACATTATATTATGATTTCATCATTGATTCCTTTGGTTTTTGCCTCTGCCTAACAAGGGCACGCACTCTTTATCTGGCAATAGTGTTCGGAGACTTAAGTGTCCTCCAGGGCTTGACTGAGGCAAGCCTCTAAACACCACAACCCTCAAACCAAGTCTTGTGATTGTAGGTTACATGTGTCACATTTGGGAAAAGTGGAGTGGTAGGAAAGATTGGAAGACATCAAGGATTTAGGATCTGAAGAAAAGAAGGACATAGGAGCACTTCTAGGACTTGGGCACTCGCTCTAGTGTCCTCCGCATCTGAGTTTCAGGAAACATAAGTTACAGTACTGATCAGTGTTAGAAGGAGGTCCAGATTCCATGAAGAAACTAGTACCTTGGACTTGGGTGCCCGCTCTAGTGTCCCCGACTATTTCTCTTTGGAACCCTGAAAATAGTTATTCTATAATTTGGTATTTTACTCCTATCTGCAAGAGTTTTTCTGTCATTCGTCAATTTTTTGTCGTATTTGCATAATTAGGGTTTTAATGGTTAATTGGACAGAAGAGAAGGAAAATTAATAATTAAATTCCCTAATCCAAGTTTCCCTACATCTGCAAGTGACCTAGGATATGATAGTGCTCGTCAATTGATCCTAGATCCTTGAATTTATAGTGGAGAGGCAGATTTAAACATCTAAAATCTAGAAAATTAACATATCCAATTTTCCCCTAAACATAATTATGTCTACCTTGGTATTGCTGTTGGTAAGCATGAACCTCTTCAGGTTCTAGTTCAAGTTCATTTTCATCCTCAAAAGGGAACACACAATTTGATTCAAATGCTAATATTGATTCTTCACATGTCAGTGTGTAGTTTTCATGAGTTGAGGTCATCTGGTGATGCTGATGACTGTCAATTCTTTCAAGCACAAGAACAAACTCATATCCCAAGGGGAAAATTTCATTTCCTTCAAGATAAGGAAGATCTCCTACAATATTGGATACTTCAGTGTGGAATATACTAGCTACTATTTTAAACTAGGGACAATCTAGTTGAACATGTGCGTTGGTATTATGCATTCTACAACAATTTATGAGGGCATCTTCTACTAGAAAAATCGTAGTGGTCTTCTTGGGTTTAGTGGAAGGCTGATTATCTAATGGCGAAGGCAGTGAACCATTGCTTGGTCTGGTGTTCCAAGTTCTAGGTGGCCTAGGGGCAATATTGTTATTGCTATTGTGATTGTACCCTTTGTTAGGATATCCAGACCTATCATTGTTATTTCCATACCCTCTATCAGGATATCCTCTGTTCTTATTAGACTGGGGGTAGAAGTTTTGACTCCTCATATGTGTGATCTTAGTAGTTAATTTTCTCAGTTGTATAGATATTTCGTTGATATCATCTTTCTTCTCCTGAGCTTTTGCGACTGCATTTTCTTGTTGAGCTTTGAAGAAAGAGCTACCTTACTACTTTTTTACATTGTCTCCTGAGGCATTTGTCTAGGATAAGGTATCATCTGGCCATTTCCATTTGGATTGGGCATGATACTAAGTGGAGGTACTTGCAGGGGACTAGGCATTATGGCTGGAGGTATCATGACTCCATTAACTTGTGGTTGTACAGGATATGCAGGATATCCAGAGTTAGGTGTAAAACTAGGTGTTAACTGTTGATTGACTTTAATGGCTTCTTCATAAGCACCTGCTAATGTTGTGACTATAGGATGTGTCCTTCTCATGAACATGGATGTTAGGGGATCTAAGGATGAATAATATATGGATATAGTTGTCTCGTCACCTACATTGTATGGAGCAACTAGCTTGGAATACATTTTCTGGAACCTTTATTGTGAAAAACATATGATATATGATAGTCGGATCTACTAGTATTTTAAATCTTCCAAAGAAATCTTTCTCCAAGGCAGCCCAGCTAGCTATGGAGGACTAGGTAAGGCTAATGTACCAACCATATGCTTCTTCTCCTAAATAATAAGGGAATAACCTACACATGACATCCTCATGGTCTATTCGATCTCTGAAGCAAGATTCTTTGTAATTTCTGATGTGATCTTCTGCATCCTGATAAGGATGATACTTTGGGCAGATTTTGTCTAGATTCCTAGGCAAAGGATGGTATGTGGTAAAGGTAAGTGGTGACTCTACTACAAAGAACGACATTGTAGGATACACCTAAGGTATTACAATAGGTGTAACCAAAGATGCAAGTGAACTAGGACTAGGACTATGGTGAATATTTGTTGTATGAGGTCTAAGTCCATGAATTGGCAATTCTTCAAAAGGTCTAATAGATCTAGACCTAGTATTAGGTCGATGAGCCAGAGCTTCACAACTTATGACTGGATATGATTATTTTAACAAGATCTTTGCAAAGATTGGGGTATTTCCTCTTATGAAGTGGATATTTTTGGTCAAATGTCCAAAATAACAAGACATTTGCATGGTGTTTGCAAATGTTACAAATAGTGACTTAGATTTGCGAATTCTAGACAACTGATTGTAAAGATTGGAGTAATTGACTACTAGACCAGGATATTTGCAAACAAATTTTTCAAGATAAGTGGAATGTTTACATGAGTACTCAATATTTGAAGTAATGTTATGAAATTTGAAAATATCACCTCGTTTGAGTGTGAAATTATGTTGTATTTCAATTACAAAGTCTAAAGGCAAGATATCACATAGAAGCATGTGATATCATTACAATAGGAAACAATTTATGTACTGAGCAACAACTTGGCCCTCCATCTAGTGCCAATTTATGTTGATCATGATGTTAGTCATAAACAAACATAGATAAAGAAATGCATATCAAACCTTATCATATTGAAAGATATGATGAATTGAAAGAATTCATAATCCCAAGTCTCCATGGAATATTTCATAATCATCTAACATTACTCAGTGGTTTGATGTGTGTTGTTGTTTTCCATTCAGGGGCCTTATATTTCTAATTTAGAGCAATTTATCTCTAAATGAGTTTTATTTCACCTGCTTTCTATGAATTCTTAACAAACAAGGTTAAATTCTACTATATTTAACCAGATGATGCAGATATTTATGAAGTTTGATCAATTCTCCTACATATCACTTGATTTATGATGATCTTAATTAGTTCCTTTGAAATATATCTCAGATACACTTATCATGAACTAATTTTAACTTGATTTCACTTTTGCACTATAAAGTTGTTCAAATGGTGTGCCTATAAGCATGTATTTTCATGATTTCTACCATTATTTGCATTCATTTACATGATATTTGTCATTTTGACATGCTATTTGTTCAAATATGCTAAAGATGTTCAGTTACCTATGTGATGTTAGGATATTTCTTTGTATTTGTATTTGCAATTATGATGATGATTTTAAATCAAATTAAAGAAATTTGAATAAATGCTTTCTAATTTTACTAAAATAAGTTGAATCTTTAGTCATTGGTCCACATATACTATTGATATTGTCATGAGGAGAAGGAAATCAAACCATATTTTCACCAGAACTTTCCACAACTAAATATGATTAATGCAAACTTCAAAGGAAAAGGAATGAAGACAACATTTACAGACTGAAATGCACTCCAAGGGATGCAACAAATCAATGTAACATGTCTAGAATTCATTCATAGATTACTTAGAATTTACGACTAGTTCTAATCAGAGGTCTTCATTTTCATTAACTATGCAAAAGAGTATATATTTACAAATTGACTTTGAGGATTGGTCCTGACATTTCAGCAATCCAATCTCAATTAAGCTTCTGAATATTTTACAAAGTGCACTCCATCCTGTTGATTATGATGTTAGTCATAAACAAACATAGAATAAAAGTTATACAACAACCTTTACTCATCTTGAAAGATACGATGAACTCAAAGAATTCATGATCCCAAGTCTTTGTTAATTAGATCATAATCTACTGATGTTACTCAGTGGTTGATGTGTGTTGTTGTTAATCATTCAGGGTCCTTACGTTCTTTAGTAATTTTTGCAAAGTTCATCAGTATTTCTCTAGATATCCTGTCCTTTATATCTGCTCTGCATAAATCTCCAACAAATCTACCTCCGCACTATGAATTCACTCAAATAATGTGCCTACAAGTTGATATTTGCATGATTTTTACCATTATTTGCAATTATTTGCATGATATTCTCAACACTACATGCATTTATCTCAAATATGCTAATGATATTCAATTATTTATGAGATGTCAGCATATTTCTTTGTTCTGCCTAATATTTATCACGATTTACAGTTATGGAAGTGATTCACTGAAATTAAAATGAGAAAAAGGGTTAAAGAATGAGATTCCCAAAATTACTTGACTGAGATCATTGATCCACATACATGCTCTGATACAGCAATGAAGAGAACAAAACTAGAATCATACTTCACTAGGACATTCCACAAATCCGCATGATCCAGTGCAAATCTTCAAAGGAAAAGTTGACAACAATGTGCAATAAAATGAAAGTGCTTCTATTTGAACAAAACATTCACCATTACATATCCAGAAATCAACTTGAAGATTATGCAAAGTTTACAATCAAGATGTAACCTAAAGCTTCATCTCCATTCAGTATGCTTTAGAACAAGTACATTTACAATGATCTTAAGAAAGAACCTTGACATTTCAACAATTCAGTCCTCATTAGTCTCGGTAATCCAATCTCTTCTTAATTCTATAGTAATTGGCCTTATTTTGCCAGATATTCTCTCTATTTGATTTTGGACAAGTTCTGTCCCTTTTATAGAACAAAGGCTAGAAAATAGTTACATTGATCTAATGATCTGGATCCTCTCATAACATTCAATAGTCCAGATGAACAGCACGTGCCTACCAGTTGGCAATTACACAGCTGGTGCAGAATATTCCAGCATATTTGGCCTGGTCCATCCTCCAGCTGGTAAATAATGCATTCGACAATATCCTCCTCAGCTCAGGTTCATGTTGCCTCTGCGTCTGCAACTCTGTAATTTTTAGCCAAACTCCAAACAGCTTCAACCTCCTGCAACAAACATACAAGAATTAAGCATCATCATTCTATAAACTAGTAGGAAAATAAACATTTATATTTTATCAAGCTGTGAATGTGCAAACGTATATATATCAGGTTATGAATATTGAGCATCTGTGAAAATTTGCATATCTAAATGTCCATAGGTAATCAAGAGGGTCCGATCGGCTATCGTTGACTGGAAAACATGCTATCAGGCCCTATAATGGCTTCAATATCTGATCAGGTCCAAGGTCATTTAAGTGATTTTTTGATAAAAATATCGAAAATGTAATTTTTTGTGTTTTCTACATCTTAGTAAATTACATTTTCGGAGGCCTTAGGAGTGAAATTAAGGCTCAAGACTTAGTCAGTAACTTGGCATTAAGCCTAAGTAACCGAGCAGCTCTAACTAGATAATTCGTTTATCTTTCCAATGAGTCCAAAAAGTTTAAATTCTAACAAAATAGCTAGGAGTTATGACCCTGCCAAGGAGAAGATAAAAAATTTCCTAATTTTTTGAGTTTCTTTGAATTTTTGCAAATAGTTTCACCTTGTAGTAGCTCTTTTTTGTATTCCAAGGGTGATGTGACCCTTCATATGATATGCAAGCCTATATATTTCAAATGGAAGTGAATAAAAATTAGTTTTTCGGAGGCAATTCACAACTCTCAGCGAGTTTGCCTATTTGCAGAAACTCAATTCTTCTTTGTTTATTTTATTGCATTACAATACCACAGGCTTAGCACTAGGTATTGTCCAGATCAATATCTTACATTTTTAGTTTTGTATCTCTTTGTGTAAATCGCATTCATAAGATCATGCATATGCAATACATGCGCTTTTGTTCACTAAATTCCATTGAATAACACTATCGGGTCTGGGTATGCACATTAGTTAATATGAAGGATATTAACTAATATGACTCTCTTCATAGATTAGGATATGATGATGTCATCATCATGGACGGGCTTTGTTAAAATGTGAAAGGCTGACGTCATGATCATACTGAAGGAAATCGAGATATTAAGAAATATGACCTGATATTAAGGAATATCACCCTCTGAATAAGATGACATCACGGTCATGTCAAGCTTTTTATATCGGGTCAGAATGATGTCACTGTCATGTTAGGAAAGATCAGTCATATTAGAAAAGATGATAGATGTTAGAAATTAGATGACCTTCAGAGTTCAAGCTGATTGATGATGTAATCGTCATATCAGGGTCTTTGTGGAATGGGATAAGCTGACATCATCATCATGTTAATGAAGATGAGTCATATTAACGAATATGACCCCCTTTTGAAAGATCAGGATGATGTCACTGTCATGTTATTTAAAAGGGTGATCATTAGATACGTACCTCCACGAGGTAAAAAAGATGATGACATCACCGTCAGGGTGATTTCCTGATTTCTTTGTTCATCAGGATTGGATGACATCATCGGCATATTGGCACTGGGGTGATATTTTGTGGTAGGGTGATATTTGAAATATTAGGCGATATTTGCAAGATCAGGTGATATTTGAAATATGACCCCCACAAAATATATGAAGCTGTTTGACAGGCAAATATAGTTATTACCTAAAATTGACGTCTGGAGTTCACAGACCAAATGATTATCGGGTGATAAACTGGCATCAAGGTGATCTAATGTAATGTGACTGATGTTAAGGAATATGACCCCCCCAGGAATATCAGGTTTGACCAGGACTTTGACTTGTCACAACTTTCATTCCCTAAGGAATATCAGGGTGATCCAAAAGGCAAACCTGCATGAAATTTTATACTCTTTTCAACCATGAGGTTATTGATATGAAATATTAACTTTGACGAACTGACCTCATCATGATGACTTACCCACTTCCCTTATGCAGGATCATCTGCATGACTTACTTTTACCAGACCACCGAAGAGCAAAAAAACAATGCAAGCCAAAGCAACAAAAAGTTGGGTCCCTATTTTGTGAAGTCAAAATGGGGCATGTTGTGTAACCACACAACAACTTGCCACCAAAGAAAACAACCAAATTCCAATGATTCAAGTGAGGTGATCACATTCATATATAGTATTCTAACTCTTTCTAAGTATAAGCATCATAATCTTTATGAATGACAAAGTTTTCATCATGGCAACAATGCTAATAAAGGATCAGGTGTGTGCAAATGATTAATTATCCTCATCTTGAAAGAAAGTTGAAAGCATGAGTAACCAATGTTAAGCTACATAGTTTGGGAGCATCCCTCATAGCCAACCTGGATAGAGCCTTGCTGCCAGCAGGCATCCATAGCCCTAGCAAGGTTATCTATACAATCCCCCTAAGTAGAGCCCCACTGCTAGCAGGCGTCTATAGCCCTGGTAAGGTTACTTAGATGGCCTAATTTTATTTTCTTTTGGATTTTCAAAATTTATATTCTATTCATCTGATGTCATCATGTAAGCTTAGTATGCAAGGTATGGTCACTTGCTGATTTAGGTTGGAGATTGCATTGGTAGCAAGGGAGTCCCTTTAGATTTTTCACTTAACATATATACTTGTGTGTTCAACAAACCCAAGGCTGTTAGGTGAGTCATTGTGAAAGAGTCACTTTGGTCAAGAAAGGGCACCCTGATGAAAAGATATCATAGACCTGATCACCAGTACTTCTCAAAATGAGCCCCAACAAACCCAAGGCTGTTAGGTGAGTCATTGTGAAAGAGTCACTTTGGTCAAGAAAGGGCACCCTGATGAAAAGATATCATAGACCTGATCACCAGTACTTCTCAAAATGAGCCATAACCTATATATGAATTTGTTCTCATCACTTGAATCTTAACAATTTGGTTATTTGCTCAAGGTGATGAGCTGTATCATCTTGACTAACCAAAACAGAACTCAACAACGCAAAACATAAGCAAACACATAAAGAAAACTATACAAACAACTAACTATCAAAGGGAAAAAAAAAAGCAAAGAAAAGAAACAAAACAACTACTCTACCAAAATATACATAAGACACTACAAGGCAAATAAAACCCATGATAAGACCCAAAGACACATGTATTTGCATACCTCCTTAGATTGTACAGGAGCATCAAGGCACTAGTTATGGTTCTAATCCTAGCAAATTCATCTTTGTATTCTAAAAAATACTCTTGTATTCTAAATTCATTATGTTTAACAGAATAATCTCTGATTATCAGCAACTGAGGAAACTCATCATGTTCTTGATTAATCCATATGCATGTCTTATCTCTTGAATTTCCATAATCAAAATAATATTCAACATTATTTATTGTGGAAAGGAAAAATACAACCTGGTGTATTTCTAGCTCTATTGGACATGCTTGTTTCTTGTCAGCTGGTCTTCCATTTGCATTTTCATTGTTTGGTTCAATGCCTGGTCTCACTTCAAATTGAAGGATGTATGACTCTTGGTGGATTATTTCATCTTTATCCAGCTCTATCTCTTCATTCTGGATGTATATCTGATTCTTGACTTTAGGAAGCACCTCACTGTTTTCATTAAATCCCTGCACAATAGCATCTAAATGAGTATCTTTATTATCATAACCTGATATACAAAAATTTATCATTTCTAAATCATTTGACTGTAAATGTGAATTAACATTCGACTGATAGGAATACTCCCCTATTTCATTTTCAAAATGACACTGGACTGGCATCTGATCATGTACAAAGACTCCAAAGCTTTCTGTATCTTCAAATTTCATGAATTGTTCATCAAATAACTCACATTTTCCATCCAATAAGGTATCTGGTTTCATTGTCATGTAACATTCTTGCATTTGATCATTCAACTTAAAGAATTCAACTAACAAATTAGGATTTACTTTCTTTTCTATGACTCCATTAGTTGCTACAGTAGGAACTTCTTCAGTAACAATGCATTTAAATTCTTCCACCTCTCTACATTTCTTTTTACCATAAAATGACTCAAGGAAAGATGTTTCTCTATCCTTATCAAAAGTATTAGGATCAGAATCAAAGACTCTATCCTGACAAATGGTTTCTTCTTTATAAATTTTGAAAGATTCATACCTACACTCTGCCTCACCCTTATCATAAAGTAGAGAACTCCAATTCTCACCATAAAATAACTCAAGGAAAGATGTCTCCTTTTTTTTTACCTTCTAGAATTATTGTATTTTCTAAACAACTCATGATTACAGGTGTTGCATCCTCCTCTTGCTATTCCAGAATTTGAGTCTTCTCCAACATGACCAAGCAAGCTTTACAATCCCTTTCTGAATGCTCTTCATCATGTAATCTGCACCAACTTTCAATCAGGACATCATCAGTGGATAAACCTAATATTTGACTACACTGTATATTTCTAGACAGATATAATTCAAAGTCCTTAGAGCAGTCCACTTCAGTGTCTAGACTACTAATAACTTCTAGTGCTATATCCACTTGTTGCTCTAGAATTTCTTCATTTTCATGCCAGACTTCAGCCCTGAACACATCTATAAAAAATATTAGTCCTTTCAAATATAGGTCCAACCTTGTGAGGAAAGTTAGACAATTAATTTCACTGTGCTCCACAGACTTGTGTATCCTACAACAATTGGATAAACCAAAGTTAGATAAACTTTGAGGATAAAGCTGCTTATTCAAAGTTTCCTAAAATAAAGAAATGTTAACTTGACAATTGTCTTCATATACATCCATCAAAATGAGATTCTATTTTCAATTTTTAGGGTTTTGAAATTTTAATGAGATCTATCATATCCCAGAATAAAACTTGAAATCTCAGAAAATCAAACAAATATTTGAAGCTTTGAGCTAGAACTTTGCAAAGCTACAATCAAAACCCCTCAGATAAGAGATATTTGTAGACATTAAGCTCAAATGATGAAATATTTATGTAATATTTGTAGAAATCCAGAAATTCCTTTTTCAGGCCCTCCTTCTAGCGCCAATTTATGTTGATGATGATGTTAGTAGTAAAAAAACATAGAATAAAAGTTATACAACAACATTTACTCATCTTGAAAGATACGATGAATTCAAAGAATTCATGATCCCAAGTCTCTGTTAATTAGATCATAATCTACTGATGTTACTTAGTGGTTGATGTGTGTTGTTGTTAATCATTCAGGGGCCTTACGTTCTTCAGTAATTTCTGCAAAGTTCATCAGTATTTCTCCAGATATCCTATCCTTTATATCTATTCTAAATAAATCTCCAACAATTCTACCTCTGCACTATGAATTCACTCAAATAATGTGCCTACAGGTTGATATTTGCATGATTTTTACCATTATTTGCAATTATTTGCATGATATTCTCAACACTACATGCATTTAGCTCAAATATGCTAATGATATTCAGTTATCTATGAGATGTCAGCATATTTCTCTGTTCTACCTATTATTTATCATGATTTGTAGTTATGGAAGTGATTCACTGAAATTAAAATGAGAAAAAGGGTTAAAGAATGAGATTCCCAAAATTACTTGACTGAGATCATTGATCCACATACATGCTCTGATACAACAATGAAGAGAAGAAAACTAGAATCATACTTCACCAGGACATTCCACAAATCTGCATGATCTCGTACAAATCTTCAAAGGAAAAGTTGACAACAACATGCAATAAAATGAAAGCGCTTCTATTTGAACACAACATTCACCATTACATATCCAGAGATCAACTTGAAGATTACGTAAAGTTTACAATTAGGATGTAATCTGAAGCTTCATCTCCATTCAGTATGCTTTAGAACAAGTACATTTACAATGATCTAAAGAAAGAACCTTGACATTTCAACAATTCAGTCCTCATTAGTCTCAGTAATCCGATCTATTCTTAATTGTACAGTCTTTGGCCTTATTTTGCCAGATATTCTCTCTATTTGATTTTGGACAAGTTCTGGCCCTTTTATAGAACAAAGGCCAGAAAACAGTTACATTGATCCAATGATCTGGATCCTCTCATAACATTCAACGGTCCAGATGAACAACACGTGCCTGCTTGTTGGCAATTACACAGCTGGCATAGAATATTCCAACATCTTTGGCATGGTCCATCCTCTAGCTGGCAAACAATGCATTTGACAATATCCTCCTCAGCTCAGATTCATGTTGCCTCTGCATCCGCAACTTTGCAATTTTCAGCCAAACTCCAAACAACTTCAACCTCCTGCAACAAACAAACAAGAATTAAGCATCATCATTCTATAAACTAGCAGGAAAATAAACATTTATATTTTATCAAGCTGTGAATGTGTAAACCTATATATATCGGGTCATGAATATTGAGCATCTATGAAAATTTGCGAATCTAAATGTCCATAGGTAATCAAGAGGGTCTGATCAGCTATCGTTGATTGGAAAACATGCTTTGAAGCCCTAAAATGGCTTCAATATTTGATTAGGTCCAGGGTCATTTAAGTGATTTTTTGATATAAATATAAAATGTAATTTTTTGTGTTTTCTACATCTTAGTAAATTGCATTTTCGGAGGCCTTAGGAGCGGAATTAGGGCTTAAGACTTAACACCAAGTTACTGAGCAACTCAAACTAGATAATTAGTTTATCCTTCCAATGAGTCCAAAAAGTTTAAATTCTGACAAAATAGCTAGGAGTTATGACCCTGCCAAGGAGAAGATAAAAAATTTCCTAATTTTTTGAGTTTCTTTGAATTTTTGCAAATAGTTTCACCTTGTAGTAGCTCCTTTTTTATTCCAAGGGTGATGTGACCCTTCATATGATATGCAAGCCTATATATTTCAAATGGAAGTGAATAAAAATCAGTTTTTCGGAGGCAATTCACAACTCTCAGCAAGTTTACCTATTTGCAAAAACTTAATTCTTCTTTATTTATTTTATTGCATTACAATACCACAGGCTCAGCACTAGGTATTATCCAGATCAATATCTTACATTTTTCAGTTTTGTATCTCTCTGTGTATATCGCATGCATAAGATCATGCATATGCAATACATGCGCTTTTGTTCACTAAATTCCATTGAATAACACTATCGGGTCTGGGTATGCACATTAGTTAATATGAAGGATATTAACTAATATGACTCTCTTCATAGATCGGGATATGATGATGATGTCGTCATCATGGACGGGCTATGTTAAAATGTGAAAGGCTGATGTCATGATCATACTGAAGGAAATCAGGATGTTAAGAAATTTGACCCTGATATTGAGGAATATCACCCTCTGAATAAGAGGACGCCGCGGTCATGTTGAGCTTTTTATATTAGGTCAGAATGACATCATCATCATGTTAGGAAAGATCAGTCATATTAGAAAAGATGACAGATGTTAGAAATTAGATGACCTTCGGAGTTCAAACCAATTGATGATGTCATCATCCTATCAAGTCCTTTGTGGAATGGGATAAGCTGACATCATCATCATGTTAACGAAGATGAGTCATATTAATGAATGCGACCCCCTTTTGAAAGATCAAGATGATGTCACCGTCATGTTATTTAAAAGGGTGATCGTTGGATACATACCTCCGCGAGGTAAAAAGGATGATGACGTCACTGTCAGGGTGATTTCGTGATTTCTTTGTTCATCGGGATTGGATGACGTCATCGGCATATTGGCACTGGGGTGATATTCTATGGTAGGGTGATATTTGAAATATTGGGTGATATTCGCAAGATTGGGTGATATTTGAAATATGACCCCCGTAAAATATATGAAGTTGTTTGACGGGCAAATACAATTATTACCTAAAATTGACATCTGGAGTTCGTAGACCAAATGATTATTGGGTGATAAACTGGCATCAGGGTGATCTAACGTAAGGTGACCAATGTTAAGGAATATGACCCCCCCAGGAATATCAGGTTTGACCAGGACTTTGACTTGTCATAATTTTCATTCCCTAAGGAATATCAGGGTGATCCAAAAGGCAAACCTACATGAAATTTTATACTCTTTTCAACCATGAGGTTATTGATATGAAATATTAACTTTGACAAATTGACGTCATCATGATGACTTACCCACTTCCCTTATGCAGGATCACCTGCATGACTTGCTTTTACCAGACCATCGAAGAGCAAAAAAACAACGCAAGCCAAAGCAGCAAAAAGTTGGGTCCCTATTTTGTCAAGTCAAAATGCGGCATGTTGTGTAACCACACAACACATCCCCTTTTATAGATCAAGAAGTGGAGGTGGTTACAAAAGATCCTGTGATTAGGATTTGTTCATTAAGATCAATGGTTCATAATGTCCTTGACTAAGTCAACCCAAAAGACATGTGACATGAGTTACTAGTTGGCAACCTTCTAGTGGAGCATAGTTGTCATTCTTGAATATTTTATGTTCTTCCATTGATCAACCAGCCCATAAGCAGCAAAATGAAAAAAAAAATCCCTCCTTGGACAACACTTGATGCTATACCTTCTTCATCCTAATATATTTTCTTCATGCATCAGCATCCCTATGTCCACCTTCTTGTAAGCATCATATGCTTGTACAAAAGTGTCAACTTGAAACTTGCTGAGGATGGTGTTTCACAACTTAGCATATTTCATCACTTTTATCTGCTCTTCTAAGGTCTCCAACATGGATGTCCCATTATTTTCTTCTATGCTGTATATTTTTACTTTCACACTCATCTCAACCATTTCATCCATTACATCTTCTATAAAGAGCTCCCTTGGATGCTCAGATACTTCCTTAAATCTATCTCTAAAGAGCTAGATGGCCTCATCTGTTTCTAGCACTAGCTCTTCAGTGATGGCATCTTCTGACAATTCTTTTATTATCTTTAATTCATTGGCTAATAGATCATAGACCTTAGTTTGAATGTCCTTTACCTCAGTCATATTATCCTTTAGCACATTCAATTCATATCTTACCTCTACCATCTATGTATCTATTAGTGGTAGAATTACATTGGTGACAACTTTATTCTTTAGTAGCTCATCGTCTGTCATGGTTTTGGCTCCTCTGAGTCTGGCCATTTCATAATTGCACTTTTGTATCTTTTGAGTGAATTCATTCCTTAAAAACACTAGTACAAAAAGAGCAATATATTACTAAAAAAACTACTAAAAACTTCTTATAAATGACCAAACATGGTCATGTGACCATTAGTAGTTTATTGCCAGTCATTTATAACACAACCAAATTGATGACTAAACCATTTTTAGTCATTTATTGGTTGTTTTGATTGATTGATTTGGTAGTATATTTAGTAGTTGATTTAGTAATTGATTGTTGTAATCTGGTCACTTATTTAGTAATTTTTTTTTCACTGATATATTTAGTCATTGATTATTTTTAACTAGTCACTTATTTAGTCATTTTTATTCACTAATTTCTATCCATTGGTCATGTATTTAGTCATTAATTTTAATCATCATTTTAATCAATTTGGTAGTATATTTAGTTATTTTTATTCACTGATTTAACATTGGTCATATATTTAGTCATATTTATTCACTGTTCACTGATTTCTGTCAATTGGTAGTATATTTAGTCAATTTAATTATTAATTGACGTCAATTAGTAGTATATTTAGTCATTTTGAAGCTTGAATTTAGTCATTAGTATATTTAGTAGTATATTTTGAATCTTGCACAATGAAATAAGTTTGAGAAGGTAAAAACAACTTGTTTTATTGATAAAAAATGCTTACAAACAACATAAAAATATGAAAATAAGTTACAATTCTTTCTCTTTGCTAAAAAAACCTTCATGGTTAAAATGCATAGCTCAAAGAATGAGAAAGAGACTAATTTTTTGAGTATCACTGAGCATAGAAGAACAAAGAGATTCATAGATGTCTTCTTCACAAATCCATGACTTTCCCATGAAGCTCACTATTGGCCTAGTTCAAGATCACACTATCATCTATGTAGAGATCATATCTCCTGCACCTAACTTGCTCTAGTTCATAAGTTGCCACTGTGAATTATTACATGTAGCAATAAACTATCCTTATCTCTGATGATTATGCCTCTGATGACTGTCATCTTTGGTAGGATGCCTCAATTGTCATGGACTATTATTCAACAATATTACCTTATGACTAGGCTATGCATTGTCCTAATCAAACTTGTAGCTTCTTGAAATGCATTGTCCAATCACTTGTCAACCTACTATCATGCATTTTCCCTTCATAAAATAAAATACCTCATGACTGCCACTACCTAGCTCATTATTTTAGCATGCTTTCACTTGTACTCTACCTCTAATCAACATAGAACACTACCCCTCTATTGAATGCCTTAACTACCTCTGACATCACTATATATTTTCCAAATTCCTTTAAAATCATTCATCACTACTACTGTCACCAAGGTATGCACTCTATCTCATTTGCCAGACTGTTACAAGTTCACACAGTCCATCATTGGTCCTGTCACTTATCACATCACTATCATGAACAATTGTCATATCATATCATCAACTCTAATATAGAAATCAACATCCCATTATGATACTTCTATTGCAAAATATTAGTGTCTTAGCAGATAGCTCATGATAACCCTCAACCTTGTTGTTTCTCACTTGTATCAACTCTATGGTACTATCCTAGGTGTTCATGCATCTTACATGAAGACTCTTGACTATCATGAGATTTGGCACTATCAAATGCATACTAGAAGGTTGTCTCCTTACCCCTTTAAATGTTGCTTGAGATACTGACAAGATTGTAACCTTTTCATAGTTCTTCTTATTGACTCTAAGATTATCTTTTAATGTTTGCATGATCATTGTCTTTTGCATGAATCTTTGCCCCTTGACAGTCACTTGTAGGTTTTCTTCATGCATAGCTGGAAGCTCTTTCATAGACTGTCCTTTCAAACAATAAAGAGAGGACCTGCAAAGCAAAGATATAGTTTTGAGTACTTGATCAATGATTTTTTAAAAGTTTTCCTAGTTGGACCATAATGAAAAATCTATAGAACATTATCAATAAAAAACTAACAACCTTTTCTAGCATGTGTAAAGCTAGTCTCCACAACCTTTGCTAGCATCCTCCCTGCCTATGCTAGAATGGGAACATTGGAACATGGTATGGACCTCTATCAAAGCATAATGAAATAGGGATTTTTGTCCAATACTTTAGTTAGAAATACTCTGGTAGACATGTATGAAAAATGTGAAAGTATAGAAAAAACTCATGAACTATTTGACAGAATCCCTCAAAGAGATGTAATCTCATGGAATGGAATAATTTTAGGATATTCACAAAATGGATTTGTTGAAAGGGCTTTCAAAACTTTCAAGAAAATGTAATTGGTAGTTCTAAAGCCAAATTCTACAACCTTTGCCAGTATCCTCCTAGCCTGTGACAAAATGGGAGCTTTGCAACAGGGTATAGGAATCCATCAAAGCATAAAGGATAGAGAAATTTTGTCAGATGTTGTAGTGTCAACTACCCTGGTAGACATGTATGCAAAATATGGAAACATAGACAAAGCACATGAACTGTTTGACAAAATGCCTCAAATAAATGTGGTCTCATGGACTCCAATGATTGTAGGACATTCACAAATTGAACATTTTGAGAAGACTTTAGAAAATTTCAAGTAAATGCAATTGGCAGGTGTAAATCCAGACTCCACAACCTTTTCTAGTATCCTCCCTGCCTATACCAAAGTGGGAGCATTGCAACTGGGTATGGAAATCCATCAAAGCACGAAGGATAGAGGAATTGTAACTATGCTGGTAGACATGTATGCAAAATGTGGAACCATGGATAAGCCACATGAACTGTTTGATAGAATGCCTCTGTTTAGAGTAAAATTTGATTTTTTTAATCTTTATTGTTTAGATGTTAAAACCCTCCTTTCCACTAAACATTGAAGGATCTAGGGTCGAGTGGCGAGCACTATCATACCCTAGGTCACTTGCAAATGAAGGGAAACTTGGATTAGGGAATTAATTATCAATTTTTCCTTCTCTTATGTCCAATTAACCATTAAAACCCTAATTATGTAAATACAATAAAAAATTGACAAATAACAGAAAAATCTCTTGCAGACAGGAGTAAAATAACAAATCACAAAATACCTATTTTTGAGGTTCTGAGGTGGAACAGTCAGGGACTAAGGTGCGGGCACCCAAGTCCAAGGTACCTACTTTTTCAGGGAATCTGGACCTCCTTCTGACACTGATCAATCCTATAACTTCTGTTTCCTGAGATCTGTTTATGGAGGACACTGTTGTGAGTACCCTAGTCCTAGAAGTGCTCCTGTGTCTGACTTCTCTTCAGATCTTGAATCCCTGATGTCTGCCAAGCCTTCCTATAACTCCACTTTTTCTAGATGCGACACCTGTAACCTACAATCACAAGACTTGGTTTAGGGGTTGTGGTATTTAGAGGTTTGCCTTAGTTAAACCCTGGAGGACACTTAAGTCTTCAAACACCATTGTCAGATAAAGAGGGTGTGCCCTTGTGAGGCAAAGGCCAAAAACCAAAGGAATCAATGATAAAAACACAATTATATGTCACCTTGTAGTGAAGCTCTCATGGAGGAAGATGCTCTTCATGCCATGAGAAGATTGATGCTCAAATCTGAAATATCAACACACAAAACACACAAGTTTGCTCTTGCAACATAATAGAAGTCTTGAATCACCTTGAGAACACTTGAACATCACCCTTGCTATCTAATTGCAATCTAGTTTAAAAATGAATGCCTAAGCTTTCTTATATATGCACCTATAAGCATTCCCACCAAGATTTTAAAAATCAACCTTTACCGTGTCGGCAAAAGAACCTTCTAACGCTCATAAACTGACACCTAGAAATTAGGGCTGCCCCAAAATAGGGTAGGACTAGAGCATGGGCGTCCAAGTCCTCCCCCCTATTTTGGGTAGGGTACAACTCAAGGGGTTCACCTAGGTCTCATTCCATTGGGATACTAAAATATGAACTAAAATGTCCTAAATGCACTCTAAAGACCTGGGAACTAAACCTTATGAGGGAAAAGCCCCCAAGGGGAAATTTTCTGACGTTACATTTAGCCCCCACTTTAATGTATGTATAAATGTGAGGCCCATACATGCATTAAAGTAAGGTCACAAACACAACAAACACATCAAGCACAGAGAAGACATGCCAATCACATAGAAAATAGTAGCAAGCACACAAAACATGGAGAAGACATTTACTGTCACGTAGAACACAGAGAAAATATTCAATGCATAGAAGACACATTAATGCATGGAAGATAGAAATGATATCTTTTCTTTTCATTTTCTCATATATATGAAATGCAAATGCAAATACTGGAAAGTAAACAAACCTCCCAAAATGTAGGAAGCACTACTCGAATGCACTAGTCTCTGCATATGGGGCAAAACACATGCAATACACACAAAACCTCCCAAAATGCATGAAGTACTACTCAAAGGTGATGGTCTCTGTTTATGGGGCAACAAACATGCCATACAAAACAAGCACGCCAAAACACACACACTTGAAGACACGGAGAAAATACAGTAGACAAGCAATGGAGTGTACCTATTTCTAGGTCCAACACCATCCCAGGCACATTACAGACACACACCGATGATTAGGCTTCACCACAACAATCACTGAACACATGCTTAAGGGTTGAGTTAGTCATAGAACCGCTCCCTGCCTCCGCAGAGGACTTTCGAAAATGACAGGATGATGTAATCTGCTCTGAGAAATACACCATCTCTGCCTCCATAGAAGGCTTAGAATAAAAAGGATATACATGATATCCTGCCTCCGCAGAGGGCTTACATGATTGATTGATTGATTGCAGACAAGCTCAGGATGCACGATGCACTACTCTAGGGCGCAAGTCTCTACATCTGAGGTCAAACACATTGCTAACATCTATAGCAAACAACTTACCTTATATATGCCCCCACCTTAAGGTCGTTGATATCAGTTATCGATATCAAGCACGTTAAGGTAGGAAGAAAATACACAAGGGAACACCGACTTTCACAAAGCCCATGCCCCCCTGAGGTGACATGTACCTTACGATCACCAAATGTTCCCATAAACACATCCCTGCAAGAAACATGTTAGTGTCTACAACATCATGATAAACAACAACATCAATGTATATGATTAACCACACAAAGAGCCAAGGTTATACAATGAATTTGGAGTTTGAGGATAACCAGGGGCTATATCACAAAGCTCTCCAAATTGAGTACAACCAAGGCTAGATTCAAAGGCAAACAAATGTGCACGGAGCAGCAGTATTGTTAAGGTTTGTAAATGCGACAGAAACATCATTAAATTCACTACACGAAAAGCATGAGTGCTTCCACTAGCCAAGCGTCGGATAAAATAAACAACCCCATCATCATATTAGGAACTAAGTCCATTTTTTGATTGCTCTCAAAAGGGACAATAGGTCCACATCAGTATAAATGTTTGTCGTCATCCGCCCACTAGATGGAAACACTAGAGGAAGTGAAACAATAAATAAGAGAGGAGAAACAAGTGTCTTAGGGATAGTCACGTAGGAGGGTGCCCCCAAGTCACCAACCATGATGCTATGTCTATAAGACACAACACTCAACAATGAAATAGAGGAAGGTCACAACAGAGGCAGTCTCCTAGTATCCTGAACCTTATGGGAGAATCTGAGGTCATCCCAAGAGGCCTAAACAAGATATAACACATCACAAGGGAAGTACATCATGAGAGAGATAAAGGGTTAGAGATACGTACCTATAGGGTCTTAAAATTATACATTAGATCTCTCGAACCTCTTGGAGAGGTATTCAATCATGTTTAATGCAAAATTTGAGTGGTTCTTATGAGAGTCTTGTTTGTTATCATATGATGCTTGTTCATTAAATCCTTGTTTAAGTGAGACTTTTTGTTGCTTATGAGGGGGAGAACCACTATTATTTCCATTTGTTGATTGTCGTCATGCTCTTTTCCAATTTTTAGTGAGTTTTTGTTGTTGAATCTTTCTAGGATAGTAACAAGAATCATCCTGTAGCATCTTTCTCATCTGTATCAATTTTTGTTCTTTCTTTTTAAAGACATTCTAATTATCTCCCGATCCATATAAGGATAACAGAGGAGGAACGCCATCATAAATTCCATTTCTTTGAGGACGAGGTGAATTATCCACTTGTTTCTTATTCACTTCAATCATTCTGACGATGCTATCATAGTCCAAGTAATCATCCTCATCTACTTCCACTAAATCTTGTTCCACCATATTATTTTTGGTATGTTTAGGAAAAGGATTAGTGAAGATTTGTAAATTCTAATTTGGCAGAGCAACCGACTTATTTCCATTATCATTCACACCTGATACCTAGATGACATTTGAATCAATAAGGTCTTGTATCTCATGATTAAGACGTATACATCGTTCAGTGTCATGTCCTTGCATCCGATGATAATGACAAAAGGAATTAGCATCTAAGTAAGGTCCTTGTTTACTAGGATCAACAGGCTTGATCAGGGGAAGCTTCAGAATGTTATTACTCATAGCTTGATTCATGATAGAATGATAGGACTTAGATATCAGAGTAAACTTTCTTGGTTGATATGATGCTTTCTTTGGATTATTTATAGCAGACACATTCATGTTTGGTCCATTGATCTTGATGAAACTCCTATTATTGTTCCTTTTAAAGTTGTTTTGGGATGATCCACCCAAGGATTGACCAACTTGAGCTGATTTGGTTTTCATACTGACTAGATGAAATTTGATAATCACGAAGAGCAGTGCATAAATGTTGAAAGGAGTTATATTTTATCAAGAGAATCTTATCACGAATATTAGGTTGTAGATTTGTAATGAATATCTTTTGAACATATTGAATCTGTGCATAAAGTCCTTGATACCAACCAATGAATTTAGTCAACTTTTCTTTCAGACCTTGTTTACATTGAACCAAGTCAATAAGGGTGACTTGGGGTCTAATATTTGCTTGAAAATGTTGTAAAAATTGATCAATCAACTACGAGGAGTGTATTGAATTCGGAGGCAATGGGCAAAATCATTCTAAAGCAGTATCTTTGAGAGATCGTGGGAAAATTTTTGCTAACAAATCCTCTTCAAAATAAAAATCACTACACATAGCTGTAAATGCTACCACATGAATATTAGGATCACCTTTTCCACCATATTTTACAAATCAAGGAGTCTCAAACCTGTCAGGCATAGGAGTTCTCAAGATTGCATAGGATAACGGATTACGGGCATGATATGTTGGTAGACTAGGCTAAGAAGAATTTGTCAAATTTGTTACCTTTTGTTGTAAATCAGTCATGCCCTGTAAAAGTTGGTTTAGGATGGCTTCATTGGGAGATGCAATTTGTTTTAAGGAGTTAGAACCAAGGTGAGGAAGTGATTGAGCTTGAGATATGATATGTGGAGGCTAAGAATATGTTAATGGTGGTTGGACATATTGGTAGGTTGAAGATGGTTGTGAGTAGGTAATAGGTGGTTGGAAATGAGTGGAATAGATAGGTGGTTGAGAACAATTATGCATAGAGGAGGTCCCTTTAGGAACCAAATTCTAATAATTAAATCCCACAACTTTGTAATTAGTGTCATTAGATACTCCAATACCAGTGGTAGCATTACTACAAGCGTTTGCATTAGTTGTTAAGATTGTTGACGTAAAAGTGGATATTCCTGTAGTCGGTATAGGTGCCAAAACTTGAGTGTGAGATGGTGATAGAGTGTTATTTATCATTTGTGTACATTCAGTCACTGGCATGATATTGGTTTGTACAATATGTGCTAGACCATGAATTGCATTTACACCATCTTGTCCCTCTTTTATCAATTCTCTTATATTATGAATTGTAGGGACAACTTCCTGAACAATTCTCTCATTTTCCATGAATGATTGAAATTTAGCTAGCTCCTTATCCAATTTTCTATTTGCTTATCAAATATATATCCTATTGCCTCAATAGTGTTATCAACATCATGAAAATTTTGTTCTTCCATTGTGGTGGGAGGATGTATACTATCTTGCACAATTTAAGTTTCTCCCTTTGTAAAGAAGGTGTCCAAAGTACCAACTTCTTCAAAACAACTATATCCCATTAATCTTTCACTTCTTCTAAAAGGGATATTTTTTTTAGGATAGTGTGTAATAAATCTTATACCAAATCATACAAAGCTCCAACTAAGAGAACAAATCCTAGGAGAAGGATATGATTGACGGCCAAAATGCTTGGTTTTTTTCGATACTTTTTCAATGCCAATGAATGAAACAAATGATGTTGTAAGGATTTTGATCAAGGAAAGAAAGTTATATGTCTGATATCAGTTCAAAACAGAAATCTAATCACTCTCAACACACTCTCAATGCAAATCCAAGATAATGCCAAGTCAAAATATTGTGAAAATATGTCAAAATGAGCACTTTTTTTTACCAAAATTCAATGCAAAAGAGCATAACAAAGGATGTTGTGAGGAAAATGATGATGGAAAGAAAATAATATCACCAATAATAGTCACTTGATTCAAAAATACCCAACACAACATGATTGTAGTGCCACTTAAGGTAACCCTAGTGAAAATGTAGCAAAATATGCAAATTTTCACAGTTTTTCAATTCCAAGACCTAGCAAAAGGGGTGTTGTAAAGAATTTTAAGAGGTAAATAAAATAAAATAAACAATATCAGTCACCTCAATCCCTAAAATTGATCACAACATGCTTGGAGTCCAAACTAGGTCAAACCCTAGCGCAAAAATAGCTAAAATGTGTAGTTTTTCACCGAATTTTCACTACAAGAGCCCGTTAAAAGGGTGTTGTGAATATTTTTATGAGGGATATAAAATTATTACCTTGGTAACAGCAAATTAATGAAAAATATCCTTCATAACACGTCTACGGTGCAAGTTTGGAGAGTCGATAAGGCCAAATTTAGTGAAAATTGTTGTTTTTGAAACCCTAGGTTTGAGATCTTGGGACAAAATTCTATGTGAATTCTTTGAAGTCTGATTTATGATGGAATTGACTTATTCTCAGATCTGAAAATGATTTTCAAGCCTTAACAAGCAAAATGCCCATGCAAATTTAATGAAAATGCATCAAAATTGCTAGTTTTTGTTGAAATTTTCTATGTAAAAATGCAAATATTTTAAATCTAAATGCAAATTCACACTAAAATGCAAGACTACAGTCAAATGCAAATTTGAATGAGCCTTTAAAATTAGTAGAAAAATCTGATAAAAGATTTAACCTATAAACCCTAGATTTTGGAATTACTAGGTTATATAAAATTGTCAAAAATTCCATAAAACACTAGCAATTAAATGATGAAAATGCAAGGTAAATTTCTGATTTTTTATATTTTCTGTAGTTTATATCAGATCTAATATAAAAATCATGAATTAGGAAAATTTAGAAAGAATTGATGCAATTTAGTAAGCCAAACAATGCAATTTTTTTGTATTTTTCAAAATTTTCAATTTTTTTTTGAATTTTTCTCAATGCAATGAAATGAATGAATGAAATCATCCAAATCTAAATACAAACACTCACCAAGTTGCAATTTAAGTCCAAAAACATAGGGTCACCAAAATGTTTAGATTAAAATTGGATTTTGTTAATCTTTGTTGTTTAGATGTTAAAACCCTCCTTTCCACTAAACATTGAAGGATCTAGGGTTGAATGGCAAGCACTATGATACCCTAGGTCACTTGAAAATGAAGGGAAACTTGGATTAGGGAATTAATTATCAATTTTTCCTTCTCTTATGTCCAATTAACAATTAAAACCCTAGTTTTGTAAATACGACAACAAATTGATGAATAACAAAAAAAGCTCTTGCAGACGAGAGAAAAATAACAAATCATAGAATACCTGTTTTCAAGGTTCCAAGGCGGAAGAGTCGGGGACTAAGGTATGGGAACCCAAGTCCAAGGTACCTACTTTTTTGAGAAATTTAGACCTCCTTCCAACACTGATCAGCCCTGTAACTTTTGTTTCCTGAGATCTATCTGCATAGGACACTGTTGCGAGTGCCCTAGTCCTGGAAGTGCTCCTATGTCTGACTTCTCTTCAGATCCTGAATCCCTGATGTCTACCAAGCCTTCCTACAACTCCACTTTTTCTAGTTGTGACACCTGTAACATGCAATCGTAAGACTTGGTTTGGGGGTTGTGGTGTTTATAGGTTTGCCTTAGTCAAACCCCAGAGGACACTTAAGTCTTCAAACACCATTGTCAGATAAAGAGGGCATGCCCTTGTGAGGCAGAGGCCAAAAACAAAAGGAATCAATGATAAAAACACAATGATATGTCACCTTGTAGTGAAGTTCTCATGGAGGAAGATGCTCTTCAAGCCATGAGAAGATTGATGCTCAAATCTACAAATATCAACACACAAAACACACAAGTCTGCTCTTGAACACAATAGAAGCCTTGAATCACCTTAAGAACACTTGAACATCACCCTTGCTATCTAATTGAAATCTAGTTTACAAATGAATACCTAAGATTTCTTATATATGCGCCTACAAGCATTCCCACCAAGATTTTAAAAATCAAACTATACTATGTCGACAAAAGAACCTCCTAACGGTCATAAACTGACACCTAAAAATTGGGGTTGCCCCAAAATAGGGCAAGAGAAGGGCTCGAGTGCCCAAGTCCTCCCCCCTATTTTGGGTAGGGTACAATTCAAGGGGTCCACCTAGGTCCTATTTTTCATGGAAACTAGGTCTTATTCCATTGGGATGCTAAAATATGAACTAAAATGTCCTAAATGCACTCTAAAACCTAGGAGCTAAACCTTATGAGGGAAAAGCCCCCAAGGGGACATTTTCTGACGTTACAACCTCAAAAAAAATGTGGTTTGATGGACTACATAGAGAGAGCCTCGTAATCGACTGCAATATAAAGGAGGAAAGAAGAATGAAGAGAGGTGTAAGTAATGCAACCATGCAGGATGAACCTGCTTAGAAATTTAGGGAAAACATCTATTGGGTATTTCATTTTGTGTGATTGCTACCTCACCTACTTCTCTCTATGTAGTCTAGGCTCTCCCACAGCCCCGCAAGGACCAGGGCATGAGGGCACAGGATGGTGGGCTCTCCCCGCATCCCCATAGAGGAACTTTTGTGTGTGCGTGGGGATGTGGGAAGAGCAGAAATGTTGTCTTATAGGCTACATAGAGAGAGATTAGAGAGAGCTCATATGATTGAGAAGATGGCATGAAACTTCCATGGTATGTACAATGATTTGAATGGTAGTGTGTTCATATTGTTAGCCTCCTGATCGACTGTAACATAAAGAGGAAAGAAGAATGAAGAGAGGTGTAAGTGATGTAGCCGTACAGGATGAACCTGCTTAGAAATTTAGAGAAGACATCTATTGGGTATCTCATTTTGCATGATTGCTGCCTCACCTACTTATCTCTATGCAGTCTAGGCTCCCTCGCAGCCCTGCAAGGACCAGGGTATGAGGGTGTCAGATGGAGGGCTCTTCTCGCATCCCCGCAAAGGATCTTTTGTGTGTGCATGGGGATGTGGGAAGAGAAAAAATGTGGTCTCATGGATTGCATAGAGAGCTCATATGATTGAGAAGGCGGAATGAAACTTTCATGGTATGTACAATGATTTGAATCATAGTGTGTTTATATTGTTAGCCTCCTGATCAACTGTAATATAAAGGAGGAAAGAATAATGAAGAGAGGTGTAAGTAATGCAGTCGTGCAGGATGAACCTGCTTAGAAATTTAGGGAAGACATATGTTGGGTATTTCATTTGGCGTGATTGATGCCTCACCTACTTATCTCTATGTAGTCCATGCTCCCCCGCAACCCCGTAACGGGCTAGGGCATTAGGGTGCAGGATGGTGGGCTCTCCCTACATCCACGCGAAGGAACTTTTGTGTGTGTGCAGGGATGTGAGGAGAGTAATTATTGTGAGATATGAACAAAATGGATTTGTTGGAGAGACTTTACAAACTTTCAAGCAAATGCAATTGGTAGGTGTAAAGCCAAATTCCACAACCTTTGCCAGCATCCTTCCTGCTTGCGCCAAAATGGGAGCATTGGAACAAGGTATGGACATCCATCAAAAAGTAATGGATAGAGGAATTATGTCAGATATTGTAGTTTCAACTGCCCTAGTAGACATGTATGCAAAATGTGGAAGCATTGACAAGGCATGTGAATTGTTTGGCATAATGCCTCAAAAAGATGTCATCTCATGGAATGCAATGATTGTAGGATATGCACAAAATGGATTTTTTGAAAAGGCTTTAGAAACTTTCAAGCAAATGAAATTAGCATGTGTAAAGCCAAATTCAACAACCTTTGCCAGCATCCTCTCTGCCTTTGCCAAAATGGGAGCTTTGGACATCCATCATAACATAATGGAAGGGGGATTTTTGTTAGATATTATAGTTGGATATGCTCTGGTAGACATGTATGCAAAATGTGGAAGTATAGATAAGGCACGTGAACTGTTTGATGGAATGGCTCAAAGAGATGTCATCTCTTGGAATGCAATGATTGCAGGATATGCATAAAATGGATGTGTAGCAAGACACTTGTAACTACAATATATGACAAAAACAAGGATCACTGAGTCTGATACACTTACTTGGGACTGTGCATTCTCAATGTATCTTATTCTTGTGGCTGTGAGGTGGAATTTTTGACTTTCCAAGTGATGGGTTTAGAATTTTTACAATCATGATATGGTGGTCATTGTGAGAGGATTGTCATAGTACAGTAAAATGCCAAACAAAGATGATGAAAGGGCAATGACCAATTTGATTAAGGTAGTGACTTCACAAATGTTGAAGGGACAGTCCTAGTATCTTTGTTTTGAAGGTCAGTGATTTCAATGTTGGAAGACAGTGCTGTAGATTCTCCCATGCCATCAACTTCAGGAAACAACACAATTGGATGAAGGAGCTTCTCATTTTACACAATGTAGTTTTCCAAGCTCATTAGAAGCTACACATAAATATAACAAATTGAAATATGAACCTGAGAATGAATGCATATAAGAATATTCTTTACCTCCAAGTGGGACCCTTAGTCCTCAAGACATTATCAATATAGTGGTATGTTTTCAAGGGTAATACTTTCAACCTACAAGGACCTTGCATTGTGACATGAATGAAGTTATCTAGTAGTCTAGGGTGGTGATCTTTAGGAGTTTTGTGTCAATAGTGATTTCAATAAGAAATGTTTTACATGCACTATATGGTTGTTAAATGCTAAGGCATGAATGGAAATTTCTTCAAGTGCTATGCAAGGCCATTGAAATCAAAGATCTATCATCTAATTCATTTACACATGTTGATTGAGAACACAGTGAGTAAGAAGTAAAAGAGCACTAGATCATAGCACTACAAAATGGTCATGAGTTATGCAATGAACTTCACTATTCTTTTGATCACAAAGGAGATCAAGATAATAACCAACATATTGATGTGCAAAGAGAATGTTCATGGAGGAGTGCAAACTTACTTACAAAGTAATTACCATAGTAGAGTTTGAGGTGAATTGCACCTACTATTTTATGCTGATATGGATATGTTCTAACCTATAGTTAATTGTTGTAGCATAACAAATAAGGTAAATAGTTGTTCATATACCATTATTTCAAATTCAAAATTGATGGCTCTTTCACAATTGTTTGCTTCATTTATTTGATCTAATACAACCTATTGTATAGAAGATACTCTAAAAATCAAACTAAAATCCTTTATTTTGGGAAGACTGTTCAAAATCTTCCCATCATAACAATGAACAAAAGCATCAGTCATTAACTTGAACTTTGCAAGAGTTTCATCAAATTCTACTTTTCCACTCGCTTTTCCATTCTAAATTTTATTCCCAATTTCATCCATGAAGAACTTCCTCAGCTTATAGATCATGATGTTAGCCATAACTTTACCAGGTGTCAAGGATAGCTTTGATTTTTTACCTAAGCAGTAATTGACAAAATTTGGCCTTACCAAATACAATGTGTTGAAAAGCTCTTTGAAGTTATTCTGGAAAAGAGTTCCTGAGAGTATAATGCATAGTTTTGAATTAACCTTTTTGCATGAATTCCATTATATCTGGTAAGGCTAAATTTTGTCAATTGTTGTTTTTTGTCAAAATTAGGCCTTACTAGATATAGTGGAATTCATGCAAAAAGGTTAATTAAAACTACACATTATACTCTCAGGAACTCTATTCCAGAATAACTTCAAAGAGATTTTCAACACATTGTATCTGGTAAGGCCGAATTTTATGAATTGCTACTTGGGTAAAAACTCAAAGATATCCTCGACACCTGGTAAAGTTATGGCTAATAGTAGTATCTACAGGTTGAGGAAGTTCTTCATGGATGAAATTGGGAATAAAATTTAGAATGGAAAAGAGAGTGGAAAAGTAGAATTTGATGAAACTCTTACAAAGTTCAGGTTATTGACTGATGCTTTTGTTCATTGTTATGATGGGAAGATTCTGGATAGTCTTCCCAGAATAAAGGATTTTACTATGATTTTGAGAGCATCTTCTATATAGTAGGCTATCTTAGATCAAATAAATGAAGCAAACAATTATGAAAGAGCCAACAATTTTGAATTTGAAACAATGGTGTCTTATGTATAGACTCCCCCTATGATTTGCTCCTAGAATAAGATATAGCAATTTTGAATTAGAAACAATGGTATATGAACAACTATTTAGCCTATCTTTTATGCTACAACAATTAACTATATGTTAGAACATGTCTATATCAGTATAAAATAGCTGGTACAATTCACCTCAAACTTTGTTACGGTAATTGCTTTGTAAGGAAGTTTGCATTCCATGAACATTCTCTATGCACATGGCCAAATATTTAAAGTTCTTAATTAAAGCTCCAAAAATGAGTATCTTGACATTGCATGAATTCTACTTTTTCTTTGAGTATGACATACCTAAGCTTTTGGTGATTCTAGATGAAACCTATAGCAGAAAAGTGTAGTCTCCATCTGAAGGAACCATCTTCAGAGCTCTTCCTTGAAATGAGGGTTGAAAACATTAGAAGAAAAGCAATACCATAATACTAAAGTAACAATTTGTATCAAGACAAATGTCAGAAAGTATAATTAAAAGACAAATCCTTACAATTGGACCAAGCAAATTTATGATTTTATCTTTAGAATGTAAAAACTTTCACTGTTGGAGCTTCACGACCTCAAATTGGATCTCAAATTGGACCAGTAGATTTATGATTTTATCTTTAGAAAGCATGAACTTTCTCTGTTCGATATTCATGACCTTAGGATCCAAAACTGGACCAGCAGATTAATGATTTTCTCTGTCCACCAATGTTTGTATTCCTATACTCTAGTTCTGCTTCTGAGCCAAAACACTTGGAAGTGTTTTAGACCTACTCAAGGTACTCTCCAACCTAAGTTGTCACTGATAGAAATCCAAGTTTGCCTGAACCATTCATACCCAAATGTTTCATCACAATCTATTCTTCTTGCACATAAAAATGCCATATATTAACCCTTCTAAATAAAACATTTGATCATCATAAAACCATAATTAATAAATCATTTCAATTTCAGAAGGAATCTGATGTGATTTACTATCAAAACAAAAGTTGTATAAATCACAAAAAATCCATGAAGCCTCCTAAATGTATCTTAAAGCAAGTTTACAGGACGTATTTCAGCATAAGAATCTTTCTACTACAGCTCTCAATGAATGTATTATAAGCAAAAAACAAAATTCTTCACACTCGAAGTAATGCAAACAAACATTTATTCTAAAAGTATGTTAATAGGAGTTAACTAAAAACAAAATGATTTTTTTCTTGGTTTCTTTTATCAATATGCCATGTGGAAATAGAATAATCACTAAGAAACCCTAATAATAAAAAACAAAGTAAAGCTTCAAGAAAGGAAATTCCAATGTACTATTGTGTAATGGTGACCAAGACACTTATATGAGCATGACCTACATACAAATCCTTGCCATTGAATTGCCATCTATCCAAAGATAAAATAAGTAATGTAAGGATTTGAGCAATATAAGTCCAAAGGGTTATGTTGTAATGGTAATGGAATCACCATAAGAGTACAAACAAGGAACAAATTCTTGTGACTATAATTATGTGATCCATAACTCTATTGGTCATGTGGAAAAATTGTGCTATAACAAATACAGGATGCATTCATGTGTGACCCAAGTTTAATGTGGCTATGTTGTGATAGAAATGTAGGTACTCATATGAGCACAATTCATGTACAAATTAATCATTGTCATCACAATTAGGTGTCAATCATCATTGAGTGGATTTAGGTTGACTCAAGTTTAATAGGTTACAATGTAATGATAGCATGATCCAAGAGCGATTACCTCTTGTTGCAATAAAGAGCCTATAAATCTAGTTGATATGTAGAATGGTTGTGTTATATCAATTATGTAGTGCATTCAAGCACAAACCATGTTTAATGGGCTATTCTAGAGAGTGATCAAGATTTTCTAAACCTTATGAATGATACTTAAAAGTGTACAACTTAAACTACAGACCAAGTTTGTTACATACTTGAATGTAATCTTGGGTTACCACAAACTATAATAATGTGATCTATTAATAACCATTATGGGAAGTATTAAAGTAAGACCCATGCTATATAGGATACATTTCCCTGATTAGGTTTATATACCTTAATGATCAAACACAAGCTTCCCACACACTCTAGGATACAATCCAAGATCATACCACACCCTGTCAAGATAGTTAATTTATAACCCAAGATTTAAGGTTGTTTTTTAATACCAACAAAAGCATTGGTAAGAGCATGACTAGGGTAAGAACCCTAGGCCTCCATAGAAACATAAACCATAACTATAGTGGATTAGTGAGGTTGCAATACTAGAAAGATTGAGACATTGTAGCCAATAACAAAATCTTGCAATCTAAAGATTGTAGCCAATAACAAGCACACTATGTAGCTTGGTGACATTTGTAAATGCAATCTATGGTAAGAAGAATGACAGTCACTTGAGGTGTGATAGTCAAAAAGAGACTGAGTAGTGACAAGTTAATAAAGCTCAAACCTTGCATAGTAAAGTGGATATTTTAATAGTGAGTTTCCTTACCCCTTGCTAACCTTAAGGGTTTTTCAAATGCTATTGATAGTGTTAGGCAAGGAAAATGCAATCAGGGAATGACTGTCCAAATGAAGTAATAGTGGTAATCATAGGTTCAATGTTTCTTCTTAGCCATTGTATAATGGAGGTAGTGGATTGCATGTTTGAGTAATGTTTTGAGACTCATCAAAGATGGGAGAATAGTGAATAATACCTTGTGGACTATGAAGTAGTGACAATAAGGTTGAAGGATCTTAAGACCCACAATACCATGAAACAATGAGTCCCCTATACTAAGTAAGTAGGCAGTCTATAGGGCATGGTTTGATTTTATAGAAGGATGCTCATGAAAGGAATCTTTAAGTGACAGTGAGTGAGCTATTTGAGATTGCAACTGAGGGTACAATATCCAGTCTTAAAGGTAGTTAGCAAAGTAGTAAATATGCAAGAAAATCAAACCCTACACAATAAACAATTCACAATGTTATCTTACATAATGCCTTGAGTTTGAAGACAAAAATCTCATTGTATCTTGATGAAAGTAGTGACCTTAATGGTCAATCACTGGCAACCATGATTTTAAAACATGCTATTGTGTTTATGGAGGCAGCATTTTAAGCAAGGCAGTGAGTGGTGGTTTGGAACAATGGTAGGTATGAAGGACTTACTTTATATGCATACCATGCAGTCTAGCTTAAGACAACATTCTTAAAAGAGATTGAAGGTGGATTATGGAAATCAAGGGTTACCATGATAAAGATTAAAGCAAAGACTGAGATCTATTTAAAAGCCACTTCCATGAAGATATTAAAGATGTCACATGGAAAACCCTAGCAGCTGGAGTAATGAATACAATGCCAAACAGGACAGTAAGCTGGGGCAGATTTAGGAGATCTCCACATTATCTAATCACATGTAAATACATCATTTATTTATTTTTTTAAATTAAAAGAAATCATTCTAAACCTTATATAAGATACATTCTAAACCCTATATAGCATACATTGATACTTCAAAGGCATCTGAATTAGGAATTTGAGATTATACAAATATATGTCAATTAAATACTTGGATTACAAACATCAGTGTAGACAATGTAACCCTTGTTGAGCAGAGTAGGAATGAGATAAGCAACAATGAATCCTATGCCTCTTGTCACACACATCTCCTTACCATTCTTTATCATTCTTTACTAAAACACTTCTCTATTTTGGTGGGCTACACCTAAAAATAAGGTTTGGACAAAGGTTTTAGAGTATGTTTATTAAAATGAAAACTCCATTTTGGCGGGCTATGCCTAGATGAAAGTTTCAGAGTATGTTTATTAAAGTTTTAGAGTATTTTGGTGGGCTATTGATTTTTGATTCCTTAAATGATTTATTCAAATGGATTGTGATAAATAAATGACTAACTATTTAGTCATTTTAATTTGTGTGACTAAATAATTTTTTAGTCAATGGCCAAATTAGTCATTTATTTGCTCGTTTATAGCTGAGTTGCAAAAATTAGTAGAATTTAGTCATTTTTAGTTGTTGTGACTAAATGTTTTAGTCACTTAGTCATTTATTTTCTAAAATTCTACTAGTGGAATCAATGTCATCTTTTAATTTAGACAATGTGTCCTAGTTAGACATGGAAGTCATTATTAACTCTTCTCCAAAAGTCATGAACATGGAGAACCATTTGTCCATGATGTAGGATTGATACTTTTGGATTTCCAGACCAGCTATCTCCTCTTCACTTATTAGGGTCAATGAAGTGGGCTTCTCAGTAGTCTGCAAGGTTGATGTCACACTATTTGGCTTCACTAATCCCTATACAAATTTTTGTAATTGCATATTCTGCTTTTTCAATTCTTTATTTTTAGCGTTAAGCTTCCTCATTTTAGCCACCACTTCTTCAACACTCTAAAGATGTTCTTGAGCTTCTTGTTTGGTGGTCATATGGCCTAAATCAATCTAGGTTATTTGATATTCTTTCATCCTAATTTCACCTTTATCCTTATCCACTATGGGTATGACAACTTGGGGCTATCCTTTTCCTAATTTTTTGATCTTGATGATGGAGACTATCCTAGCTCTTCATTTTGCCTTAGTGGGATCAAGAGTAAATAGTAAATTAAAATCGAAGGGTACCTATTGTTCTTTCTCTTTCCCTACTTCTGATGCAATCAATGATAATGCCAGAGAATGGGGGTCCTCCTGATGTTGTGACATGTCCTCTTGTTGTTGCCCTAATTGATCATCTCCTTTGTTTTTCTCAGGCAATTCTTCTTGTCTTTTCTCTGATGGAGGCTGATTATCCTATGCCTCATCATCTTGTTCTTTAGGAACCTCATCATTTTTAGGCTCTCGGCCTTTATCTTCTTGGCTATGTTGATGACTGTCTTATTTTTGTTCATCACTTTTATTTACTGTATCTATAAGTGATTCAGATACCTCCTTTTGATCAAGCTTATCTATTAGGATATCCTGTTGTTCCACCTATTCTGGTGCCTTCTCATCTTTATTACCTACTTCTATAAGGGCTTTTTCTTGAGATTGATCATTTCTACTGAGCTCCTCTTCAGTACTTTTTTGTTCAGGCACATAAGTCAAGTCCACTACAGCTGGACTAGTCACATTTTTAATCAATGTATCTAGTGGTCCCATGTGAACTTCAACTTCCTCTACTTCAGGAGATTCACTCCCCTTTCTTCTTTCATGTTGTTCCTTTGCTACATCATATGTATCCTTTGCTTCTATGTGTTGTAGCAGGGGTTCAATCAGGTGATTGGTGATATCCTTTACCAAGTCATCCTCTGTTAGGTCAATAGTGGCACTTAATGGAAGGGCCTTATTAATGTCCTTATCCATTGCTTATTGTTTAGCCTCTTGGGCTAATTCTATTTTCACTTGAATTAACTTTTCTAATGGTATATCATGTTGTAGTTCTTTACCTGCACTCAAAGATGGATCAATTGATCCAAATGCTACTGGTGGTGTATCAACTAGGGGTGGAATGGCCCCTCTCATGTTTGGGCTCTGATGTCTGCTTTGTATGGATACCTTGACACCTTGCAATACATCAACTCTTTTCCTTTTTAATGTCCCAAGAGGCATTTTATCCTCTTCTTCTTCACTGGTTGCTTCTTGTACAGTGACCTCTTTTGAACTCTCCCCTTGTGTTATGGATGCTTGAGGTGTAACCAATAGGATGGCTTTGAGTATGGATCCTGTGTGGTGATAAGGGATGATATGTCAGGGTTACCCCTTCAGACATGAGTTCCTCTGTGGCTGCAGATGAACCCGGTTCCAATATCCTTGTGCCAAGGATTTCCCTCTTCCCCACCAGGAAGTCATCATATCCTTGTACTCTAGACTCTTTTCTATTTCCCTTTTTTGTCACTAGTAATGGAAATACCTTTTGCCTTGAGTTCATTTACTTTCTTCTCCACCCAGTTCTTTGTTCTAGCCATCACCTTGGCTATGAGAGCATCAATGGAGATCTCATCTTTCTGTGTCATGTTTGGGGTAGAGATAGTATCATTATATATCTTGTGATTTTCATATTCTGGATCCATAATATTGTCATCATCTTTCTTAATTTGATGGGGCACTTTAGGCTTCCCTATTGTCCTCATCTAATCTAGTGTGAGTCTTTGATATTCCCTCCTTTTTACATCATCTTCATTGGCACAATTAGCCCAATAATCTTTAAGACAGATAGTGTGCTTATACTTTTTGTCAAATCTTTGTTTGATCATGTGGAAAGGATCATAATCTCTAGCAAGTGGGAAGAGTTTTAGATTCAAAGCTTTTAATTATGTCTCTACCTTTCTTGCATTTTCTAGGTCTCCTACTAAAAACTAGTTAATATCAATTGGGAATTTCATGTAGGGCTTTCTCTCCTTTGCTTTAGACATTTCAAATGTAGGCAACTATTGCCTCATCATCTCCATCAATACCACCTTATATGAAGTGTATCTTGGTAGCATATATGGTTTCCCACTGAAACCTTCCATTCTGATGTAGGAATAATTTTTTGCTTGGATGAACTAGGAGCCATATCCACTTATTGCCTCTATTGCACCTACTGAAAACCTTTTAGTCCAATCACCCTCCATAAGTTGGACTAGGCGGATTAAGAAGTAGTCATTAACCAATCTGTAGCGTTGTATTGATGATCTCCTCTCTAGTTGGGGATAATCTTTCCATGGAGTTTTCTCATTCAGTAATTTTCCCATCTTGCCCACTATCTTTAGGCCACTAAATGCACATGTGGTTGCACAAGAGTATACTAGATAGGATGTCATTTTGAAGATCATCCCATTGCCATCCTTCCACTTGGTGATCTAGTCATGGATGGTGTCACTGATCAACGTAGCCCAATGGACTTTTACATTCTTTGGTTTGTACTCAATTACCAACCTAGCAAATCCAAACATCCACGGTTCGAATGTTCCATAGTTTACTAGGCCCTACATTCTACTAAGTATGAACAAGATGTATTGGACCTCTTCATCAAAATCAAATTTATATAAACTTTGAGCCATTTTAGCAATTGCTTTGGCTGTGTTGTCTGGGTTTCTCCATCCCTAATAGATGACTTTTCTACAAATCTTATCATTATCTTCATATTCTTTTGCCAATGCCTCAGATCTGGCACATACATCTATTGGGAGGTTGGTAGGTGAAATACTTCAGTGATGCCCTCCATAGAGAAGTTTGCATATAACCTCTATTGGTTTTCCACTTTTATTGCGCTGGCATTATTGTTCTAAGCACTCTCAACCAGAAGATAAAAAGCTTCTGTAGAATAAGGGAAGCTAGCAGCATGGTATAAGCCAGATGCTACTATGTTCTTTAGAATATGATCCTCCTCTTATGCCTCAATTTGTGCCCCAAATGCTTCTATATTAGTGTATCCTGGATGAGTATCTTCTAAGAATCTGAATTTGTTATACACATTATGGGTTCTAGGGAACATGTTGGATTTGAACTCTGCATCTCTTTTATCTATTCCTGGATGCGACATTGTGTCTTGCAACTAAACACACTAGTCTCAAATAATAGCATATATGTGCCTTTCTTAGGTTATCTTACATCACATTATCATGTTTCATGAGGTTATTGTGACCATATCTCACAAATTGAATCATACCTTAACATAATCATCACTATTAAGATTCTATCATTTCTATTTCTTTGATTACTTCCTGATACAATTTTCTGAAATAACCAAATGGGCAGGATTTCATACATACCTTTATATGCTCCTTTAACATGTTATTGATGTGTAGATGATTAGGTTGGTGTTCAAGATACAATAGTCTCCTATAGTTTTTTCTCCTAGCTCGGCTCTAGTTTGTAATCAACTCTATCACAATGGAAGTTAGGATTCTTGAATGTAATTGTTGTTGGCAAGAGACACTTATCTGGTATGGACCTGTATGTTATCATTGATGGCAACAAGGCTCAGAGAATCTATCTCCATGACATGAAGAGATATCTCCAAAAGAACATGTTGGATTCTAGGTCCAGTTGACAAAAAATGGCTAAGTATGGAAGGTATTCTGAGTGGAAGATAGTAAGTTAGCTAGTATACCTTTGTAATTGAATACTTGTAGATGTGGTTTAGGTATGATGTTAGTTGGTGTTTGATAGTGTCATGCTTTAGAGATTAAGTCTTGATCTTCTCCAGAAGTCACCTTGAAGAAATGCCTAAGTCTGGGTAAGCAAAGGTATAGCAGGAACAGTGAACAGGGGCTAGTGCAGTGGTCCACATTCCTCCATAGATAAGTATTTTGTTATATGGTTGTAAGGTGTTGTAAAAACTTGTATGAAATGTCTTATTCCAGAATTAGGAGATCTAAAGTCCACTGGAAGGTTAGCTACAAGATGCTAAGTATCGGCATAGTGTTTAATAGAGCTTGACAGAGATAAAGTCTGAGTTCTAATGGTCCACATTTCTCCACAAGATGATATAATACCTTACGATTCTAAGGGTAAGATTGGGAATATGTAAAGAGTCCTTGATATGATTTGGAAGGTATTTTGAGATCCTCAGCAAAAGTTGTAAGTCAGTAGATGAAGTTGTTAAGCATATGCTTAAGGAAAAGGCCGACAAGTCTATTGATCATAGTGTGGAAAAGAGTTAATGTTTGGAGGATCTATTTAAATGATTGAATGATTAGATCTAAGCTATACAAACACATTTGGGAGAAGATTTGGGTCCGTACGACACATAGTGCATTGGATTGAGTGACAAGGTACATCTTTCTATGTACATGTTTCACTTCTTGGATGTCGACCTAATTACAGATTAAATCATGATGCGGATATATAAGAGCAATGATCTTCATTTGAGTGGTGAAAAGTGGTAGAAGTGTGTGTGTGTGTGGTGTGAGCATATGAATAGAAGAGCAGAGTTAGAAGAGAAGCAGAGATGAAGACTTGGGATTCAGAATTCAGTTGCTAAATGATTGCACTCTGGCATAGTGGCAGATTCTCAAGAAGTATTTAGTTATCATGTGTGATCTGATTAGAAGAAAGCTTTTGACATCAAGGAAGTGAGCTGACAGTGAGACTTCAATAGGGTTTAACAGCCCTTGTTGTAATCTTGATGGGTTTAGGGTTGAGGCAGTGAGCCTGCTAGACCTAGTTGTACTTCATGGTAGTAAGCCAGCATGTTTGAGGCCCATGGAGTGACCAAGCCTAAACATCATGTTTTTAAAGATTGCAATATATATATATGAGATCTAATCCTCTACGTGGTTTTTCCCTTTTTGGGTTTTCCACGTAAAATCTTGGTGTTAGGTGTCATGCTTTTGTTAGTGCTGTTCATTTGTATAGTTTGCTTCTATTTGATTATTCTTTTGAAATGGTTAAAAGTAAAAGTACAAGAAAAGATTTATAGAACATTGATTCACCCCCCTCTTAGTGTTCTTGACATTCAACAATTGGTATTAGAGCAAGGTTCCTCAGAAGAAGTTTAATAGCTTGAGGAAGATCTGGGATAGTATGATTATGGCAGCAAGAAGGTATGAAAATTATGAAAGATACAACCAACTAGAAGTAGCTCTTATGGATTTTGAAAATTTTGAAGTAGAGGTCAGGGATCTGAAAGATAACTTACAACAAGTTGATGAATGCATCTTGAAGCTAAAAGAGCAAGTCAAGAAATTCAAAGACAAATACATAGAAGTCAGTGATCAATTGTTATCAACAAATGAAGCTTTGAATGATTTGGAAATAAAAGTTGTAGAAAGATCAAGAGTAGAGGATGATTTGAATTCAATTGTGAAAAAAAATGAGAAGATTGTGCAATACTAGAAAAAGAAATTGCAAGTCTAAAAATGGACCTAGACAAGGCCAAAAGTTTTGAAGAAAAATTCAAGATAAGTACCACAAATCTTGATGAAATGATTGATAGCTAGAAGAGTGCAGATGAAAAGCAAGGTTTGGGATATTAAAAAGGGGAAAGTTCAAAATTTGGTCAAGCAAACACTGAAGTATTGCAAAACAAGGGAAATCAATTCAAAAATTAGATAAGAAGACCTAGAAGACCTCCAGCCAGACAACCAAATTCACAAAGGTACCCATCTTTTCATGGTTATTGTAATTCATGTAATAAGTTTGGTCATAAGGCTACTCAGTGTAGGAGCAAAATAAATCAAAATATTACATCATTCTCTAGTCAGTGTTTCAATTGCAATAAAATTGGTCATAGGGAAAATGAATGTAGAAATTAGATCAGGAGAAGTCTCAACAATGGAAGAAATGAACAATCATTCAAAGGTAAATGCTTCACCTACACTAGAACTGGTCATAAAGTTGTATGTAGAAGTAAGGTGAGTCAAAATTCTATTAGGTACAATGCATGTTGTTGATGTATAAAATTGCGCAGGTTCCAACACCAACATGGGAAGTTTTAAGGATGTGGGACTTGCTACTTGAAACAATCTCTAGATTCTAAAGAAGCTGGCTCTTCTCTATCTTAAATGGGTTTGAGGAAAAGGGTAGAAACTAACAGGACTACAGATACAATTTAAGCAAATCTAACTATGGCGATGCACCTGAGTAAAAGTATTTTCTTCAAACTAAGCACAGTGAAACTATTCTCAAGATTCAGTTATATTAAAGAGCAAATACTGCATGATTAACATAAACAAATACAATAAATATAATCAAAGGCCCACAATCAGACACTTTGCAATGACACAGATAATATCAACCAAGGCATAGAACATAGTTCTTCTCTTTAATTTTCCAGTAACATAAAAGGCACAGATACATGCACAGGTACATTAACTTTCTAATCAAGAATAACAAAATAAAGGCAAAATGATATCAACTGGTCACAGCAAAGTCTCCAACTTCTCTTTTGGATTCTGACAAACTTATCACAATTCTAACTCTCTGTGTATCTCTATGAAAAATGTATCTGTATACACCTAAAATTGACATGACTCTGCTTAAATAAATATTTTAAATATTTATTTCATCCTTTGTATGCTTCTATCAATAAATAAATAAATTTATTTATTTATGTGGTTCACTTCCTCTCATTTAATTAAATAAACACATTTAATTAATTAATTAACTAAAATCACTTCCACCAACTTCATTCTTCTAAAATAATTAAATAATTTTAATTATTTAATTAAAATCTCTTATTCTTCCAAATTTAAATAAAATACAAATTTTATTTAAATAAAATCAAAAATCCTCACAAAAATAAAATATATTTTATATATTTTATTTATTCCTCTCAATTGTCTGTAAAATAATTAAATAAATTCATTTATTTAATTATGCTTTCTATCTCTTCAAAAAATCATTCTTATCTTCCAAAAATAACCTTCCTCTTGTCACACAAAAGCAAAACTCTGAGTTACAAAAGCAAAATCAGTTTTAAAGCATCTTTAAAGCAAATCTTCTCTTAAATTAGAAAAATAAATTCTAATTTAAGAAAATCAAATCTTATCCTCATCAAGAGAGGAGTTAACTCAACTAAGCTGCTTTTGGAATGACATGTGTCCTTCTTCTATTGCATGCACTTTCCTCAACAATCCTCCTCCATTGATTCCTTCTTTTCTTCTCAACCATTGATCTTCCCTCACTCTCTTCTATAAATACTACCTTCTTGTCTTCATTTCATATCTGGATTTTGTGTAAACTTATGCTGCAGAGATATCGGCGCGCCTTTGGCACCCCTACTCCCATTTAAGCATTCTTATTCATACTCCATTTCTGTATTTGAAGCTCATCTTCAAATACATAAGTATCACATCTATTCTTCCTTTGTCATCTTCAACAAGCAAGCAAGCAACTAGCTTCTGAGGGCTTCACAATCAAGATCAAAGAAAGATAGGTGAACTACGGAAGGTGAAAGGTAAAGGAACAAGGTATCATTTGTTATTTGTTTGTTAACCTTCTTTTATCTTCATATTCTATAGATGTTTGGGTTTTTTTTATAATCTTATTGATTAACCTATTTTCCCCCTCACATTTTGGTGCCCACCATGGGGCCCTTGCCCCTCTACTAATCAAAAAAAAAAATCTGAGTTTTCTTGTAGACAGGTCTGTATAGGTGACGAACAGGTCTCTGATAAATAGTTTTTGCGCATTCAACTTCTGAAACAACACATACACCTCCCGAGGCTGCGCATTTTCTTTTCTGGCACATCTAACCTCCTCAGTTGCACATCCAACCTCCAAAGTTGCACATCCAACCTTGGCTTCAGCACTTGAGTTCAACTTGTGCATACACTGTCTAATTGCGCATCTGTCCAAGTTGCACATTTAACTTGTCTTTTTGTGCATCTGTTCTATCTAATTGCGCATCTGTCCAAGTTGCACATTTACCCTATATTTTTGCGCATCTATTCTGTCAAATGGTGCATCTATTTTTATTGCGCATCTACCTCGTGATCTTGTGCATCTACTTTCTATTCTTGCGCTTCTGTACAAAGACACATACACTCCCTATTTCTGCGCATTTAGGCTGCAGTGTTGCACATCTGTCTTATGCTTTTTTTTGTTGTATGGTTTTTGATTTTTGCATGTTGAGCTAACATCAGTTTTGCAGGAGTAGTGGCTGGATTAGGTCATCTAGATATTTTGCCTAAGTTCACTTAGACTAACTAGGGATGAAAGTAACAAGTGCATTTCATAACAAACTTCACATAGTTTTCTAACTAGGAAGGAAGTAACTAAACCTTATTGCTATCGGTGCATTGTTGATTTATTTTCTAGTTTAACCACTGCTATCTTTACAAACGGGAAATGAACAATGCTATGTCTTAATCACTTTCAAAGTTAACAAATGGGAAATGAATATTGCTATGATCTAAACACTTCCAAGTTAACAATCGTGTGAGTGCACAAGTAGATTAACTCATTTAGTTTTTCTATTTTTAACTAGGTTGGATAAACAAGTGTCTTCTGTGCTTACGAATGACAATAGGCTTATGCTTTCCCCTTAACTAGGTGATCAAAGTGCCAGACTTGTCATTATTTTTGTCAAACCTTTAGGGGGGCCTACCCTTGGATGCATGCTTGTCCAAGTGGGAACGACCCTAAGTGGTAACAGGCTAAAGCCAAGCCCTACCAAGCCACTTAAAATAAATTGTACTTGGGGTGAAAACCTCAAGCAACGAGTGCTGCTATGTTAGACCGATGGCTAACCTCCCCCAAAACCCTCATAGGTGTAACCCTTTGAGGCTGGGAGACTCCATAATGGAGAGTAGTGCCGCCACATGTGTAACCACTCGAACGGTTGCCCTAACTAAGAACCAATTGTGTAGCAAGCCAAAAATGCCTATTTGTTGATGCAAAGGGCGGAGCTCTTGAAGCGGCCTCGATTCAAGTGACTCTTAGTAGAGGTAGCAGGGACAATCCTAAGGTTCGGTGCGGGGACAAGCCTAAGGAAACCTGAATCTAGTATGCGTGAGAAGTGAGTACCGTGGAGGAGGTCAGTGCTACCAGATTCTAGAGCTACACGCTTTGAGTGGCACAGCTAGAGGATTCAATGAATATTGTCACACCCAGCCTAGGTTGTACTTGTCTTTGAGTCAAAATAGTCCAGAAACACAAAAAAAATATAAAAAGATAAAAATCATGGAAAACTTCTATGTGTTTGCTATGCTTTTGCCATAATTGAATATCAACCTCATCAGGAACACCAAGTTTTTCAAACCAAAAACACTGAAAAATCTTGAAAACGATCCAAAATTTTCAAAATTCTGAGAAAACACAAGCAAATAGCCAGAGTTGTGCATCTGCACTAACTTTTTGCACATTTGAATCAACTTTTTGTGCATTTGCTAGTATTGCGCATCTACACTCTTTTTTGGCGCATACAAACTTCACCAGTATTACGCATATGTATCGACTTTTTGCACATCTGCCTTCTGCTATTGCGCATTCAAACCAATAAGTTTTTCTGGTCTTGTGTCAATGGCAAACCAATTAGAATATATCAGTCAAAAACTTCAATATGTGCAATTGCAAATAAACTCAGATCCCTCACCCCAAGATTGTGTAGCAATTTCTCAACAAATGCAAGTCTTACAATAGGAAATGGCAATCTTGCAAGTTGAGTGTGCCAATACTAGCTATGCCTCACCCCAAAATCGTATATCCTTTTCCCATACTCGTGACAAGGCAAGCACCACCTTAAGTTAGAAATCATATACCACCCCACCTGCTAGTCCTCCTTCACCACCTTCTAAGACACATATTCTAAAACATACCAGTTCTACACCAACACCACCATCTAGTTCCTCAAACTCTAAATGGATAACCAAAAAAGAATCAGATGAGTGGTGGGAAAGAGTTTTTCCAAATTTATACAACCAGAGAAAAGCTAGAGAGAAAGCTAAATCCCCTCATTCACCTATCCATACGCCAACCAATGATGTGATCCAAGGGCTACTAGCAAAGAGTCAACCATGTCCCCAAATTCTGGTCCTTGACTTTACCAAAGATTCTTCCAATCCCATGTCAAATCCTACAACACCTTCATGTCATCTGCAAACCCTTGAGCTTATCAAAGAACCTCCTACCATGAACCAAAGTCAAAGTCCATTGCACATCCATGTTGTCAACCAATAATCTATCTAAGAGCTATCCACTTCCATGCAAGAAGACCAAGAGCTATGTCAAGAGCACACCTTAGAGCATGTGGAAATATCCACCCTTTGTCTAAATCAAGATCAAAACACCTCCATCCAATTTCAAACCATTCATAACCTATATCTCTTTTTTGATCAAGATACTACCTTTGATGAAGAAGCTATCCATGAGCAAGTTGATCCTATACATGAACAAGAGATCAAAGTCCAACCCCTCCATGACCTCTATCCTTTTTGTGATCAGGATATTATCATTGATGATGAACCTATACAAGAGCACCTTAATTCCATCATGATAAATCCTATCTATGATCAAAATCCCATCTATGATGAAGAGCCTATCTTTGATCAAGCAAATCATGATGATCCTCTTAGCCCACTTTATACATTCCATGGTCTTGAGCCTATAATCCCATCTAATCCCATTCATGATCCAACAACTTCTACTTCCTTTGATGAGACACTTGCCTCCCCAGTGTACATGAATGATCAACCCAATAACTTGGACCCTAAAGAGCATAATGATGATCAAGATCCTAGTGATCCTTCACCATCCATTATTGACCAAGTTACAAATCCCTTTCCATATATCCTTGGTCTCACTACCTTCATCCATGAATGTCCTTCCATAGAACACCAACATTCATTATCCTCTATCTCACTTTCTCCATCCAATAAGGAATTTGTGTCTAGTGTTCCACCTATACATAATCACACCGTCCATCGCATACTCCAGAATATGAACTATCAAGGTAAAGGCTTAGGCCTTCATGAACAAGGTATTTTGGAGCCTGTCCATGTCAGTGTTCCTCCACCTTCATATGGCCTTGGATACATACCCCAAGGTGAACAATCTCAAGATGTTGGTACATCCTCAACTCCTCCTAAGTCTACTACTTTCCATCGCAAACCCTATCATATTCCCAAAACATATGTCGCCATTCCACCTCCATCATCATACAATTTTCAAAAGCATGTGACCATACACCTTCCACCATCCAATCTACCTCCGCTACTTCCAACTCCTAATATCCCTCCATACATTCTACCTCCGTACATTCTACTTCCAACTCCCAATCGTGGCCAACAAATGCACATGTTTCCTAAACAACGAGCCACCAACAACCTCACTTCCGCCATCCCTGGGGGATTCGAAAGCACAAATCTAGATGCCTTTACCTCTCAAGTAAAAAGTCCTAAGAGTCCTCATGACCTAGGATACAAAAGCCAAGAATAAAAAAAACATCCTTCTCAAGAGCTGTATACACCCACAGACATGTGTACCAAACTGAAAAAGGTGTGGGTCCACATCCAACAAATGATTACTCCAAAAGCTATACAAATGCCACATATACCCAAGCCCATACCTTCACAAGTAAAATCTAAAAGCAAAATGGTTTGGGTACCCTACCAAAAAGCCCTCAAGATACATGAGGCATCTACCTCTCAAGAATCTCAACCATCCACTTTCTCCCATTTCATCCTAAAGTCTCAAATTCTTCCATCCCCTATGGAAAACAAAAATTAGAAAAATACTCAGCCCATGTGGATCCCTACATACCTAAGTCATTCATCCACAAGCAAAAGCCTATGTTGCTTCCTAAACTACTTTCATGTCACCAGCTTCAGTGTTTATCATGGTATGTGCAACTGTTGGTCATGATTCCCTTCCATCCCACAAACATTTTTTTCATATACCTCCATCCCACATATCTTCCTCATCCTATTCCTATGGTCCATGCTTTTGCATAAGCCCTCCTACCGTATTCTGCATCATCATCCACTATCTACCTACTTCATCTCATTTTAATGTAATCCCCTACCAACATCTTTGAGCACACTAGACCTGGTCCATTAGACAACATCTATCTAGTGGGACTATCACCTTTCAGGGAGCTAGATGCTTGAGTTTGTCTTTTCCATATCCACCTTCTCCTATCCAAGTTTTTCAAGAAAAAAAAAGTACAGAAAAATCCCTTCATCCAATGGTGAAAACTTGGCAAACAGGCACCTTGGATAAGTACCATGATGAAAACCTGGAAAACAGGTGTCATGTGTAAGTTGATCTTCTATGCCACCTATACTTGGGGGCACCTTGTCTCATCGGCATTTCACTTTTCTCCTAGCAGTTTCCTTCCATACCATTTCCTATCATATCCTTCTGTCCATTACATACCTATCTTGTCATGTCCATCCATCCTAAATCTTCCTTTCCTCTATTTTGATCTTGATAAAGATTGGGGGCACAATGTTGACAAATGTTTTAGATGTCTCTTGACATACCTTATCCCTCCAAACCATGAAAATCCTTCGATATCCTCTCATCCTCCTATCGTCATAAGCATTGCCATGAAAAATCCTAAATATTCTACCTACAATGGGGCACATTATTCTTATGTGACATAGTCCTTGGAGATCACATCTTGGATTCCTTCTATCCACTATTGCCCATCCCCATACATACCCATTTCATTCATTATCATCTGTGCATCTACCTATATGTGGTGTTTCCTTGTCATCAGTATCATCCGTTCCATATTTGATCCGTGTCTGTTCCATATCATGTCTCATCCAATCCATATCTCAGTATCATAGGTTTCACCCTGAACTATGTTGCCTCTGCGTCATCACGTAGGCAAGGCCATTATCAATGCACCCCTGAGGTTCCACTTTCCCATCCGTCTCATGTCTAGTCCTTCTACCAATCTGAGTTTGTCCCATTTTCTACGTCTTTCTATCGCCTAGGTCTTAGCTCCATCAGGGTTTATCCTGAACTACATTGCCTTTGCGTCATCATGTAGGCAAGGCCATTATCAATGTGCCCCCGAGGCTCCACTACCCATCCATTCCCTACCTTATTGCCTATCCTCCAGTCCATCCACGTCCACACCTTTCACCAGGCAAGGCACGCGCAGCAAAGCCCGCTTCCAAACAAAAGTCTTGATGTAAAACATCAACCTGTCCTAAACAAAGCAGCGCACCATACCAAAACACTCAAGCTAATTCTATATCAATTATGGCAAAAAGACACATCTAATGCAAAGAATGTTTTGTGAACAGGTTAACTTATAGGGTCTTGGATGCTTGTCATTATGTCTTCCTATGCTACTCGAGGATGCCAAAAGCTAGAGATGCTATGATGGGGGCATAATCATTTTCTTTGTTTGCTGCTTGTGGATTAAACTTTAATAATGTGATGACTTTTGTCTAATGACATGATCAGCAAAAGATCATCGAGGACTCCGAGGTCTAAACATAAAAAAGGGCAATCCTTGTCTGTTGAAATGCAAGAAGTACTCAGGTCATCTAGATTCAAGTTTGACTAGATGCTTGTATCAACTTGCTATATCAAAATCCATGTAAGTAATACTCAGGTCATCTCAGTTTAATTATACCTAGATGCTTGTATTTTCTTACAACATAATAAAGCCCAATGATTAAATAAGCTCTTCAAAATACTTGCTATATCAAGATGACAAATATCCATATCCATACTGTATCCAATTGCAATCCATATTCGTATCCATAATGTATCCAATTGCATCTCATATCCATATCCATATCCAAATACAATTCTCCATATCCCATACAATAAAATTCTATGCAGAGTATCAATGTTTGCAAAAGCTTGTGGTTCCTTCTATCGAGTCATTTCTTCTATTGATCAAATTTCTATTTGTCTTCATATCTCTCATCAACAGTTCTAGCTGTCAGTCCTGAGCAGCGATCCACATGCAAGTCTATCCTTAATCCATACCAATCGAGTCAAGTCAATCTTGTCAAAATTATCCAATCACAATCAGTGGTCTTGATCCTAATCTTGTCATAAACCATATTAATCAGTCATAACTATCCTTCATGTTGCTCTAGGGATATATCGTTCCCCACCATGACAACACTATCATATATTGTTATCATATCAAATGTCTTAGACAGGATGTTGCATTGTTGAAACCAGACTTGGAGTCTTATACGACATGTTTCATTCCTGACACCAGACATCATTGATCTATATCATTGGTTTACCGCTTGACCGGGGTAATACCTTGCCTGTTCTTGTATCATTTGTGCATGCTGGCTTACTTGCTTGCGTGGGTCATCATTTTATCTTGCATCACATATCATTCATCATCTTTCTTCTGTATCCAACCATTTCTTCTCATGTTCCTCCTCCTCTTCATGTGAGATTGTCCGTCTCGTATCTTTCTACCATCTCCCCGTCCAATCTCCCGAGGGGGCATCCTGTCGTTAAACTTGTACCATGGGCAAACTGGGGCATGTATCACTGTCGAAATTTCTTATTCTTTGAAACAACATGATAAAACACATTGCATCAAAGAGGGGCAAAATGTATACACCTAAAATTGACATGACTCTGCTTAAATAAATATTTTAAATATTCATTTCATCATTCTTATACTTCTATCAATAAATAAATAAATTTATTTATTTATGTGGTTCACTTCCTCTCATTTAATTAAATAAACACATTTATTTAATTAATTAATTAAAATCACTTCCACCAACTTCATTCTTCTAAAATAATTAAATAATTTTAATTATTTAATTAAAATCTCTTATTCTTCCAAATTTAAATAAAATACAAATTTTATTTAAATAAAATAAAAAATCCTCACAAAAATAAAATATATTTTATTTATTCCTCTCAATTATCTGTAAAATAATTAAATAAATTCATTTATTTAATTATGCTTTCTATCTCTTCGAAAAATCATTCTTATCTTCCAAAAATAACCTTCCTCTTGTCACACAAAAGCAAAACTCTGAGTTACAAAACCAAAATTAGTTTTAAAGCATCTTTAAAGCAAATCTTCTCTTAAATTTAAAAAATAAATTCTAATTTAAGAAAATCAAATCTTATCCTCATCAAGAGAGGAGTTAACTCAACTAAGCTACTTTTGGAATGACATGTGTCCTTCTTCTATTGGATGCATGTTCCTCAACAATCCTCCTCCATTGATTCCTTCTTTTTTTCTTAACCATTGATCTTCCCTCACTCTCTTCTATAAATACAACCTTCTTCTCTTCATTTCATATCTAGATTTTGTGTAAACTTATGCTGCAGAGATATCAGCGTGCCTTTGGCACCCCTACTCCCATTTAAGCATTCTTATTCATACTCCATTTCTGTAATACAAAAGTATTACAGCCATTCTTCCTTTGTCATCTTCAACAAGCAAGCAAGCAACTAGCTTCCGAGGGCTTCACAATCAAGATCAAAGAAAGATAGGCGAACTACGAAAGGCGAAAGGTAAATGAACAAGGTATCATTTGTTATTTATTTGTTAACCTTCTTTTATCTTCATATTCTATAGATGTTTGGGTTTTTTTTTATAATCTTATTGATTAACCTGTTTTCCCCCTCACAGTATCTATATCAATCTATCTATTTATATTGATCTATTACAAATATTACATATTTATAATCGAAGATCTAACCCTAGATTATCTATAACAACTGAATCCCAATGGCCCAATAGAACTGAAGATAACTAGAAGTCTCGAGCAGTTACGATCCTTCAAATCTGCAACAGTCTTTTCCTTCCTGCAAGCTCATTGGCTGGGGCAAAATATATGTGGCACAACTCCTTCAATAAGACACAGACACTTGGCAAGACCCACGCACTTGAAACTTGAAACATATTGATAGATTGCAACATCCACAGCAAAACAAGAAACTCCTTTGTTTCTTAGGAATGAATAGGAAAATGACACTTGTCACATGCTGCAACATTCAGAAACATATATGTGTCTTCCTCCGCAAAACCCACAAAACTGTGTCTTTATATTCAGGTGAACTTTGCTATTGACAACTGTCGCAACCTGCATCAGTTTGGAAACAAACATATTAATGATGGGACCCACAGCCTCAGTGCTCACTAGCCTTCAAAGGGAAAAAAGCTAGGACAGGTGGCTTCTTCTGTGCGATCGCTATCTAATACGTGGCAGCACCCGCATTTCTACTAGAAACATTATAAAGCATTTGAAACTCCCATAGAAGCTGACACTTGGCACGATCCACATCACTTTAAAAACTTTAATCTTCTCACCGAAAAGGGTCATAAACAAAACTACTCCCCTTCCGCATACACCACGTGGCATTCTCCGCGCTCTTAAAACTGAAACAGACTGTGGCCCACCATTTTCTATTCAAACAATAACATGATATGGAAAGCAACACGCGGCAACCTCCATGTCACTTAAAAGGGACACATGGCACACTCCGCACAAAACTTGAAACTTTTAGGGGCTGCCTCCACTTATGACACATGGTGACCTCCGCAGCAAAGTTGAAACTTGAAATACTAAAACAATTTGCTACATGGCATGCTCCACACAAAAGTTATAATTAGAAACAAATACTGTGGCTTTAACTGGGGCTTAGCACTTGGTGACTTCTGCATTAAGCATAAGAAACCCACGTAGCAAGATTTGAAACTCCCATAGAAACTAAAAGAAACCCGCGGAGCTACTACAACTAGAAACAAAATGTAGAGTCTTTGACGCTCTACACATGCTATAAAATGAGACACAAATCAAATGAATGCAGAAGCTTGGTAAGAAATAACTTTTAAAATAAAAGGAACAGTCAATCATTCAATGGAAAGTGTTTTGCATGCAATAGATTTGGACATATGGCTAATCAATGCAGATCAAATTCAATCAATGAAAGGAATCAAGGTCAAGGGAATGTGGTGTGCATCAAATGCAACAAATTTGGACATATTGCAAGGTTTTGCAGAAGCAGGAATGAGAAGAGAAATCACTATTTTGAAGAAAGGAAAATAGAGCAGAGAAATGACAAGGGAAAAGAGAAAGTTGATCTGGTTGAAGCCAAGAAAGAAATGTACAAGGTATGGATCAAGAAAGGAGTAATTGAATTCAATGATCAATCCGCACCAGTTTTTGGTGTAGATACTTTCTCTAGGAAGTAAATTGAGAACTCTGGCTCAGGGGGAGCAATATAGAAAATCCAAATCCCCCAGCCAGAAAGTAGATGCCAAAATTTGGAATGAAGGCGTATGATGAAATCTGATGCGACACAACTCTTAGAAGAAAAATTGGAAGAAAAAGTGTCAATGCAACTTATTGGGGAGAAATTCTAATTGACTGTGTTCTATAGTGAAGGGTTTTAACAACTTTTTGAATGAGCATTTAATGACAACTAGGTCAAGCCGCACGGAGGATAAAAAGGAACCTGTTTGTTTTCTAAATCACTTTGCATTTGGTGCAACAGTGTGGATGTTCTCCTTTTGACCGAGGATAAATGATTCTACTTGGTCATGCACATTTATAAGCCCCTGGAAGGTTGTATTTGTAGTAGTTCTAAATCAAGCAAGGACTATGGTAGATCTTGAGAATTTACTGCTGGAGGTAGCTGGTTAAACTAACACCCATGATGGAAATCATAGGAATCGATCTCCAACAAAGAGGAAGCAATCTAATTCCTTTTTAGATGATAGCAGTAATTCCAATTCTGATAGAAATGCATCTAAGTCAAGGATACCTTTGAAGAAGAGATTTGATTCTAGTGAAATAGATAATGATGATGTGGGCTAGAGAGATGATTCAGACAGTGATGGTTGATCATTTGGGAGTGATTTGTACAAAGATGATGAAGATAGGGAGTGACTTTGAAAGATGTTTGAACTAGACAGGGAGATGATTTTGGCAGAGAGAGCAAAAGCGAGAGATAAATTTTGGTGTGGAAGAAGGCCAGGAATCAAAAGGAAAAGATGTAGAGCCACCATCTTCACAGATGCACTCTTTTGTGAAATTTTCCAAGACAATGAAAGAAAATGCCTTAAATGAATTAGGTGTAAGGAGACAAAAGGCGTAGCATTCAGATGTGTAGAGAAAGCAAATAAACACTATTGGGTCATCTTGAGGACAGGATTCTTCACCTGGCAGATGAAAGTCCCATGCTAGTTCTAGTGTTAGTTCCATCATCCTCAAATAATAGGGATCAGAGCCCAAACAATCATGGAGATCCAAAAGATAGTCATGAAGGAGGCACAAATTCTAATAATCCTTCCTTTGAAGATATTAAGAGTATAACAATCTAGAGACCAAAGATTGCCAAGTGATTCATGAAGCCATTCTTTGAAAAAAATCATTGTGGGATGTTTTGTGAAAATTGGGATTGGTATGTCAAGGTTAGGACAATGTATTTACTGTCTTTGCATGGTCATAAATGTAGATGCAACAAATGCTAACAAGAATTACAAATTTGAGAATAGGATTATCCACAAGTATTTGGATTGTGTTTGAGGCAGTGATGATAGTGCAACCAAATGGTAGATGGAGAGGGTGACTAATTTGCTGCCTCTTGAGAAAGAATTTAAGGAATGAGAATGCAAAATAGAATGCACTAAGGACTAAATTTTAGGTCTAGAGTTTATGTGGAAGAGAAGAAAAATGCACTAAAGGAAATAAATAATTTTGTCTATTCTGCAGAAACTGTAAGGCATTTGCTGCAGGAGAAGAAGATGGTTTCTACAAGGCCATCAAATCTAGTTGCTGAGAAGGATAGGTTGAGGAAGGAGAAAGAGCTGGCAGAGAACAAACATGATTATTTAGAAGTAGACAAGATCAAAACAAGGTTGAAAGACTTAGAAGTCCTTTCACTTTAGAGAAAAAGAAAGGATGCAAAAGCCATAATGCTTGTAGAGATGAATAAGAAAAACAAATCTGAAAATTTTAAGAATGCTTCAATAATCAAGCCTGCTAACTTTAATCTCAAAGCAAGTGAGGCTGGGTATGATCCTTTCTCTCATCACTAGACTAGATCACAAATTATTACAGTGCAAAGAGTGGTGCTACAGAAGAAAACACAAAGGAAAAATAGGTAGAACTAAAATGGATCTGTCTCCTGAGTATCAAGATGAGAATGTAGAAGATATGGAACAGTTAAGGAGAACAAAACATAGAATAACAAGAAAATATGGACATAAATCCTCTAGAACAAAATTGAGAAGAAATATTAGAGAGAGCAAGAGACACTGCAGATGTCTTAGTTGGTGCTAGAATGGAACAAGCTATAGATGAGTCCGAACTTCTTCAAGGACCTGGCTGAACTAGGACAAGGTTCGGAATTGTCCAAGACTATGGCAGATTAAGCACTTAAATCAGAGACCATTGAGTCTGAACCTGCAAAGGCAGAAAATACCGCCAGATGAAGCTGACACTAAACCCAAAGGAACTAGGGAATCTGTAGCAGTAAAGAAGGAAAAAGAAAAAAAAAAGAAGCCAACAGTAGCAGTTTTTAAAGAGAAGGGCAGATACCAAAGAAGAAAAACCCAAGGAGATTAAAAGGAAACGTCTTAGGCAAAAAGGTCCCAAAACTCATGAGAGAAATATAGGAAAGGTTAACAAGATTGAAAGAAGAGGAGGAGAAAATGAAGCTTCAAAGGAACAAGGTAGAAGGAAAATCATCAACCAGTAAGCAGAAGGAAGAAGCTCACATGGATGTGAAGCAAGAGAATATGGAAACCAAAAAGGAGGTGGAAGATGATTGGGAAGCTAAATGTTGGAATAAAAAAGAGAAGTTCAGAAAAGAGATTGAATCAAAACAGAAAAGTGCAAGTATGTGCCTTTTGCCATTGATGTCAAAGGGGGAGAAGTAGATCAATGAAAAATGGATAATCATTTCAGGGGGAGTAGGAAAATAAAGTATGTACAGTAAGGGGGAGTAGTCAATAATTTTTCACTAAGTGTTGCCATCAATGCCAAAGGGGGAGATTGTTGGAAAGAGACACTACTCTGGTATGGACTTGTATGTTGTCATTGATGGAAACAAGGATCAGAGAACCTATCTCCATGATAGGAAGAGATATCTCTAGAAGAACATGTTGGATTCCAGGTCCGGTTGATAGAAAATGGCTAAGTATGGAAGGTATTCTAAGTGGAAGATAGTAAGTCAGCCTTCAATAGGGTTTAACAACCCTCAGGGTTTAATAGCCCTTATTGTAATCTAGTTGGGTTTAGGGTTGAGGCAGTGAGATTGCTAGACCTAGTTGTACTTCATGGAAGTAAGCTAGCATGTTCTAGGCATGTGGAGTGATCAAGCCTGAACATCATGTTTATAAAGATTGCAATATATCTATTTGAGAGCTAATCCTCTCAGTGGTTTTTCCTTTTTTGGGTTTTCCACGTAAAATCTTGGTGTTATGTGTCATGCTTTTGTGGATGTTGTTCAGTTGTATATTTTGCTTCTATTTGATTATTCTTTTGAAATGGTTAAAAGTAAAAGTGCAAGAAAAGATTTATAGAACACTGATTCACCCCCCCTCTTAGTCTTCCTGACATTCAACAATTGTATCAATTATAGTGATAAAAATTCCCTTTTAACTTAGGTAATTGGTAATTTTAGGGCAAATTAATGGCATTCAAAGGATTTGACGGCTTCTTTTAGCAAGATTGCATAGGATTACTACAAGTCTCCATTGGCATGCTTTCGAATTTAAACTCCAATGACCACCTTTTAGCATTAAACACAAAAGCATGCATATGGGAAGAGAATATCCTACAAGGGAATATTCGAGGGATATCTAGATGTGGATATCTAGATGTCATCATTAGGTCCCAGGTTAACCTCTATTGATGAAGGAATTATTATCAGGTTAAGGTGAGGATCCAATGAGCGTAGTATCCATACTATCACAAGGTTCAGATGATATCAACGAGAAAAAGAAAGCCTTTCATCGTGGTAAAATAAGGTGATGTCCCCAAGATGGGATATAAGGATAAGATCCAGTATATTAAGAATGTGAAGTATCCTCATGGCTTAATGTCCTGATGACATAAGCACATGGTGTCATTTATATTACATGTGGATGTCTATCTAGACATGTGTTATCATGTCATTGGTTGTGTGAGGTATGGATACTTGAGGGATTGGGATATTAAAATATGAAATATCCATGTGGTTCATATATCCGGATGATGTCAATAGGCAATGGCTCCCACTTTCTACAATAATGGGATGACATAATCAATATGTTGATCTTAAGATAAGATCAGGACAATAGAGGAATGAAATATCCTCTTGGCTAAATGTCTTAATGATGTGAGCATGCATGCCTTCTCTATATTGTGTCGAGGTAGAGTATGTCATTAGGATATGGATACTAAAATGACCCAGATACTAAGTTAAGATCTGGCTGCTATAAAATATCTTGATGACGCAAGCATGTTCATTATTCTTCATTAGGCTAAGATGAAGTGATGACATCTGGATTGAGAGCTAAAAGTGATCAAAATATTATGTAATATCCATCCACCATGATGTTCGCGGGACTGGGTGACTTAACTTTGACTTTCTGATACTAGTGGAGGTCAGGATATTGTGTAATATATGGGATGTTATGTAATATCCTAACGTTTGACGTTTAACTAGCTAAATTTTTCAAATTTAATGTCTAGATACTATGAAATGACAGGATATTAAGCTAATATCCTGATAACTTATATAAATATCCTGACAACCCGTTGACCAAACATTGACCGACTATAACTTTCTTGATTTAGCAAATTTTAAGGTGCTTCAAAAATCAAACCTACTGGGAATTTTATTCTCTTTTACATGGCATGATTAATGATAACAAATTCTAATTTTGAAATTTGAGCAAGATCTTGAGGTCAAAATATGCATAGGACAACATGTTGATATGCATCTAAGGTTAAATTTTACCACACTACCCAAAAGCAAGGGAACAAGCAAGCAAAAAGTTGGGCCCCCTATTTTGTTGAGGAAAAATGGGGTGTGTTGTGTAACCACAATAATATCTCTTAGCACTTTTGAAAATTCATTGAAGCAATCACGTATCCTTCCATCCATCAAGCTTATCAAGGTTATGCTTTTGTATTTGAGCAATCCAGACTCACAAATACACCAAGGAATTACATGCAATGGGTAACATTTATTGTTTCATGCTTTTGTATTATCTATGTTATATCATTATTGGTTTCTTAAAGGTTATGATGGATTTTGGTAGTTAATCTTTATTGTATTGATGTCCTATAGAATTCTAGATTTCCCCATACACACAATGAATTCTCATTGGATAAAAGAAATAGGATCTAAGAGCTCCTCCATGACTCTGACAACCACTATAGAAGATTATCCATCACCTAAATGATGAATCCACATCGTTTCCAAAGCTCCCACTGAACTGTGATACTGAGCTACACATAGCATTATGATAAACATCAAACCATCAATATCAAAATCTCCCACTAAATCATGTAACCAAGCTATCCATGACTTCGTGATAATCATCTTTTAAATGAAGATGATGCATGGCCCCAACACAATCAAGGAATCCCATTGTACCATCAACAACTCCCAAAAGGTTAAGTAAACTATGATCTCCAAACCAAGTAGATAAACTTTTATGGAGTAAAATGTGTACAGTAGCATTTTACACCTAGTTTAGCACCTAGTTGGACCTAAAATGTTACCTTTGTTAATCAGGACCTATTTTAACACCTTTTTGAGCACAAAATGATAAATCTCAATCCCGATGAATAAACCTAGCATACTAAACTTAGGACTAACCTAAGCCCATGACATTTGACACTCCTCAGAGTTGGTGGGGCTAGAGGACTAGGGCACCAAGAGCCCTTGTCCCATATGGGTTCTTTAGCCCCTCTCTTGTGGTGTCAACTTAGAACATCTCCCTAGTTTGTACATGTTGGCCCCATTTGGTTTTATTCATTATTTGTGAGCAAGAATGCGTATATAAAGGAGTTTTATAATTCATTTTACACGAAGATGGCTAATGTGAAATTAGATTTTGCTCACATGTTTTGATCTTCTATGCTAAAGTTCTCTTCATACTTGGAATTGCTAGATCTATTAGTGGATGTTGTGAAGTTTGTGTAACATTGGAAAATATCCCCTTGGGGGCTTTTCCCTCATAAGGTTTATCTCTTGGGTCTTTTATCTGCATTTAGGACATCTTACATCATATTTTGACATCCCAATGAAATGATCCCTAAGTTTCATGACAAATGGGACCTAGGGGGATCCCTTGAACCTAACCTTAACCAAAATAGGGGGGAGGACTTGGGCCCCCACACCCTAGTCTTGCCCTATTTTGGGTCAGTACCAAATTTTGGGTGTCATCTTGTGACCATTATTTAGGTCCTATGCTGACACGGTAAGTTTGAATTATGAAATTCTTGGTGGGAGTGTTTTTAGTTGCATATATAAGCATGTTTAGGCATTCATTTGTAAACTAGATTACAACTAGATGATCATTAGATGGCAATTTAGATTCTCAAGCTTATGTAAAAGTGATTCAAGGCATTCATTATGTAGCAAGAGTATATTTGTGTTGTTTATGTGTTTGTATTTGTAGATTTGAGAAATCATCTCCTCATGGCATGACGAGCTTCTTCCTTCCATGAGATCTTCACTACAAGGTGACATCATTTGTATTTTATGCATTTATCATTTGGTTTTTGCCTCTGCCTCCTAAGGGCATGCACTCTCTATCTGACAACGGTGTTCAGAAGACTTGAATGTCTCTCCGGGGCTTGATTGAGGCAAGCCTCTAAACACCACAATCCCCTCCCAAAGTTTCTATGATTGCAGGTTACAGGTTGAAGATATAGAAAAAGTGGATTTGTAGGAGGATATTGTAGAGTGTCAAATTTGTAGATTAGAGTTGAAAATAGCACCCTGGTCTTGGCTACCTGCTCTTTAGTCCTCCAAATTCTGTGATGGGCAAATCTCTGATGCAATAGGAACAGGTTGCAGATCAAGCTTCTAGATCCCGACAAAAACCTAGGCATTGGACTTGGGCATCCACTCATTTGTCCCCGACTGTTCCACTTCCCAAACTTTGAAAATAGGTGCTCATTTATCTATCATTTTATATCTTCCTTTCGTAACGTTTTCAGTAATTTGTCTGTTTGCTTCTATAATTGTGTAATTAGGGTGTTAAGGTATAATTAAACATAATTGAGCATAATTAGTAATCAAATCTCACAAATCCAAGTTTCCCTGCATCTCATAGTGATCAAGGGCCTGATAGTGCTTTACCACTCAACCCAAGGTCCCTGAATGGAATTGGTGAAAGGAGGATAGACATCAAACTAATCAAACACCCATTATTCTTTAAACCCCTTTAACCTACATTACATTTTGGTGAACCCATGTTATTGGAATTGTTCACACCTTACTAAGTATTTTTCTTTAGATTTGCATTAATATCATTCATCTTATTGCATTGGAAAACATACAAAAAAATTAAAAAATTTGAAAAATTTGAAAAAAAATTACATTCTAGGGTTTCTATTTGGCATCAATTAAATTTGAATTTAATCAAATTTCTATTTTTTACATTAGATCTAAGTTAAATTGGAAAAAATTAAAAAATTCAATAGCTTGCATTGCATTTTCATCATAAAATTGCTAGGGTTTTGTTGAAAATTGTGAATTTTACATATAACCTAGTAATTCCAAAAACTAGGGTTTGTAGGTGAAATCTTGTTTCATATTTTTCTACTAATCTTAGGAACTCATTCAAATTTGGATTTCACTGTAGTGTTGCATTTTAGTGTAAATTTGAATTTAGATCTCAAAAATTTGTATTTGTACATAGAAAATTTCAACAAAAACTAGCATTTTTCATTAGATTTGCACTTGCATTTTGCATCTTAGGGTTTGGAAATCATTTTCAGATCTGGGAACTTATTTTCATCATAAATCAAATTGCAAGACATTCATATAGCATTTTGCATTAAGATCTCAAACCTAGGACTTGAAAAACATTGATTTTCACTAGATTTGACCTTATTGACTCTCTAGATTTGCACTATAGGCGTGTTGTAAAGAATATTTTTGCATTAAGTTGCTGTTATTGGGGTTACTTGCCTCTTGTATTGAAAATTTGGTGAAAAATTGCACATTTTTTCTATATTTACCCTAGGATTTGACCTAGTTTGCACTCCAAGCATGTTGTAAAAGATTCTATGTTTGTAGGTGACTGATATCATTGCTATTATTTGCTGCACCTCATAAAATTCCTTACAACACCTCTTTCATAGGTCTTGGGATTGAAAAATCATGAAAAATTACATATTTTAGAGCATTTTCACTAGGCTTTCACTTATCATCATCTTATATTTGCATCAAAAGTGTGATGTAAAGGATCTTATTGTTGTATTAAACTAATATAAGACATATTATTTTCTACCCTTGATCAAAATCCTTACAACACCTTTTCTTTCATATATTTGCATTAAAAAATGTACCAAAAAAATCAAGCATTTTAGGTCATTTTTGCATATAGTTTTGCACTTGTCTTTTGCATATTGTTGGAAAACTTTAAAATCTGATATTGCATTGATTTGAAAACTTAAACACATGGCTTCTAACTGCAACAACAACAATAGGTTCCCTCCTAGGCCTTACTTGAAAAGAAAGGTCCCCGAACCCAAAATTGTGTTTACACCTAATGATAGAACAACTAGAGATACTGAAGGACCTCTTTACATCACTGTGAAAATAATGGGAAACCCTATGGATGGAACCCTCATTGATCCTAATTACATGACTAATATAGCTATCGAAGAGTTCCTCTTTGCACATCAATTAATGCAAGGATCTTATGACCCTTTGGACATGATTAAAACGCATAAGGGAACCTTTATAAACACTTCTAGGAAGATATCATTATTGGTAACAGTATTTGAGAAACATGTAGAACAATGGTTTGATGTTGTCCCCGTTTCTGACCTTTTTCACATTAAATTGGGACACCCTTGGTTAAAGGCTAGGTGAAAGCGCAAAAATGAGTATAGATTTCACGGAAGTCTCCCATGGATGAAAAATGCCACTTGGAATGGGTACCCATTTTGAAAAAAATGGGTACCCATTTAGGATCGGGCTCTTGAAGCAAAACGGGTACTCGTTTTAAAAAAAAATAGCCATATGCATATAAAAACAATTTTTTTTTTTTTGAAAACGGGTACCCATTTTCAAATGGCTACCCGTTTGAAATGGGTACCCATTTTCAAAAAGTTTTTTTTTAAAAAAAAATGCATATTGCTAATTTTTTTATATTTTCGAAACGGGTACCCGTTATTTTTAAAATGGGTACCCATTTCTAAAATTTTGAAATTTTAAACCCACCAATTTGCATTGGTTTTAGGCTTGGAAACCCAAGCCTTAACTTTGGACTTGCAACTAGGAGACCATGAAAATAACAAGAGAAAAAACTAGTTTCACCACTATGGCTGACGACTTTTTTTTCAGAATATTTTAACAAAATTAAAACCCATTATAGATCTCAAAGTCTAGTTTTCGAATATGTATTTTTTTTTCTATTGAACATAATTTTCTATTTATTATTTATTTTTCAAACAAACTAACTCATAAACTTGAAATAACATAGGTTACTATTTTTTTAATAACTTTTGATTTTCAAAGTTTCTTAGAAAAAAAATTATGTCTGACCAAACTAGACATTATTCTCTACATGATGAAAAAAAAATTTAGTGAATTTATTAGTTTAGCTCAAATTATGTTGGCTGTACACGAGGGGTTTTAAAAAAACACTAATTAGGGCCATTAAAAAATTAATAAAAAAAATATTTATCAAAAAATTACAAAAAAATATCCTGACCAAAATTTGATATCCTGAGAATCTTTCCACAAAAGGAATTATAAAATACATTAATTTAGGTCAAATTATGTTGGTCGTACACATGCATACTTTTGCAAAAAATAGGGGACTTTTAAAAAGCTACTTTTTGTACACCAATAAAAACCAACTTGCATCATCTGGGTATTAGAAAAAATTACATATTTGAAAACTAGAAACACAATTCTACATTTATTATTTTTACATCATCTTAATATTTTATGTGCAAGTGCTTCAAATTGTCAGTCAAGTATGAAAAAATTTAAAAATAGTAAAAACACTTCCGCTTTTTGGCCAAAAAATGAACTCATCTTCTTGCACTTACCCTATGAAAGTTGTCCCTTCAACAATTCATAATTGTCAAAAATTTCCTTTTGATGGATATGTGATTACTATCCCTCGCAATAAGTATAAACCTTTGGTTGTAAGAAATCATTGTACACTGGATTACTTTTGGGACAAATCTAAAAAGAAACCAGAGCCATGAACAAACTTTAACTTCTTGAGCTATAGAAATTACAAAGCAAAGTTATTACATCAAATGGCCGGTCCTTCTATGCAAGAAATAACAAAAGACAAGAAACATGCATTTGAAGAGAACCCTAGACCAAAAGGGTAAGGTCCCTATGCTGAGGTTCCTCCCCCGCCATCCTTACAAGGATTGGGAGGTAATTGTCGACAACAAAGCATTCCACCTAGACAAATGAGATTTGATCCTGGTGCTTCCTCTACTAAAACACAAAAACACATGAAAGAGAAAAGCCCTATCTTACAAGAGATAAGTGGTAAGAGAAAGAGAAATAGAAAATCAAGAGAAAGAAGGAGAAGAAGACAAGCCTATGCCATACACCTTGCATCTCAAAAAGAAAACATTGAACCAAACAAAGATGATCCTAATTGGGCTATAGCGAAGAAACCTAATGTCTCAAGTTATTGCTTGGAACCTCATTCATTCGTCAGTTTGTTCATAGCAATTACATGTTCATCATTCATCATTCATCGGCAAGGCTTGAACTTCACTTGTTAGGTTTAATGGTTCAACCGGTTCAACTGATGTGATATGTCTATTGGCATAAGATTGGCCATCGGCTGCTTTTACTCTGATGAAGGCTTGAACTTCGCTTGTCAGGTTCAATGGTTCAACAGGTTCAACTGATGTGATATGTCTATCGGCATAAGGTTGGCCATCGGTTGCTATTACTCTGATGAAGGGTTAAACTTTGCTCGTCAGGTTCAATGGTTCAACAGGTTCAACCGATGTGATATGTCTATTGGCATAAGGTTGGCCATCAGCTGAGCCTGTGGTAGGTACTTGACAGTCTTCTGTTACTCCAATGAAGGATGAAGGCTTCGACATCGATGGGACAAGGAACCATTGGTGTGGATGGTGGAGTGGTCTCTGATGGCTTGGGCTATTCTGATGAGGCTTAGACTGGCATCATTGACAATAAAATTGCTAACGATAGTCTTACTAAGTGTTCGTGTATGTAAACTGGGATATCAAATATGAACAGTTATGCGACAGTTGGAAGATAGCAATATTGGGTCAGTTGAAATGAATAGTTAAGGTAGAAGTTCAAAATGATTTTGCTCTTGAAGACTATGTTATATATAGATTTGGTGAGGTCGTCTGAGATTGATGATGAGATTCGATCAAATTGTTCATTCTGTAGATGTACAGAGGAAGTGAACTATGTGTATGATTTGAGAATCGATACCTGAACAAGAAGGCTGGGATCTTTATTGTAACCTTTTTAAGCTTACTGTAAATAAAGATTATCTCTCTTGTGGTGGTGGGTTTTTTACCTGAAAGGGTTTTCCCACATACATCTGGTGTTGTTCTCTATTATCTTGTATGTTTATTCTTTATTTTCTAGTGTGTTCCTCTTTGTATTTGAATTAAATGTTACCTGTATGCATTATCCCCTTTGAATTGATATTAGGGAAGCTGTATTCCACACCTGTGCTTTCCTAACAAGTGGTATTAGAGCCTAGCTAGTTGTGTTATCCTTGTTGGTAGGTTGGGTTTTTTGTGTTAGTTTTGTGAGTGGGATTTCTGTAGAGGTCTATTTTGTTAAATAAGATGGCAAGTGCATCAGGAAAAGTAGACATTGAAAAGTTCAATGGCACAAACTTTGAGTTGTGGAAGCTTAAGGTTGAAGATTTGTTGGTCGATAGAGATCTTTGGGTTGCTATGTCTGGGACTAAACCTTCAGGCATGAAGCAAGGAGATTGGGACCTGGTAGATAGGAAAGCCAGAGGACTGATAAGATTAAGTTTAGTGGATTTTGTTCTATTGAACGTCCATGAGGAGAAGACTGCAAACGCTTTGTGGAAGAAGTTGGGAGATATTTATCAGGGCAAGTCCTTGGTGAATAAACTTTTCCTTAGAAAGAAGTTGTACTCTCTGAAGATGGATGAAGGAGCATTTGTAGTAGACCATCTAAACTCATTTAATATGATTGCTACACAGTTGAATTCTGTAGGTGTAAAAATAGAAGAGGAGGACCGTTGTATGCTTCTATTGTCTTCCTTACCTAACTCATGGGATCATCTTGTGATGGCTATTGGAAGTACAACAACCATGTTTAAAACTGAAGAAGTTGTTGCCTCACTGTTATCTGAAGAGATGCGGAGGAAATCTTCTGAGATGGCCAAAGAGGCCCTGTCCATTCAAGGTAGATCAAAGGAAAGAGGTAAAAAGAAAGACAAGAAGTCTAAGTCCAAATAAGAGGGGAGATCAAAATCTCCTGGAAAAAAGTCCAAGGTGAAGTGCTGGAATTGTGGGTAGAAAGGACACATCAGAAAAGACTACAAAGAGGAGAAAAAGAAGAAGAAGAAGAACTTCTCTGACACCGATTCTTCTCAGAGTGATGTCGATGCCTTCATTGATGCCTTGGCAATGCCTGCATCTGAAGATGTATGGTTGGTGGATTCAGGAGCATCTTTTCATATGACATCTCACAGAGAATGGTTCACTAAATATGAACCATATGCTGGTGGGAAGGTGTTCCTGGCAAGTGATTCGACACTAGAAATTGTTGGCCGAGGAAGAGTCAGAATCCAGTTCCTGGATGGCAAAACAAAGGGAATGAATGGAGTATTACACATACCAGGTCTGGCTCAAAATTTACTTTATGTTAGTAAGCTTAATGATGTTGGAGTGCAAGTTACTTTTGTGAATGGTGGTTGTAAGATGACTAGAGGTTCTATTATATTGGTAAAGGGTGAATGCATTGGAACTTTGTATAGGTTAGATGCTAAACTAGTGTGCTGTAATAATGTCTCTGTAAAATTTGAAAAAGCTACTATTGTAACACATGATGCAAACTCTATGGAAGTTAAACTTCTTGTAGAAAAACCAATACTCCGGCATCATAGACTTGGTCACATAGGTGAAAAAGGTTTAAAATTTTTGAAAAACAAAAACTTGGTAGATGGGCTAATTGATTGTAATCTGGAGTTCAATTTCTGTGAACATTGCATATATGGAAAATAGAACCGTGTTTCTTTTTACTCTAGTTCTCATAAATCTTCTGGTGTTCTAGACTATGTACATTCTGATGTTTTTGGCCCAGTTGATGTTCCTTCTCTATCTAAATCAAGATACTATGTATCGTTTATTGATGATTATTTAAGGAGGGCATTTGTATATTTTTTGAAAAATAAATCAGAAGTGTTCAGTCGGTTTAAATAATTTAAAAATCTTGTGGAAAATCATACTAGTAGAAAAATAAAATGTTTGAGAATGGATAACAGTGGTGAATATTGCAATGCAGATTTTGATAAATATTGTATTGATCATGGAATAAAAAGGCATAAGACTACACCTTATACTCCACAACAAAATGAAGTTACTAAAAGGTTGAATCAATCATTGATGGAGAAAGCAAGAAGTATGTTGAGTTATGTTGGTCTTGAACAAAGGTTCTAGGCTGAGGCAGTTGCTATAGCTTGTTACTTGCTAAATCATTCTCCTACTTCGGCATTGGTTGATAAGACACCTATGGAAGCATGGTCTGGAAAGAAGCCCTCTCTAAGACATCTTCATGTCTTTAGCTGTGAGGCATATGCTCATATTCCTGAGGTAAAAGGATCTAAGCTAGATTACAAGGCAGTCAAATGTATCTTTATTGGCTATGGAGTCGGTGTTAAAGCGTACAAGCTTTGGAATCCTAAAACTGAAAAAGTAATTTACAGTAGGAATGTAATTTTCAGAGAGCTGAAACCTTTGGTTATTGATTCTTAGCCGAAGAAGATAGAAGAGAAGAAATAAAAGAGTGTTGTTAATATTCCTTTGACCCCTGTAAAAGAGGAACAACAAGCACCAAGTGTAGATGATTCAGAAGTGAGTTTGAGTAGCTCTGAAGATTCAAATCCAGAGCAAGAACCTAAACCTGCACCTCAGTCGTTGAGGAGGTCTACACGTGAAAGAAGACAACCAGATAGGTATGGATTTTGAGTACTTAATTCAAGTTGTGCCTATGCTTTGCTTACTAATAATGATGAACCTAGGATTGTGAAAGAAGCTATTAGTTTACCTGATTTAGATTCTTGGTTGGAAGCCATGGATAGCGAAATGTCATCATTGGAGAAAAATGGAACCTGGGATCTAGTGCCCTTGCCTGAAGGTAGAAAACCTGTGGGCTATAAGTGGGTATTTAAAAAGAAATATGGTCCAGATGGTAGTATTGAAAGTACAAGGCAAGATTGGTTGCTAAGGGGTATTCTCAAAAGGAAGGTATAGATTATGGAAAAATCTTTTCTCCTGTAGCTAAGCTAACATCCATTAGATTTCTATTGTCACTTGCAGTAGCGTATGACTTTGAAATTGAGCAGATGGATGTGACGACAACATTTCTTCATGGGGACCTTGAAGAAGAAATTTATATGTCCCAGCTAGAGCATTTTGTGGTAAAAGGTAAATAACATCTGGTATGTAAACTTAAAAAGTCTCTTTATGGCTTGAAGCAATCTCCCAGAATGTGGTATCAAAAATTTGATACGTATGTTTTATCTTTGGGATTTGTGAGATTTAAATCTGATCATTGTGTCTATTATAAAATTGATGGTGATTGGATTCTTATAATTGCACTATATGTGGATGCCATGTTATTCATTGGCAATGGCAAGGGGATGATCTCAGATTTAAAATCTTAGTTGTCCTTAAAATTTGAAATGAAGAATCTGGGGGCAGTGAAGTACATTCTAGGAATGGAAATCAAAAGGGACAGATCTAGTAGAAAGCTTTGGCTCAGCTAGAGCAAGTATATTACCAATGATCTTAATATATTTAATATGTCTGATTGCAAACAGTTAGTTGTTCCAGTTTTGTAGGGAACAAAACTATCTGTTGAAGATTGTCCAAAATCTTCGAATGAAATTGATGACATCAAAAAAATGCCTTATGCAAGTGTTGTTGGCAGTTTAATGTATTCAATGGTCTGTACTAGACAAGACATTGCCCAGGTAGTGGGATTTTTGAGCCGATTTATGGCAAATTCAGGCAGATCACATAGGGATGTTGTGAAGAAAGTTATGAGGTATTTGAAGGGAATTTCTGACTATGCTATTTTCTATCATGGAAACTCAATTGGATCTCAGAAATCTATCAACATTTAGGGATATGTTGATTCTGATTGGGTAGGGGACATTGATAGTAGAAGATCCACCAATGGATATGTATTCACATTAAATGGTGGTGCTATCAGTTGGATGAGCAAGCGACAGGCTATAGTTGCTTTGTCCACAACAGAGGCAGAGTACATGGTAGCTACTTGTGCATGCCAAGAAGTCATTTGGTTGAAGAGGTTATGTTTTGATGTTGGTTTTGATGTAGGGTAGATACAAATTCATTGTGACAGTCAAAGTGCTATCTATTTGGTGAAAAATCCTACTTTTCATGCTAGGACAAAACATATTGATGTCCAATATCACTTTGTTCATGATATGGTGGAAGACAAAAAGGTAAAGCTGGAAAAGGTTGATACTTTGGATAATGTTGCAGATGCCTTGACTAAACTAGTGAGCATGGCCAAGTTCAAATGGCGTTCAGATGAAATAGGTCTTCGGGCCCATAATTCTCAGTAATCGTATGGGGATTAAGAGTTAGCAGTAATCTCTTCGACAAGTGGGAGATTGAAGAGACCTAATGTCTCAAGTTACTACTTGGAACCTCATTCATTCGTTGGTTTGTTCATAGTAAGTACATGTTCATCATTCATCGTTCATCTACAAGGCTTGAACTTCGATCGTCAGGTTCAATGGTTCAATAGGTTCAACCGATGTGATATGTCTATTGGCATATGGTTGGCCATCGGCTGCTATTACTGTGATGAAGGCTTGAACTTCACTCGTCAGGTTCAATGGTTCAATAGGTTCAACCGATGTGATGTCTATCGACATAAGGTTGGCCATCGGCTGTTGTTACTCTGATGAAGGCTTGAACTTCACTCGTCAGGTTTAATAGTTCAACAGGTTCAACCGATGTGATATGTCTATCAGCATAAGGTTGGCCATCAGCTGATCCTATGGTAGATACTTTGACGGTCTTCTATTACTCTAATGAAGGATGAAGGCTTGGGAATCGGTGGGACAAGGAACTATTGGTGTGGATGGTGGAGTGGTCTCTAATGGCTTGGGCTATTCCGATGAGGCTTAGACTGGCATCGTCAGCAATAAAATTATTGATAATAGTCTTACTGAGTGTTCGTGTATGTAAACCAGGATATCAAACTCGAACTGGTGAATGTGGAACTAAAGGTCTCACATGAATATGAATAGTTATGCGACGGTTGGAAGATAGTGATGCTAGGTCAGTTGAAACGAACAGTTAGGGCAGAAGTTCAAAATGGTTTTGCTCTTGAAGACTATGTTATATATAGATTTGGTGAGGTCATCTGAGATTGATGATGAGATTTGATCAAATTGTTCATTCTGTAGATGTACATAGGAAGTGAACTGTGTGTATGATTTGAGAATCGATACCTAAGCGAGAAGGCTGGGATCTTTGTTGTAACATTTTAAAGCTTATTGTAAATAAAGATTGTCTCTCTTGTGGTGGTGGGTATTTTACCTGAAAGGGTTTTCCCACGTACATCTGGTGTTGTTCTCTGTTATCTTGTATCTTTATTCTGTATTTTCTAGTGTGTTCATCTTTGTATTTGAATTAAACGTTACCTGTCTGCATTATACCCTTTGAATTGACATTAGGGAAGTTGTATTCCACACCTGTGCTTTCCTTACATATAGTACCTTATGTCCCACTTTCCTCTAAAATCTAGGAGTGGGAGGATGACGATGATTTACTTGATGATGAGACCTAGCATGAAGGCCCTCCAGGTAAGTATCTCTAACCCTTTTATCTCTCATGATGTACTTCCCCTGTGATGTGTTATGTGTTGTTTAGGCCTCCTGGGATGACCCCTAATTCTCTTGTAAGGTCTAGGATACTAGGAGACCACCTCTATTATGACCTTCTTCTATATGTATCATCATTCTTCTATATTGCCTCTCTCTCTATTTTTATTGTTGTGTGTTGTGTCTTACGGACATAGCGTTGCGGTTGGTGAATTGGGGACACCCTCCTACGTGACTATCCCTAAGACACTTGTTTCTCCTCTCTTATTTATTGTTTCCGTTCCTAAGTGTTTCTATCTAGCGGGTAGATGATGAAAAACATTTATACTGATGTGGACCTACTGTCCCTTTAGCAAGAACTAAAAAATTGGACTTAATTCCTAATATGATGATGGGGTTGTAATATATTATCCGATGCTTGGCTAGTAGAAGCACTGTGTTCTTTCTGCATAGTGATTTTGATGATCTTTTATCTCACTTACAAATTATAAGAATACTGCTACTCCATGCACTTTGTTTGTCTTTGAATCTCACCTTGGCGACACTCGGTTCAAAGATTTTCATGATATAGCCCCATGGTTATCCTTGATCTCCAAATTCATAGTATAACCTTGGCTCTTTGTGTGATTAATCATATGCATTGATGTTGTTGTTTATCATGATTATGTGGACACTAACATGTTTCTTGCAGGGATGTGTTTGTGGGAACATTTGGTGATTGTAAAGTACATGTCACCTTCAGGGGGTATGGGCTTTGTGAAAGTCTGTGTTCCCTTGTGTGTTTTCTTCCTACCTTAACGTGCTTGATATTGATGCATGATATCAACCATCTTAAGGTGGGGGCATATATAAGGGAAGATGTTTGTTGTAGATGTTAGCAATGTGCGTGTCCTTAGGTGCAGTTTTAAAGACTAGTGGTGATGAGTCCCTCCTGCACTCTGAGTTTGTTTGCAATCAATCAATCATCTTAAGCCCTCTGTGGAGGCAGTGGTGGTGTACTTCTTGAAGCAGATTGCATCATCCTGTCATTTTCAAAAAGTCCTCATCAGGAGGCAGGGAGCTATTCTATGACTAACTCAACCCTTAAGTGTATCTTTAGTGATTGTTGTGGTGATGCATAATTATCGGTGTGTGTCAGTAATGTGCCTGAGATGGTGATGAGCCTAGAAATAGGAACACTCCATCAATTGTCTTTCGTGTTTTCTCTATGTTTTCAAAGTGTGTATGTTTGGCTTGCTTGCTTTGCTTGGCATGGCTGTTGCCCCATATCCAGTCTAAAGACCAGCGTGATGAGTGCTTCCTACATTTTGGGAGGTTTGGTGTGTCTTGCATGTGTGTTGCCCCACATATGTAGTTTAAAGACTAGCACGATGAGTGCTTCCTACATAATGGGAGGTGTGTTTACTTTCCTATACTTGCATTTACATTTCATATATATGATAAAAAGAAAACAAAAGAAATCATCTATGTCTTCCATGCATTAACTGTCTTCTATGCATTTACTGTATTCTCAGTATTTTACGTAATTGTAACTATCTTCTCCATGTTTTGTGTGCCTGTCATTGTCTTCAATGTGTCTGGCATGCCTTCTCCATGCTTGGCGTGTTTGTTGTGTGTATTGACCATACTTTAATGCATGTATTGGCCTTGTGTTTATACATACATTAAAGTGGGGCCTAAATGTAATGTCAAAAAATGTCCCCTTGACGGCTTTTCCCTCATAAGGTTTAGCTCCCAGGTCTTTTATCTACATTTAAGACAGCTTACATCATATTTTGACTCCTGATGAAATGATCCCTAAGTTTCATGACAAATGGGACCTAGGGGAATCCCTTGAACCTAACCCTGACCAAAATAGGGGGAAGGACTTGGGCACCCGCACCCTAGTCCTACCCTATTTTGGGTCAGTCCCAAATTTTGGGTGTCAGCTTGTGACCGTTATTTAGGTCCTATGCCGACACGGTAAGTTTAAATTATGAAATTCTTGGCAGGAGTGTTTGTAGTTGCATATATAAGCGTGTTTAGGCATTCATTTGTAACTAGATTAAAACTAGATGATCATTAGATGGCAATTTGGATTCTCAAGCTTATGTAAAAGTGATTCAGGGAATTCATTGTGTAGCAAGAGCAGATTTGTGTTGTTTATGTGTTTGTGTTTGTAGATTTGAGCAATCATGTCTCCTCATGGCATGCAGAGCTTCTTCCTTCCATGAGATCTTCAATACGAAGTACAATCATTTGTGTTTTTAAGCATTTATCATTTGGTTTTTGCCTCTACCTCCCAAGGGCATGCACTCTCTATCTGACAATGGTGTTTGGAAGACTTGAATGTCTCTCCGGGGCTTGATTGAGGCAAGCCTCTAAACACCACAACCCCCTCCCAAAGTTTATGTGATTGCAGGTTACAGGTTGAAGATATAGGAAAAGTGGAGTTGCAGGAGGATATTATAGAGTGTCAGATTTGTAGATCGGAGTTGAAAATAGCACCCTCAACTTGGGTACCAGCTCTTTAGTCCTCCGAATTCTATGATGGGAAAATCTCTGATGCAGCAGGAACAGGTTGCAGATCAAGCTTGTAGATCCCAAAAAAAACTAGGCATTAGACTTGGGTGTACGCTCATTAGTCCTCGACTATTCTGCTTCCTAAACTTTGAAAACAGGTGCTCATTTATCTGTCATTTTACATCTTCCTATCGCAACATTTTCAGTAATTTGTTCATTTGCTTCCCTAATTGCATAATTAGGGGTTAAGGTATAATTGAACATAATTGAGCATAATTGGTAATCAAATCACACAAATCCAAATTTCCCTACATCTCATAGTGATCAAGGGCTTGATAGTGCTTTGCCACTCGACCCAAGGTCCTTGAATGTAATTGGTGAAAGGAGGATAGACATCAAACTAATCAAACACCCACTATCCTTTAAACCCCTTTTACCTACATTACATTTTGTTTGTAGGTATTGAAGGAAGCTTCAAGACTTCTCCATCACTCTCCTTATTGGTGCATGATCTTGAGTTATCTCCATCAACTAGGGTTTCACATCCTGTGGTAAATCATTATCATTTTCATTCATATTTCTATCATATAAATTATAGATCTGGCCTCTGCCCTCCTAGGGAACACACTCTTGGATCTAATCATCACTGTAGTGGAGGTGGAAACACCAGCATAGGGTTTGACTAAGGAAAACCCTTATACACAACACAATATTTTCCTCTTTTCTTGTGTGTAGGTTGGAGATACAAGTTTTTGGAGACAAGATCTGGGAAGAACAAAGGGTTTGCAGGCACAGGTCTGGTGAAACTTAGAGATTCTTATAAACCCTAATTAGGGCCTAGGGTTCCCAAGCACCCTTGTTTTTAGTGCCTTTGATTCTAGATCCAAGTTTTGCTCTACTTCCTGATCTCTACTATGCTTTTAGATTTTTGATATCCATTATCGATAGTTAGTTATTAGTAGATCTTTGCCAACTAGGGTTTGGTCATTTGTCCTAGTTTGATTGTTAGATCTTGGTTGAATTTGTTGACTCTTCTCTACACAAAAAAATGGTAGAACCCATGTAGTTTGGCTCTCTTTCATGGGTAGAATCCAATCTTGGTTTGTGCCCCAATATTTGTAGAAGAGGGTTTGACCTAGTTTAACTCCATAGACTAGATCTCTCTTTTCTACTTAACATTTTGGTGAACCCGACTTCTCTTGCACCTTTGCAACCTTCTTGTTTCAAATCTAAGTTGTGTTTTGCACTAGATATGATTGGGATTGAGTTCATTAATCATTTTGCATGCATATATAGTTAATTTTTGCATAGTTTCAAAACTAGGGTTTGTAAAAACCTTGTATTTCTAGAAAATCTAGCTAGTTTTAAGGCCTAGGTTTTATAGATTTGTGTGTTGTTTCAGATCTTGTTGCATTGTTAGCTTGTTTAAAATATTTACATTTGTTTTAAATTGTCATTTTTTATGTTTAAAACATTCTTACATTCTTGCATTTGAAATTTGAAAATAAACAGTTCATTCTAGATTTGAAAAAAAAAACATATTTGTCACTTTGTTTGAATTTTGTAAGATTAGATCATCATATCATGAATTAAATTTCTGATTTTTGCATCAGATCTGATTGGTACTCCAATAATGAATCATTTCACAGTGTTACATTGTGCATTTAAATCTTTTCATTGCTAGGATCAGTAAAAAAAGTTGCATTTTGTGAAAACCTAGTTAATGTTGAAATCTAGGGCTTGTGATTGATATTTAATTTCAGATTTTGTTACTATCATTTGCATTTCAAATCTGATTTTACTTTATTCTAAAATATTATAAATATCACCTTGCATTGAAGATTGAACCTAGGAATAATTTTGAGTTGTTGCATCTTGAAAAAAGCATTGAATTTCGGGTTTGATTTAAGCATTAGCATTATTGATATATAAGTGGACTTGAGTAGTGTTGAATTTGATCAAAAATATATTATGTGCATTATGTTTGTTTATTTTTGAGAAAAAAATTTCTTCACTTAAACAAAAAACTCAAACACTTATTTTTCTATATCATTCATTTCTTCTATTTGTGCATCTTGTGTGTTACTAAAGCTTGTAGATGCTTTATGAGCTTTGTGATCCGGTGCCCCGATTCTAACATTATTGTGCGAAGAAGTCTTCAAATTATGGGTTCTAACATGCTTTGAATAATGATGATACTAATACATCAGAACCCCAAATCCTTATTCTTATCACACAAGAAGGTCAAACACTTCTTCCTGATATCCCTACTTCATCTTCCTGAAGCATCAAACTTCCATGAATCCAACAACATTGATGACCTTGTAGCTCATGTTCCTAAAGCTCAAATTTAGAGATTAGACACTAAGTTGGCTAATTTCCAGCAATTTGTAAGCTTGGAACAAATAGCTAAAGAGACCATCCCTGTTGTTGAGAGTCTAAGAAGTCTTTTGCTTGAAGGTCAAGAAAGATTGGAAGTCTTGTGTGTCCTTGCCCATAGAGTGCATAACAACATTCTATCTGCATCTAGTTGCACTGAAATTGTCACTAATGTCACTTCTCCTAAACAAATAGGGACTCAAGTGTTGGCACCCATACCAAGACTCCCTATTCCTATATATACTTCTAATATTCTCACCACTACTACACAACTAAGTAATTGTGCTACCACATGTGTTGGATTATCTACTGGGAATCATGTTTGCCATTATAGTATTGTTCCATATAATTACATACATTCCACACCTAATGTTACTCCCCCTACATCTAAACCTCCTATCACTTTCCAAAAGGCTACTCATACATTGTCACCTAGTCCTTCCAATTCATTCCAATCTCTACCTGATTCAGCTTCCGATCCTAGCATAAACCAATTATTGCAAAATATGACCTCCATCCAACAACAAGTGGATAGAATAAGTAATAGTCCACCTAAACCTAATATGACAACACATTATACTCGTATCCCTTTGTCTTATTCAATCCTAAGAACTCAAATGCCCGAGATGTTTGAGACACCTCACTTTAAGAAATATAATAGGAAGGCAGACCCTAACAACCATGTGGTAGCCTTTACCACTATGTCTAGTGATTTCTTCTTTGAGGATGTAATCTTGGAAAAAATGTTTCCTAGGTCACTCAAGGACACAACATTGGATTGGTTTTGTTCTTTAGCTCCTAATTCTATAACTTCTATTTCACAATTAGTCAATAAGTTCCTCAAGCATTTTCAAGCGAACATTGGGCCTCAAGTCTCTTTGACAGACTTGGTTCATTGCAAACAAGGAATGAAAGAAAAAATAACATATTTTATGGGCCATTATCAAGCCTTTTTTCACAAGTTCAATATTCTATTCCAGATGCTGATGTATAAAGAATCTTTATTGGAAACTTACAACCTCACATTCGTGATAAGATATTATTGATGTTATATGATTCTTTCACTCATCCTTGCATGACTCTCTATGATTACCAACTTTTGGTTAGTCAATATGAGCATAATCCATCATCAATCCCAGCTGGTCAATCCAAAGCCTCTAACAATCATTATTTCAAAAGACACAACAAAAACTTCATCAAGACAACACAATTTCAGCTAATAACATAAGAAAAGATGTGGTCATAGTGTCATCTCTTGCTCCTGCCATGTATAAAATGAAACAAAAAACAAGACACTTGTAATCAGCCAAACTGAGATTTTATCATGAAATTAGATATGAAAATAAATTTTAATAATCTTCTTCTAAAAATTGCAACAAAATCATCAAGACTAGCTAACTGGTCAAATAAGAAATTACACCAACTATACCGGAAACACCACAAGCTAATTTTATTTGATTTTTCTAATGTAAATTATAGAATATAAGGTCTAAAACACCGAACACAATAGCACAAACATTTGCAACTCAATTCATCTAAAATCCACTGCAAACTACACAAACTATGCAAACTACATTGCTAAAAATTGCCAAATACATCACAAGATCAAGCCCCATTGACAAGAACAACTCCTGGATGCTTGGAATGGATTCCAAATGACCATGAAACAACAACACACTCCAAAAAACTACAAAAACACTACACAACACATTAGAATCACCAAAAACTACAATAGAATAACATGCAAACACAATACTACAAACTATTGAAACCGCTCAATCCTCTGAAGTCCAATGTAATTACTGGATGGAATTACTCACTATGAAAAAAGGGTTTTCATCCTTTGATCATTTGAAACTCATAGGTTTTTTCCCACAAGCTTCCATCTCCAATGGGTTTTCATCCACTAAAGTTTGAAGATGTAAATCTACAAATATGAGAAAAATGTGAAATTGTCAACAACCCTAAATGAAATGTTTTGTAAATTAAATATCCTACAACCATGAAAATGGGTGTCCAAGATTTACAACACCTCCTTGGAGATGGTCATGCTAAAATTAGCTTATCACAGTCACCATAACTATCATAGATGTGTCATAACTATCATAGATGCTTCAGGCCCAAAATAGGAGTCAAATTTGCCCAAAGCCTTCTTGAAATTAAGGCCCATGATGCTCTAGAATCCCATGCACCTCTTGTGCTGTTATTTAATTTAATTTAATATTTATTTATTGGAAAATATAAAATATGCCATGAAAAAATAAATATTAATTTGAATATTTTCCCTAATTTTCCCAATTAACCCATAGGAAAATGTGATGGGTTAACGATGCTCCTGTTTACTATTTTGGAAACTTATTATTTTTCGAATGAGGACATGACAAGACCTCCCTCTCAAAAATTCCTTGTCCTCAAGCAATGTAGATTTGGATTCTCAAGTATCTTAGGCCCTTCCCATGTTGCATCCTATTATTTCAGAAAATGTCCCCTTGGGGGCTTTTCCCTATTAAGGTTTAGCTCTCGGTTCCTTAGAATGCATTTAGAGCATCTTGTGTGTTAATTTTGACTCCCAATGAGCAAACATTGAAGTCTTATGGCAAATAGGACTTAGAGGGTGCTATTGAAATGACTCCTGAACAAAATAGGGAGGGAGGACTTGGGCGCTTGCACTCTAGCCCTGCGCTATTTTGGGTCAGGCCCTAATTTGAAGTGTCGGTTATATGATCATTGTTGGGTCCTATGCCAACACCAAAAGTTTGAAATAAAAAATTCTTAGTAGGAATGTTTGTAGTTTCATATATAAGCATGTTTAGGTTTTCATTTGTAAACTAGAAGATGATTAAGAACTTTAGGCATACTTGTAATTCTAGAGCATCCATGATATTCATTGTTGTGAAGCAGAGCTTTACTATTGTGTTTGTGATTGGAGAGCCTTCATTCATATGAGAGCTACACTTCAAGGTGACATCTATTGTGTTTTCTATCATTTATCACTTGGATTTTGCCTCTATCCCACATGGATACACACTCTTATCTGACAACGATATTTAAGACTTGAATTTTTCTCTGGGGCTTGACCAAGGCAAGCCTCTAAACACCACAACCCCTAACCACACTCCTTTATGATTGCAGATTATAGCTACCGAGTTTCACGAAGTTGAGTTGCAGAAGAAGGTTGCAAACAACAAGGATTCAGGACCTGTAAAGAAAGGGATAGAATTGAACATTTCAGGACATGGGCACCTAGGGAAATGTCCTTCAGAGTTTTAGAGATGGGAATCAGAGTTATAGGGATATTCTACATCTGAAGGAGCTTCTACATCTTGAAAATCAGCCTACACTAGACTAGGGTGCCCAGGACAGTGTCCTCCACATTTCAGGTGACGAAAATAGATAGAACAAAGATTATCAGTATCGAAAGGAGTTTTGCATTCTATGAAGAAAATAGTTCCTTAGACTTGGGTGCCCAAGGCATTATCCTTGAATATTCTAAATTCCAAACTTCAAAAAATGGTTAGTTATTAATTTCTATCCTTTTCCTTAATCTATAAGCATTTACTGAATTTATCAATTTATTCACTATTTTGCACAATTAGGGTTTCTTACGTATTTGAGGTTTACATCAAGGCATTAGTTAACAATTTTTGAGCTTCCACATCGTTCCAAGTGATAGCCCAACCTATTAGGTGAATGTTCTCACTTAGTAGAGATTCAACTCGGTTGATATGTCCTTGAAAGTTAGTGGTGAAGGGAGGACCTAGACCTATCAAACCAAACAAAATCCCATCCTCCTTTTTACCACAAAATATTTTGGTGAACCCGTTTTTTTTTTTTTGAATTTTTGCACCTTGTTGAGTGTTGTGTGATAGATTTGCATTCATTCATTTTATTGCATTTGAAAAATTATTAAAAAAAATAAAAAAATTGGCATCTTAGGCTTGTATTTTGGCATAAGTTGAATTAATTGGCATTTAATTTCAGTTATTTTCATTAGATCTAATTTAAATAACAGAAATTCATCATTAATTGTTCATTTGCATTGTATTTTCATGCTTAAATTGGTGAAAATTGCTTGAAATTGTGCATTTTTCATAAAAACCTAGTTTTGCAGTAGCTAGGATTTGTAGTTAAAATATTGTTCCAAATTTTAATACTATTTTAAACACTCATTTAGGTCTAATTTATAACTGTAGTGTTTCATTATAGTGTCTTTATTGCCAAATTTCATGTCTAGGGTTTGAAAACCTTGCATTTTCACTAGATTTGGCCTTATCGCCTCTCTACAATTGCATTATATGTGTGTTGTAAAAGATTTTTCTCCATTATTTGACTAATATCAGGGTTATAATCTTTTTCCCCTCCTCAAATTCCTTACAACACCCTTTCTATTAGGCTTCTACACTAAAAATTGGTGAAAATTGCATATTTTAGGTGTATTTTCACTAGGTTTTGACTTGTCATCACTTTAGAATTGCATTAAAGGCATGTTGTGAAAGATATTGCTGCATAATTGGACTGTTATTAGGCATATTATTTTTTTCCCCTCATCAATTTCCTTACAACACCTTTTCTTTCACTCATTTGCATTGAAAAAAGTTGAAAAATCAAGCATTTTAGGTCATATTCGTACATACTTTTGCACTTGTTTCTTGCATAAGTTTTCAAAACCTTTTGAATTATGATTTGGAATTCATTTGAAAACATACACATGGCTTCTCAATACAACAATAATGCTAGGTTTTCTCCTAGGCCTTATTTGAAAAGAAGAGCCCCTAAACTTGAAATAACATTTACACCTCACGACAAAGAAATAGTAGATACTAAAGGGCCTCTTTACATTACAATGAACATAATGGAAAGACCTATACATGGAACATGTATAGACCCTAATTGCATGACTAATGTGGTTACGAAATATTTCCTTCTTAAACATTTATTGGCACAAGATTCTTATGAATCATCAGATTTGAGAATTAAAACACATAATGGAGCTTTAATGAATAAATTTGGGAAGATAACCTTATTGGTCTCAGTATATGACAAAGCCATGGATCAATTATTTGATGTTATCCCCTTATCTGACCTTTTCTGTGTAAAACTAGGACATCCTTGGCTTAATGATATGAATGTCATCCCCTCAACTATTCACAAGTGCCTAAAATTCCCTTTGCATAGAGAAATACGTACTATCCATCGTAATTCATATCAACCTCCAACTAAGGACAAAAATTTCACTCTTGATTACTTTTAGCCACAACCTAATAGAGACCTGTTGATGATTGTTTTGAGACAGTCATAACAATTAGTTAAAATTCACATAAAATGAACCAAAACTGACTTGAAAGATATGAAGGAATTGGTTAAGATTCGCTTAATCCCAAGTTTAATATGGTCAGGTCTTGGCCTGTTGGGCAAATTCACTTGGTCGATGTGAAGCTGTAATGTTCAAGGGGCCTTACGCGATTTAGGGTTTCATGTTGCTTAACTGGACTCAAACTATGTAAAAGATCATAAATATCAGCATGTTGTTCATTCTTTTGCATAAAAATGTTACTATCCTACAAAGCTTTAAATGATTTATATTAATGTAAGCTTTCTCCTCTTAAATAATTATGACAACTATCTACTTTTAACTCTATTATGCATGCTTTTTTAAATATGACACAAATTTCCTTTAAATTTCTACGTTTTAAGCTAAGTATTTTTAGATGGGTTGGGAAAAGTAAGAAAGATCTAAACTAAACATCATTCATTCTACCAAAGGATCTAATTGTTCTATTATGCACTTTGTAAATCATACAACAATTTGATCAAATCCACAGATTAAAACCTTGAATGTAAGTTCTAAGCTTTTTCACAAACATACACCCAAGATTGCAAGCTCTAAGAGAAAATGTTTCAAACACAATGAAGAGCTAGAAAACACTCAGAAAATAGATGCAAAATTCTGGATTCAATTGTATTAGAAATAGATAGTCATATAAGATTTACAATGTCTGAATGACTCTTAGCTTCATTGATCAGATTATAGAAAACTTACAAGCTTTATAGATACAACAAGTACGTAGGATGTTCCACCCACTCCTTGTTACAGACACAGGTGACCTCCTTCTTCTATTCCTAAACTAAAAGGTCCCTCTATTCTAAATGCTAATTACAACTGCTAGCTATGTCTAAAAAATCCCTGTGTAGCCCATGTGTAAAGTATTACAATGTAGAGAGGCACAATATATAGACTTTGATTATCCTCAATACAGCTCAAAACCCTAGTTAAGAAATGGTTCAAACCTCTGGTTACAGCAATAAATGCTGGAGAATAACTCTCCCAAAATATCTCTAAGCATACATCAAATCTAGGTGAAATATGCACTTCTAGAAACCCTAGCAGCTTAATAATAACTTCTGTGGTCTACTGCAATGATGTCTTCAACTGCATTTTGTCTTCATCATTGATGACCTTTGACTTCCTCGCCCTTCATCCTTATCTTTCTCTGCTCCTGAGATCGGATCTCCCCTCCATGACGTCATCGCCATCAAGTTTCAACTCCTTCTTCAACTGCAAACCTGCAAAAAGAAACCAGCAAAAAGTATCATCATTTAATAAGCCTACAGAAAAACAACCACTAAATCCAGTCGTAACTATGTGAATGCAAAAATTAGGCCCCAAATCCGTGAAAATCGCAAGTCCAAAATGCATATACAATGCTAAACTGGTCGGATCAACCATCGTTGACCAAAAACATGCATTCGGGCCCTAAATTGGATTCAAAATTTCATCGCTTTGTTCTCCCACTCATTTCTTTGTTTAAATCTTTGTATTTTCTGATATACAAGCCAGGCATGATACATCATATTAATCATATTTTATCTTTTTTAGTTTTGTGGCTTGTATGCATGCCATGCACATCAGCTTGTATATCGCAATATACAAACGCAAAAAATATACAAGCACTTAACTCTAATTTATAATTATTCAATTCCACCAAATGTATAAATGCATTGTATCTTTTAGATATTCAATTCGGACATGATACAAGCATTTAATCAGATTTTACTTTCTTTTTTGATCTTACGTTGTATGTATCACCAAATGTATGTATTGATATACAAGCCCGATGCCTACAACAATTTAACTCGGTTTCGTAGCTTTTCAAATCCGCGGCTTGCATATTAATAATGTATCTCCTGATGTATACTGAGTTCAATAATGGTTTACATTGAATTTAAAACCCCTCACAAATCCACCTTGTATGTATTAAAATGCATGCAATAATATACAAGGCGCAAAATATACAAGGACTTTTCATTATTTCATAGCTATTTCAGGTCTGCCCCTTGTATATTCCGTTTGTATGTATTTTCTGATATATAATGAATTTTCTATTTTGGACCTTTATTTCGAATCCAGCTTGTATGTAAAGAAACGCATCTTGCAATGTATATTTGAATATACAACCCGGATATGCAATGATTTAACTCCTCTTAACTTCCTTTTCGCATCCGCGCAATGCATAAGTGCATTGTATATTTCATTGTATGTTACTCAAACATACAAGCCCGTGGATATACAACAAATTAACCTTGTTTCATAACATTTGAATGCCACACGATGTATAAAGTACCCTGTATATTTTAACCTGTATATTTTGACTTGCCAAATATACAACATGAGATACATGCAACAAAACTCAAACATTTATTCATTTCAACTCTAAGTTATTTCAAATCCATCTTGTATGTATACATAAAGCTTTTATTTAAAATGCATACAAGGAAAAAGACATACAATCGGCTTTGTATATGAAAGCGATATACAAAGGGCATTGTATGTACATTTCAAATGACCCAATCATGCAAGCAACCCTACTATATGAACCCGATTGCAAATGCGACTAACTATAAAATGCCTTTGCACATACAAAGGACTTTGTATATGCAAACAACAAACCCTTCCCTTGTACATTTTACCAAAATGATCATAACTTGCAAAATATGGCGAATTTTAAGATGGTTCAAAAAGCAACCCTAGCTCATTTTTCACAAGGAATCCAACCATATTATGCCCTAGTAGTGAAAATGCATTTTTTTTTCTCTATTTTTAACAAAGTTTGCAATTTTAACCCCCTTTTCCCTTTACCACCAAGCAAAACAACACACACACAAAAGGAAAAGTAACAACCACAGCAGGGGTCCTCATTTTGCTAGGGAGTAAAATGGGGTGTGTTGTGAACATCATAACAACTAGCAACCAGACAAAACAATTAAATTCAAAGAATCCAAGAAAAACTAAGTGAAATAAATCCATAACTTCCAACTATCTTTTCTACAAATTGTTATCCAACTTGAGACCTAAGGTATTCAATAAGGGTGCATGAATTTTCAGTTTCAGTTTAAGTGTGTGCACATGATTAATTATCCTCATCTTGAAGATCAGTTGAACAAACCAGTGACTGATATTAGCGTACGTAGTTGAGGATATTCCCTCATAGCCAACTAGATAGAGCCTTCCTGCCAGCAAGCGTCCATAGCCCCGGCAAGGTTATCGTTACAATTCTCCTAAGTAGAGCCCCCCACTGCCAGCAAGCGTCCATAGCCCCGGTAGAGTTACTTAGATGGCTTTATCTAGATTTTCAATATAATCTGCTTTATTATATTTTTATATTTTTATACTTTATTGATTTTGATGCTTGATAGAAATTTCACAAGATATAGCAATTTGTAACTTTATGATGCAAGGAATGAGCACTTGCTAAAATTAAGCTAAGAATTGTAATGGTAGCAAGGGTGACCTCAGATTTTTCACCTAATATCTACACTGGTAGGTTCAACAAACCCAAGGATTTTAGGTGTGTCATCATGAGAAACTTCCCTTGAATTCTCAATCACTATTATTGAATACTAAATTTTAAAAGCTAAACAACTCTCTGCATTCATGATAGTCACAACAAGTTATGCATAAATTGCAAATGGTTAACTTGAATATTCTAAATTTTATACTATTTTCAATGGTTGTTAGCTTGCTCCTTAATACTCTAAAAAAAAAACAAAGATCCCTGCTGAGGAGACAACAACAAACCAACAATAGACTGTACAAACAAAAGAAAAAAAGAAAAATAGAAAACAAAGCAAAAAAGCAAAATGGAAAAAACTATACAAACAACTAACCTACAAAGAAAGGCAAGCAAACAAAGAAAAGAAAAGAGAACAACTACTCTACCAAACTATATACAAGCCTCTACAAGGTAAACAGAACCTAGGAAAAGACCCAAAGACACATGCATTTGCATATCTCCTTAGATTGTGTAGTAGCATTAGGGCATTAGTTATGGTTCTTAACTTAGCAAATTTATCTTTGTATTCTAAAAAATGCTCTTTTATTCTACCCTCACTGTATATGATAGGATAATCTCTAACTATCAGCAATTGAGGCAGCCCATTATGCTCATGACTATTCCATATGCATGTCCTATCTCTTAAATCTCCATAATCAAAATAGTATTCAACATTATTCACTGAGGAAAGGAAAGAAACAACCTGATGTATTTTTAGCTCTGCTGGACATGCTTGTTTATTGACAGCTGGCTCTCCATTTAACCTTATGCTTTCATTGCCTAGCTCCATGTCAAGTCTTTCTTCAAATTGAAAGATGAATGACTCTAGATGTATCATTTCTTCATCTTTATCTAGCTTTGTTCCTTCATTCTGGATGTTTAGTTTATCCTCAAATTCAGTAAATCTCTCAATGTTCTCATCAGTTCCCTACACATTAGCACTTAAGTGAGTATATTCATCATCATAATCTGATATATAGAAATTAATCTTTTCTAGATCACTTAAGAGTAAAGGTGGAACAACATCTCTTGATTGGTAGGAATACTCCCCTATTTCACTTTCAAAATAATGCTGGGGCAATGCCTGATTATGCACAGCAATAGCATAATCCTCTGTATCCTCCATTTTCAAGAATTGTTCATCAAATAATTTAGATTTTCTATCCAGTGTGGAGTCTGATTTCATTGATCTGCAACAATTTTGAACTTGGTCATTTAATTTAAAGCTATCAGCCATGAAATTAAGATTTACTTTCTTTTCTATGACTTCATGGGTAACTATCATGGGAACCTCTTCAATTTTAGTGTACTTTAATTCTTCCATCTATCCACCTTTCTCTTTACCATAGAATGACTCAAAGAAAGATGTTTTACTATCTTTTCCAAAAGCATTAGGATCAACAATAAAGACCTTATCTTGACAAATGGTTTCCTCTCTACAGGCTTTGAAAGGTTTATACCTACACTCACCTTTACCTGTACTAGGAGGTAGAGACCTACTATCAATCCTATCATAAAATGACCTAAGGAAAGATGTCTTACTATTATTCCCTACAACTCTATTACTTGCTGATACAAAAAAATTCCTTGCCAAATCATTTTCATTAAAACTTTTCAGGTCAAACCCAGAGATTTCTTCTTGACAAGTATTCCCTAGTATTTCCATATTTTTATCAACTACATCAAGACCAACCTCACCTTTCTTTTCTTTTTCATTAAATCTACTTTGCCTATCATCTAGAAAATGAACATGATCTGTGATTTCTTCTCTATATTTTTTTGGATATTTATACCTTTCACTAACTTTAATCACAGCTGGACCTTGACAAAAAGGCAAATTATTTTTCTTACCATCACATGACTCCAAAAAAGAGATTCTACTATCCTTTATTTCTAGCATTGGTTCCATATTTGCATTCTCTGAACATTTAATGACTGCTGATGTTGTATCCTCTTGTTGCTCCATAATCTCCTCATTTTCCTGCCAACTTTAAACCTTATACACATCTGAGAGAGAGATTAGTCCTTTCAAATATAAATCTAACCCTTTAAGAAAAGCTGAAAAATTAATTTCACTGTGCTATGTGGACCTATGTATCCTACACCTTCCAAATAAGCCATAGCTAGATAAATTTTCAGGATAAACTTGTCTATTTAAAGTTTCCTAAAATAAGGGAATGTCAACTTGAAAACTGTCCCCATATGAGTCCATTGAAACTGGGACTTGTTTTCAACCCTTTTAGGCTTTTGACATTCTATGAGATCTGGCATATCTCAGAATAAAGCATTAAAACTCAGAAAATTAACCTTAAATCCCATCAGGCCCTCATTCTAGCACCAAGAAACTGTTGATGATTGTTTTGAGACAGTCATAACAATTAGTTAAAATTCACATAAAATGAACCAAAACTGACTTGAAAGATATGAAGGAATTGGTTAAGATTCACTTATTCCCAAGTTTAATATGGTCAGGTCTTGACCTGTTGGGCAAATTTAGTTGGTCGATGTGAAGCTATAATGTTCAAGGGGCCTTACGCGATTTAGGGTTTCCTATTGGTTAACTGGACTCAAACTATGTAAAAGATCATAAATATCAGCATGTTGTTCATTCTTTTGCATAAAAATGTTACTTTCCTACAAAGCTTTAAATGATTTATATTACTGTAAGCTTTCTCGTCTTAAATATTTATGAAAACTATCTACTTTTAACTCTGTTATGCATGCTTTTTTAAATATGAGACAAATTTCCTTTAAATTTCTATGTTTTAAGCTAAGTATTTTTAGATGGGTTGGTAAAAGTTAGAAAGATCTAAACTAAACATCATTCATTCTACCAAAGGATCTAATTGTTCTATTATGCACTTTGTAAATCATACAGTAATTTGATCAAATCCACATATTAAAACCTTGAATGTAAGTTCTAAGCATTTTCACAAACATACACCCAAGATTGCAAGCTCTAAGAGAAAATGTTTCAAACACAATGAAGAGCCAAAAATCACTCAGAAGATAGATGCAGAATTCCAGATTCAATTGTATTAGAAACAGACAGTCATATAAGATTTACAATGTCTGAATGACTCTTAGCTTCATTGATCAGATTACAAAAAATTTACAAGCTTTACAGATACAACAAGGAGGCAGGATGTTCCACATGCTCCTTTTTGCAGACATAGGCGACCTCCTTCTTCTATTCCTAAACTAAAAGGTCCCTCTATTCTAAATGTTAATTACAACTGCTAGCTATGTCTAAAAAATCCCTGTGTAGCCCCTGTGTAAAGTATTACAATGTAGAGAGGCACAATATATGGACTTTGATTGTCCTCAATACAGCTCAAAACCCTAGTTAAGCAATGGTTCAAACCTCTAGTTATAGCAATAAATGCTAGAGAACAACTCTCCCAAAATATCTTTGAGCATACATCAAATCTGGGCGAAATATTCTCTTCTGGAAACCGTAGCAGATTAATAATAACTTTTGTGGTCTACTGCAATAATGTCTTCAGCTACATTTTATCTTCATCATTGATGACCTTTGACTTCCTCACCCTTCATCCTTATCTTCCTCCGCTCCTGAGATTGGATCTCCCCTCCATGACATCATCACCATCAAGTTTCAGGTCCTTCTTCAACTGCAAACCTGCAAAAATAGACGAGTAATAAGTATCATCATTTAATAAACCTGCAGAAAAACAACTGCTAAATCTAGTCGTAACTATGTGAATGTAGAAATTGGGCCCCAAATCCATGAAAATTGTGAGTCCAAAATGCATATACAACACTAAACTGGTCGGGTCAACCATCGTTGACCAGAAACATGCATTCGGGCCCTAAATCGGTCTCAAAATTTCATCGCTTTGTTTTCCCGCTCATTTCTTTGTTTAAATCTTTGTATTTTCTGATATACAAGCTAGGCGTGATACATCGCATTAATCAGATTTTATCTTTTTCAATTCCGCGGCTTGTATGCATGCCATGCACATTGGCTTGTATATCGCAATATACAAACGCAAAAAATATACAAGCACTTAACTTTAATTTATAATTATTCAATTTTGCCAAATGTATAAATGCATTGTATCTTTTAGATATTCAATTCAGATGTGATACAAGCATTTAATCAGATTTTACTTTCTTTTTTGATCCCACGTTGTATGTATCACCGAATGTATGTATTGATATACAAGCCTGATGCTTACAACAATTTAACTCCGTTTCGTAACTTTTCAAATCCGCGGCTTGTATATTAATAATGCATCTCCTGATGTATACTGAGTTCGATGCATGGTTTACATTGAATTTAAAACCCCTCACAAATCTGCCTTGTATGTATTAAAATGCATGCAATAAAATACAAGGCACGAAATATATAAGGACTTTTCGTTATTTCATAGCTATTTCAGGTCTGCCCCTTGTATATTCCGTTTGTATGTATTTTCTGATAGACAATGAATTTTCTATTTTGGACCTTTATTTTGAATCTGGCTTGTATGTAAAGCAACGCATCTTGCAATGTATATTTGAATATACAACCCGGATATGCAATGATTTAACTCCTCTTAACTTCCTTTTCATGTCCGCGCAATGCATAAGTGCATTGTATATTTTGTTGTATGTTACACAAACATACAAGCCTACGGATATACAACAAATTAACCTTGTTTCATAACATTTGAATTCCACGTGATGTATAAAGTGCCCTGTATATTTTAACCTGTATATTTTGGCCTGCCAAATATACAGCATGAGATACATGCAACGGAACTCAAACATTTATTCATTTCAACTCTAAGTTATTTTGGATCCATCTTGTATGTATACATCGGCTTTGTATATGAAAGCGATATACAAAGGGCATTGTATGTACATTTCAAATGACCCAATCATGCAAGTAACCCTACTATATGAACCCGATTGCAAATGCGACTAAGTATAAAACGCCTTTGTACATACAAAGGACTTTGTATATGCAAACATCAAACCCTTCCCTTGTACATTTTACCAAAATGATCATAACTTGCAAAATATGGCAAATTTTAAGATGGTTCAAAAAGCAACCCTAGCTCATTTTTCACAAGGAATCCAACCATATTATGCCTTGGTACTAAAAATATATTTTTTCTCTATTTTTAACAAAGTTTTCAATTTTAACCCCCTTTTCCCTTTACCACCGAGTAAAACAACACACACACAAAAGGAAAAGCAATAGCCATAGCAGGGGTCCTCATTTTGCTAGGGAGTAAATTGGGGCATGTTGTGAACATCACAACAAGACCCTAAGCCATGAAGAGACCAATCTTTCCTATAATATAGACAATACAAAGAAAAACAACTAGCTAGAGTGGCCAGGCCTCCTTTACAAATAATAAGAGAAGAACAACATGCATTTGAAGATCCACTTAGAGCAAAAGGAAAACAAAAAAAAGACATAGGAATAAAACAAGACTATTATGACTATGATGAAATAATTGGCATGGTAGAAGTGGATAAGAAAAAGTTTCATAACTCACCTTGTCCATGGAGAGATGGTATTTATGCTAAGGTTCCTCCCCTGTCATTATTAAAAGGATCAGGAGGTTTTCATCGACGACAAAACATTTCATCGAGACCAATGAAATTTGAACATGGTGCTTCCTCCTCTAATGTGTAAAGTCCAATAAAAAAGAATGAAAATACCTTGGAAAACATAAACAACAAGACATGAAGAAATAGACAAGCAAGAGAAAGAAGGAGAAGAAGACAAGCTTTTGCCCAATGAAATACACCTCAACAAGAAAACATTCCACCTAACATTGAATCAAACCTAGATGAACTTAACACTGAACAATCTAAAGACAAGAACAAAGTTGGGCTATGGTACCTTACACACCTCTTTCCTCTAGCATTCAAGATTGGGAAGAGGATGATTTGATCGTTGATAAATTCTACCATGAACCTCTTGCAGGTAAGTATTTCTAACCCTTTACCTCCATGTTGTGTTTCCCTCATGATGTGTTATGTGTTGTTTAGGCCTTCTAGCATGACCCTTGATTCTCTTATAAGGTCAAGGATACCAGGAGACCGCCTCTATTGTGACCCTTCTTCTATTTGTATCATAATTCTTCTATATTTCCTCTCCTCTATTTTCATTGTTGTGTGTCGTGCCTGACGGATATAGCATTATGGTTGGTGACTTGGGGGCACCCTCCTACGTGATTGTCCCTAAGGCACTTGTTTCTCCTCTCTTGATTTATTGTTTACCTTCTTCAAGTAGTTCTATCTAGTTGGCGGATGAAAAAAAATATAATACTAATACAGACCTAGTGTCCCTTTAGTGGGAAATTAAAAATGGACCTAGTCCATACATGATGATGGGGTTGATATATATTATCTGATGCTTGGCTAGTAGAATCACTCCATGTGATATTTTGATGTTGTCTTATCACACTTACAAAACATAACAATACTGCTGCTCTGTGCACTTTGTTTATCTTGGATCTTGCCTTGCTTGGCTCTTTATGTGAATGATTACATGAATTGTTATTTATCATGATTATATGGTTGCTAACACCTTTTCTTGCAGGAAATTGTGTGTTGGTGGGAACATTTTGAGATCATAAAGTGCATGTCCCCTCTAGGGGCATGGGCTTTGTGAGAGCTCATGTTCCCTTGTTTGTTTTCTCTCTACCTTAATGTGCTTGATATTGGTACATGATATCAACCACCTTAAGGTGGGGTCATATAAGATAAGTTCTCTAATGATTTTGGTAGTAACGAAGCATGCTTGTAAGCCCTCTACGGAGGTGGGATGTTGTATCTTCGAGAAAGTGCACATCTTTATTTCTATATTGCAATCATTAAGCCCTCTACATAGGCTAGATATCATCCATATCCTTTTATTTTAAGCCCTCTGCGGAAGCGAGGATGGTGTATTTCTTGAGGAGATTGCACATTCTATCATTTTCTAAAAGTCCTTTGAGCAGGGAAGGTTGGTGTATCTTCCCTTAAGCGTGTCTTCAGCGGTTGTTGTGGCAAAGCCCAATCATCAGTGTGTGCCTATAATGTGCCTGAGATGGTAGAAAACCTAGCAATAGGTTTGTTCCATCGCTTGTTTGCCGTGTCTTCTCCATGTCTTCCATGTGTGTGTATATGGCATGTTTGTTCCCAAACATAGTTTCAAGACCAGTAGCGATGTGCTCCTCCTATGATTTGGGATTTGTATGGTGTGTTTATTCTCAAGTGTAGTTTCAATACTAGTGGCGATGAGCTCCTCCTACATTTGGGTTGTGTGTTTACTTTCCTTGTACTTGCATTTGCATTTCATATATGAGAAAATGAAAAAGAAATAATCACTACATTCACTATGTTTTACGTGACTATAACTGTCTTCTCTGTGTTTTATGTACCTATTACTGTCTTCAATGTGTTTGGCATGTCTTCACAATGTTTGACATGTTTGTTGTATTTGATGATCGTACATTAATTCATGTATGGGCCTTGCATTCATGCATTAATTAAAATGGGGGCTAAATGTTATGTCAAAAAATATCCCCTTGGGGGTTTTCCCTCTTAAGGTTTAGGTCATGAGTCCTTAGAATGCAATTAGAGCATCTTGTGTGTTAATTTTGACTCCTGATGAGAAAACCCTGAAGTCTTATGGCAAATAGGACCTAGGGGGTACTATTGAAATGACTCCTGATTGAAATAGGGAAGGAGGACTTGGATTCTCGCGCCCTATTCCTAACCTATTTTGGGTCAGGCCCTAATTTGAAATGTCAGTTATATGACTATTGTTAGGTCCTATGCCGACACCAAAAGTTTGAATCATGAAATTCTTAGTGGGAATGTTTGTAGTTGCATATATAAGCATGTTTAGGTTTTCATTTGTAAACTAGAAGATGATTGTGAACTTTAGGCATACTTGTGATTCTAGAGAATCCGTGATATTTATTATTATAGAGCATAGAATTTTTATTGTGTTTGTGATTGCATATTTGACTTCATCTTCTCATGTGATTGAAGAGCCTTCATTTATATGATATCTACAGTTCAAGGTGACATTTATTATGTTTTCTAACATTTATCATTTGGATTTTCCCTCTATCATGTAGGGATATGCACTCTTATCTAACAATGTTGTTCAAAAGACTTGAATGTCTCTCTGAGGCTTGACTGAGGCAAGCCTCTAAACACCACAACCCCCAACCACACTCCTTTGTGATTGCAGGTTATAGGTACTGAGTTTCACGGAGTGAAGTTGTAGAAGAAGGTTGCAGACAACAAGGATTTAGGACCTGAAAAGAAAGGGATAGAATTGAACATTTTGGGACATGGGTGCCTAGGGAAATGTCCTTCAGAGTTTCAAAGATAAGAATCAGAGTTACAAGGATATTCTGCATTTGAAGGAGCTTCTACATCCTAAAAATTAGCCTGCATTGGACTAGGGCACCCAGGGTAGTGTCCTCCACATTTCAGGTGATGAAAATAGACAAAACTGTGATTATCAGTACCAGAAGGAGTTCTATATTCCGTAAAGGAAATGGTGCCTTAGACTTGAGTGCTCGGGGCATTGTCATTGAATATTTCAAATTCTAGACTTTAAAAAATGGTCAGTTATTCATCTTTGTCCTTTTCCTTAATCTGTAAGCATTTATCTGAATTTATCAGTTTATTCATTATTTTACACAATTAAGGTTTCTTACATATTTGAGGTTTAGATCAAGGCATTAGTTAATAATTTCTAAGCTTCCACATCATTCCATGTGATAGCCCAACCTATTAGCTGAATGCTCTCACTTAGTAGAGATTCAACTCAGTTCATATGTCCTTGAATGTTTGTGGTGAAGGGAGGATTTAAACTTATCCAACCAAACAAAACCCCATCCTCCTTTTTACCACAAAACACATCCTCAACTAGCAATTTATCCACTTGATTAAATACTTTGTAATGCTCCTATTCCTCAATCTTTTCTCCCTTGTTTCCAAAATCTTTTCAGGAAGTAGAATCAAAATCCCTTCATCAACCAAGGGTGGTAGATTAGGTGAAGGCACAAGCTATTTTCCAATAATCTTCTTCAAAAAGGAAACATGAAATACATTGTGTATTCTTCTATTTAGAGGAAGCTCCAACTCATATGCTACCTCACCAATTCTCCTGATGATCCTATAAGGCCCAAAGAACTTAGGCTTTAGCATTTCAACCCCACTCTTCTTCAAGCAACTTTGTTTATATAGATGCAATCTAAGGAAAACCATGTCTCCAATCTCAAAAGATCTTTCTATTCTTTTCCTATTTGCATACATATTTTGTTGGTTTTGTGATTGCCCCAAGTTATCTTTTAGTGACCTATTGATAAGATCACTACCTGCAGGTACTCTACTATCTGAAAATAACAAATCAGAAAAAGAAAGTGCATCATAACCATAAATAGCTCAGAATGGAGGCATACCAATTGACATATGGTGTGATGTATTGTAATAGTACTCTCCCAAGTACAACCATTTGACCCAAGTAGTTTTCTGATTTGAAACATAATTCCTCAAATACCCCTCTATCCGTTTGTTAACAATTTATTTTTATCTATATGTTTGTGGATGGTAACTTGTGCTTAGTGTGATCTCTATTCCTATCAAGTGAAAGAGGTCCTTCTAAAAAGAAGTAAGGAACCTACTATCTCTTTCACTACTAACAATGCTCTTTGGCAAATCATGTAGCTTAAACCCCTCTTTGAAAAACAACTCTGCTACTTGAAAAGCCTTAAATTATGAAGTGATGGGAAAGAAATGAGCATACTCTATTAATCTATCCACCACCACATATATGCAATCCTTGACGTGTACCTTGGGGAGTCTCGTGATAAAGTCCATGGAAATGCTCTCCCATTTCTATTGAGGAATTGGAAGCGGTCGTAGGAGACTTGCAAGAAAAATTTGCTTGCCATTGTTCCTTTGGAAGTCATGCACTCTTTGATATGCTTTTGGACATCCTCTTTCAACCCCTTCCATGAAAATATCTCATGGATCTACCTATATGTATTGAAGTAACCTGGGTGACCAGATAAGGGAGTGTCATGAAAAGCTCTTAAAATCTTCTCCTTGATTTTTGATTCAGGAACAAGGAAAATTCTATTCTTGTAATAAATCAGCCCATCATTCACTGTATACTTGTCATCTTCTACTAAACCATCTAGTACATTCTATGGAAAAGTGTTCTTAACATATTCAACAATGATAGGGTCTTTCCACTCTACAAAAATAGAAGATAATGGACACAAAGTTGGCTTCCTAGAAAGTGCATCCGCTACCACATTTCTTTTACCCTTCATGTATTCTTTTTCAAATCATATGTTTGCAGATTGCTTACCCACCTTTGTTGGTGATCATTCAAGTCTTTTTGATCAAGGAAATACTTCAAACTATTATGAAAAATTTTCACAACAAACTACCCACACAAAAGATATTGTCTAAACTTCTCTAGTGCATGCATAATTGCAAACATTTCCTTGTGATAAATGTGATATGTTTTCTCTAAGTTGTTTAGTTTCCTACTCTCAAAGGCAATTGGATGTCTCCTTTGAGTAAGGACAGACCCAACACCTTCACTAGAAGCATCACATTCTACTACAAAGGGCAATTAAAAATCATGAATAACAAGCATGGGGCACGAACTCATTACCTCCTTAAACTTGTCAAAACTTTTCTAAGCTTCTTCAGACCATGCAAAGGCTCCCTTCTTAGGAAAATCAGTCAATGGAATAACAAGCTGAGAAAAACCTTTTAGAAATCTAATGTAATAGAAACATAGCCCAAAAAATCCTTTCAACTACATAAGATTTGTAGGTGGAGGCCAATCTAGTATTGCTTGAATCTTCTGTTGATCTACTTGAACACCCTTGGAACTTATGACATATCCCAAGTAAAGCATTTTAGTTAATTCAAAGTCACATTTGGACAACTTAGCATATAAATATTGTTTCTCCAAAATACCCAAAACTATATCTAAATGTTCCAAGTGTTCCTTCCATGTTTTACTGTAGATCAATATACCATAAAAGAAAACCAATACAAATATTTTGAGTTGCTTACTAAATACATTATTCATGCATGATTGGAAACTTTTTGGTGCATTAGTGAGGCTGAAGGGCATGACCAAGAAATCAAAATGCCCATAGTGACATTGAAAAGATGTATTTTCCACATCTTTGTCTCTCATCCGAATCTGGTGGTGCCCGGATCTCAAATAAATTTTGGAGAAGTAAACAACTTAATACAACTCATCAATGACCATCTATCCTTGTTATAGGATATCTATTCTTGATGGTCTCCTTATTCAAATCCTTGTATTCTATGCACATCATCAAAGTGCCATCCTTCTTCTTCATAAGAACTATGGATGATGCAAAAGGACTAGAACTTGGTCTAATGAATCCCATATCTAAGAGCTCTCTAATAGTCTTCTCTATCTCTTCCTTGAAACCACTTGGATGTCTATATGGAGTAGTTATAATAGGTTTGAAATCCTATTCTAACTCTATAACATGCTAAAATCCTCTATCTGGAGGTAGTCCTGGAGGCATAGCACTTTAAAAAATACTATGCTTATCTAAAATTTATTGAATTTCAAAATAAAATTTACCTTTTCCATTTGAAGAGCTTGAAGGATAGATTAAACAAGTGGCTTCCCAAGCAACTTGACCTCTTTTAAAAGTCCTCTCCATCTTTGTTGTCACCACTCTTGGAGCTCCATTTGAAATCCCTATGAGCACAATCTCCTTGCCTTCTGATTGAAACTTGAACTCTATAGTTTGATAGTTTTGATAGTGTCCTCCAATAGAATGCAACCATTAAACACCCAAGACAACATCAGTTTCACCAATACCAACAACATAAAAATTATCACAAACCTTGTAGTCTTTGATAGTGATTCTCAATTGTTTGACCACTTATGTGCATGGTATAGTGAATCCATATACAATAGTGACATTAAAACTTTTGAATTCTTTAGTCTTCAAGCCTCTCTTCATTACCAACCCTTCATCAATAAAATTGTGAGTTGCCCCACTATCAATCAAAATAGTCATTTGATACCTTGCTAACACTCACTAAACCCTGAAAGGATGATATATTGGTGCTCCCAAAAGTGTAGCTAACGAACCTTCCTTTGTAGCCTCCTCTTCAACCTCAAGTTCTGAATCCTCTATATCATGAAACTCCTCATTACCATCTGAGTCTGAATCTTTATCTAAGACAACCTCTATGTAATGGATTTGTCCCTTTCCCAAACACTAATGTCTAGACACCCAAGGCTTTTTGCAAGAGAAACAAAGCTTCTTCCTCCTAAGCTCATTCCTTGTCTCTTCATCCATCTTCTTTGCAACATTGGGAGTTGTATTCTTCTATACAGGTGCAGGTGCTTGGAATGGTTTCTTTTGGAGTCCTCCCTTATGATGCCATGTGTTTGGTTTGGAGGAGTGTGAGAAAGCATTCTTTGTAATTGATGGCTCAAGGGTTAGATCCCTTTTCATGGCTTCCTACAAAGTGAGGGGTGTGAAAGATCTGACAAACCCCCTAAGAGGTTCAGTAAGCCCTGTAATGAATATGTGTACTCTTCTTTTCTCTAATATTTTAGGTATCATTACTAAAATATTTTGGAAGTCTACTTTATACTCACTGAGTTTTTTTTCTTGATTTCGGATATTTGGATGAAATATTCTTCTTCCTCTTTTAGTTCATACTTATCAAGAATCCTTTTGTTTAAATTTGTCAAAGGTCTAGACCTAATCATTTCCTAGTGTAGTACGACCATGGTACCACCATTCATAGGATTCACCTTCCAAATACAAAGTGGTGAACTGAACTACATCATTCTCTTTCATGGGGTTGAGCACAAAGTATGTTTCTATCTTTTGCAACCAAGCCCTAGCTGAAATCTTCTCACTTCCATCAAAGAAGGCTAATACTAATTTTCCCAACTTGTGTTCCAATTCTTTACTTTTTCTATTTCCCTTCTTTTTAGATTCACCTCATCTCAAGAACTCCACATATTCCCCCCAAGACATGTCATTCTTGATCTCATCTGCCAAGGAATTGTATTAGCCATGCCATTTGTTAAGGGTTTCTGCATTGAACAAACTAGTAATTATGGACTCAACTTGTTCAGGTTCTTCTTTAGGTAGGAATAAAGGTTTGTTTGCATCCCTTGAATTTTAAGTCTCAATCTCCTTTCCTTTTCTATTGTTACTATTTTTTGCACTTGAAGTACTACCACCATTGTTTTCATTGTTGTTATTATGGTTGTTGTTGTTCTGAATCCATTGTATCATCTGACCAAACAGTTCAGCAAGTTTGTTTTTTCCCTTGACCATTTGATTAAATTTTCTTGAAGCATCATCTTCTTCTACATTTCTTCTATCCTCCATTGTTTCCTCCAACTGCAATTTCTTTTGTTCTCTCCTCAAATATCTAAGTTCTCTGTCACTCGGTATCATCAATCATTTGAATAATCTATAGGCTAGAAAGATCATACTCTAATACCACTATAATGAGCCAAACTAAGAATTTATCTTGAAATCAGATCTGAAAATAAATTTTAATAATCTCCACTAAAAATTGCAACAAAATCATCAAGACTAGCTAACTAGTCAAACAATAAATTACACCAAATATACTGGAAACACCACAAACTGATTTTATTTTATTTTTCTAAAGTAAATTATAGAATATCAGGTCTGAAATACTAATCACAATGGCACAAACATCTGAAACACAAATCACCCAAAATCCACTACAAACTACACTATTGAAAATTGCCAAATACATCACAAGATCAAACCCCACTTACAAGAATAGCTCCTGGATGCTTGGAATGGATTCCAAATGACCATAAAATAGAAACATGCTCCACAACGCTACAAAAACACATCACAACACACTGGAATCACCAAAAATGGCAACAAAATAACCTACAAAGACAATACTACCAAACTACTGAAACTACTCAATCCCCTGAAGCCCAATGCAATTCTTGGATGGAATTACTCACTATGACCAAAGGGATTTTGTCCTCTAATCATCTAAAACTCATGTTTTTTCATCTACAAGCTTCCATCTCCAATGGGTTTTTGTCCACTGAAGTTTGAAGATGTAAATCTGCAAATATGAGAAAAATGTGAAATTGTTAACAACCCTAAATGAAATGTTTTGCAAATTAAATATCCCACAGCCATGAAAATGGGTGCCCAAGATTCCCAACACCTCCTTGGATATGATCATGCTAAAATTAGCTTATGATAGTCATCATAGCTATCATAGATGTGTCATAACTGTCATATATGCTTTGGGCCCAAAATAGGAGTCAAATATTCCCAAAATCTTCTTGAAATTAATGCCCATGATGCTCCAGAATCCCACACCCCTCTTGTGCTCTTAATTCATTTAATTTAATATTTATTTGTTGAAAAATATAAAATATACCATGCCAAAATAAATATCAAATTGAATATTTTCCCTTAATTTTCCCAATTAACCCATAGGAAAATGTGATGGGTTAACAGTGCTCCTATTTACTATTTTGGAAGCTTACTATTTTTGGAATGGGGACATGACAACACTTCACACCATTAATGGAATCCCTCCACTCTATAATGACACAACTTCTAAACAAAAATCTCATGAATCTTCCACTCGTTAGACCTCTCGATCCAAGCAAGATGCAATCATCTTCCTTTGATTTGAAGGCCTTTTATTAATTTCACCGCTCTATTGGCCATGACATTGAAAGATGTATGCATCTTAAACATGAAGCTCAAGACCTCATCGACTCTAATGTCATCTAGGTTGCTGGTGTGAATGACAAAGGGAATAGATCAGTGGCTGCTCCTAATCAAAATCTTTAAATATATACTAATCCTTTACCTCATTATGAATCTAATGTTGTAGATCTATCTCAACAGTAAGATTACAAATCTGATATTTGCATGGTGGATGGTTGCCCTCACAAAGAGTGAGTGGAATTGGAACCTGCTATATCTTTTAATCCACATGATGCTACTATTGAAGCTCTTGATTTAACTCTTTACATTACTATTTGAATCAATGATAAACCTATTCGACGTCCTATGATCGATCCTATATGCATGTTAAATGTAGTAACTAAAATGTTTCTATACATGCATGGTTTAAATTGAGATACCTATGACATATCAGAGATGGAGATTAGAGCACATGATAGGTCTATCCTTCCAACTCTTGCTGCTTTGACCCTTGATGTCAAGGTTGGGCTAAGAACCTTGGATGTTAATTTTGCCATCATTCCTACATCAGACTTGTTTCATGTGAAGTTGGGTCACCCATGGCTCTACTCCATGAAGGCAGTCCCCTCTATGGTTCACAAGTGCTTAAAGTTTCAATTTGATGGATGTGTGCACACTGTACATCACAGTCGGTACTTGCCCATTCCTCGACATGAACATTTTACACTTGAATGATTCTAGCCACAACTAGTTGGATTCATTCGAGCTAGAGAGGATTTATTTTTCTTCTCATATAAAAGTTTAAAGCAAAGAAAATAGTATAGTTATTGCTTAGTAACATACCTCCTAGTGATGTCCCTGAACCTCTTCGATCTTCTTGAGGATACAACAATAGTTCCCCCTATCCCACATGTGGAAAACAAAGCTAAGTCCAAATCGAAGGTTCTTCCCCCTCCCTGAGCATCTTGTAAATATGCTGAGGTTCCCCCTTTTCCATCCCTTCAAGGATAATGAGGCAAGCTCTGAGAAAAAAATAGACCTCCCCACAATCGCAATATTACTTTTTTCCCACCTGCCTCTATAGAGACTAGTGGAAATCAATCAATTACACATGTGTTATTTCCCAAGGTTTCTTAACCTTTTGAGGATTCTCAACCTCTTGAGGATTCTCAAGTATTTCCACTTGTTTCACAAGTTGAGAAGGAAGTGCAGCCCACATTGAAGAAACCTTCCCCCATAGCCTCCCAACCTTTGGTGGTTCCTCATGTTTCTTCTAATGTTCTTGAAGCAAAGGAACAAAAGGAACCCATGTTGGAAGATACTATGTTTCTCCTCACAAACATCACAAATAAAGCTAAGTGAAATAAAATTGTGAGAGAAAGAAGTGGCATCATGCTATGGTTCACCTTGCGACAGGAGAGGAGAATCTCTCTCCTCGCAGGAGTTTATCATTGATGGATGTGAAAGAGACATCTACTACTATTTTTCTCCTATAGAGAAAGATGAAGCTTCATAAAATTCTATGGAACCCATTGTACTACATTCCAATAGCAAATCTAAAGATAATATAGGTATGACACTTGTTTCCTATATCTCACGTGCTATAGTTCCTCTAGCATCTTGTCCACCTTTCCAAATGGATGATGAGCAAGATTGGGAGGAGGATGATTTGCTTTAGGTTGACTCACAAGTGGGGTCCCTTATCTTTATTATGCTATAAGTGCATGTGATTGTTTTCCCCCATAATGTGTTGCTTGATACTTTATTTATGTTGTTATTCTTGTTGTTGTTGTTAAGCTTTATTTGGATGACCCTTAACACCCTTGTAGGTGCAAGGATACAAAGGGACTGAAATACGTTGTGACATTCTCTCTATTTGTATCATCATTCTTATATATGTTGTAAGTTACATTGTTATTGTTTCCTTTGGGTACGATGCAAGGTGTAGGATGTTTCAATATTCTCCCTTGTTGACCCAAGGGCCTTTATTTGGTTTCATGTGATATTTCTTCCTTTGTATTTGTAGTTCTACTAGCTGGCAGATGATGACAGTTCCATATATATATAGTCTCGAGATATCTCCTATTATACAACCATTCATATACTGACACCAGTAACGTAGATCCCTTTGCATTGTTACTTTATAATCTAACTTGTTATTTATTTGATGTTTTGATTTATGTGGCACCTTGTTGCTATGCTCGACATCATACCATGACTACACAAGCCATTGTGTATAATGCTTGTAGCATCACCTAAATTTTCCTTTTGTGGGGGAAACCCTTTATCACGATGTAGTTTTTGGGAACACATTTCTTATAGGCATGTGCTTCCAGAAAGATCTCCTACCTGTCTTTTGGTTTGTTCTACCTTAAAGCAATTGTTCCCTGATAGGAGTTAGCAATCACTTTAAGGTGGGGGCATGCAATGTGCTATTCTCTTTTTGGTTACATACTTGTTTATTATAGTTGGCATGGAACTCACCTAGTGATTTAGTAGTCCTCACTAGCTAGTGATGTTTCCTCTTTGGTCCATGAGCCACCTAGTACAATAAAGTTTGCTAGCTCATGTGCTTCATGTGACCTGTCATGGTCACCTAATAATTAGGTGGTCCTTACTAGTGTGTGATCCATGAAGGAAATTTCTTTTCACATGACCTCTAGTGACATAGCAAGCTACCATCAGAGTCATGTGTCTTGTGTGCTTGTTCTTATGTTTGTTTCTATGTTTGTTTGTTTTATGCATTATATTTGAACTTGTGTCTTATGTGTCTTCATCATATTTTCCATGTGTATTTTCATGTGTATGATGTGTGCCTTATATGTATACTTTGTGTCAAGCATGTGTACAGTGTGTATGACATGCATTACCTTTGTGTATTGTGTGTCTTTCACGTGTATTCCTATGAATTCTTTTAATACTCCACGTATGTGTGAATTATGTTGCAATGTCTTGCATGTGTGAAATCTCTTCTCTTATGTGTTTGCAACCTTAGAATCCTAAGCGTGGGGCTACCTATAGTCCACAACTTGGCATAATTATTTGGGTTCTATGTTTTTGTGTTTGAAATCTATCTTTTTCTTCATTTAGTGTCTGTTCAAACATAAGTTCATACCCACACTAAAGTGGGGGCTAAATTTTATGGAGTAAAATGTGTACACTAGTATTTTCCACCTACTTTAGCACCTAGTTGGACCTCAAATGTTACCTTTGTTAATCAGGACCTATTTTAAAACCTTTTTCAACATAAAACGATAAAATCTTGATCCCAATGAATAAACCTGACAGAATAAACTTAGGACTAGCCTAAGCTCATGACATTTGACACTCCCTCAAGTTTGTGGGACTAAAGGACCAAGGAACCCAAGCACCCTAGTCCCAGAGGGGTTCTTTAGCCCCTTTCTTGTGGTGTTGGTGTAGAACATCTCCCTAGTTTGTACATATCAGTCCCATTTGGTTTTATTCATTATTTGTGAGATAAAATGAATATATAAAGGAGTTTTACAATTCATTTTACACGAAGATGCCTAATGCAAAATTATAGTTTGCTCACATGTTTTGATCTTCTATGCTAAAGTGCTCTTCATACTTGGAATTTCTATCCAGTAGTTAATGTTATGAAGTTTATTTGTAGGTCTTGAAGGAAGCTTCAAGCCTTTTCCATCACTCTCCTTGTTGGTGCATGATCTTGAGTTATCTCCATCAACTAGGGTTTCACATCTTCTGGTAAATCATTTTCATTTTCATTCATATTTCAATCATATATTACAAATCTAGCCTCTGTTGGCCTAGGGCATGCACTCTTGGATCTAATCATTGCTATAGTGGAAGTGGAAACACCACCACAAGGTTTGACTAAGGCAAGCCCTTATACACAGCACAACCTTTTCTTCTTTTCTTATGTCCAAGTTGGAGATACAGGTTTCTAAAGACAAGATCCGAGAAGAAGAAAGGATTTGTAGGTACAGGTTTGGTGAAACTCAAAGATTTTGCAAAACCCTAATTAAGGTTTAGGGTACCCAAGTGCACTAGTATTTGGTACCTTTGAATCTAGATCTTATTTCTGCTCTGCTTCCCGATCTCTGTTGTGCTTTTAGATTTCTAATATCTATTGCTGATAGTTAGTTATTAGAAAATCTTTGCCAAATATGGTTTGGACATTTTCCCTATTTACTTGTTAGATCTTGGTTGAATTTGGTTGACTCTTCCTTATACAACAAAAGGTTAGAACCCTTGTAGTTTGACTCTCCTTCATGGGTAGAAGCCAAGATCTATTTGTGCCCCAATGTTTGTAGAAGAGGGTTTGACCTTGGTGCAGGGCACCTAGGAGCACCTGGGTTCCTAAAGGCATTTTGATGCATTTTGAGAAGTTATGTTTTTTTGTTCAATGTGTTTTGTAATAAGGCTTTTAGCCATTGTTGTTTGGTCCATTTTGTATGGTCAAGAGGTTTGGGGTGACTATATAAACCTTAAATCCTACTTAGTCCATTTAGACCCTTGTTGTGCCAATTAGGCCTAGAAGGTCTAAGGATTGGTTTTCAAGTTTTTTTTGATTGTTTTAATGTTTTAGTATGTTGGAAGGAGTGTGTTGATCATTTGGACTCCATTGGACAAGCTAAACAAATCAACGTCCTTGTGTTAATGCAAAACACCATAGTTGTCAAAGGTGTTATGTGTTGGGTCGGTTCAAAAACCACTTTGGGCAGTTAAATGCTGTTGTAGAAGTTGGAAACCAACTTGGCTGGGTTAATATGGTGGATATCTGACTCCAGTACGGAGGAGGAAGTTTTTGTACGGAATTTGGGCACAAAAATCAATAAAACTGATTATTTTTTGCTGTTTTTCTTGCTGTGTACGGACTGTACAGACTTTTCACATGTGCAAATGATATTTTTCTGAAAGCTCTTGGAGTCAGGGTTCTAATGCAACTAGTTTGAGGTCTTGAAGTGGTCGGAGTCAAAAGTTATTGAATTTTCTTTCAAAACTGGTCTAGAAACCCTGTTTTCTAGGGCAGTCCCACAAATTTGGCCCTAGAATGCATTTCCACCGATGAAAATTCATGCCACTCGGTGAAATGCAGGCTAGGGGTGTATACTACTTGATTCCAAAAGCATTTTATGAGAAAATACAGTTTACTATTTTTAATGTGATGCCCTAGGTCAAATATCTCTATGTATTTGACTGAATTTATGCAATTTATTGTTGTATTCGACAAAACCCTAAGAGGATGAGTGAATGAATTGTGGATTTGTGCTGTTTGGGGATGGTAGAGTCATTCCAATTCCTGCCCCTGACCTATGCACCCAATTTTGAGCACTTGCTTTGTAACCTAGCCTAAATTGATCAATTAGGCCTAGAGACCTAGTAGGCGTTCTGGATTGCTGGAGTAGAGTTGGAGCAGGAGATTTGGAGGTTTGTTAGGGTCCCCTGAAAGGTGTTCAATTCCATCATTTGTTTGCTTAGACCTTTGGGATTTTGTCAAGTTTTGTTGAGAAAACCTAGTTTGGAGGGCTAGTAGCCTTACTAGTCAACGTATAGGTTGAAGAGTTTTGGGAAGTTGGAGATCAAACCAACTGCATAGAAGGTGTTTGTTGATCTGTCTTAAGGTGTTGGAGAAGCCTTAGGGGTTGGACAATAGTCTGGACATCAAATCCTTCATATGCCTTGTATGTGCCTTTGGTTGGTTGGTTGGTTGAAGGCTAGGAAGTGGGTGAGTGGACAAAAGGACAATAGAGTAAACCTTTGTGTGTTGCTTCCCTTGTGCCACTCTGCATCAGGTGGTATCAGAGCCATCAAAGAGATGGGAGATAGAGAAGAAGAGGAGGAAATTCCTTCAAAGGTGACAAATGCTGAATTGGCAAAGATAGTGAGAGAGCAAGCAGCCAAGAACAAAAGGATGGAGGCTGAGATAGAAAAGTTGAAGAAAGACAAAGACAAGAAGAAGAAGTCAGAAATCATCTTGGATTCAGATGAAGAGGATCAAGATGAGGAAGAAGAAGTGCCTATGGAAGAGCCACAAGGAGGCATGTCAGAGAGACAATTCCTAGATGCACTTGGAAAGTTGAGTAGGAAGGACACTAAGGCAGACTTACCTATGTTTCCTGGTAAGATGAATCCAGAGGAGTGCCTTGATTGGATTGAGGCAATGGAGAACTATTTTGAATGTGAAGAAGTGGCAGAAAATCAGAAAGTGAAGATTGCCAAATCAAGAATGAAAGGGCCAGCCTTGAGTTGGTGCAATTTTATTCAAAATGAAAGGATAGAAGATGATAGGAATCCTATCTCTACATGGAGGAAGATGGTACTTGAAATCAAGAAGCAATTTGTCCCTGAGGATTATGAGGTCAACTTGAACAAGAAGTTGCACAACTTGAGACAAAAGGACATGGACATAAGCACCTACACAGAGGAGTTTCACAAGATGACATTGAAAGCCAAGATGCCTGAGAATGAAAAATAGAAGCTTGCAAGGTATCTTAATGGCCTCAAGTTCTCCATTCAAGATGAATTAACTCTCTTTAACCCGGAGACAGTCCATAAGTGTTTTCAAATGGCACTAAGGATTGAGGATAAGCAGAGAAGAAAAGGGGATTTTGGCAGCAGCAGCAGAGGCAGAGGAAATCAGAATTTTAGGGGCAGGGGCAGATTTCAAAACAGAGATAATTTCTCTAGATTCCAAGGTGGCGGATCACAAGAAGGCAGCCAAGGGTAGGCTGATAAAAACAGTGCTGATAAGGGTCAGTTTAGGGGCAGAGGTAATGGCAGAGGAAGAAGTGGGGGCAGAGGTCCCAATGTGTTTACTGGAAGGTGTTTCTCTTGCAATCAGATTGGACATCAGTCATTTAGGTGCCCGGAGAAGATGGGAAACACTGCTGCAAATCAGAAAGAAAGAAGAGTACAACTCCTTCAAGAAGAGGATTGTCAAAGCACCACAAGTTACCAAACAGCCTCTTCCAAGTCTGCAGCACCTGAGAGTGGAGAATGCATCATGTTCAACAGGTCACTCATCATGCCAGCCACCAAGGAGCAGCCCCAAAGAAACAACTTGTTCAGAACCACTTGCAAGGTGAAAGGAAAAGTGTGCAAGGTAATAGTTGATTCAGGTTCTTCTGAAAATTTGGCTTCTAATGAAATGGTGACTAAGTTAGGATTGGAAAGAATGCCTCATCCTAACCCCTATAGAGTATTTTGGCTAACCAAGGAACAACAAATTGTGGTGAAAGAGCAATGTTGGGTTGAATTCAAGATAGGTGAATATCATGATAAGGTTCTTTGTGAGATAGTGGATATGGATGCATGCCACCTTCTTCTTGGAAGGCCTTGGCAACATGACACAAGTGCCCAACATGATGGTAAGAACAATGTGATTCATTTGTCCAAGAATGGTGAAAAGTTTACAATGACTCCTTTGATTGATGATTGCAAAGAGAAAGTCATTTCTTGTTTAGTTACGTTGGTAGGTGAAAAAGAGTTTTTGGCTAACCTCAAGGAAGAGAAAGTGCCATGTTTTGCAGTAGTCATCAAGCCCAAGGATGTGAATCCCAAGAAGGTCAAAGTGCAGCACCCTCTTAGGAGGATTGGACCAAAGGAAGTGGAACAACTATTGGAGAAGTTTCAGGATGTGATAGTCGATGAAGGCAAGGATGCCCTTCCACCAAAGAGGGAGATTAGTCATTGCATTGATCTCATCCCTGGATCCACCCTACCAAACCAAGCAGCCTACAAGTTGACTCCAGAGCAAAATGCTGAAGTGGCAAGACAAATCCAAGACTTGTTGGATAGAGGGCTTATCAGGAGGAGTATTAGCCCATGTGCAGTACCTGCAGTGCTTACACCCAAGAAGGAAGGAACATGGAGACTATGCACTGATTCCAGGGCCATCAACAAGATTACTATCAGGTATAGATTTCCAATGCATAGAATAGAAGATTTAATGGATTGCTTGGGTAGGGCTAAGTATTTTACCAAGATAGATCTAAAAAGTGGTTATCACCAAATCAGGATAAGGGAAGGGGATGAGTGGAAAACTGCCTTCAAAACCAATGAAGGACTATTTGAATGGGTTGTCATGCCTTTTGGCTTGTCAAATGCACCAAGCACCTTCATGAGATTGATGAATGAAGTGCTAAAACCTTTCCTTAACAAGTTTATTGTTGTATATTTGGATGATATACTGATTTTTAGTGACAGCAAGGAAGACCACATAAGGCATATCCATCAAGTGCTCAGGAGGCTTCAAGAGGAGAAGTTGAGAATCAATCTTGACAAATGTGTCTTCCTACAAGAAGAGTTGATATTTTTGGGGTTTGTCATCTCCAAGGGCAGCCTAAAAATGGATCCAAATAAGGTTGCAGCCATTCTTAATTGGCCAACACCTACAACAGCCTCAGAGGTAAGGAGTTTCCATGGTTTATGCAGCTTTTATAGAAAGTTCATTAGAGGGTTTAGTGGCATTTGTGCTCCACTTGTTGACACCATAAAAGGGGGCAAGAAATGTGTGTTTGTATGGACAAATGAGGCTAGCAAAGCCTTTGAACTGTTAAAGAAAAAAATTTCAGAAAAACCAGTCCTAGTGCTACCTAATTTTGACAAGGTCTTTGTGGTAGAATGTGATGCAAGTAAGAGGGCTGTTGGAGGAGTCCTAAGTCAAGATGGGAGGCCTGTAGCATTCTTTAGTGAGAAGTTAAATGAGGCAAAACAAAACTACTCCACCTATGATCTAGAGTTATATGCCATGGTTCAGTCATTGAGGAAATGGAGACACTACTTATTGCCAAAGGAATTTATAGTTTTTACTGACAACCATGCATTAAGCTTCTTGAACAGGCAGCAAAAGCTGAATCACAGACATGTCAAGTGGATGGAGTACATCCAAGCATACACCTTCTCCATAAAACACAAGAAAGGAGTGGCCAATAAGGTAGCTGATGCCTTAAGTAGGAGAAATCTTGTTGTGCAAACTATTCAGTTGGAAAGTACATGTATTCATGCCATTAAAGATCAGTATACAGCAGATGAAGACTTCAAAGAGCCATACCTATCTTGCAAGGCCATGACAAGAAGGTATAATACTAATTTTTCTATTTTTTTTGTTGCAAGATGGATATCTTTTCAAGGGTAGCATGTTGTGTATCCCAAGAGGATCTATTAGAGAGAATATAATCAGGGAAAAGCATTGTGGCAGCATGTCAGGTCACTTTGGTATTGATAAGACCCTAGAATTGGTTAGGAGGTACTATTTTTGGCCAAAATTGCCAACCGATGTAAGGAAGTTTGTTGAAACTTGTCAAATTTGCCAAAGAGCAAAGGGGCATACATCAAATGCAGGTTTATACACTCCTCTACCTATTCCTTCAAAGCCTTGGGATTCCATAAGTATGGACTTTGTACTTGGTTTGCCTAGAACAAAGAATGGACATGACATCATTTTTGTGGTTGTAGATAGGTTCTCAAAAATGGCTCACTTCATCCCATGTTGAACCACACATGATGCCTCACACATAGCAGGTCTTTTCTTCAAGGAAATAGTCAGGTTACACGGTTTACCTTTGTCCATAATCTCAGATAGAGACCCCAAGTTCATTGGACACTTCTGGAGGACACTGTGGAAGAGACTAGGTACAAATTTGTCCTTATCATCTGCCTATCACCCTCAGTCTGATGGACAAACAGAGGTGATTAATAGGTCACTTGGCAACCTCCTAAGATGCCTAACCAAGGAGCAGGGTGCTAGTTGGGATTCAATTTTGGCTTAGGCAGAGTTCTCATACAATGACACTGTCAATAGAAGCACCGGCCTGTCTCCTTTCCAAATTGTTTATGGCACTCACCCAAGGGGTATTTTGGAACTAAGAGAGGTTAAAGGACTGGAAAACAGCAATGCCTTAGCTGAAGACTTTGTTCAAGTCATGAAAGATGTCCATGAACAAGTACAACAGAAATTGCTGTCCACTTCTAAGAAATATAAACAATTTGCTAACAGAAAAAGAAGGGATTTGCAGTTCAAGGAAGGTGATTTAGTAATGGTTCATCTAAAGAAGGAGAGGCTCCTGGCAGGTAAACACACTAAGCTACTCATGAAGAAGATTGGGCCTTGTGAAGTGCTCAAGAAATGTGGAGAAAATGCCTACAAAATCAGACTTCCGGATGGCATTGCTTTGTCTCCAATTTTTAATGTTTCAGACCTTTATCCCTATAAAGGATCTGATCCTCAGACTGTTTTTGAAAAAGATCAAACTGATCAGACACTCCAGGAACTCATTCCTTCATCTCCAACTCAGATTGAGTGCATTTTGGACAAGAGGATTGCAAAACAAACTAGAAGGCACACCTATCATGACTATTTGGTGAAGTGGCTAAACAAACCTCAGGAGGATGCCACTTGGATGAGCAGGGTAGACATTGAGAAGGCAGGTTTCACATTTGACAGCATTCCAACTCAAGAGACTTGAGTTCTCTTTGACAGTGGGTGTATGGTGCAGGGCACCTAGGAGCACCTGGGTTCCTAAAGGCATTTTGATGCATTTTGAGAAGTTATGTTTTTTTGTTCAATGTGTTTTGTAATAAGGCTTTTAGCCATTGTTGTTTGGTCCATTTTGTATGGTCAAGAGGTTTGGGGTGACTATATAAACCTTAAATCCTACTTAGTCCATTTGGACCCTTGTTGTGCCAATTAGCCCTAGAAGGTCTAAGGATTGGTTTTCAAGTTTTTTTTGGTTGTTTTAATGTTTTAGTATGTTGGAAGGAGTGTGTTGATCATTTGGACTCCATTGGACAAGCTAAACAAATCAACGTCCTTGTGTTAATGCAAAACACCATAGTTGTCAAAGGTGTTATGTGTTGGGTCGGTTCAAAAACCACTTTGGGCAGTTAAATACCATTGTAGAAGTTGGAAACCAACTTGGATGGGTTAATATGGTGGATATCTAACTCCAGTATGGAGGAGGAAGTTTTTGTACAGAATTTGGGCACAAAAATAAGAAAACTGACTATTTTTCGCTATTTTTCTTGCTGTGTACGGACTGTACAGACTTTTCACATGTGTAAATGATATTTTTCTGAAAGCTCTTGGAGTCAGGGTTCCAATGCAACTAGTTTGAGGTCTTGAAGTGGTCGGAGTCAAAAGTTATTGAATTTTCTTTCAAAACTTGTCTAGAAACCCTGTTTTCTAGGGCAGTCCCACAAATTTGGCCCTAGAATGCATTTCCACCGATGAAAATTCATGCCACTCAGTGAAATGTAGGCTAGGGGTGTATACTACTTGATTCCAAAAGCATTTTCTGAGAAAATACAGTTTACTATTTTTAATGTGATGCCCTAGGTCAAATATCTCTATGTATTTGACTGAATTTATGCAATTTATTGTTGTATTCGACAAAACCCTAAGAGGATGAGTGAATGAATGGTGGATTTGTGTTGTTTGGGGATGGTAGAGTCATTCCAAGTTCCTACCCCTGACCTATGCACCCAATTTTGAGCACTTGCTTTGTAACCTAGCCTAAATTGATCAATTAGGCCTAGAGACCTAGTAGGCGTTCTGGATTGCTGGAGTAGAGTTGGAGCAGGAGATTTGGAGGTTTGTTAGGGTCCCCTAAAAGGTGTTCAATTCCATCATTTGTTTGCCTAGACCTTTGGGATTTTGTCAATTTTTGTTGAGAAAACCTAGTTTGGAGGGCTAGTAGCCTTACTAGTCAAGGTATAGGTTGAAGAGTTTTGGGAAGTTGGAGATCAAACCAACTACATAGAAGGTGTTTGTTGATCTGTCTTAAGGTGTTGGAGAAGCCTTAGGGGTTGGACAATAGTCTGGACATCAAATCCTTCATATGCCTTGTATGTGCCTTTGGTTGGTTGGTTGGTTGAAGGCTAGGAAGTGGGTGAGTGGACAAAAGGACAATAGAGTAAACCTTTGTGTGTTGCTTCCCTTGTGCCACTCTGCATCAAACCTAGTTTAACTCAAGCTAGATCTTGTTGTGTGGTTACACAATGTGCCCCATTTTGCCTTAACAAAATAGGGACCCAACCTTTTGCTTTTGGCTTTTTCTTGCTTTGGGCGGTATGGTAAAATGTCAAGTATCAGATGCAATAGTATATTGCCCTAGTGTATGCATATACCTCATGAAGGAGTGTTAAATGTCAAAGTCAGATTTTGTCATCATGAACTCCATAATGTGAAAGAGTGCAAAATTCTAAGCAGGTTTGCCTTTTGAATCACCTTGAAATTCCTTAAGGGTAGGGAGTTATGCTCGATCAAAGTTTAGTCAAACCTCATATTCTCAGAGCATCATCATACTTCACAAGCATCCCTAATATTCATAAATATCCCTGATATATGCTTTAACGAAGAGAAACCTGATATCTGCATATTTGTCAATATGCAAATGTAAAATTTAAATGCAGGAAATCATCTTCTCATCAAGTACACACGCACATTCAAGGAGGGTCATATTTCCTAATATCCTTGATATTTGTTAATATCTAGATCACCTTCAAATATAACGTAAGCACTTAGCATCAAGATAATCCTTAATATCCGTCATATTAGTTGAGATCCTAGATCTTCCTTAATATGACAATGACATCATCCTAACCCGATGGAAAGAAGACCCGATATGATGATGACATCATCAATATGCCCAACATCTAGAGGGTCATCTAATTTTTAATATCCATCATATTGGTTAACATGCCTGATCTTCGTCAATATGATGATGATATCATTTCCTAGGCAGATTTGTAATATTAGCGATGATCATGACATCACCCTAATTTTCAAAGGTGAGGGATGTTCTCACAAAGCTAAGATCCTCCATATTCCTTAATATCCTCATATTCACACTTGAGGGATGTAACACATGGATCTTTGGACACCAATAGGAAGCTGCCATGTGGCACTTTGATCATGTCATGTCAACACCTTATATTGCCTCAATTGTCAAAAGGGCTATGATGACTTGATTTTAGTTATCAGTCAACAGTCGGTCATCTTCATGATGATGTCATCATCATATTCCTAGATATCAGTTATATTTCTTAATATCCCTAATATCTAGGAAAATGCGGCCTCGCATTTAATGCCAGTCTAACGATGGTTGAACCTTTCAAATTTTTGAATAATCACTCGCCACCTTTTAGCATCTCTAGTCCTTAGGTGTCAATCAATGGATGCTGATGGAGTGACATTAATCATGCCCTAATTCACCATTACTTTTGGTTAAAAGTGAAGATTAAGCTCATTTTGAGTTTGTCAAGTATTCAAACGAGATTATAGAGTCACTGTGCGAATTGAGTTGTATTACTCTAAATTGTGAAAGTAACAGAATGGGTGTTGATTCAAATGACAAATGGAGGAAAGTGATGCAGAGCACATGCCAACTGAAGCATATGAACCCTATCACAGACCCTTGTTAGCTTACAAAATAGCAAATTTAGAATGTATCGGCAAGACCTTTGAATTGTCTCACCGATGTGTACCCACTCTTGCCTATCGGCAAGACACTACACTGTCGGTCAAGCTCTAGACTCCTTCACTGATGCCTTCACCTCTCACCGATGAACAGGTTCAATCAGAAGGTTCAAACTGAAGGTTCAATGTCTCATTGGAGCTTTCCATCGGCAAGACCACAACAATGTCTCACCGAAATATAGAAACCCACTGAACCGATGAACAAGTTCAAACCGGAGGTTCAACGGCTAGGTTCAACGCCAAGGTTCATCCTTCTCCTTCGGTGAGACTTCTAACTGTCAGGTTGAACCATGGGTTCAACGGAGAGGTCCAGTGCCAAGGTTCAACTGATAGGTTCAATCGAGAGGTTCAATGGATAGGTTCAAATCTTCCCCTTCGGTGAGACTTCTGTCTATCGGTGAGCTCTTTAAATCTCCTGCCGATGCTCTCCCTCACACCAATGCTTATGATCTTCAACCTATGATCGCCAGTCCTGGTCACCTCCACCAACGGTCACCCTACTCGACCAAGTTGCCTATCGGCAACACTTGGACTATCGGCCCAACTACAGGAAACCTCCCTAATTTCTGATGTCACTCCGATGACTATGTTAATTCCTCCGTCGGGCTGACCTCTACCGTCAGCCCAGCGTTGAATTCTTTCGCCGATACACCCCTCTCTCACCGATGACCTCTCTCTATCAGCGAGACCACTTATTGTCGGCGCCACCTTTTTCCCTTCTACCGATGAAGTAACTCATGCCAATATATACTACATCGGCCAGACTTCTCTGGCATCACCCCGATCGGCGGGAACATGGACTATCGGCTAACACTCAAGATCTTTTGCTGATACACCTTCTCATGCTGATGTCTTCCGCCAATACTACCATCAGTTAGTCTTTCACTATCGGGGCTTCACAATCTTCTTTCACCGATACCTTGTCTCACCCCGACGGACTTAACTCACACTGTTGTCGGTGAGACTCACCTCCATCGGACCAGCACGATTCCTCCTTGCCAATGCCTGACTCACACCAATGGGTCAAATACAGAATACCTACAGAAAACCTATTTCACACAAGTGACGGTATTCACAACTAATGTTTTCCCACCATGTGACAGCAAAACACTAAATCAACACATACTGGACATATACCCCAATGGAAATTGTAACAACGAGAAACACTGAGGGATTGCTTGAAATGGTTCTGCAACTCTAATCTTCCATACCTAGAGCGAATAAACAAAAATGGGGGATTAATCTACAAGTCCATTCCACTGATTTCCCCAAAAATCTGCTAGTGGAATGGATTTATCCAGTTAGCTCGACCACAGAAGCACAAAACTAAATTTTATACAAAACCTACACAGAATGAATTTCTACACAGTATTCAGAAACTAGAAAGAAAATAACTTGCAGAACTTCTATTCTTTCTTCATGTTCAGAAACTACATTCAACTATTCAGAGACCAGAGCCAAAACTATCACCTGTCGCCTCTACAAAAGGTTTTCCCCTTTTTATCTTTCCCAATGTGAGGGACTGACATTCTCCTCTGTTTCTGGGATTTTAGTTTTTCAAAATTATAGGTGGGAACCCTTAATCTATTACAAAAGACATCTGTTTTGCATAAGACAGCAAAACTCTAGTGCTTAAGACACCTTGATTAACTTTCCCTTAATCCAAACTGTTAATAAATGTCAAGTTTGGAGTTTACCCACATGAAATGCTAATAGAGAATGTTACATTTTTGAAGATGCTATAGATAACATGAAATGTTTAATTAAATTTAGTCTTCTTCTCCTTCCTCTTGTGTATATTGGTCCTGTTGAAGAGGTGCCCCTGCACCATACTCCCCGGGAGAAGAGATCTCAAGCCCCTTTGAGATCAGAGTTTGTAGGTCTGTACCATGATTTGAAATCTGGTCAGCAGTCATCCAAACTGCCTCTGAATTGGGTTGTCCTTGCCAAACCACCAAATACTCCAAGTATTCTTTGTTTCTGGTCTTTTTGATCACTCGTGAGTCTAAGATGTGGTTCAACTTTGGTGGATCATGCTTAGGAATATCATCATCTGCTGCCTGCAATGGTTCCTGTTCTATATCTACATTTGGCTTCTATGGAGTCAAATCACAGACATTGAAAATTGGTGACAATCCAAGATCAGGAGGAAGTTGGATCTCATATGCATTCTGTCCACACTTCTTTAAAATTTGACAGGGTCCAATCTTCCTCTGCATTAGCTTGGTATACTTACCTTTGGGGAGCCGCTCCTTCCTCAGATTTACCCAGACCAAATCTCCAACTGCAAACTGTAAATCTCTTTTCTTCTGGTCAACATATGTTTTGTACTTTGTTGTAGCCTGTTGGAGTTGATGCTTGACCTGATCATGCACTTCTTTAATAGCTGAAGCAAAAGTTTCACCATCTGCACTAATAGGCTCTCCTACAGGTAGATCTCTCAGCTCCAGAATACCTCTTGGATGAATTCCATACACTATCTGAAAAGGTGACTTTCCTGTACTCCTATTGATGGTGTCATTATAAGAAAATTCTGCTTGTGGGAGGATATTATCCCATTTCTCTCCATGTTGTCTGGTTAAACACCTGAGTAGGTTACCCAATGAACGGTTAACAACTTTAGTTTGCCCATCTGTTTGAGGATGGTAGGCTGATGAGAAAGATAAATTAGTTCCCAACTTTCTCCAAAGAGTTCTCCAGAAGTGGCCAATAAACTTCACATCTCTGTCTGATACTATGTTCAATGGTAAACCATGTATTCTCACGATCTCTTTGAAAAACAAATCAGCGACATATGAAGCATCATAAATGGTTTTACATGGCAAGAAATGTGCCATTTTACTGAATCTGTCTACTACCACAAAAACACTATCATATCCTTTCCTTGTCCTGGGCAAACCTAGTACAAAATCCATGCTTATGCTCTCCCATGGCCTAGAAGGAATGGGTAATGGCTGATACAAACCTACCTTTGTGGATCTTCCTTTGGCTTTCTGACATATTACACATACTTCCACAAATTTTCTCACATCTGACTGTAACTTAGGCCAATAGTAATGTCTTTTTACCAGATCAAGAGTTTTATCAAGACCAAAATGTCCTGACAGAGCCCCACAATGTTTTTCCTGAATAATATTCAGTCTCATAGAACATCTGGGAATACACAGTTGTCCACCTTTGAAAAGTAATCCATCTTGGATCAGAAATTCAGAAAACTCAACATGATATTTGTCTCCAAAAGAAGTACATACCTTATAGATCTCTCCAAAGTCTTTATCATCTGCATACATTGTCTTCAACGAATCAATCCCAACACTCTCCAATTGGATCTGATTTATGGTCAGTACTCTCCTGCTCAAAGCATCTGTGACTTTGTTCTTAACCCCTTTCTTGTGCTTGAGTGTGAAAGTGAAAGCTTGCAAAGTTTCCACCCATTTCATGTGTCTATGATTTAGTTTCTCTTGACTGTTTAAGAAACTGAGGGCCTGATTATCTGTGAACACTATGAATTCTTTGGGCATCAAGTAATGCCTCCATTTCTTAAGTGACTGGACTAGAGCATACATCTCGAAATCATAGGATGAGTATCTCTTCTTGGCATCATTTAATTTTTCACTGAAGAATGCAATAGGTCTACCTTCTTGGCTGAGTACTGCTCCAATAGCAATATGACTTGCATCACATTCTACTTGAAAAATCTTGCTAAAATCAGGAAATGCAAGAACTGGCTGTTCTGCTATCTTCTTCTTCAACATTTCAAAAGAATTATCTGCCTCCTTTGTCCATGTAAACTTGCACTTCTGTCCTCCCTTTATAGTGTCAAGCATGGGTGCACAGATATGACTAAATCCCTTTATAAACTTCCTATAAAAGGTTGCTAATCCATGAAAACTTCTAACATCATGCACAGTTTTGGGTGTTGGCCAAGACAGTATGGCACTGACCTTTTCTGGATCCATTCTCAGTTTGTTATGTGAGATAACAAATCCTAAGTAGATGATTTCTTCTTGTAGAAACAGACACTTTGCTAAATTTATCATTAGCTGCTCTTCATGTAACCTTTTGAGAACCAAGTCTATATGGATGAGGTGTTCTTCCCTCAGATTGCTGAAAATCAGGATGTCATCTAGATATACTATGACAAATTTACCTATGAACTCTCTCAAGACCTCATTCATCAATCTCATAAAGGTACTAGGAGTGTTGGATAAACCAAAAGGCATGACCTTCCACTCATATAACCCATCATTTGTCTTAAATGCTATTTTCCACTCATCACCAGGTCTAATCCTAATATGATGATAACCACTCTTTAAATCTATTTTGGTGAAGTATTTAGCTCCTCCTAAATAATCAAGTAAATCTTCTATCCTGGGGATTGGAAACCTGTACCTGATTGTTATTTTGTTGATAGCCCTTGAATCAGTGCAAAGTCTCCAAGTGCCTTCCTTCTTTGGTGCTAGTACAGATGGTACTGCACATGGGCTTAAACTTTTGCCAGTTAGGCCTGTCTGCAACAATTCTTCAATTTGTCTTGCTACCTCTGTATTCTGATCTGGAGTGAGCTTATATGCTACTTTGTTGGGAAGTGTAGATCCTACGATCAGATCTATACAATGGCTGATTTCTCTTATAGGTGGTAAGGAACTTGGCATCCCATCAGAACTAATGCCTTTGTACTTTTCCAACAGCTCTTGGATAGCTGGTTCTATGGATTTTTGTCTCTTTTCTCCCTTGACTTCTTTCTGCTATTCCTTGTTTACCTTTAGGCAAGGAATTAGAGCATATGCATCTGCTCCTTCTTCTCTTATCTCTTTCATGAATTGTCTTCCTTCTACCATCATCACTTTAACCTCTTTTCCTTTTGTCTCCACCTCTGTCTCCATTAATGGTATCAATTCTATCACCTTACCATTCTTGGTGATGGAGTAGGTGTTCCTAACACCATCAAGGTATGCTTTTAAATCATACTGCCATGGTCTTCTAAACAGGAGATGGAAAGCATCCATCTTAGCAATGTCAAACAATAGCTTATCCTTGTATGGGCCAATTTGAAATTCTACCCAAGCCTATTCTTCTACAACTATTTGCTGTCCTTGGGTAAGCCATGAAATTTTATAAGGGCAAGGATGTGGCAGTCTCCTAAGCTTAAGTTTTTCTACCATCTCAATGGATACAAAATTCTCAGTAGATCTAGAGTCAATCAAAACTTTGCATACCTTTCCTCCTGCCTTGCAAGTAGTTCTAAAGAGAGACTTCCTTTGTGGAGGTTCTTTTCCAGGCACTTTCATGGTGGTCATTGCTCTCCTAATCATCAAAGATTCTCCATTCTCAGGATACCCATAACTGCTAGGAGCATTCACACTTTGAATAGTGCTTGAGCTTGCTACACTCTGACAATCAGATTCTTGGATCAGATTGATCATCTTTTCTCCTATTGAATTCGTTGCTTTTGCTAGACATCTACTAGCTATATGGCCTTCTTGGTTGTAATTGTAACATCTGATAGGTCCTCTACCCTGAGATCTTCCTCTAAAAGGTGGTCTTCTGCCCCTGAAGTTTCCCCTTTGATTGTAGCTTCCTCCTTGGTTCTGACTATTATCTCCTCTGCTGGTCTCTTGGTTGGATTCACTCTGGTATCCAAATCCTCTGCCTCTAAAGGACTTCTTCCTCCTCTCTGCTGTCTGCCTCTACCTCTATGATTCTGCTCATGCCTTCTCTTTAGTTTTTCTTCCACTTTGAGTGCTAATTGATAGCACTTTTGAACTGCATCTGGATTATGCAGATTTAAGTCTTCCTGGATGTTAAGTCTCAATCTATTGAGGTATCTTGCTACCTTCTCTTCCTCATCTTCCCTTACCTTTGTTTTTACACACAACTTCATGAATTCTTCTGTGTATGAGCTGACATCTAGCTCCTTCTGCTTCAAATTATGTTTTCTCTTGTGTAATTGGATATTGTAATCCAATGGAACATAGGCATCTTTCACCAATACCATCATTCTCTTCCATGTTGTAACTCGGTTCTTTCCCTCTTTCACCCTGTCATCTTGGATGAAATTCCACCAAGTCAGTGCAGCTCCTTTCATTTTGGACTGAGCCATCTTTACTCGTTGGTGTTCTGGTATCTCTTCTATCTCAAAGAAATTATTCAAGTAGTCTATCCACTCCATTACTGAATCAGGTTCCATTTTTCCTGCAAACACAGGCAGGTCTATTTTCACATCCATGGTCCTTCTTTCTATGGACTTGAGGGCATTGAGTAAGGGTCTCTGGTCTGCAGGAACCTCTAGCTCTTCCTGCTCTGGGGTCTCCTCTTCATCCCCATCTTCTCGTTCACTAGAGTTTTCTTCCCCTTTCTCCACTCTTTCCCTCAGCTTCTCTAGTTCTTCCTTCAATTCCTGATTCTGAGCTCTATCAACTCTACTTTCTGCTATTTGCTTCTTCACCAAGGCTGTCAATTCAGCATTGGTCATTTTTGCTGGAAGAGTGTCCGATTCTTCTCCTTCCAACATTTTGCTTTCTCCTTCGACTACTAGATGGGACAAATGCCTTCAAAAATGAAATTTACACACTAACCTTTCCCAGAGCTTTCTCTAGCTCTGATACCACCTGATGCAGAGCACGTGCCAACTGAAGCGTATGAACCCTGTCACAGACCCTTGTTAGCTTACAAAACAACAAATTTAGAATGTATCGGCAAGACCTTTGAATTGTCTCACCGATGTGTACCCACTCTTGCCTATCGGCAAGACACTACACCGTCGGTCAAGCTCTAGACTCCTTCGCCGATGCCTTCACCTCTCACCGATGAACAGGTTCAATCTGAAGGTTCAAACTGAAGGTTCAATGTCTCACTGGAGCTTTCCATCGGCAAGACCACAGCAATGTCTCACCGAAATATAGAAACCCACTGAACCGATGAACAAGTTCAAACCGGAGGTTCAACGGCTAGGTTCAACGCCGAGGTTCATCCTTCTCCTTCGGTGAGACTTCTAACTATCGGGTTGAACCATGGGTTCAACAGAGAGGTCCAGTGCCAAGGTTCAACTGATAGGTTCAATCGAGAGGTTCAATGGATAGGTTCAAATCTTCCCCTTCGGCGAGACTTCTGTTTATCGGTGAGCTCTTTAAATCTCCTGCCGACGCTCTCCCTCACACCGATGCTTATGATCTTCAACCTATGATCGCCAGTCCTAGTCACCTCCACCAACGGTCACCCTACTCAACCAAGCTGCCTATCGGCAACACTTGGACTATCGGCCCAGCTACGGGAAACCTCCCCGATTTCTAATGTCACTCCAATGACTATGTTAATTCCTCCGTCAGGCTGACCTCTACTGTCGGCCCAGCGTTGAATTCTTTCACTGATACACCCCTCTCTTGCCGATGACCTCTCTCTATCAGTGAGACCACTTATTATCGGTGCCACCTTTTTCCCTTCTGCCGATGAAGTAACTCATGCCGATATATACTACATCGGCCAGACTTCTCCAGCGTCACCTTGATCGGCGGGAACATGGACTATCGGTTAACACTCAAGATCTTTCGCCGATACACCTTTTCACGCTGATGTCTTCGACCAATACTACCATCAGTTAGTCTTTCACTATCGGGGCTTCATAATCTTCTTTCACCGATACCTTGTCTCACCCCGATGGACTTAACTCACACCATTGTCAGTGAGACTCACCTCCATCGGACCAGCACAATTCCTCCTTGCTGATGCCTGACTCACACCGATGGGTCGAATACAGAATACCTACAGAAAACCTATTTCACACAGGTGACTTTATACACAACAGATGTTTTCCCACCATGTGACAGCAAAACACTAAATCAACACATACTGGACATATACCCCAATGGAAATTGTAACAACGAGAAACACTGAGGGATTGCTTGAAATGGTTCTGCAACTCTAATCTTCCATACCTAGAGCGAATAAACAAAAATGGGGGATTAATCTACAAGTCCATTCCACTGATTTCCCCAAAAATCTGCCAGTGGAATGGATTTATCCAGTTAGCTCGACCACAGAAGCACAAAACTAAATTTTATACAAAACCTACACAGAATGAATTTCTACATAGTATTCAGAAACTGGAAAGAAAATAACTTGCAGAACTTCTATTCTTTCTTCATGTTCAGAAACTACATTCGACTATTCAGAGACCAAAGCCAAAACTATCACCCGTCGCCTCTACAAAAGGTTTTCCCCTTTTTATCTTTCCCAATGTGAGGGACTGACATTCTCCTCTATTTCTGAGATTTTAGTTTTTCAAAATTATAGGTGGGAACCCTTAATCTATTACAAAAGACATCTGTTTTGCATAAGACAGCAAAACTCTACTACTTAAGACACCTTGATTAACTTTCCCTTAATCCAAACTATTAATAAATGTCAAGTTTGGAGTTTACCCACATGAAATGCTAATAGAGAATGTTACATTTTTGAAGATGCTATAGATAACATGAAATGTTTAATTAAATTTAGTCTTCTTCTCCTTCCTCTTGTGTATATTGGTCCTGTTGAAGAGGTGCCCCTGCACCAGAAAGTGTCTGCAGAGTAAACATGTACATCCAGATATCAATTCAATAGTAAAAAGGGTAGCAAATATTAGGTATGTAACTGTGAAACCCTCTTTTGTCGTTTATGGCTAAAATGAGTAGGTAAAATTGTTTTTACCACAATAAATTGATGGAATGAGGCATGAAATGTATTGCATGAAGATTTAAATCATAAGAATATTTGTATTATCGAAGGATTGCATGATCATATGATATGTTAGGGTAAGATTCATATGCTTTTTGCAGGATACAATAGTGCTTTGCAAGAATAGATCAGATACAATATTTCTGAAACCTATGTGCATACAACCAGAAGGAGTTGCCTTCAGATATAGTCAAATAAATGATACTCATCCTAGAAGTACTGATCTGGATGAATGGATGAGAAGGTCAGAACAAGGAGGTAGAAATCCCCTACTTATCACCATTTACAACTCAGGCATGTGGCACACAGGAGGGTTTCCCTATGCAATGGAGGCTGCTGAGCTGGTGGTAGTGTTGGTTTTTCTTCTAAATCAGCATTAGGGTTTGCCAGTTCTAATGTATAAGCAGATTCAGCCAACTAATACAGAAGGTTGCGTGAGCTGCCTTCCCTTCACTTCTGGTTCTGCTGCACCAAGGGGGTTGTCCCTATAACTAAAGATGTAACCTTGACTAGTTCAAAGACAAAGATTTATCTTGACAACAACAGGCAGAATACTCTCATGTATGGACCAAGATCTGCATGACAGATCACAAGGTTGGCAACATTCTTGGACATATGTGTCTAGTTGGGTATGAGAGTATGCAGGGGTTTCCTAATCCTACTCCTACAACTAACAGGTGGAAGTGATGAAATGGGTGGACATAATGTCTTGGATGCAAGACAAGGGGTTTTGGTTCATAACTACTGACCCAAGAGCATATTGGTGCCTATCCATTGGGCAAGGAGTCAACTAGACATATACAACAGATGGTTTGCAACTTTCACTCAAGTTTTAGGGGGTTGGACTTGATGCTTGCCTTACAAACATCACCCAAGAGTGGGTATCTAACTGCCTCTACTTACAAATATCCCTATAGACATACAACCTTCTCCATACATTGACCTAAAATAGTTTAATCCACTCCTTGAATGGAAGTTACAGATCAAGCATGCAGTATAGATATTTATACCCTAGAATCTATGAAACCCTTAGCAACCAGATTCAAAAGAAGGATGACATGCAGCAAATGGAGACAAGCAGATAGACACATGCAATAAGCATTTTTCATATAAATCAACATGAAACTGAACATATGTGCAAAATACATTCATGTTGCAACTCATAAACTCCAAAATGGGATAGAACAACCAGGAACATGCCCTGTTCTTTGTTATTTACACAATAATGCCTCAGGCCTTCAACAACCTTGAATGAATAACACAGTCTGCATTATATAGCAGGAAGGTGTACCCATCATTCAGTACAATGGCACCTCAAAATATCTACCAAATACCACGCGTCATGAGAAATTGGCGCTCAAATATTCAATGTAGCAGGTGGAGGAGGGAATAGAAAGAGATCTTGATCCCTGCGCCGTCGCCTAGGGATTCATAGCTTCAATCGGGCGGTTTGACCATTCACGCCATCACCCATACCTCTGCAACAATCGCCATTAATGGCGCACCAACTCACAGCCTTGGGAAAAACAACATACTGTGCATCGCTGACCTTTCCTACCAAAATACCTCATCCTGATATTTCAAATTATGCAGGATCAAATTATCCCACATGCACCCCGTGGCAACCTCCTCATCACCTTATATACTAGGTTGTGAGTATATATGATGTCAATGATTTTGCTCCCGATGGCACCTAGTATAAGACCATCATCATCATCATCCTCTAGCATGATATCCTGTTGCTCGAAATATCACCCTGACGTTAGCATCATCATCTGCTAAGCTCACCCTGATAATTCACATCACCCCGATGTGAAATACCACCCCGCAGAAAGTATCACCCTGTGGGAAAGTATCATGCCATCTGCATCACCTGATATAAAATATCACCCTAATGTTTAAATATCAGCCTGATGACCAACCTTACCTTCGCGTGAGATATCAACCTAATATTCACCCTCATTGGCACAACCTGATGCATTGGAGGAAGATCCTCCTGCTTAGTGGATACCAAATGTCTCGCCAATGAACATCCTGATGACATCACCATCATATCCTGCTGACGTCATCAGCATGTCTGCCTATCTGGTGCAGGAGCACCCGCACATGATCAGGATATAGGATAATTATCAGCATGATGACAGGATAGTCTATTTTTAGTATGTTTGACTTTATCATGTAATAAGGTCCATTGGACCAATGCTATGTATTAGTTCAGCATAGGAGTATGTGTAGACAGTTAGAGATCGGGATAAGGTTATCTGAGCTGTCCTCTCTCCCAGCCGCTTGGAAGCTCCCAGCCGCTGGGAAGTGAAGTTGGTAGTACTCGAAGGATTTGTTATATATACCTTCGATCTGTTAGGGTTTAGATATATTGATAGTTCATCTTGATGTTGTTGGATGTATTGTGTTGAGCTGAGATTCAGGAGGGCAGTTCAGACATTGTGAAGCTGTATTCAGAACATTTGAATTTCAATTGAATAAGATCTCGTCTTTTGCATTATCTTGCTGTATCAGTTGTATCTGTTTTGATTTCATTTCCGTTTTGCAAGTTAATGGGTACTTTCAACCCTTCCACCGGTTGATCCTGCAAATTGGTGGAATGGTCCTGTATCATAGCTTAGGTTGCATTTGTGTTTTCTGTTTATGCATTGCATTGTTCAAGAGATCAGTTAGAAGCATGCTGTGAAACAGCCTAGCATCCTCATGTGCTAGGTATAGAAAGATAAACTGTTAGATTTTGGTTTGAAGGTGATCTGGCCCGGTCGTCACATTGTCTCTGTGAAATTGAGCGGTTCTAAGTGTTTACATGTAGTGGACGGATACACAGGAGTCTGCATGTGCGTTTCCAGCTGGAGCAAGCTGCATCATCATCTGCGAATGCATCGCCATCAGGATCAGGTCGTGAAACTGTTGAAGTTTGCATGTTGCAAGTGCATCATGATGTTTTGAGTTGGATATATACTCAGTGTATATATCGCAGTCAGGATCATCTCTCGGGGAAGCTCATCATCTGCATATCGCTAGCTGATGCGGGTGGGAAAGTTTAGTTTTTGTCTAAGTATTGAAGAGTTCATCAGGAGGATGTGTGACGTCATCGTCATCAGGATATGACATCATTGTCATCAGGATATTGAGATATCCCTCTATGCGAGTTTATCCTGTTGTCGCTAAGCGGTTAAGTATCGGCGTAGGCAGGAAGTTGTATTAGCATCATCAGGAGGTTTCGAAAGAACCGGATGAACAATATCATGATGCTGTTGCTTGTATCGTCGGGCAGTGGAGCGTCGAAGGCAAGGTGTTGAAGGTGAACGTCATCAGGATATTTGGAGCAACCAGATATTTGGATATCCTGCTGACGAAGGTGATATTGAATATCATGATGATGCCGCTTGTGTTTGGCGCCCGATGAACAGTGCAACCGGAGGATGTTTGCGCCCGTTGAATGTCATGATGATGATGATCGGCGACAGGCGGAGGAGGTGAACAGTAGTCGGCAGGAGGATAGTTGTGAGCGTCCGAAATATGATGATGCATTTGGTGTTTACAGGAAATATGATGATGATGCTGAGCCGATAAGGATTTTTATCATGCTGTTTGTATATTTGGCTACTCCTTCCTGTCAGTAAGCCTCCGTTGCGTTCCACTCTGCATCATAGTGGTATCAGAGCAAAGGTTAGGATCTTTTGGAAAAGATAAGCAGGATGTCAGACAAAGAAGGAACATCTGAGGTTCCAGCAAGGATGACCAACGCTGAGTTGGCAGTTCTGGTGAAGAAATAGATTGCAGAAAGCAAGGTCATGAAGGCTCAGAATCAGGAGTTGAAAGATGAGTTAGCAAAGTTGAGGAGCAGAGTAGGTTCTGGTAGAGAAGATGATAGGGAAGAAGAAGAGATCCCTAATTGGAGCGAGGAGGTCGTTCCTGCAGACCAGAGGCCACTGTTGAACGCCCTCAAGGCCATGGAGAGGAGAACCATGGATGTGAAACTGGATTTGCCAGTGTTTACAGGTAAGATGGACCCTGATTCAGTAATGGAATGGATAGACTGTTTAAACAATTTCTTTGTGACAGAGGAGATACCAGAACAACAGAGAGTGAAGATAGCACAGTCAAAGATGAAAGAAGATGCCTTGACATGGTGGAATTTTATTCAGGATGATAGAGTACAGGAGGGAAAACGTAGAGTTGCCACATGGAAGAAGATGATGGAATTGGTAAAGGAAGCTTATATTCCATTGGATTACAGTATCCAGTTACACAAGAGGAAGCAAAACCTGAAGCAGAAGGAGCTAGATGTCAGCTCATATACAGAAGAATTCATGAAACTCTGTATGAAGACAAAGGTGAAAGAAAGTGAAGAAGAGAAGGTATCCAGATACCTTAATGGATTGAGGTTTAATATTCAGGAAGATCTGAGTCTGCATAATCCAGATACAGTGCAGAAAAGCTTTCAGTTGGCATTGAAAGTGGAAGAAAAGTTGAAGAGAAAACAAGAGCAAAACAATAGAGGAAGAGGAAGACAACAAAGAGGTGGAAGAGATCCTTTCAGAGGCAGAGGATATGGACAGGGATATCAAGGAGAATCCAGTCAGGATAATAGTAAGGGCAACAATAGTCAGAATCAGAGAGAGAATTACAGTCAGCAAGGAAATTTCAGAGGTAGAAGACCTTACAGAGGAAGATCCCAGGGCAGAGGATCCATCAGATGCTATAACTGTAACAAAGAAGGCCATATAGCCAGCAGATGTCCAGACAAGGCCACAAGCTCAGCAGGAGAAAGGAGGACAAATCTGGTTAAAGAACCTGATAATCAAAGCAGGACAAGCTCTAATGAATTTCAGAGTGTGAATGGTCCTGAGAATTATGGATATCCAGAAAGTGGAGAATCTTTGATGATGAGAAGAACAGTAACTACCATGAAGGTACCTGACAAAGAAGCCCCTCAAAGGAAGTCCCTTTTCAGAACCATTTGCAAAGCAGGAGGTAAGGCATGTAAGGTTTTGATTGATTCTGGTTCTACTGAGAACTTTGTGTCTGAAGAAATGGTGGTAAAGCTGAAGCTTAGGAGATTGCCTCACCCATCTCCATATAAAGTCTCATGGCTTACTCAAGGTCAGCAGACAACTGTAGAAGAACAGGCTTGGGTAGAATTCCAGATTGGTGGATATAAGGATAAGTTGTTGTTTGATATCACCAAGATGGATGCTTGCAACCTTTTGTTTGGTAGACCATGGCAGTATGATCTGAAGGCACAGCATGATGGTGTTAAAAACACCTATAAAATCATGAAAGATGGTACAGATATAACGTTATTCCCATTGAAGGAGAGAGAGGAGAAGTCTAAAGGAAAAGAGGTGAAGGTCATGCTGATGGAAGGCAAACAGTTCATGAAAGAAGTAGCAGCAGAAGGTGCAGTTGCATATGCCCTGATCCCCTGTATGAGTGTGAATAAGAAACAACAGCAAGAAGGCAAGAAAGAAAAGAAGCCAAGGTTGATAGACCCAGCTGTCCAAGAGTTATTGGATAAGTACAAAGGTGTCATCTCAGAGGGAATGCCAAGGTCCCTACCACCTGTCAGAGATATCAGTCATTGCATAGACTTGATTCTAGGGTCTACACTTCCAAATAAAGCAGCTTATAAGCTTACCCCAGAACAGAATGCAGAAGTAGCCAGACAGATTGAAGAATTGATGAATTCAGGTCTGATTGGGAAGAGTTTGAGTCCATGTGCAGTACCAGCTGTACTAGCACCAAAGAAGGAAGGCACTTGGAGGCTTTGCACAGATTCCAGAGCCATCAACAAGATCACAATCAGGTATAGGTTTCCAATCCCCAGAATTGAGGATTTACTTGATTGTTTGGGAAGTGCTAAGTACTTTACCAAAATCGATTTGAAGAGTGGATACCATCAGATCAGGATTAGACCAGGTGATGAGTGGAAGACAGCATTCAAAACAAATGAAGGATTATATGAATGGAAGGTTATGCCTTTTGGTTTGTCTAATGCCCCTAGTACTTTCATGAGGCTGATGAATGAGGTTCTGAAGGAATTCATTGGTAAGTTTGTCATAGTCTATTTAGATGACATACTAATTTTTAGTAACACCAAAGAGGAACATCTCAGGCATATAGATCTAGTTCTCAAGAGGTTACATGAAGAGAAGCTGATGATAAACTTGGACAAGTGTCTGTTCATGAAACAGGAGATCACCTATTTAGGTTTTGTCATTTCACAAGGAAAGCTGCAGATGGATAAGGAGAAGGTGAGTGCCATATTGAATTGGCCAACTCCACAGACCATGAATGATGTCAGAAGTTTCCATGGGTTAGCAACCTTCTACAGAAAGTTTATCAGAGGGTTCAGTCATATTTGTGCACCCATGCTGGATACCATCAAAGGAGGACAGAAGTGCAGGTTTGTTTGGACTCAAGGAGCAGATGATTCCTTTGAGGCATTGAAGAGGAAGGTGGCACAGTAGCCAGTCCTTGCACTTCCAGATTTTAACAAAATCTTTCAGGTAGAGTGTGATGCCAGTCACATGGCCATTGGAGCAGTACTCAGTCAAGAGGGTAGACCAATTGCATTTTTCAGTGAAAAGCTCAATGATGCTAAGAAAAGGTATTCATCATATGATCTGGAAATGTATGCTTTAGTTCAGTCCCTAAAGAAATGGAGGCATTACCTGATGCCAAAGGAGTTCATAGTATTCACAGACAGCCAGGCTTTGAGTTTCATCAACAGTCAGGAAAAGCTGAACCACAGACATATGAAGTGGGTAGAAACCCTACAGGCTTTCACTTTTACCTTGAAGCATAAGAAAGGAGTCAAAAACAAAGTTGCAGATGCCTTGAGCAGGAGAGTTCTCACAGTAAATCAGATTCAGTTAGAGAGTGTTGGCATTGACTCACTCAAGACCATGTATGAGTCTGATGCTGATTTTGGAGAAATATATCAGGTCTGTACTTCTTTTGGGGAGAAATACCATGCTGAGTTCTCTGAATTTTTGATCCAGGATGGATTGTTGTTCAAGGGTGGACAGTTGTGTATCCCAAGGTGTTCTATGAGATTAAATATAATCAAGGAGAAACATTGTGGAGCCATGGCAGGTCATTTTGGTCTAGATAAGACTCTTGATCTGGTCAGGAGGCATTATTTCTGGCCTAAGTTGCAGTCAGATGTCAGGAAATTTGTAGAAACCTGTGTAATATGTCAGAAGGCTAAAGGCAGGTCAACTAATGCAGGGTTATATCAGCCATTACCCATTCCTTCCAGACCATGGGAAAGCATCAGTATGGATTTTGTTTTGGGTTTACCAAGGACTAGGAGAGGATATGATAGTGTTTTTGTTGTAGTGGATAGATTCAGTAAAATGGCACATTTCTTGCCATGCAAAACCACTGCTGATGCCTCATACATTGCAGATTTATTCTTCAGGGAGATTGTCAGAATTCATGGATTGCCTTTGAGCATAGTTTCAGACAGAGATGTGAAGTTCATTGGTCACTTCTGGAGAACCCTTTGGAGGAAACTGGGAACCAATTTGTCTTTTTCCTCTGCATATCATCCTCAAACGGATGGACAGACTGAAGTAGTGAACCGTTCCTTGGGGAATCTACTTAGATGCTTGACAAAACAGCATGGAGAGAAGTGGGACAATATTCTGTCTCAAGCTGAGTTCTCATACAATGATACTGTCAACAGGAGCACAGGAAAATCGCCTTTTCAGGTAGTGTATGGAATGCATCCCAGAGGTATTTTGGAGTTGTGAGATCTACCTACAGCAGATCCTGTTAGTGCAGAAGGAGAAGCTTTTGCTGAAGCCCTTAAAGAAGTTCATGATCAGGTTAAGACCCAACTCCAGCAAACTACCTTGAAATATAAAGAATATGCTGATAAGAAGAAGAAGGATGTTCAATTTGATGTTGGAGATTTGGTTTGGGTTCACTTGAAGAAAGACAGGCTTCCTAAGGGAAAGTATACTAAGCTCATGCAAAAGAAAGTTGGACCATGTCAGATTTTGCAAAAGCATGGATAGAATGCTTATAAAATCCAACTCCCACCTGATCTTGGTTTATCTCCTATCTTCAATGTATGTGATTTAACTCCATACAAGGCTAATTCAACTGCAGATCAGGATATCCTACAGGATACAGTTGCTGAAGACATTCCTCAACATGATCCCCCACAGTTACAGAAAGTTTTGGATACCAGAGTGGTCAAACAGACCAGGAACAAAAAGTACTTGGAGTACCTCGTCTCTTGGAAGGGACAGCCGACCTCTGAAGCAGTATGGATGACTGCAGAACAGATACAGAAACATGGTGCCGACCTTGATACTCTCATCTCAAGTGGACTTGAGATTTCTTCTTTTGGGGAGTATGGTGCAGGAGCACCCGCACATGATCAGGATATAGGATAATTATCAGCATGATGACAGGATAGTCTATTTTTAGTATGTTTGACTTTATCATGTAATAAGGTCCATTGGACCGATGCTATGTATTAGTTCAGCATAGGAGTATGTGTAGACAGTTAGAGATCGGGATAAGGTTATCTGAGCTGTCCTCTCTCCCAGCCGCTTGGAAGCTCCCAGCCACTGGGAAGTGAAGTTGGTAGTACTCGAAGGATTTGTTATATATACCTTCGATCTGTTAGGGTTTAGATATATTGATAGTTCATCTTGATGTTGTTGGATGTATTGTGTTGAGCTGAGATTCAGGAGGGCAGTTCAGACATTGTGAAGCTGTATTCAGAACATTTGAATTTCAATTGAATAAGATCTCATCTTTTGCATTATCTTGCTGTATCAGTTGTATCTGTTTTGATTTCATTTCCGTTTTGCAAGTTAATGGGTACTTTCAACCCTTCCACCGGTTGATCCTGCAAATCGGTGGAATGGTCCTGTATCATAGCTTAGGTTGCATTTGTGTTTTCTGTTTATGCATTGCATTGTTCAAGAGATCAGTTAGAAGCATGCTGTGAAATAGCCTAGCATCCTCATGTGCTAGGTATAGAAAGATAAACTGTTAGATTTTGGTTTGAAGGTGATCCGGCCCGGTCGTCACATTATCTCTGTGAAATTGAGCGGTTCTAAGTGTTTACATGCAGTGGACGGATACACAGGAGTCTGCATGTGCGTTTCCAGCCGGAGCAAGCCGCATCGTCATCTGCGAATGCATCGCCATCAGGATCGGGTCGTGAAACTGTTGAAGTTTGCATGTTGCAAGTGCATCATGATGTTTTGAGTTGGATATATACTCAGTGTATATATCGCAGTCAGGATCATCTCTCGGGGAAGCTCATCATCCGCATATCGCTAGCTGATGCGGGTGGGAAAGTTCAGTTTTTGTCTAAGTATTGAAGAGTTCATCAGGAGGATGTGTGACGTCATCGTCATCAGGATATGACGTCATCGTCATCAGGATATTGAGATATCCCTCTATGCGAGTTTATCCTGTTGTCGCTAAGCGGTTAAGTATCGGCGTAGGCAGGAAGTTGTATTAGCATCATCAGGAGGTTTCGAAAGAACCGGATGAACAATATCATGATGCTGTTGCTTGTATCGTCGGGCAGTGGAGCGTCGAAGGCAAGGTGTTGAAGGTGAACGTCATCAGGATATTTGGAGCAACCGGATATTTGGATATCCTGCTGACGAAGGTGATATTGAATATCATGATGATGCCGCTTGTGTTTGGCACCCGATGAACAGTGCAACCGGAGGATGTTTGCGCCCGTTGAATGTCATGATGATGATGATCGGCGACAGGCGGAAGAGGTGAACAGTAGTCGGCAGGAGGATAGTTGTGAGCGTCCGAAATATGATGATGCAGTTGGTGTTTACAGGAAATATGATGATGATGCTGAGCCGATAAGGATTTTTATCATGCTGTTTGTATATTTGGCTACTCCTTCCTGTCAGTAAGCCTCCGTTGCGTTCCACTCTGCATCACTATCGCACATCTCCTCATATCCGGATGATGTCATAGTCATATTTGCAACATCGGGGGATCTCCATAAAATGACTGATGTTAAAATATGACCCCTAGACCTTGATGACGTCACCATCATGTCAGCATCAAGATGATATTCGAAAGATAACCGGATATTTGAAATATCACCCTCATGCACAAAAATCATGCTGCACTGTGGCTCCACTATAAGATCGGGGTGATATATGAATATGACAGATATTTGAAATGATCACCCCCCACTAGACAATGCATGAAGCTGACATGCGGATATCTCCCTTCGAAAATATCATGATGCAGATAGGCAGAAAAGAGGATATCACCCTGACATAAGAATGACGGTAGCATCATCAGGGTGAGAAAACAATGAACATGAAGTGATAAAACAACATCAAGATGATCTTAACTAAGATCACCCGATGTTCAAATGTGATGACCCCGATGAATATTGGGTCATACTTAGAACCTTGCAACAACATCATCAGGATGATCTTAACCAAGATCACCCAATGTTAAGATATCACCCCAGAGTGAAAGATCAGGCTGACAGAAAATATGATGATGACCCCCGCAAGAAACAATAGGGTGATGACTGGAAATATGATGATGATGACCTCCTCTGAAGAAAATATGATGCTGAAGCTGAAACATGCTGAGGAGGTCCATGGACTTAGAACCTTTTTTGGATTTTTTGGGAGGGCGCCTGCATGTTTATATGCTTGAAAGCTGACTGCTCATGCAGGCACCAATAGGTAGAATGTGACAAATTACAATACAAACACCAAGAAGGTAGAGAAACACGGTTGGGTGTATGCAGATTTTTCAGTTGATAGCATAACTACAGCTTTTAATCTGCCCAAAGGACCTAATGTATGTTGGATTAGCTTACAAAAATTCAAGAAGAAATATAATAAAACTAAGAAGGAATGAGGAAGTTGGGAGGAAAAACCAACATGTTCCACATGTCCTCCTATGTTCTTTATGCATGTGCATTCTGAGGCACATTCAATGGATTAAAAATAGTGAGCAAGGTTGGAAGTAACCTTGGAGATGCCAACGTTTGGGGTCACTATCCACAGCTGAAACAAAGGGATTCTCTCCAGCACTACCACAAGGTAAATGACTCATTTTCCATACATTTAGTAAGGACCATGGAAGAAGACAGAGCTAAGAGGCTATGCATGGAAGCCCAAGCCATGATATACAAGGATGGGGCTCGGTTCATCCAATTCCCCACATTTACATATATCAAGATGGAGGGTTTTACTAGGCAACCTCTCATGTTGCCAAAATATCCAACTGATAAGGTCATCTTGATGGAGCTGGTCAGGTGAATACTTCCTTCATTTAAGGCTTATACTGAGACGGGAAAGATTCCTAGCCTTTTATTTCCAATCATGATTGGATGGTACATGTGCCCTGACAAAGAGAGTGTTAAAGAAGCTATAGGGGGATTGAAATTGATGTCTTTGTAGCCTTTCTTATTGGCCAGGCCATATGATGCATATGGCAGGATGAAAACACTGAATAAAAAGCCCATGCATCAGATGCATATTAAAGATTATTAGGCTGATTGTGATGATGAAGTGGAAGTGAGAAAGAGGAGCTTCCAAAAGCTTACTTTGAATCAAATTCATATATTTGGCTACATACCAGTGCCTATGCAACTACATGAAGATGATGGTATCATCATGTCTCAGGAATATGAGACTAAGAAAATATACAATGAAACCATATCTTCCCCTGACTAGAACAAGCAAGAAGAAACCTCATTAGAGCAAATAACCCAAAAGGTTATATCATTAACAAAGGACTAGGTGGAGGTAGAGGTTACCAAGTTGAAGAAGAAGGGGATGGATCTCATAGTTGATAACAAGAGAAAAAGAAAAGAATTAACAGATGAGGAGTATGATGACTTCCTCAAGGAAAAGAGAGCATCAAAAGGAGAGAGGCAGTAGAATAAATCAAAGAAGGGTAGCCAAGCTGGTGGGGTGACAATAATTCATTATCCCCAACCCAAGGAGGATACAACCTCAACTTCTACTGTAGCCACCACCTCTCAAGCACCTATAAAACAAAAAGAACCTGTTACAAAGCCTACTCAAACTATCATAGAAGAAGGAGAAAATATTGATGAAGATGATCTCCTAATACGCAAGAAGAAGAAGAAAGTTCAGAAGGCACCCCAAAAACAAGCATCTGTAATGAGGGGATCAATAGAAAGAAATCCCACTATCCTACTAAGAGGAGCAGGTGGTGAGGGAATTAAGAAAACCTTGCAGCATGGGGTCCCCATTCCTGATATTTTGCATTTCAAAACAGAAATGATAGAGGAGCAAAGAAAGGAAAGGCAGGGCAGGAGAGGTGATGTGCCTTTTCCTTTGGATAATATGGTGGACTTATTAGATGATGATATTGTGAATGAGGTATCAGCTAGTCCTATGGAGCTACTAGTGAAGAATACCAAGATGACTCCTCATGGTACTCCAATGGCACAACAGAAGGCTAATGAGGAGGATATTATAGATGGTAATCTTGAGACAGTAGCACATCAAATTGGTTTGGCCGAATTGGTAGATTAGATTACCAGCCCGGCTGCTATAGGTTTGACATATTAGGGTGAGGATGACCCAAATAAGGATAAAGACTTACCTCCAGAACAAGGAAAATTAAAAGTTAACATACACATGGAGGATGAAGATATGCCTAATCAAAATGATGGTTAGGATAGTGAACCAGTACCTAAAAGGGGAACAAATGGAGGAGGGATAGATAAAGCCCAAGACCCTAGACGGGCAAATGTATCAAAAGATGTAGAACAAGAGCGTCAAAAGGGTGAAGATCAAAGAAAATAAGAAGAGAATGTGAATAAGAATGGTCAAGAGGATCATCCAGATAAGATGGATCAGAGTGATCCAACCCCTCATATGGATCAAACATCACAAGATACATAGGGCCATAATGTGAAGGTAACATGAGAAGTCCCTACACAAGAAGAGGTCCATCATGAGGAGATACAAAATGAACAAGGAAAAGAGGCTTCACCACAAAGGGTGCAACAAAATGTGGAGTCACATGATACTCACATGGAGTATACAGATCAACAAAAGCCCACAGATGAGGTACCATATTGGCTACAGCAGGAGGTGAACGCACATCAGGTCAGGGTTGCATCTGAATTCGATATTTCTTTATTATTTTCAGTTGACATGACTAAGCTGAAGAGAAGGGCAAGGGCTACCTCTACAATAAAGTAGGATCCAGCTATAGGAAGAAGAACAACCTATTGTGTGGTTACACAACACGCCCCATTTTGACTTGACAAAACAGGGACCCAACTTTTTGTTTGGCTTTGCTTGTGTTTTCTGCTTGCTGGCAGTCTGGTAAAAAGTAAGACAGTGTAGATGATCCTGCATAAAGGGGACTAGGTAAGTCATCATGATGAGGTCAATTTTTCAAAGTTAAAATTTTCATGTCAATAACCCCATGGGTAGATTAAGTACAAAATTTCATGTAGGTTTGCCTTTTGGATCACCCAGATATTCCTTAGGGAACAAAAGTTATGATGAGTCAAAGATCTGGTCAAACTTGATATTCCAAGGGGGGGATCATATTTCTCAATATCAGTCATCTTACGAAAGATCACCCCGATCCATATTATCACTCAATAAAATCATTTGCTCCGAACATCCAGACGTCAACTTTATATGATAACGATATCTACCCAACAAGCAACATCATGTATTTTGCGAAGGTCATATTCCTGAACATCACCTAATATTTGAAATATCACCCCGAACCAATGTCGTGCTGACATCATCCAAAATCAATAATCAAAAAAATAAACATACCGATGACATCACCATCCTTTTTACCTCGGGGAGGTATATTTCCAAATATGATCCTTCCTACATAACATGACGATGATGTCATAGTGCGACAATGATGAACCAAGTCTTTATCCTATTGATGTCGCCCTGATATTTCGACAGGAGGTCATTTTAGTCCAGGGGGTGATATTATAAACATCACCGGACATTCCAAACATCCCCTGATATTTTGAATATCTACCCAATATTTCGATAGAGGTCTTTCCACGTAGAGAGGATGATCATATTATACTAAGAGGGTCATATCCTAAATATCGCCCGATATTTGAATATCACCCTATCCTGCGAAGATCACCCCGCACCTTACCACCATAACATTAAATGCACTTGGAGGTGGTAGGTGATTCCCATTGATTACGAACCCAATACATACACCTGGCGGGATTTTGTAGTCTCATACAAATAAATCAGCTGTTGCATTTAATTTGCCCTAATTTGCCCTAAGTGACCTGATGCATAGGTTTAAAATAAATTTACCAAGTCATTTTTTATTTACCTTGCAATAAACCAGTTTTAACAGAGAACTAATCTGCTGAACCCTCTGACAAATAACATCCAGATGCAATAGCTTACAACATAACGAAGCAAGCAAAAGTCATCAGTATCAGGGTTATTTTCAGACAATCATTAGCATAATCAAGAGGATAAGAGCATCAAGTAAGTAATTTGAAACCCTCTGGTTGTCATCTTTCACATATCCAAGTATCATGGTGTTTACTAGTTTGAAGTTATGCATATCAAGATAAACTAGATGATGATAAACTATAGCATGCATGATGAATAATGAAGATATAATCTATATGCATACTGGAAAGTATCAATTGTAAGACCCAGTTTTGTTAATTGCAGGCATCCATGGCGAACAAGCGATTAGCTAAGTTAGAGGCAAAATTCCTAAAACCTATGTTTGGTCATCTTGATGGTGTTCAATTCAAATACGGAGCCATTACAGACACACACCAAGGGAATATAGATCTTGATGCTTGGTCAGTTAAAATGAGTGATGAGAAGAACAACAGTGCCCTGTTGGATGCAGTTTTCATATCTGGGATGTGGAATGCAGCTGGTTTCTCGTATTCTATGGAAACCCCTGAGCTGGTCATTGAGTGTGCAAGAAATTATAACCCAGAAATAAGGAGGGTAGAGAAACATGGCAGAATATATGCTGATCTGTCAATCAAGGGTATTGCTGCCACTTTCAGTTTGCCGTTGGGCAAGAAAGTTACCAACATAGATTTGAGGAAGTCGGAAGTAGAATATGAGAATAACAAGAAGTCTTATAGAAAGAAGATGTATCAATGGAGGGCGAAGAATAGTCCTTATCCTGTAGTAGCTAAACTTCCTGTACATTTATATAAATTTGACTTTGATGATGAGTACTAGTACATGATAGCATTGCTAAGTAGAGTAACAGGCCAGCCTGATGCTAGAACTTTTAAGGACTAGATGTATGTAGTCATCCTGATGTGTCTCTACACAAATAGCAAGCCAATGTGTGCCAAGATAATAAGTGATGCTCTGGATGAGCAGCTGATGAACCTAGGAGGTCCAGATTGTTCCTTCTATATGACCTCATATATAGTTTATTCATGTGCCTACAAGGGTACATTTGATGCATTGATTACAAATGGAAAAATCAGAGGTACAACCAATGATGCACACATATGGGATCATCATCCCCAACTACAAAGAGTGAATTACCTCTAGGATTACAAGCTGGTAAATGATACATTTTCTATGCACTTGGTGAGAACAATGGAAGAAGATAGAACCAAGAGACTGAGCATGGAGCCTGGTTTATCCAATTTGCCACTTTCTCCTATATCAGGATTGAAGGGTTTTAGGGGGAGCCTCTCATGCTCCCAAGGTACCCCACAGATGTTGTTGTCTTAATGGATTTTCTAAGACAAATCTCTACAATATTGAATTCTTATAAGGCAAACAATAAGCTTCCACCAGTTTTGTTTCCAGTTACAATGGGCTGGTACATGTGCCCAGATTCTGAGAGTATAAAGAAAACCATAAATGGTCTAGCAATGATGAATTTCTACCCTTTCCCGTTAGTAAGATCATATGATCCATATGGGAGGATGCAGAAGATCATGGCGAAACCCATCCATAGATGACACCTTGAAGACCTCTGGGCAGATTGTGAAGATGAAGCTGAAGCCAGAAGAAGAAGATACTAAAGGTTAACACTTAACCAAATCAAGACCTTTGATTGCATTTCCATCCCAGCATAACTGAAGAAAGATGATGGAATGATAATGGCTGATGAATATGAAGAGAAAAAGATATATAATGATACCATCTCTACGCCGGATCTCACTATCCAGGAGGATATCTCCTTAGATCCATTCACAGACAGGATATTACAGCTAACCCAAGCTTGGGTGGATGAGTAGATAAATGTATTAAAGAAGAAAGGTGTTGTCATCATGGTGGATAATAAGAGGAAGAGACAGGAGGTTCTTGAAGATGAATATGATGACTTCTTAATTGAGAAGAGAAAGACTAAAGGAGAAAAGGTACCACCTCCTGAGAAAAGCAAAAGACCTCCAAGAGGAAAGAAAATTGATACTGAACCCAAAAGAGTTATAGTGGAAAGAGTGATAGTGCCTGTTGAAGATGCATCAGGATCCAGACAAGCATCAACATCACCAGCACAGCCTCCTCGGGATAAACAAAAGGTCAAACAGATCCAGAGGCCAACTACACAACCCACTATTGCATATGAGGAAGATCAAGCCTCACATAAGAACAAAGAGAAAGATATTCTTTTAGAGGAGGAGCCTGAGGAAGAGGAGGGCCCTATATCATTCACTAGAAAGATAAAAGCACCTCAGGTGGTAGCCACTACACCTAAGAAACCAAGGACTTCTATGAGAGGTGAAATAAATCAAACTCCCATAATGTTGAGGGGAGCAGGTGGGGAAGTATTTAAGAAGGAATTGCAACATAATGTTCCACTTCCCACCATTGTGAAGTTTAAAACTAAGCAAGTAGAAGAACAAGTAAAAGGAACCTTTGAAATACTTCAAAGTGGTCAAGTCTCATTGGATGAGACAGTCAACCTATCTAATGATGAGGTGGTGAAAGATGTAACTTCACAAAGAATGGAAACCCTTGCTACAGGCACTTGGATAACTCCTCATGGAACTCCATCAATATAAACAGTGTTAGAGGAGATGAAGCAAGTGGAATCAGGGAAAGAGAAGAGCCCAGAAAAGGTAGCCCAAGAGATGGGGCTTGATACATTGATTGAGCAAGTAACTAGTCCTGCAGTAATTGATCTCACCTATAGACAGGATGCAAGTCCTGAAAATCAAGGAGGTATTCAGGATAAAGAAGAAAATATTGAAGAAGTAAAGATGACAGAGATAGAGAGACACACTTTGGATATGGGTGAGCAACAACAAAAGGAAGTACCTGTTGGACCCAAAGTAGTTGAAGTCCAAGATAAGGGAGGAAAAGAAAGGGATACATCAAGTGATCCTGCCCTAAAAGTACAAGAAGTAGTTGTTACAGCTGCAGAACAAATTACAATTACAGATTAGGTCAGTACACCTAAGATAGATACAATGACATCCATAGAAGCTAACATGCCTCAGGATGAGGAAATTACCAAGGTGGATGAGAAGCCTATGGAGGAAGAAAAAGATCAAGATCAAGATAAAAGTGCAGATGATCAGCAAGATCACCCTCTAGAAAAAGAAGGTCCTCAACAACAGGATATACCCGAAGATCACCTTCATGAAGAACGTCATGAGGAAGAAAAGAGAAGATCACCCTCACCATCAAACATGATGGTGGACACTGAAGATCAGGGTGATCATCATGATAATGATGGAGACCAACAGTCAAAGGATCCAGTTCCTCAGTGGCTCGAAAAAGAAATTGGCACAAAATTAGGCATAGGGATATAGGAATTTGATGTATCCACATTATTTACAGAAACCTTGATAAAGCCAAAGAGGAAGGCTAGAATAACTTCTGCAATACAAAGGGATCCTGATATAGGCAGGAGAACAACCTAGGTAGCTATTCCTACAGTTGATAAAAAAAAGGGCAAGATCACTCTGGATGAGTTCTAGATTACTACAGTGGATTTGGGATTCGCCAATGAGGATCAGGAAGGCTAGGTTGGTAAAGACATTATTGATTCATTAACTCAAAGAGTGAAAAGAGAAAAAGAGAAAAATAAACAATACAATGAGCACATTGCTCAATTGGATAATTACATAAAAGGGTTAATTGACCTTGACGATGCATCTAATGATCATGCAATCCCATTGACTGCTATTTCTCAGGATGAAGTAAATAAACTAGATCTCATGAAGCATGAGTCATCCATAATGAGAAAGTGGATGTTATCCACATTTGATGAGGCAAAAGAAGTAGTAAAAGCCTCTTTAAAGAGATGGAATTCTTTGAGTGTCTCTAGGAGAAAGGTTGATAAATTGCAAATGGAAATCGGGAAGAGGTATTTTCAGCTGGAGAAAATTTTGATCATCTTGGAGGAAATAAAGAGAATTGACCTTCAAGTTCTCATAAGCAACCAAGTACTAAATAACAATAATGCACTGTTGATAGACATATGGTACAAGGACATTAGATTCGAATGTGATGTACTTAAAAGATGCAATAGTAAACTAAGAGATATCAGCATGAAACTACATAATATGATGTTATATGAAGCTAAAATTTTAGAAGTACTGGAGGGAAGGATGGAAGGCAAAATAGAAAATCAGAATGAAGAGTTTGCAATTAAAGATCTACATAACAACTTCCAACAAGAGGCTGATGATCCCTTAAATCACTTGATAGAAGAAACTATGGATACGATCATGAGGATCAAGGTCAAGGTGGAGGATTATAATGAAATATCCAGCAGCAGGAAAAGTAAATTAGAGAATCTCCGAGGCAAATATCAAATGCATAGGCACACCACCATCAAAGAAAAAACTCAAGAAAGCGGGGAGATAGAGAAAATAGTAGAGTCATATGAAAATATCCGGACATCCATGCAGGTCCATCTACAAGGAGAAGCACATCAGGATGATGAAGATTTTGAAAGTGATGATACTAGTGTACATCATGATGATGATGAAGAACCCGATTGGGGTACGCCATAAAAGGAATGTAAGCTCATCAAATACTTAAGAAAATATAAGTTGCCTAGATGGTTGCCAGCTGGCAACCGGTGCCACATGATGATGTTGACAAAGTCAAAGAGAAATGTGAATTGTAGATCTTAAATAGATAAATCCTAATCATAGATCAATTGTAACCACTCCCTCACCTTGTTCTATAAAAGGTGCAGGGATGCCTCATTTTAAAACATTCGAAACTTAATTGAAATCTATTTTCTGAAATATTCAGGGCTCATTTCAAAGTTGTTGTATACATATATGTTCTTGCATACTGAATGAATGAGAAGACTCTTCATTATAATTCATCATAAATCTTGAGTAATCAGTGTGTGAATTCTAGATATATGCTTTGATTTGCTGCGTCCCTTGGAGTGCATATTAGTTTGCATGTGTTGTCTTCATACCTTTCCCTTGAAGTTAGCATCGACTGTATCTAGCTGTGGAATGTCCTGGTGAACATATGGTTTGATTTCTCCTCTTCATGACTGTATTTGATGTATATGTGGTTCAATAGCTGAAGGTTCAACATTAATTTGAAGTATTTCTTTCAATTTCTTTCAATTTCAGAGTATTTCATCACCTTAATTGCAAATAATTGACAATCTTAAGCAAATAATACAAATATGCAGACATCCTGTAGATAACTAAACATATTCAGCATATTTGAGGTTAAAGCATGTCAAAAATGACAAATATCATGCAAAGATTTAAAGATAGACACAATATTTGAAGTATATCCTGTGTAGAATAACTCTTTGTGCAGCATCATTATAGGAAACATTATCTTACTGATGAGATCTACGTAAGGCCCCAAAATGGAAATAGCAACACACATCAACCTCTGAGTAACGCCAAGAGATTAAGACCTAATCAATGGAGACTTGAGATCATGAATTCTCTGAATTCATTGTATCTTTCAAGATGAATAAAGGTTAATGTGTACTTTTATTCTATGTTTGTTTCTGACTAACATCATGATCAACATAAATTGGTGCTAGAAGGAGGGCCATAGGATGAGGATCATCATCAGTAGTTCAGATGATGATAAAGATTGTAAGGTAATAGTCAGACACCGCTAAATTTCTAAGCTAGACACAAATATTTGTTGTTCTAAGTCGATATACACTAATCCTGTGTAAATTTTTTGAAATCAATCATAAATATTGCAATCTTTATAGTGGATCATCATGTATTTGCATAGATCGGCCTTATTTCAAGTAAATTTGTCCAAACTTTGAGGTATACTACTTTAGAAACCCAATATCAACCTGCAAGTGTTGCCACACCAAAAAATCACCTCATATTTGTAGTATAGCTACAAATATTCCTTAAATACCCTATCAATTTCCAATCCTGACCATAAATATATTCACTGCTAGTATATTCCAACTGATCTTTACAATCATCCAGCTGATTTGCTTAAATTCAAGAAATCCTGGCTCACAGAATAAATACCAGGTCTCGATCTGGTGGAATCTTTGAAGAATTACCTGTTAGAGGGTTCAGACCTAGAACTGTAGACATCCATCACACTCTAGGGTCTAGTGCATCAGGAGCATCACTAGAGCCTCCTCCTGTAACTCCTATTGGTTTACAAATACCTTTTGGACTATCTGTGACACCTCCTGTCCAGCCTCAACCACAGGCTCATCCTCCTCCGACTGCAATGTCATTCTTTGCAGCAGAATCACCTTTGACTTTTACTATATATCATGATTTACCAAGGAATCCAAACAAACTCTGTCCAAAATATCATCTGTATCAGGATGCAGATGATCATATCAGAACCTTTAAAGAAGCCTGTTGTCGAGCCAGAATATCACATTAGGATGTTGTATGCAGATTATTTCCTTTTTCCTTAGGGGAAGAGGCTTATAATTGGTTTATTAGTCTTGGTTAGAGTTCTGTTAGTTCATGGGCTGTCCTAGAGAAAGCTTTTACTGATAGGTTCAAAGTACCTATTGATCCTTCAATGAACTACCACCTATTTGCCACAATCAAGCGGTTTGAGGGAGAACCTATTGCTAATTTCAATGCTAGGTTCTAGAAAATGCTATCCAAGTTAGTTACCCCATATACTATAGGAGATGTTGCTGCCAGGAGTATCTATTACTCAGCTCTAGATTCATTGACTTCCATGTTCATCAGGAGAACACATCCTGAAATCACAACCTTGACAGGAGCTTTTCAAGAAGCTATCAAACTGAATCAGCAGTTAGTCCCTGCTCCTACTCCAAATATTGCATTCCCTACATTGCCTGGCATGTATCCAACATATCCTACACAATATCCTCCCCAACCACAGTATAATGGAGCTATGGTGCCTCTAGTAGTCATGCCAACACCATTGTAGATATCTCCATTAAGTATCATGCCTCCTCCTCCTAATGGGAATGGCCAAGTGGCTCAGTATCCTACACAAACACCAACACCTCAAGGTGTAGATCAAAATAATAACACTAGATCTTCTTTCTTCAAGCCTCAAACTGAAAATGTAGTGGCTAAAGCTCAGGAGGAGAAAGAAGAAATCAAAGAAATCTCTGCTCAACTAAGAAAACTAACTATAGAGGTCACTCATTTGAGAAATTAGAACTTCTATTCTCAACCTAACCAAAATAGAGGCTATAACAATGATAGACCTAGTTATCCTGATAGGGGGTACAACAACAATAATTTCAACAATAATGGTGGAAATAACAACAATCCCCCTAGGCAGCCTAGAGTATGGAACTCCAGGCCAAATAATGGTTCACTACCATCACCTTTAGATAATCAGCCACCTAGTGAAGCCAAACAGACTACTAGAGTCAATCTTGTTGAGGCAGCCCTCACCAATTGGTGTAGAATACACAATACGAATGCTCATGCAGAATTAGACTGTCCACAATTTAGAATTGCTGCTAGCATTTTCTAGATAGAAGTGTCTAATACTTCTAGAAATCCACCTCAGGTGGGGGGAAATAAAATTGTCCCTTGTGGATATGACTCTACATTTGTATTAGAAAGTTATACTGATCAGCATCATCAGCAGACTATGTCATCCCACCAGCATTATACCCAGACATGTGAAGAATCTACCATGTCTTTTGAGTCAAATTATGTTTTCCCCTTTGAGGATGAGAACGAGCCATCCAATGAACATGAGGAGGTGCATGCTTACCAGTAGCAATATCAGGGTAAGCACAATTATAATCTGAGAAGTAACTCCAACAGACCTACTGGTCCATTAACCAGTTCCTTGCCTCCAAATAATTTTAACACACCTCCTAATCCCAAGGCAAGTAACAATCTAGGATTTCCAAAGGTAAATGCACAGTATTTGTAACCACAAAACACAGTATCAAAAGTTGTTGGCCTACCTCATGAATCTGATAAACTAGTCACATATCTGGCAGATGAGATGAAGGAGGTAAAGATCAGCCTGTCTTTATCAGAATTGTTGAAAACTCCTACAATTAAGAAGGCATTTATGAAATCACTAGATGATCCTGCTCCTAGAGAGGATAATCATTCCCCAGGTTAGCCTAGCAATAGAGATCATGCTGCTAAGGATAACACTGTCAAACATAAAGTGCCAGCTACAGTCTAAGCTGCAGAAACCTCCCACATGACCTTGTACAGGGACAAAAGCGAGTCACCACCTTTCCTCCTTACCATACAGATGTTTAGCAAGAATTTACACAACTGTTTGGTGGATTCAGGTACATCTACAAATGTCATGCCTCTGTCTATATGCAATGCTTTATGATTGCATCCTACTAAATCCCTAAAGAAGGTGACACAGCTAGATAAAATAGAAGTAAGTGTGGTAGGTGAATTAACTCATATTCACATGCAACTAGCATTTGATCCCAGGATCTAGTATTACATCGATATCTAGGTAGTAGATATACCTGATACATATGGGATGTTGCTCAGTAGAGACTAGTTTAAAACTCTCAACGGATATATGTCTACTGACTTCAGTCACATGTGGTTACCTTGGAAAGGGATACCTAACTAGATAAGAATAGATGCTGAGCCTAGAATGAAGCACATGATCACTGAGTACAACAAAACAAATGAGATCATGTACGTGAATGTTGAACCCGGAGTTTATGCCATTAGATCGTAGACTATCAAGATAGAAGAGATCCTGATGCTTGACTTTCATCATCATGATGATGATCATTAGGAGGACATACCTGCTACAGAACCTGATAATAATTTTGAGAATGAAAATGAGATAGATCGCTTCAGAAACTTTGAGATGCATCTGTCCAAGCAGGTAAAATGTTGTCAATTGTTAAATATACCTATTCATGACATTTTGATTGATGGTTGGTGTAGATTACACGATGAAGCACATTCAGAGAAAACTTGTGAAACATGCTTAGATATGATGGAGCTGGAGCAGACATGCAGTGAGGCATCATCATCATCCAAGGTAAGTTCTGCATCTAGTGATGATGAGGATACTAATTTTTGTTTGTTTTCTGCAAGAAACACAAGTGGGGTAACAAATCATTATGAGGATCATAGTATGAGAATAGAAGAAATTCTGGTATATGACCAAATAAATGTTAAGAAGAAAGAAAAGATCACCCCTAGGAGTGATTGCCTGATGGAGTCAGATTATGAACTATCTAATGAAGACAGATGTAGTAACTTGACCAAATTCGAAAAGTTTTTATTAGGAGAAATTAAAAGGATGATAGAACAAAAGAAGCATCCACAGGATGCACTGACTGAAGGATGGTGTAGGTTGCATGAGGCACCTCACTCAAAAACTGCTTGTTCACTATGCTTACATGTCTTAAAGAGACATACAGTACTTGATCCAGAAGATCATCCTCCTGATGATAAAAAGAAAAAAGAAGAATCAGCTTCGCAAAGGAGAGAAAAGATGAGGTCTAAGAATGCTGAAATTCCTAAGGTAAAATGGATATCAGGTGGAGCAGCTGCCAGAGCTGCAAAGAAAAGAGAAAGTTTAGCTAAGCCTCCTACTGAAGATAAACCCTAGATCCTTAGATTTGATGGATCCAAGTCCAAACAAGGAGCTAGAGTAGGGATTGATCTCATTGATCCATCAGGGAAGTCCTACTTAGCTACCTATAGATTACAGTTCCCCTGCACTAACAATGTGACAGAGTATGAAGCTCTGATTCATGGGATGCTGTTTGCTCTCAAGAAGAAGGTAAAAATTCTACATATCTTTGGAGACTCATAATTAGTTGTCAGACAGGTAAGAGGAATTTACTCTTGCAACTATAAGAAATTGTCAAATTATAGACATAGAGTGTGGGATTTGATTGAAGACTTTGATGCATTTAATATCACTCATGTACCTAGAGAACAGAACCATAGGGTAGATGCTTTAGCACAGGCTGCCAGTACATTAGAGCCCTTGTCCATATCAGGCCTAAAGAGATTCTCAGTAGAGCCGGTATCAGTGCCATCAGTACCTGATAATATTACTAATCTCCAAGTTTTTGATGATGATCAGCATATCCTAGATTTCATCTCTAACAGAGATATATTTGATGCTCAGATCATAGATGAGAACAATATAGAAGAGCATGTCTGGGAAGAAGAAGAAATATTAGAGTTGCCTAGCAACAAGATTCCCAAAGGGATGATAGAGCTAGAGAGGGCATTTGACCTGGATAACATGTTAAAATAGAAAGATCTTCCAAAAGCTGATGGAGGACAGTATTCACAAGTGAATATTGGACAAAATGAAGATAAGAGAAATGTCTTGATTGGTAAAGTTTGCACACTAGAAGAGTTAGAAGGAATAACTTAGGCCCTCAAGGATTACATACATGTTATTGCATGGACCTATGATGAGTTGAAGACATATGACACATCAGTCATAACTCACACTATACCTCTCAAGCCAGATGCTAAACCTTTCAGACAAAAGCAAAGGCCAATCAATGCTTTGCTTGAACCAATAATTTTTTAAGAAGTCAAGAAGCTATTAAATGCCAGGATCATATTTCTTGTGAGGCACTCCACCTAGGTGGCTAATCTAGTGCCAGTAAGAAAGAAGAATGGAGACATCAAACTATGTGTAGACTTCAGGAACCTGAACAGAGCATCAAAGAAGGATAATTATCCTTTGCCTTCCTTAGATGAAGTCTTGTAGATTATAAATGGTGCTAAAATGATGTCCTTTATGGATGGCTTCTCTGGCTACAATCAGGTCATGGTTGACAAGATTGACAGACTAAAAACTACCTTCACCATAAAGTGGGGGATATTTGCTTATAGACGTATGTCATTTGGACTGATAAATGCCGGAGTAACATTCTACCGAGCAATGGACATAGCCTTCAGAGGCTTAATAGGAAAATGTATAGTCATATATATGGATGACTTAACAGTATTCTCTAAAGATAGAGGAAACCATGTAGCAGATCTCAAAAATGTACTGAAAAAATGCGAAGAATATGGGATATCCTTGAACCCCAAGAAATGCATATTCGGGGTGACAACAGGAAAGTTACTGGGCCACCTGATAACTAAAAATGGAATTATCATTGATCCTGACAGGGTGGAGTCCATTATGAAATTACAGCTTCCAGGAAGCAAGAAAGAGCTCAAATCTTACTTTGGTAAGATAAATTTTGTCAGAAAATTCATCACTGGCTTTGCAAAAATAGTCAGACCTTTAAATGCTATGCTGAAGAAGGATGCAAAGATTGAGTGGACATCAGAAGCTAGCCTTTGAAGACATAAAGAAAGCTATTTCTGATGTACCTATCCTTATCAGTCCAGACTACACCAAAGACTTTTATATTTATTCGTTTGCTTCAGAACATACCTCTGCAGCAGTGTTAACTTAGAGAAATGAAGAAAAGGAAGAGAAACCAATTGCCTTCATGAGTTGCCCTTTCAAAGATGTTGAATTGAGATATGTAGATGTTGAAAGGCAAGCACTTGCTTTGGTTAGAGCAGTAAAGAAATTCAGGCATTCTATCTTGAGAAGCAATGTGATTGCTGTGGTGCTGGATGCAGCAGTGAAGATGATGTTAATGCAAAGTGAGCTTGGTGAAAAAAGGGCTAAGTGGATCACAGTTCTACAAGAATATGACATGGAGATCACACCCATGAAGCTGGTAAGAGGACAGGCTTTAAGCCAAATGATATCAGAGATTGATCCAAACATCACAAGTCAGCAGTATGTTATCAATGCTAAGGACAATGAAGAGTGGTATTCAGATATCAAGCATATCCTAATTACTGGAAGATGTCCTCCAAGACTGCAGGCTTCACAGAGAAGAGCCTTGAAGATAAAATCCCAGAAGCACATGATGAAAGCAGGAGTACTTTTCAAGAAAAATTATGAAGGAATATACTTGAGATGCTTAGAAAAGCCAAAAGCAGATAAAGTTTTATCAGAACTACATGTCAAGTTTGGAACATCACATGGCTCATCCTTGGCTACAACACATGCTATCCTCAAAGCAGGATACTATTGGCCTGCAATCTTCAAGGACATAGCCAAACACATTAAATGCTGTCATGTATGTCAGGTTGCTACCAATAGAGAGAGATATGCCGCACAACCTTTGCAGTCGGTGATGGAAGCGTGCCCATTTGCACAATGGGGCATGGATTTCATAGGACCAATTAACCCTCCATCATCCTCAGGCCATAGGTATGTGGTAACAATTACTGATTATTGTACCAGGTGGACTAAAGCCACTAGCAACAAGACTTGCAGTGCAAAAGATGTCATCAGATTTCTGGAAAGTAACATAGTCACTAGGTATGGGGTTCCCTATGCTCTGGTAAGTGATAACGGCTCTACTTTTACTTCAACCAAATTGTCAAGTTGGGCCTTTGATTATGGGATCATATTGAAGTTCTCATCTAATTATTATCCCCAAGGGAATGGATTAGCAGAATCCACTAACAAGAATTTGCTGAATATCATAAAGAAGTTAGTAGACAAGAACCCTAGGGAATGGAATACACTTCTAAAATATGCCTTATGGGTAGACAGAACCAGAAACAAGGCTGCATTAGGAAATTCACCTTATCATTTAGTCTATGGGGTAGATCCAATCCTCCCTGTTAACCTGAAGATTCCTACCTTGTAGTTTGCCCAAGAGTACCTAGGCATGGACAATAACCAAGAAGTCAGGTTACTTCAGCTGATGCACCTGGAAGAGAAAAGAAGTCAGGGAATTGATCAATTTGCCAAACATCAGGCTATTGTCAAACACTGGTTTGACAAAAGAGCCAAAGTTAAAACCTTCAGGATATCAGATTTAGTCCTGATATGGGATAAAGCCCATGATAAGAAAGGAGACCATAGTAAGTTTGATAAATTATGGATAGGTCCTTTCCAAATTTTTGAGATATTAGGAGACAGTACTTTCAAGCTTAAGAACTTGATAGGTGAGGATGTTCCATTACCAGTTAATGGACAGTTCCTCAAACATTATTTCCAAGCCTAAGTAACTTCATGTCAGTCATGTGTATCATAATGTATATTTGTATAGTTGTTTGTACAATGCTTTGTTTTGTTCTTGCTTTGCTTGCTGGTTGAGTGTTTGTTTTGGTTAGTCAGGATGATGCAACTCATCACCCCAGAAAACACCAAAATTGTTAAGATTCAAGTAATGAGAACACATTTATATATAGGTTATGACCCATTTTGAGAAAGTCATCATGATCAGGTCTGTGATATCCTGTCATCATGGTACCTTTTCCTAACCAAAGTGATGTCTTCATAATGACTCACCTAACAGCCTTGGGTTTGTTGAAAATACAAGTATAGGTGTTAAGTGAAAAATCTAAAGGGACTCCCTTGCTACCAATGCAATCTCCAACCTAAAATAGCAAGTGACCATACCTTGCATTCTGAGCTTACATGATGATATCAGATATGTGAAGTATAAATGTTAAAAAATCTAAAAATATAATAAAATTAGGCCATCTAAGTAACTCTACCAGGGCTATAGATGCCTGCTAGCAGTGGGGCTCTACTTAGGGGGGTTGTATAGATAACCTTATCAGGGCTATGAACGCCTGCTGGTAGCAAGGCTCTATCTAGGTTGGCTATGAGGGATGATATCCAACTATGTAGCTTAACACTAGTTACTCATGTTTTCAACTTGCTTTCAAGAGAAGGATAATTAATCATTTGCACACTACTGATCCTTTGTTAGCATTGTTACCATGAGGACATTTTATCATTCAGAAAGATTATGATGATTATGCTTAGAAAGAGTTAGAATGCTATGTTAGAATGTGTTCACATCACTTGAATCATTGGAATTTAAGTGTTTTCTTTGGTGGCAAGTTGTTGTGTGGTTACACAACACGCCCCATTTTGACTTGACAAAATAGGGACCCAACTTTTTGTTTGGCTTTGCTTGTAATTTCTGCTTGCTGGTGGTCTGGTAAAAAGTAAGACAGTGCAGATGATCCTGCATAAAGGGGACTAGGTAAGTCATCATGATGAGGTCAGTTTTTCAAAGTTAAAATTTTCATGTCAATAACCCCATGGGTGGATTGAGTATAAAATTTCATGCAAGTTTGCCTTTTGGATCACCCAGATATTCCTTAGGGAACAAAAGTTATGATGAGTCAAAGATCTGGTCAAACCTGATATTCCGAGGGGGAGGATCATATTTCTCAATATTAGTCATCTTATGAAAGATCACCCCAATCCATATTACCACCTGATAAAATCATTTGCTCCGAACATCTGAACGTCAACTTTATATGATAACAATATCTACCCGACAAGCAACATCATGTATTTTGCGAAGGTCATATTCCTGAACATCACCCGATATTTAAATATCACCCTGATATTTGAAATATCTACCTATCGCAAAATATCATCCTGAACCAATGTCCTACTGACATCATCCAAACCTGATAATCGAAGAAATAAACATACCGATGATGTCACCATCCTTTTTACCTCGCGGAGGTATATTTCCAAATATGATCCTTCCTACATAACATGATGATGACGTCATAGTGCGACAACGATGAACCAAGTCTTTATCCTATTGACATCACCCCGATATTTCGACAGGAGGTCATTTTAGTCTAGGGGGTGATATTATAAACATCATCAGACATTCCAAACATCCCCTGATATTTTGAATATCTACCCGATATTTTGACATAGGTCTTTCCACCTAGAGCAGATGATCATATTATACTAAGAAGGTCAGATCCTGAATATCGCCTGATATTTGAATATCACCCTATACTACAAAGATCACCCCGTGCCTTACTGCCATAACATTAAATGCACTTGGAGTTGGTAGGTGATTCCCGCTAATTACGAACCCGATACATACACCTGGCGGGATCTAGTAGTCTCTTACAAATAAATCAACTGTTGCATTTCATTTGCCCTAATTTGCCCTAAGTGACCCGATGCATAGGTTTAAAATGAATTTATCGAGTCATTTTGTATTTACCTTGTGATAAACCAGTTTTAATAGAGAACTAATCTACTGAACCCTCTGACGAATAACATCTGGACGCCATAGCTTATAGCATAACGAAGCAAGCGAAAGTCATCAGTATCAAGGTTATTTTCAGACAATCATTAGCATAATCAAGAGGATAAGCACATCAGGTAAGTAATTTGAAACCCTCTAGTTGTCATCTTTCACATATCTAGGTATCATGGTGTTTACTGGTTTGAAGTTATGTATATCAAGATAAACTAGATGATGAAAAACTATAGTATGCATGATGAATAATGAAGATATAATATATATGCATGCTGGAAAGTATCAATTGTAATACCCAGTTTTGTTAATTGTAGGCATCCATGGTGGACAAGCGATTACCTAAGTCAGAGGCAGAATTCCCAAAACCTATGTTTGCTCATCCTAATGGTGTTCAATTCAAATACGGAGCCATTACAGACACACACCAAGGGAATACAGATCTTGATGCCTAGTCAGTTAAAATGAGTGAGGAGAAGAACAACAGCGCCCTGTTGGATGCAGTTTTTGTATTTGGAATGTGGAATGCAGCTAGTTTCCCATATTCTATGGAAACCCCTGAGCTGGTCATTAAGTGTGCAAGAAATTATAACCTAGAAACAAGGAGGGTAGAAAAACATGGCAGAATATATGCTGATCTGTCAATCAAGGGTATTGCTGCCACTTTCAGTTTGTTGTTGGGCAAGAAAGTTGCCAACATAGATTTGAGGAAGTCGGAAGCAGAATATGAGAATAACAAGAAGTCTTCTAGAAAGAAGATGTATCAATGGAGGCCGAAGAATAGTCCTTATCCTGCAGTAGCTAAACTTCCTGTACATTTATATAAATTTGACTTTGATGATGAGTACGAGTACATGATAGCATTGCTAAGTAGAGTAACAGGCTAGCTTGATGCTAGAACTTTTAAGGACTGGATGTATGCAGTCATCCTAATGTGTCTCTACATAGATAGCAAGCCAATGTGGGCCAAGATAATAAGTGATGCTCTGGATGAGCAGCTGATGAACCTAGGAGGTCCGGATTGTTCCTTCTATATGACCTCATATATAGTTTATTCATGTGCCTACAAGGGTACATTTGATGCATTGATTACAAATGGAAAAATCGAAGGCACAACCAATGATGCACACATATGGGATCATCATCCCCAACTGCAAAGAGTGAATTACTTCTAGGATTACAAGCTGGTAAATGATGCATTTTCTATGCACTTGGTGAGAACAATGGAAGAAGATAGAACCAAGAGATTGAGCATGGAGGCTCAAGAAGTTATCTATAGGCATGGAGCCTAGTTTATCCAATTTGCCACTTTCTCCTATATCATGATTGAAGGTTTTGAGGGGGATCCTCTCATGCTCCCAAGGTACCCCACAGATGCTGTTGTCTTAATGGAGTTTCTAAGACAAATCTCTACAATATTGAATGCTTATAAGGCAAACAATAAGCTTCCACCAGTTTTGTTTCTAGTTACAATGGGCTGGTACATGTGCCTAGATTCTAAGAGTATAAAGAAGGCCATAAATGGTCTAGCAATGATGAATTTCCAGCCTTTACCATTAGTAAGATCATATGATCCATATGGGAGGATGCAGAAGATCATGGGGAAACCCATCCATAGAAGACACCTTGAAGACTTCTAGGCAGATTGTGAAGATGAAGTTGAAGCCAGAAGAAGAAGATACCAAAGGTTAACACTTAACCAAATCAAGACCTTTGATTGCATCTCCATCCCAGCATAACTGAAGAAAGATGATGGAATGATAATGGATGATGAATATGAAGAGAAAAAGATATATAATGATACCATCTCTGCGACAGATCTCACTATCCAGGAGGATATCTCCTTAGATCCATTCACAGGCAAGATATTACAGCTAACCCAAGCTTGGGTAGATGAGCAGATAAATGTACTGAAGAAGAAATGTGTTGTCATCACGGTGGATAATAAGAGGAAGAGACAGGAGGTTCCTGAAGATGAATATGATGACTTCTTAATTGAGAAGAGAAAGACTAAAGGAGAAAAGGTACCACCTCCTCAAAAAAGCAAAAGACCTCCAAGAGGAAAGAAAATTGATACTGAACCCAAAAGAGTTATAGTGGAAAGAGTGATAGTGCCTGTTGAAGATGCATCAGGATCCGAACAAGCATCAGCATCATTAGTATAGCCTCCTCGGGATAAACAAAAGGTCAAACAGATCCAGAGGCCAACTGCACAACCCACTATTGCATATGAGGAAGATCAAGCCTCACATAAGAACAAAGAGAAAGATATTCCTTTAGAGGAGCTTGAGGAAGAGGAGGGCCCTATATCATTCACTAGAAATAGAAAAGCACCTCAGGTGTTAGCCACTACACCTGAGAAACCAAGGACTTCTATGAGAGGTGAAATAAAGCAAACTCCCATAATGTTGAGGGGAGCAGGTGGGGAAGTATTTAAGAAGGAATTGCAACATAATGTTCCACTTCCCACCATTGTGAAGTTTAAAATTGAGCAAGCAGAAGAACAAGTAAAAGGAACCTTTGAAATACTTCAAAGTGGTCAAGTCTCATTGGATGAGACAGTCGACCTATCTGATGATGAGGTGGTGAAAGATGTAACTTCACAAAGAATGGAAACCCTTGTTGCGGGCACTTGGCTAACTCCTCATGGAACTCCATCAGTACAAACAGTGTTAGAGGAGATGAAGCAAGTGGAATCAGGGAAAGAGAAGAGCCCAGAAAAGGTAGCCCAAGAGATGGGGCTTGATACATTGATTGAGCAAGTAACTAGTCCTATGGTAATTGATCTCAACTATAGATAGGATGCAAGTCCTAAAAATCAAGGAGGTATTCAGGATAAAGAAGAAAATATTGAAGAAGTAAAGATGGCAGAGATAGAGACACACACTTTGGATATGGGTGAGCAACAACAAAACAAAGTACCTGTTGGACCCAAAATAGTTGAAGTCCAAGATAAGGGAGGAAAAAAAAGGGATACACCCTACCCTAAAAGTATAAGAAGTAATTGTTACAGCTATAGAACAAATTGCAGTTACAGATCAGGTTGGTACACCTAAGATAGATATAGTGACATCCACAAAAGCTAACATGCCTCATGATGAGGAAATTACCAAGGTGGATGAGAAGTATATGGAGGAAGAAAAAGATCAAGATCAGGATAAAAGTGCAGATGATCAGCAAGATCACCCTCTAGAAAAAGAAGGTCCTCAACAGGGGGATATACCCGAAGATCACTGTAGATTAGGAAAACAAAATGAAGTGAAAACACAAACTAAATGCATAAAACACAAAGTTATACCTCAAATGAAGACCCAATCTCATCAAGGGAGGAGGAAGCTTGCACCCGAGAGATCCTAGATTAGATAACCCTATTTGATTCAAATATGGATTGCTCTTGCTTTCAACACAAATGTAGATGAAGGATTAGAGGATAGATAGATTAGAGATTTGAGCAAAATTTGAGCATGGTTTTGATGCAAGAAGAAGTTGTTATGAATGGCTTAGGTGAGGGTTTCATTTATAGATTTTTGAAAAAGGAATGGAGGGTGAGGATCAAAAGATGAGATCAATGGCTCTCATTTTTTGTGAATCTTTAATTCATAATGGATGAATTAAAAATTATTTTTTGAGAAGAGTGGGTTATGACAATTGAATTAAGAATTCAATAGTGGAGGATAGTGGGAGACAATTGAATTAAGAATTCAATAGTGGAGGATAGTGGGGAATAATTGAATTAAGAATTCAATAGTGGATGATGGTGCGGAATAATTGAATTAAGAATTCAATAGTGGAGGATAGTGGGGAACAATTGAATTAAGAATTCAATTAGTGGATGATAATTTAATTAAAGATTCATTTTTGGATAATGGAGGAGATTAGCTAATTAAATATTAAGAATATTTAATTATATGTGCAACATGGTGAGGTGGAAGGGATGAGGTGGAAAGATGAGGTGGATTGATGAGGTGGATTTTGTGAGGTGGATTTAGGACTTAGGATAGAGGGAAATTGAAATAATAAATATTGCATATAAATCAATTGGCTAAGGTTTTAGACTATTGAATTAATGAAATTCATTCAATTTTGAGGATAATATGATGGAAAATAGGGTAATGAAGGGATAATTGGCTAAGGTTTTAGACTATTGAATTAATGAAATTAATTCAATTTTGGGGATAATATGATGGAAAATAGGGTAATGAAGGGATAATTAATTAAATAAAAATTTAATTAATTGGTTAGGAGGGAAATTGACATGTTTAGGGATGTCGAGAGTCAGTTCGATGGTAGAAGACATTTTTAGGTGTCTACATTTGCCCCTCTTTGAGATGGTGTTGTGGCTAAGGAACATCATTTCAAAGAAGTTAAAACATAGATTTCGATTGGATAGAAAAAAGATTTTGGCTTAGAAGAATAGGGTAAGGTTTGGGGATAATTGGTAAGGGTGATGCCCCCTCGAGAGGATAGGTGGGTTGCAAGAACACAGTTGTGCTCGTGAAATGGATGGAACAGATTGGTAGATGTGGTTGGAGGATAAGATGTGAGATGAAAGTGTGATAATGTTGGGAGAGTGATTGGTGGATGATCATTCTGCTGAAAATGATTTAGAGCAATCCTAGGTTTGATATAGCAAAGTGGATATTTTCACCAAGGTATAGAAGACCAGGGTGATGATGTTTATCCAACAGTTGCATGGACTAGACACACAAACAAAGGGATGGTCTCATGCATGCCCAAGATAGTACAACCTTGTCTAGACGAGGGAAGGGGACTCATAGCATAAGCCCTTAGTACACAAAAGGTATGATGAACCTTAGATGCATAAGAAGATCAATATGCTAGAACCGACCCTATGATCAACAAGATATGAATACTAGCTTGGAGTAATGAGACCAACCCACAAGCACAGCATACAAAAGCAAGACTATGCCCCATTCTAGATGTTTTCGCCACATACCATGATATAGTAAGATCGAGGTAGCTTTGATGTGATCTTCAAATAGGACAAAAGATAAAAACCAAAAACCAAAAGACCAATGAACCAAACAAGTAACCATTGTATCTTTTGCCAAAATGGATGATGATTTGATAGATTATGACTATTGTAGGAAAGATATATCCTAAGGCAGGGATTGATAGATGATTTGATGATGCTTAATTGATGTTGTAAGATTAGCTCAAGATGTGATGGGGACAAGTTGTGATTGATGCTGATTTGATAGTTGATGATTTTGATTAAGGACAATGCTTTGATAGGTGATGTGAAGCTTGGATCGAGTGTAAGTTTATTGAGGATAGATGTGATGATGATGTGGGATGATGATAAATGTGACGATGATGAGAGTGTGATGGAGCAAGTTTGATTTTTGTGATGAATAGATTATTTTTGGAAGTTTTTGTGTTTTCTATTGTTTTGGTATTTTTTGATTTTGTGATGTTTTTGTATTTTTTGATTTTGTGATGTTTTGGAATTTTTTTATTTTTGAAAAGGAATGGTTTATTATGAGATGGTTGCATTGGATTTCATGTGGATAACCTTTGTGTCAGATACCAATGACAAGGGAACACCAAGTCTAGAGGTGAAAGTGATGGGGTTGGATAGGGGGATTGGATAGCTGATTCATGATAGATGAATGGACAAGTGATAGGGTTGCGTGTTAGATAGATGGAAGATAAGGATGAGGGGTAGGATAGGTATGCATGATATATGGATGGGGGATTGTAGGATTTTCTCCAAGGGCTAGGTTGCAAGGAATCATATGCCCTAATGCTTAGAATTTTGCATGATGGGTTCATGTTTGAATGGATGGACTTTGTAGTAGATGGATGGAGGATATATTTTAAAGGGAATATGCCAAGAGGTTTCCAAAGCATGTTGTTGATATTTTGCCCCTTGTCTTTATCAAGATCTAAGGTGGGAGATATAGTGGATAAGAATATGATAGGATAAGGATAAGACAATGGATAAGATGTGCAAGGATATTATGGATGTGGATGAAGGATACGGTTTTGCCCCCAAGTGTAGGGATACAAAACGCATGGAGAAGGGATTATGCATGACGCCCACAAGGGGTTTTCATCATGGTACTTTCCCAAGGCACCACAAGGAGTGGTTTTCACCATTGGATAGATTTTTTCTCTTTACTATTTTCTTAATTTTTTTTATTTTTTTGCTTTTTTGATTTTTTTGCTTTTTTGATGGAATGGGGAGTCAAGCATCTATTTCCATAGCAAGGAGAAGATGGTCCTATGTTGGATAGCATTATGGATGATGATTGCATGGATGTTGGTAGATAGGAGAAGATGGAAAGGATTATGATGTGGAGTATGTGGGTTATGATGTGGATTATGCAAAAGCATGGACCATAGGAATGTGATGGGGAAGATATGTAGGATAGTGAATGAAAGATGGAGAGATGGGGGTATGTGGGAATGTTAAGTGGTGGAGGGGAACCAAGACCAACAGTTGCACACACCGTGATGTATTTGGAAGCTTGTATTTTGGATGTGGAGTTGGGAGTAATGGGGATCGGGATGAGGGATTTTTGGATGGTCGATTTGGGGTTTTAGGGACCCAAATAGACTTAGGTGTTGGGGGATTTTTAGATGGGGAGGGGGATATTTGGGATTTTGCAGTAGATTGGGAGGTGGATGCCTCATTTGTTTTGATTGATCTTTGCTTAGGGATCCACACCATTTTTGTTTTTTCTTTTTCTTGTGATGGTGTGGGATTTGATAGCCTTTTGGATTTTTGATTTTGATTGGAAGGGATAATATCTTGAGGCTTCTGTGCTTTATTAGTTGAGGCATTCAAATTATTACTTCTGAATCCCATGGATTTGGGGGAAGTTTCATATTTGAAAGATGTGTGCTTTTGTTGGTCTTGATTGGGAATTTTAGGGGATTTATGGGTGGAGGGGTAAAAAATGGATTTATGGATAAATGAATGAGGAGATTTGAGGATGGGGATATTAGGAGTTGGGAGGATGGGAGGATAAGAGGATTTGTGGATAGGGATGCTGGGAGTTGGTAGGATAGGAGGTAAAGTGGATTTGATAGGGATATTTGGAGTTGGAAGTAGTGGAGGGAAATTTGATGGAGGAAGATGGATGGTCACATACTTTTGCAAATGATAGGATGATGGAGGAGGATGGCAACATATGTTTGGGGAGTGTGATGAGATACACCATGTTTGGGATTGGATGAATGGATTTTGGAAGGTGGGTGGATGGTACCAACATGCTTAGATTGTTCTTCTTGGGGTGTATAGCTGAGGCCATGCAAGGATGGATGGAATGTGGTGTGGATGGGCTCCAAGATGCCTTGTTCATGAAGGCCTAAGCCTTTGCCTTGATAGTTCATGTGTTGGAGTATGCAACATGCAATGGGATGTTTGGTGCTTTGGAAATAAGACACGAGTCCATTATTGGTTAGAGAAAGATAGGTGGTGGATGGAAGTTGTTCACCTCTTACAAGGGAGTCACCACAGATGAAAGTGCTTGTGCCAAGTGGATAAGGGGATGGATTTTGGATGGGATTGGTAGATGGAGGTGAAGGATTCATGGGGGATGGTGAAGGGGTGGTAGAAGATGGGGTGAGATCAATAAGTTGATCAATAGATGGGAGGGGATCATGGATGGGATTAGATGGGATGGTTAGATCTTAATTAGGAGAAGGGGTTGATGTTTCAACATGCTTTAGATTTGATTCTTACCATGGCTCATGTGTTTGGATAGAAGTGGGAGTGACTTGGATATATGTGATGGGTGCTTGGATGGATGTGATAGGTGTTTGACTCATGTGTTCTTGAACATGGCTTCATGATGGTTCTTGAGTTATGATAGGAGATTGTTCAAGAGGTTTGGTGGATGTTGGATTGCATGAGGGTGTTTGATTCCTTGCTAATAGCCAATGGATGGTATCCTTCATGAGTTTATGGGTTGAAGAGCAATATAATGGATGGATAATGGTGGTGGTTGGTGTAGGATTAGGATGGGGATTGGATAGGTGGGCGATAGGATTAAGTAATGATGGTTCGTGGGTAGGTTCAAGGATAGATGGTGGTGTTGGAGGGGTGGTGATAGTGTTGGGACTTGGAAGATTTAATGGTGGATTAGATGGTGGATGGGTGATAGGGGTTGGTGGATTGGGAGATACATAAGGTGATGGATTAAGGTTGATAAGGTGGGAGGGATATTGTGATGGGGGGATTGGAAGATGGGGATTAGGAGATGGGGGATTTGGTTGTTGATATGAGCTTTGGATTTCAGAGATAAGGTGTGCTAGATTGGTGTTCCCTTGATCAAAGTTAACATGACAAAGGTTGGGGGATGGATAAGGTGGAGGTAGTGATTGGTTGGATAAGTATGATGGCATGGATGTGTAAGGGGATGGTGAATGATATGAGGGTAAAGATTGATATGATGGAAGTTGCTATGAGGTTGAAGGTTGATATGAGGATGATGGAGGTTGATATGATGGAAGTTGATATGATGAAATTTGATGGGAGGTTGATGGTGTGGATATGTAAGAGGTAGGTTGGTATGAAGGTTGAAAGAATGACGATTGATATGATGTGGATGGGGATGAGGTGTAGGGTGTTTGTTGATATAATGAAGGTTGGTATGATGTCAATGGTGTGGATATGTAAGATGTTGAAGGTTGATATGATGAGGGTTGATATGATAAAGATGGGGGAGGGGTTTGGGATTCTCCAATGATGAGGTGTGTTAAGGGGATATCTTTAATGTCATTTTTGAATTGTTCCTTAGCATTAGGATCCATGTTCACATAGACTTTTCTAAGTCTTTGTAATTGCTGTATTGATTCATAAAGATCCATTTTGTGGGAGAGAGTATGGGATGATGGGGGATGATTGTGATGTTGAGGATCAAATTTCAAGACCTTAGGATGATTCAATTTGATTTGATGAATGGTTCTCTATGCTTAAGATAGACTAATGATCTTAAGCAAGAGGGTTGATTGGGTTGATTTGATTAGGTGATCAATTAAGGTCTTGATTTTTGATTGGGTTGATTTGGATTTGGAGTTTGATAATGATGTTGGGGGATTGGGATGTTGATTGGGATCGATGTTGATTTGATGTGATAATGACTTGGATATGGTTAGGATTTGATATGGAATGATTAGGATAATGATTGGGATGATGTTGATAGGATGAGGATGAAGGATGGAGATGTAACTAGGATGTGCTTAGGGATGATTGCGATTGAGGTTGATTTGACAAGAATGGAGATAATGATGTTGATTGGATAATGATCTAGATAGAAGGATGATGATTTGATGATGTAGAGTGACAAGGATGTGATTAGGATTGATTTAGGATGAATTCAATTTTTCTTGGCAAGTAGACAAACAATCAAGCATGAAAACACAATGGCTAAAGGTTTGATTTATGAAAGATTTATCAAGCATGCACAACCTAAGGTGAAGCAAGGACAATACTTGTTGAACAAGTAGAGGGATTTGGGCCACTAAAACAAAGGTTCGTAGTGGGGCAACTTTTGGGGGATCAGCACCTTATGAGCATCCAATAAACCACTTAAGGTTTTGACTAGCTCTACTAGGAGTTTAATATACCTCGAGGGTACTACTTCCTTTCAAACTAGCACCGAATGGTAAGTGCTCATACCGATTAGACTTGGATTTCACCTTATCCTCAATTTACATATAGCAGACCAGATGAAAGTACCGCTTGGGGTCGCCAATGAGTTCTCCGAATGGATGTGTCTCAAGGGTAGGCCCACAGCCTAAAAAGAAAAATAGAATAGAACCATTTCTCTTCACCCAAGATCCTTTTGAAGGAAAGGGGAGAGGATACTTTGATTCTACCCTATGGGATAATACAAATGTGCAAGTGTACAAGACACGACAAACAAGAGCTAATGTTCATTTTAAGCCCAAAATCTAAATGTGTTTGCAAACAATATGAAAAGATAAGAGAGGAAATGATTGCACTTGGTTAATTTGCTATCCAAATTGTTGGAGATGTTGATGTATGATGCTATTCCACCCTTGTATGATCACCTACAAGTCACTAGAATGAAAACAGAGCAAATAGACTAGCCCAAGATGCGACCTGCAACAACTCACCCCCAAAACTTGCAAAACTCTCACATGAAGACCCAATCTCATCAAGGGAGGAGGAATCTTACACCCAAGAGCTCTTAGATTAGATAACCCTATTTGATTCAAATGTGGATTGCTCTTGCTTTCAACACAAATGTAGATGAAGGATTAGAGGATAGATAGATTAGAGATTTGAGAGAAATTTGAGCATGGTTTTGATGCAAGAATTTGTTATGAATGGCTTGGGTGAGGGTTTCATTTATAGATTTTTGAAAAAGGAATGGAGGGTGAGGATCAAAAGATGAGATCAATGGCTCTCATTTTTTGTGAATCTTTAATTCATAATAGATGAATTAAAAATTCTTTTTTGAGAAGAGTGGGTTATGACAATTGAATTAAGAATTTAATAGTGGAGGATAGTGGGTTATGACAATTGAATTAAGAATTCAATAGTGGAGGATAGTGGGGGACAATTGAATTAAGAATTCAATAGTGGATGATAGTGGGGAATAATTGAATTAAGAATTCAATAGTGGAGGATAGTGGGGAATAATTGACTTAAGAATTCAATAGTGGAGGATAGTGGGGAACAATTGAATTAAGAATTTAATTAGTGGATGACAATTAAATTAAAGATTCATTTTTGGATAATGGAGGAGATTAGCTAATTAAATATTAAGAATATTTAATTATATGTGCAGCATGGTGAGGTGGAAGAGATGAGGTGGAAAGATGAGGTGGATTGATGAGGTGGATTTTGTGAGGTGGATTTAGGACTTAGGATAGAGGGAAATTGAAATAATAAATATTGCATATAAATCAATTGGCTAAGGTTTTAGACTATTGAATTAATGAAATTAATTCAATTTTGAGGATAATATGATGGAAAATAGGGTAATGAAGGGATAATTGGCTAAGGTTTTAGACTATTGAATTAATGAAATTAATTCAATTTTGGGGATAATATGATTGGAAAATAGGGTAATGAAGGGATAATTAATTAAATAAAAATTTAATTAATTGGTTAGGAGGGAAATTGACATGTTTAGGGATGTTGGGAGTCAGTTCGATGGTAGAAGACATTTTTAGGTGTCTACAATCACCTTCATGAAGAACGTCATGAGGAAGAAAAGAGAAGATCACCCTCACCATCGAACATGATGCTGGACATTGAAGATCAGGGTGATCATCATGATAATGATGGAGACCAACAGTCAAAGGATCCAGTTCCTCAGTGGCTCGGAAAAGAAATTGGTGCAAAATCAGGCATAGGGATACAGGAATTTGATGTATCCACATTATTTACAGAAACCATGATAAAGCCAAAGAGGAAGGCTAGAATAACTTCTACAATACGAAGGGATCCTGATACAAGTAGGAGAATAGCCCAGGTAGCTGTTCCTATAGTTGATAAAGAAAAGGGCAAGATCAGTCTGGATGAGTTCCAGATTACTACAGTGGATTTGGGATTCACCAATGAGGATCAGGAAGGCTAGGAAGGTAAATACATTATTGAATCATTAACTCAAAGAGTGAAAAGAGAAAAAGAGAAAAATAAACAATACAAGGAGCACATTGCTCAGTTGCATAATTACATAAAAGGGTTAATTGACCCTGACGATGCATCTAATGATCATGCAGTCTCATTGACTGCTATTTCTTAGGATGAAGTAAATAAATTGGATCTCATGAAGCATGAGTCATCCATAATGAGAAAGTGGATGTTATCCACGTTTGATGAGGCAGAAGAAGTAGTAAAAGCCTCTTTAAAGAGATGGAATTCTTTGAGTGTCTCTAGGAGAAAGGTTGATAAATTGCAGATGGAGATTGGAAAGAGGTCTTTTCAGCTCGAGAAACTTTTGATCATCTTGGAGGAAATAAATAGAATTGACCTTCAATTTCTCATAAGCAACCAAGTGCTAAATAATAATAATGCACTATTGATAGACATATGGTACAAGGACATCAGATTCGAATGTGATGTACTTAAAAGATGCAATAGTAAACTAAGAGATATCAACATGAAACTACATAATATGATGTCATATGAAGCTGAAATTTTAGAAGTACTGGAGGGAAGGATGGAAGGCAAAATAGAAAATTAGAATGAAGAGTTTGCAATTAAAGCTCTACATAATAACTTCCAATAGGAGGCTGATGATCCCTTAAATCACTTGACAGAAGAAACTATGCATAAGATCATGAGGATCAAGGTCAAGGTGGAGGATTATAATGAAACATCCAGCAGCAAGAAAAGTAAATTAGAGAATTTCTGAGGCAAATATCAAATGCATAGGCACACCACCATCAAAGAAAAAACTCAAGATGGCAGGGAGATAGAGAAAATAGTAGAGTCATATGAAAATATCCGGACATCCATACAGGTCCATGTACAAGGAGAAGCTCATCAAGATGATGAAGATTTTGAAAGTGATGATACTAGTGTACATCATGATGATGATGAAGAACCCGATGATGATACGCCATAAAGGGAACGTAATCGCATCAAATACTTAAGAAAATATAAGTTGCCTAGATGGTTACCAGCTAGAAACCGATGACACATGATGATGTTGATAAAGTCAAAGAGAAATGTGAACCATAGATCTTAAATAGATAAATCCTGATCATAGATCAATTGTAATCGCTCCCTCACCTTGTTCTATAAAAGGTGCAGGGATGCCTCATTTTAAAACATTCGAAACTTAATTGAAATCTGTTTGCTGAAATATTCAAGGCTCATTTCAAAGTTGTTGTATACATATATGTTCTTGCATACTGAATGAATGAGAAGACTCTTTTGATTACAATTCATCATAAATCTTGAGTAATCAGTGTGTGAATTCTGGATATATGCTTTGATTTTCTATGTCCCTTGGAGTGCATATCAGTTTGCATGTGTTGTCTTCATACCTTTCCTTTGAAGTTAGCATCAACTGTATCTAGCTGTGGAATGTCCTGGTGAACATATGGTTTGATTTCTCCTCTTCATGACTGTATCTGATGTATATGTGGTTCAATAGCTGAAGGTTCAACATTAATTTGAAGTATTTCTTTCAATTTCTTTCAATTTTAGAGCATTTCATCACCTTAATTGCAAATAATTGACAATCTTAAGCAAATAATACAAATATACAGACATCCCATAGATAACTGAACATATTCAGCATATTTGAGGTTAAAGCATGTCAAAATTGACAAATATCATGCAAAGATTTAAAGATAGACACAATATTTGAAGTATATCCTATGTAGAATAACTCTCTGTGCAGCATCATTACAGGAAACATTATCTTACTGATGAGATTTACGTAAGGCCCCAAAATAGAAACAACAACACACATCAACCTCTGAGTAATGTCAGGAGATTAAGACCTAATCAATGGAGACTTGAGATCATGAATTCTCTGAATTCATTGTATCTTTCAAGATGAATAAAGGTTAATGTGTACTTTTATTCTATGTTTGTTTCTGACTAACATCATGATCAACACAACCTAGGTAGCTTTGCCCATGGCAAATAAGGCAAAAGGAGAGATAAATATTAGTGAGTTTCAAATAACCACTATTGATTTAGGTTTTGCCTCAGAGGAACAAGAAGGCCAAGAGGCCTAGGACATTATTGATTCTTTATTGAAGAGTGTAGAAAGAGAAAAGAACAAAAATAAAATGCACAAAGAGCACATTGCTCAACTGCATACATTCATTAAGGGGTTGATTGATCCCAATCACATGCCATACAGCATAGCCACCCCATTGACTATTATATCTTAGGATGAAGTGATAAGACTATATATAATGAATCATAAGGCACATATGATGGATAATTGGTTCATCCAATTTACTAAGGATGCAAAGTAGGTGATAAAGACCTCTCTTAACAATTGGAACCTGCTCAGCACATTGAAGAGTAAGGTAGATGAAAAGCAAAAGGAAGTTGCACAGAGGTCAATCAAGATTGAAAAACACCTGACTACCCTATCAGAAGTGCATCGTATAGATACAAATGTCCTAATTTATAACAAGATATTAAATAATCAGACATCCTAGCTACTAGGCAAATGGTATGAGGAGTTCAAATTTGAAAGTGAGATACTGAAGTAATGCAATGCAAAATTAAGAGATATTAGTGTCAAACTGTATAAGCTCCTGTCTAATGAGGTAGAAGTTTTGGAGGCATTGGAAGAAAAGGTGGAAAGAAAGATTGAAAACTAGGATGCAGATTTTGTAGTAAAAGCTTTGTAGGATAATTTCAGGCTGGCTATAGATGATCCTCTCAATCACCTATCAGATGATACTATCAATAAGGCTATGAGGATGAAAGAAAAAGTAGAAAAGTATAATGAAGTATTAAATAGTAGAAAGGCTAAATGGTTTGCATTCCAAGCACAAGTCAATTCACAAGAATATGTAGTAACCAAAGCCAAGGTCCAAGATGGGGGTGAAATTGAAAAGATAGTGCAAGCATATGAGCCCATCAGAGGGGTGATAAATGTAACTGCAGATGAAAAGGATTTATCTACTAATGAGGAGGATGAAAAATGAACATGATGCATATGATCATGTGCATACTATGCTACCAAATGGTTGCCAGCTGGCAACCTATGCCATGTTTGCACTTATTGACCAAGTCAAAGATGGTATAGACTGTTGATTTTCATATCTAAATCCTGATTGTTGGATCATTAGTAAGCGCGTCCTCTCTTTGTCCTATAAAAGGAGGTGGAGTGCACAGTGTAATTTCATTTGAAACTTATTGAGATTAGATTTCTGAAGTATTAGGACTAACTCTTAAAGCTTATTGTAAATGTACATGTCTTTTGCATACTTAATGAAGAAGATCATCTAGATTACATACAATTGTAAATTCTGAGTAATTTGTGGATGAATTCTTGACTTGTACTTTGATTTACTACATCCCTTGGAGTGCATTTCATGTTGTGCATGTTGTCATCATTCCCTTTCCATCAAAGTTTGCATCAACCATGCCTAGTTGTGGAACATCCTTATGACATTATGGCTTGATTTCCTTCTCTTCATGACAACATCTAGAATGCATGTGGATCAATAGCTACAGATTCAACTATTTTAGTAAAATTTAGAAAGAATTCAATTTAAATTTGTTTAATTTCATTGAAATCATCATCATAATTAAAAATTCACATAAAATATAATGCAAATACAAAGGAATATGATGATATCTTGAAGAAAACTCAATATGCATAGCATATTTGAGTTAAATCAAAGGAATTGATCAAACTTAGAAAATATCCTCATCATCTATTAAATACAGTAAGATTAACCTTACTTGTTAAAAGATTTAGAGAAAGCAAGTGGAAAACATATGTTCAAGTATCAATTCTTGGAATCAGAAATTAAAACCCCTTGAATTGAAAAAAACAAGGCACATCAAACCATTGAGCAACATCAGTAGATTATGAACTAATCTATGGAGACTGGGGATCATGAATTCTATGAATTCATCATATCTTTCAAGATGATAAAGGTTTGATTTACAATTCTTTATCTATGTGTGTTTGTGACTAACATCATAACCAACATAAATTGGTGCTTGAAGGAGGGCTACTCTTCTACTTTTTGAATCGGTTGTATACACATCATTCATGCATCTACATAAGGTGATCTTGTCAAAGTTCATAACAGTTGGTTATGCTTTGGGCATTTGTGCAAAGATTCACTTGTTTCAGGTTATTTTAAGAGTGTTGATCATAAATATTTTAGTATTATGCACGAATATGTTAATCTTTGCAATCAATTGCTTGAAAGTTTAAAATATTAAGTCATTGTTCAAGTTTTCCTGCAAATATCCTATAGTAATCTATCAGCATGACTAAATAACCTGATATTTATGATTAGAAGTTCAATCTTGTTCATATTTGCATTTTCTGCAAATATTGCATAAATATCTAATTATTACAGAGTCTTGACCATAAATATCCAACCTAGAGGATCATTTCCTCTGATCTTTGTGAAGATTCAACCAAAACATTCATATTATATCTTAAGTTGTTAGAACCCTGGCTCACAGGCCTAATACAAGGTCTAGATCCATTGGACTTCTTGAAGAACTACCTATTCATGGACTCAGACCTTGTACCATTGATATTCATCATACTCCTAAGTCTAGTGCATCACCATCCTCATCTAGACATACTGTAACTCCTCCAATATCTTCAGCTATGTCTCAGTCACCATCAGGATCTCTAGTTATACCTCAAGTGCATCAAGCACCAATCATAATGTCTTTCTTTGCAACTTAGTCGCCACTTGTGTTTGTTGTATATCATCCATTGCCTAAGAATCCTGATAAAATATGTCCAAAATATCATCCATATAAGGATGCAGAAGATCATATCCAGACATATAAGGAAGCCTGCTTTAGAGCAAGAATAGAACACCAGGATGTTGTGTGCAGATTGTTCCCTTATTCCTTAGGAGAAGAATCTTATAGATGGTACATCAGCCTTACTAAATCAACCATTCATACATGGGATGCTCTAAAGAAGGATTTCCTAGGAAGATTCAAAATACTAGTGGATCTAGCCATCACTTATCACATGTTTTCTACTATCAAAAGAGCTGAGGGAGAAATGATCTCCAATTTCAATGCTAGGTTTCAAAAGATATATTCCAAATTAGTTACTCCATACAATGTTGGTGATGAGGTAGCTAGATCCATATACTATTTAGCCTTAGATCCTTTGACCTCTATGTTCATCAGAAGAACACATCCACCTATTACTTCACTATCTGGTGCATTTTAGGAAGCCATTAAAGTAAATCAATAGTTAACTCCAGGCTTTGCACGTAATGCTAGATATCTTGTATATCCTGTTCAACCTCAAGGAAATGGAGTTATGATACCTCTGGCCATCATGCTTAATCCCTTGTAGGTACCTCCACTTAGCATTATGCCTCCTCCAAATAGAAATGTCCAGATGATACCTCATCCTAGACAGATACCTTAGGATGCAAGCCAAAACAATGGTGGTAATTTATTCTTTAAACCTCAGCAAGAGAATGTAGTAGCCAAAGTTTAGGAAGAAAATAGTGATATTAAAGAGATATATACACAATTAAGGAAGTTGACCACTAAGATGACTCACATGAGAAACCAAAATTTCTATTCTTAGTCAAACCAAAATAGAGGATATGGAAATAACAATGACATGTCTGGATATCCTGACATAGGGTACAACAATGATAGAAACTTTAACAATAGCAATGGAAATAATAATGCTTCACCTAGACAGCCTAGAGTATGGAATACTAGGGAAAACAATGGTTCTTTTCCATCACCATTAGACAATCAGCTACCTAATGAACCTAAACAAACAACCAGGGTCGATCTAACAAAAGCTTCCCTCACTAATTTGTGTAGGATGCATAATACCAATGCACATGTAGAATTAGACTGTCCTCAATTCAAAATAGCAGCTAGTATTTTCCAAGCTGAAGTATCCAATACTACAGGAGATCCTCCTCATCTTGAAGGAAATGAAAATTTTCCTTTAGGATATGAGTCTTCCCTGATGTTAGAAAGTTCCACTAGTCATCAACACCAGTATCATCAGATGACCTCCTTTCATGAGAACTATACACTAGAAAGTGAGGAGTCTACCTTAGCATTTGAAACAAATTATGTGTTTCCATTTGAAGATGAAAATGAACCAGAACCAGAACATGAAGAATTTAATGCCTACCAACAACAATATCAGGGTAGGCATAAAATTACAATCTCAGGAGTAATCCTAACAAACCACCTAGTCCCTTAACCACATTAGTCCCTCCCAATAATTTCAACACTCCACCTAATCCTAAAGTTAACAACAACCGTGGCTTTCCCAAGGTTAATACTCAATATATTACTCCCCAAAATACAATGACAAAAGCCATCAGTCAGCTCCCTGAGTCTGACAAACTAGTCATGTATTTGGTAGAAGAGATGAAAAAGATAAAAATCAGCTTATCTATGTTAGAATTGCTTAAAACCCTAGTCATCAAGAAGGATTTTCTAAAATCCTTAGATGAATCTATTCCAAGGGATGACAATCAAGGTCATAATCCAAGTCAGATCTTCACAAAGGATCCTATATCTAAAGAAAATAATGCTAAATCTAAGGTGCAGGCTATTGTTCAAGCCGCTAAGACCCTCACATATGACTCTATACAGAGACAAAACTAAATCACCCCCATTCCTACTCACATTAAGGATATTTGTAAAGAATTTGCATAATTGCTTAGTGGATTCAGGTGCATCAACCAATGTGATGCCACTATCTATTTGCATTGCCTTACAAATACATCTAGCCAAGTCCCTCAAGAAAGTAAAACAACTTGACAAAATAGAAGTGAGTGTAGTAGGAGAACTCACTCACATCCACATGCAATTAGCATCAGATCCTAGGGTTCAGTACTACATCAAAATCCAAGTGGTGGATATCCCTGATACTTATGGAATGTTACTCAGTAGAGATTGGTCAAAAACACTCAATGGTTATATGTCTATTGGTTTCAGCCACATGTGGTTACCCTGGAAGGGGATTCCTAATCAAATAAGGATAGAGGTTGAACCTAGGATCAAACACATGATCACATAGTATAATAATACCAATAAGGTATTATATGTGTATGTTGAACCATGAGTTTATACTATTAGACCTCAAATAGTCAGGATAGAGGAAGTTCTAATGTATAACACACACATGCATAGGAATGTTCATCAAGATAATAGGGTGATCATAGAGTTAGATTGCAGTTCAGGTGATAATGATGAGATAGATCATTTTAAAGATTTTGAATTGTACTTATCCAAAGAAATGCAACGTTTCTAGATATTAGGTATATCTAATGAGGATATCTTAATTGAAGGTTGGTGCAGATTACATGATGAAGAACATTCAGAGAAAACTTGAGATGCATGCCAGGATATGATGGAATTGGAACAAGTTTATAGTGAAAAGGGATCATCTTCAATAGAAGCAAGTGCAATATCTAGTTATGCTGATATTGATTCTTGTTTGTCATTTGTAGATACAGGAGAATCTGAGGACATTACACATCAGGATGGAGGGTACATACATAATCCAGATGAGATCCTAATGTATGATGGAAATACTCACAGGGATGAAAATTTTATCACCCAAGGGACTGACTATTTAATTGAGTCAGACTATGAATTGTCAGATGAAGATAAAGGAAGTAACCTGACAAAGTTTGAGGAGTTCTTATCTAAGCAAATCTAGAGGCTTACATTGTAGGAGGTTCCTTCACATCATGCTTTAATTAAAGGTTGGTGTAGACTACATGAGACACCACATTCAGAAACCACATGCGCATTATGCTTGCATATACTGAATAAGAAAGAGTAGCTTTATTCGAAGAATCAATTATCTAGTAACAGAGACATGCCTAAAGAAAAAAGGAAAGAGATTAAAGTACAATTAGATATTGATAGAGATGATACCATAGAAGTGAAAAGAAGAGGGACATCAGGTTCACATCAATCACCAAAAGGGACAAAAGGTAACTCCCAAAAGTTGAAACTTAGATATCAGGCAGTGTAGCTGCCAGAGCTAAAAAGAAAAGAGGTCCTGATAAACTATTAACAGATGATAAGCCATGGATCCTTAGGTTTGATGGATCCAAGTCTAAACAAGGAGTTGGAGTAGGCATATACCTTATTGACCCAACAGGAAACTACTTTTTAGTAGCATATAGATTGCAATTCCCATGTACTAGTAATGTGACATAATATGAAGCTTTAATTCATGGGTTGTTGTTTTCTCTTAAGAAGAAAGTTAAAATTCTACATGTTTATGGAGACGTAGAGTTGGTGGTAAGACAAGTAAGAAGCATTTATGTTTGCAATTACAAGAAATTGTCCAACTATAGACATAGTGTTTGGGACTTGATTGAAGAATTTGATGCATTTAATATCACCCATGTCCCTAGAGACCAAAATCATAGAGCAGATGCTTTAGCATAGGCTACTAGTACATTGGAGCCTTTGTCCATTTCTAGATTAAAGAGATTTTCAGTTGAGTTGATATCAATAGCCTCCATACCTGACAATGTCACTAATCTTCAAGTGTTTGATGATGATCAACATATCCTAGATTTCATAGAAAACAAGGATCTATTTGATGCATAAATTCTAAATGAGAAGAGTTTGGAAGATCATACATGGGAAGAGGAATAGATAATGGATTTACCAAGAAATAAGATCCCCAAAGGTATGATAGAATTGGAAAAGGCCTTTGATCTACATAACATGATGAAGCAAAAGGATCTCCCCAAGACTGATGGAGGGGAATATTTGCTAGTTAACATAGGACATAATGAAGATATAAGGAATGTCTTAATCAGTAAGGTTTGTTCTAAGGAAGAAAAGGCAGGGATAACCCAAGCACTAAGGGATTACATTCATGTTATCACCTAGACTTATGATGAACTAAAGATAAATGACACATCAATTATCACCCACACTATCCCACTAAAGTTGGATGCCAAACCTTTTAGACAAAAGCAAAGGCTATCAATGCATTGTTGGAGCCTATCATCTTTGAAGAAGTTAAGAAGTTACTAAATGCTAGGATCATATTTCTTGTCAGGCACTCAACATGGATAGCAAATTTGGTCCCAGTAAGAAAGAAAAATGGTGATATACACATGTGTGTAGACTTTAGAAATCTGAATAGAGCTTCTGAGAAGGATAATTATCCTTTACCCTCATTGGATGAAGTTTTGCATACAGGGAATGGAGCTCAAATGATGTCTTTCCTAGATGGTAGAAAAAATAGATAGATTAAAAATAGCATTCACCACCAAGTGGGGGATATTCACTTATAGACGCATGCCTTTTGGCTTGATCAATGATGGAGCCACGTTTCAACATGAAATGGACATAGAATTTAGAGGCCTGGTTGGCAAATGCATAGTCATATATATGGATGACTTGACCATCTTTTCAAAGAAGAGAGGTGATCACATAGAAGATCACAAAAAGATACTCAAGAAATGTGAGCAATATGGTATATCTCTCAATCCAAAGAAATGCATATTTGGGGTAACCACAGGCAAATTTCTTAGTCACCTAATATCAGAGAATGGATCACCATTGGCCCTGCTAGAGTAGAATCCATCATGAAGTTACAACTTCTTGGGAGTAAGAAAGAACTCAAATCTTGTTTTGGTAAGATAAATTTTGTGAGGAAGTTCATCACATGATTTGTAGAGATTGTTAGACCACTTAATGCAATGCTCAAGAAAGATGTCAAGATTGAATGGACACCTGAAGCAAAGGTTGCATTTGAGGACATCAAGAAAGCCATATCAGATGCACCTGTCCTGATCAGCCTAGATTACACAAGAGAATTTTATATTTATTCATTTGCTTCAAAACATACATGTGCAACAGTCTTGAAACAGAGAAATGAAGCCAAAGAAGAAAAACCAATAGCTTTCATGAGTTCACCATTCAAGGATGTGGAGCTGAGGTATATGGATGTTGAAAGACAAGATCTTTCTTTGGTCAGGGCAGTAAAGAAATTTAGACATTACATCCTAAGAAGTAAGGTAATTGTTGTGGTACCAGATGCAGTAGTAAAAATGCTCCTAATTCAGAGCAAAAATGGAGAGAAAAGAGCCAAGTGGATCATAGTTCTCCAACAATATGACATGGACATAACACCCATGAAATTGGTAAGAGGGAAAGCCTTAAGCCAGATGATTTCTGAGACTGATCCTAACATAGTAAGTCAGCAATATGTTGTGAACACTAAAGAAAATAAAGAATGGTACTCTGATATCAAACATATCCTAATCACTGGGAGATGCCCATTGAAGATGCAAGCTTCCCAAAGGAAAGCACTAAAGATAAGATCACAAAAACACATGATCAAAGGAGTCCTTTTCAAGAAGAATTATGAGGGGATATACCTCAGATGTTTGGATAGATCAGAAGAAGACAAGGTTCTTGCTGAGTTACACGATAGGTTTGGAAAAACACACGGTTCTTATTTATATACTACACACACTATCCTAAGAGAAGGATATTGCTAGCTGATAATTTTTAAGGACACTACTGAGTACATCAAATGTTGCCACACTTGTCAAGTTGTTGCCAATAGGGAGAAATATGTTGCTTAACCCTTGGAGCCAATTATGGAGATGCGACCATTTTCCCAATGGGGAATGGACTTTATAGGTCCCATCAATCCTCCATCATCTTCAAGTCACATGTATGTTTTAACAATCACTAATTATTGCACCAGGTGGACTGAAGCAGTCAGCAACAAAACATTCACTACAGAGGATGTGATCAGGTTCCTAGAGAATAACATAGTAACAAGGTCTGGAGTTCCATATGCTCTAGTATGTGATAATGGACTAGCTTTTGCATCATTAAGATTATCTAGTTGGGCCTTTGATTATGGAATCATTTTGAAATTTTCTTCAAATTACTATCCCCAGGGAGATGGTTTAGCAGAGTCAATAAACAAAAACTTATTGAACATCATAAGGAAGTTGATAGAAAAGGGTCCTAGGGAATGGAATACCCTTCTTAAATATGTCTTATGGGTGGTGCAGGAGCACCTAATCCACAGTGGCCCCCATGAGGCATTTAATTTCATGTTGTGTTTAATGTCATTTTGATGTTTCCAATAAGGTCCTAAAAGACCATTCATGTAATAAGGCCTGTTTGACCAATGCATGTTATTTTAGTTTGTATCTAGGTTTATGTTGTAAGTCCTAAGGACACTTGTCGATCTGTAATCACACGAGTTGTTAGACAGTTAGGAGGTTGTTAGGCAATTGTGATCTCCTAGCCACTTGGAGTCAATTCAGTACTATTCATGGTGAGTAGATAAATACCCCAAGATCATATCGATTGAGTTCATGGGGTAGATAGATTGAATTGCATTGAGTTGTGCAGCTGTGAAAATAGAGCGTTTGTATACATTTTTGAAAGCATATTAAACAAGGTCCTATTTGTGTTGTACATCTTTCTGGAATTCAAGTTCATTTCTTTCTCTGTGCAAATCAATTTTCTATTCTGAGGCTGAGATGGGTTCTTAGCCCATTCTACCGGTTAGATTTCTTCAAAATTGGTGGAATGGCTGTACATATCAATTTGTGTTTTTGTTTTGTTTTCTATTTTGTTCGTGTTCATGTTTGCTGGATCGTGTACAATATGCATTGAAAGATCCTAGCATTGTCATGTGCTAGGTTGGCAGGGTGAAAGATCTATGTTAGATTGGTAGAGGAACAGATCTGTGTAGTTGTGAAGTTACTGGGTTTATAGTGGATCAAATCGGTGCAAGATTCATGTTGTTTCATCAGATATACAATTTGTGTGTATATCGCAATTGTATGCCAGATATACATCCTATGTATATATCGTAGTTGTATGTCATGTGTATCTCACAAGTGCATGTTGCGATTGTATGTAGTGAATATACATTGTGGTTATGCATTGAGTTAAGATACAAGGGAGAGAGAAAGTTGAAGCTTCCAATCGGCATACAAGGGAGTCAGCGATTCAGTCAAACCCATTGAATGCATATTTGAATTGCATGTTGTGAATGTACATCGTGAATGTACATCGGGTTTAGATACAAGGAGGGTCAACGGTCAAACTCTCTAAATGTATGTTCTAAATGCATCTACTAAATGTATATTGAACATATACATTATGTTCATACATTGTATTAGGTACAAGTACTGACCGACAGCGACGGTGAGGGAGACTGGTGGTCGCAGGTCAACGAAAGCATGTACAAGTGTTTGGTATAATGGCAAGGGTGGTAGATATATTTAGGTCACTGGCAGTAGCGGGTCATGTTATGCATGTATTAGTTGGTTGCATTGGAGTATCGACTAGAGATTTCTAGAGATTGCCGATGGTAAGTGTTATACTGATGGTCACATGGAGTAAAGGGATATCGGGGAGAGATTTGATATCGGAAGATGAGGAAAGGATTATGCCAATGGAAGAAGCCATGTCGATAGGGTATCAGAGATACATCGATATGAAATAAGACTTCGGTGCGAAAGGAATTTGGTCGGCTGATGAAGATAGTCTTGCGGATCAGTTTGTAAGATAGAGTATTTTTGCTCCTCATCAATGGGTGGATCAGAACAAAATGAAAGTTGCTTTAGGAAATTCTCCTTACCACTTAGTCTATGGGTGGATCCCATCCTTCCTGTTAATCGCAAGATCCCCACATTGCAGTTTGCACAAGAATATCTGGGTATAGATAACAAACAAGAAGTTAGGTTGCTTCAACTCATGTACCTAGAAGAAAAGAGAGATATGGCAATTCATCAATTCTTCAAGCATTAGGCTACTATCAAATGTTGGTTTGATAAAAAAGCCAGGATAAAGGCTTTTAAGATTTTAGACCTAGTCCTAGCCTGGGACAAAGCACATGAAAAGAAAGGTGATCATGGAAAGTTTGATAAACTTTGGATAGGTCCTCTCTAGATTTCTAAGATCCTAGGAGATAGTACTTATAGACTCAAGACCCTAACAGGTGAGGATGTTCCATTGCCAGTCAATAGGCAATTCCTTAAACATTACTTCCAAGCTTAGACAGGGTCATGTCATGATATTGTACCATAATGTACCTTTTGTATAGTTGTCTGTATAGCTTTGTTTTGTGTGTTTGTTTTCTTGCTTTCTTTCTTGTTGTTGTTGAGTTCTTGTTTTGTTTAGGCAAAATGATGCACCTTGTCACTTTAAGAAACCAACAAAATTGTTAGAATTCAAGGGATAAGTACAAATTCTTACATAGGTTGTAACTCACATGGAGGAGTACCTTTGATCAGGTCTATGATATCCGGTTCATCAGTGATACCTTTTCTTGTTCAAGGAGATCTTCACAATGATTCATCTAACAGACTTGGGTTTGTTGAACATACTAGTGCAAGTTTTAAGTGAAAAATCTAGAGGTCACCCTTGCTACCATTGCAATTCCCAACCTAAAATAGAAAGTGATCACACCTTGCATAATCAGCTCACATGATGATATCTTATGATTACATACAAAAAGAGAAAAGAAATATATTGAAAGTCCAAAAGTATAAAAAATTAGGCCATCTAAGTAACTCTACCAAGCTATGGATGCCTATTGGCAGTGGGGCTCTACTTAGGGGAATTGCAAAGATAACCTTGTTGAGGCTATGGATGCCTACTGGTAGCAAGGCTCTATCCCGGTTGGCTATGAGGGATGAACCCAAACTATGTAGCTTAACACTAGGTACTAGTGTTTTCAACTTACTTTCAAGATGAGGGTTATTAATCACCTGCACACACTTGGTCCCTTACCAATACTATTATGCTTATGAAAATGATATCATTCAGAAAGATCATGATGCTTTTATTTATGGAGAGTTACAATGCTATCTTCCCATAAGTCCTCATCCCTTGAATTATTTGAATTTTGTTGTTTTCTTTGGTGGCAAGTTGTTGTGTGGTTACACAACATGCCCCATTTTGCCTTAACAAAATAGGGATCCAACCTTTTGCTTTTGGCTTTCCCTTGCTTTTTCTTGTTTTGGGTGGTATGGTAAAATGTCAAGTATCAGATGCAATAGTATATTGCCCTAGTGTATGCATATACCTCATGAAGGAGGGTTAAATGTCAAAGTGAGATTCTATCATCATTAACCCCATAATGTTAAAGAGTGCAAAATTCTAAGTAGGTTTACCTTTTGAATCACCCCAAAATTCCTTAAGGGTACGGAGTTATGCTCGGTCAAAGTTTGGTCAAACCTCATATTCCTAGAGCATCATCATACTTCACAAACATCCATGATATTCACAAATATCCTTGATATATGCTTTAACAAAGAGAATCCCAATATCTGCATATTTGTTAATATGCAAATGTCAAATTTAAATGTGGGAAATTGTCTGCCCATCAAGCACACACGCACGTTCAAGGAGGGTCATATTTCCTAATATCCCTGATATTTGTTAACATCTAGATCACCTTCAAATATAATGTAAACACTTTGTGTCAGGATAATCCTTAATATCTATCATATTTGTTAAGATCCCTGATATTCCTTAATATGATGATGATATCATCTTAACTCGATGGAAAGAAGACTTTATATGATGATGATGTCAACAATATGCCCACCATTTGAAGGGTCATCTAATTTTTAATATCTGACATATTAGTTAACATGCTTAATCATTGTCAATATGATGATGACATCATTTCCCAAGTGGATTTGGAATATTAGTGATGATGATGACATCACCCTAATTTTTTAAGGTGAGGGATGTTTTCGCAAAGCTAAAATCCCCCATATTCCTTAATATCCTTATATTCACACTTGAGGCATGTAGCACATGGATCTTCGAACACCAATAGGAAGCTGCCATGTGGCACTTTGACTGGATCATGTCAACACCTTCTATTGCCACGATTGTTAAAAGGGGTATGATGACTTGATTTAGATATCGGTCAACAGTCAGTCATCTTCACGATGATGTCATCATCATATTCCTAGATATCAGTCATATTTCTTAATATCCCTGATACTACAAATATGTGGCCCTGCATTTAATGCCAATCTAACAGTGGTTGAACCTTTCAAATTTTTGAATAATCACCCACCACCTATTAGTATCTCCAGTCCTTAGGTGTTGATCAATGAATGCTGATAGAGTGACATTAATCACGCCCTAATTCACTATTGCTTTTGGTTAAAAGTGAAGATTAAGCTCATTTTGAATTTGTCAAGTATTCAAACAAGATTACAGAGTCACTGTACGAATTGAGTTGTATTACTGTAAATTAAGAAAGTAACGGAATGGGTGCATATTTGAATGGCAAATGGAGGAAAGTGTCTATAAAGTAAACACATATATCTAGATATCAATTCATTAGTAAAAAGGGTAGCAAATATCAGCTATGTAACTCTAAAACCCTCTTTTGTCATTTATGGCTAAAATGAGAAGGTAAAATTGTGTTTACGACAGTCAATTGATGAAATGAGGCATGAAATGTATTGCATGAAGATTTAAATCATCAGGATATTCATATTATCAAAGGATTGCATGATCATATGATATGTTAGGGTAAGATGCACATGCTTTATTAGATGATTCGACGGTGCTCCAAAAGAATAGATCAGATATAGAATTTCTAAAACCTATGTGCATACAACCAGAAGGAGTTTCCTTCAGATATGGTCAAATAAATTATACTCCTCTAGGAAGCACTAATCTGGATGAATGGATGAGAAGGTTAGAACGAGGAGGCAGAAATCCCCTACTTATCAATATTTACAACTCAGGCATGTTGCATGCAGGAGGGTTTCCCTATGCAATGGAGGCTACTGACCTGGTGGTAGAATGTGCATAAAATTACAATACAAACACCAGGAAAGTAGAGAAACATGGTCGGATGTATGCAAATTTTTTAGTTGATGGCATAAGTGCAACTTTTAATCTACCCAAAGGACCTGATATATGTGGGATTAACCTAGAAAAATTAGAGAAGAAATACAATAAAACTGAGAACGAATGAGGAAGTTGGGAGGAAAAGCCAACATGTTCCACATGTCCTCCTATGTTGTTTATGCATGTGCATTTAGAGGCACATTCAATGGATTACAAATAGTGGGAAAGGTTGGAAGTAACCCTAGAGATGCCAACATTTGGGATCACTATCCATAGATGAAATAAAGGGATTTTCTCCAGCACTACTGGAGGGTAAATGACTCATTTTCCATGAATTTAGTAAGGATCATGGAAGAAGATAGTCATTAGAGGTTGAGCATGGAAGCCCAAGCCATGATATACAAGCATGGGGCTTGGTTCATCCAATTCCCCACATTTACATATATCAGGATGGAGGGTTTTATTGGGCAACCTCTCATGTTGCCAAGGTATCTGACTGATAATGTCATCTTGATGGAGTTGGTCAGGCAAATACTGCCTTCATTTGAGGCTTATACTGAGAAGGGAAAGATTCCTAACCTTATATTGCCAATCATCATTGGATGGTACATGTGTCCCGACAAAGAGAGTGTTAAAGATGCTATAGGGGGATTGAAATTGATGTCTTTGCAAACTTTCTCATTGTCCAGGCCATATGATCCATATGGCAGGATGTAAACACTAAATAAAAAACCTATCCATCAGATGCATATTGAAGATGTAATGTCAGAAATTGTCCCCTTGGGGGCTTTTCCCTCATAAGGTTTAGCTCCTGGGTCTTTAGCATGCATTTAGGATATCTTAGTTCATATTTTGGCATCCCAATGGAATGAGCCCTAGGTAACATGATAAATGGGACCTAGGAGGACCCCTTGAGTTGTACCCTACCCAAAATAGGGGGGAGGACTGGGGCACCCACACCCTAGTCCTACCCTATTTTGGGGCAGCCCTATTTTTCGGGTGTCAATTTATGACCGTTAGTAGGTCCTTTTGCCGACATGGTAAGTTCTTATGTTTAAAATCTTGGTGGGAGTGCTTGTAGTTGTATATATAAGCATACTTAGGCATTCATTTGTAAACTAGATGATTACTAGCAAGCTATTGTGTTCTCAAATTGATTCAAGGCTTTCTATTGTGTTGCAAGAGTAGACTTGTGTGTTTTGTGTGTTGATATTTGTAGATTTGAGCATCAATTTCCTCATGGAATGAAGATCATCTTCCTCCCATGAGAGCTTCACTACAAGGTGACATTAAATTGTGTTTTCATCATTGATTCCTTTTGTTTTTGCCTCTGCCTCACAAGGGCGCGTACTCTTTATTTGACAATGGTGTTCGGAGACTTAAATGTTCTCCGGGCCTTGACTGAGGCAAGCCTATAAACACAACCACCCCCAAACCAAGTCTTGTGATTGTAGGTTACAGGTGTTGTATTTGGTAAAATTGGAGTTGCAGGAAGGATTGGCAGGCATCAAGGATTCGGGATCTAAAGAAAAGGACACATGAGCACTTCCAGGACTTGGGCGCTCGCTCTAGTGTCCTCCACATCTGAGTTTTGGGAAACAGAAGTTACAAGGCTGATCAATGTCAGAAGGAGGTATGGATTCCACAAAGAAGTAAGTACCTTGGACTTGGGTGCCATCTCCAGTGTCCCCGACTATTCCACTTTAGAACCCTGAAAATAGGTATTCTGTAATTTGGTATTTTACTCCTATCTGCAAGAGCTTTTTATGTCATTCATCAATTTGTTGTCATATTTGCATAATTAGGGTTTTAATGGTTAATTGGACATAAGAGAAGGAAAAATAATAATTAAATTCCCTAATCCAAGTTTCCCTACATCTGTAAGTGACCTAGGGTATGATAGTGCTCGTCAGTCGATCCTAGATCCTTGAATGTATAGTGGAGAGGCAGATTTAAACATCTAAAATGTAGAACATTAACAAGTCCAATTCTCCCCTAAACATTTTGGTGAACCTGTGTTTTTGGACTTAATTAAAATTTGTTAAGTGTGTGTCTTTAGATTTGGATTGATTTCATTCATTCATATATAGTCATTCATTTTATTACATTGAGAAAAATTAAAAATTTTGAAAAAAACAAAAAAATTGCATTGTTTGGCTAACTAAATTGCATCAATTCTTTCTAATTTTTCCTAATTCATGATTTTTGCATCAGATCTGATATAATATACATAAAAATCTAAAAAAACAGAAATTTGCATTACATTTTGATCATTTAATTGCTAGGGTTTTGTAGGAATTTTGACAATTTTATATAACCTAGTAATTCCAAAATCTAGGGTTAGTAGGAAAAACCTTTTTCTCAAATTTTTATATTGATTTTAGAGGCTCATTAAAATTAAAATTTGTCTTTAGTCTTGCATTTTAGTGTAAATTTGCATTTAGATTTAAAATAATTACAATTTTGCATAGAAAATTTCAACAAAAACTAGCAATTTTGATGCATTTTCATTAAATTTGCGTGGGCACTTTGCATGGTCAAGCCTCAAATCATTTTCAGATCTAAGATTATTTAATTTCCATCACAAATCAGACTTCAAAACATTCACATAACATTTTTTCCCAAGATCTCAAACCTAGGGCTTCAAAAACAATGATTTTCACTAAATTTGGCCTTATCGACTCTCCAAACTTGCAGCATAGGTCTGTTGTGAAAGGTATTTTGGAATTATTTTTCTATTATCAGGGTAATCATTTTCTACCCCTCATAAAAAGTTTCACAACACCCTTTTAACGGGCTCTTGTAGTGAAAAATCGGTGAAAAACTACACATTTTGGCTATTTTTGCCCTAGGGTTTGACCTAGTTTGTACTCCAAGCATTTTGTGATCAATTTTATGGATTGAGGTGACTGATATTATTTATATTATTTTTTTTACCTCCTAAAATTCCTTACAACACCTCCTTTGCTAGGTCTTGGAATTGGAAAACCGTGAAAAATTGCATATTTTGCTATATTTTCACTAGGGTTTTACCATAAGTGGCACTAAAATCATGTTGTGTTGGGTATTTTGGAACCAAGTGGCTATTATTACTGATATTATTTTCTTTCCATCATCATTTTTCTCACAACACCCTTTGTTATGCTCTTTTGCATTGAATTTTGGTGAAAAAAGTGTCTATTTTGACATATTTTCACTATATTTGGACTTGGCATTATTTTGGAATTGCATCAAGAGTGTGTTGAGAAGGATACTTTTACTGTTTTGGACTGATATCAGACATATAATTTTTTTCCCTTGACTTAAATCCTTACAACACCATTTGGTTCATTCATTTGCATTGAAAAAAGTAAAAAAAATCAAGCATCTAGGTCACTTTTTGTATATAGTTTTGCAATTGTCTTTTGCATACTTTTGGAAAGCTATCAAAATCTGATTTTACATTCATTTGGAGCATATATCATGGCTACTTCTTTGGAAGAATTGTTTGCATACATCATAGATGTGGATCATTTCTCTAAATTCACTAATAAATATCTTCAGGTTCTGGAACAAATAGCACACATTCATGATGTTGATCTCTCTATGTGCTCCACATATGAAATTATTTGCCATATAGGTGACTTTGATAGATTCACAACTCTCATGGGAATATACCCTTCGATATTGGATGACCTCACTAAATTCATGATTAATAATATATATACTAGTGATGACCTCAAGATGCTAGATGAAGCCTTAGATGACTTTATGGAACATTCCACTACAACACCTATTGCTAAAACATGTGATGATAACTTTGGTTTACCTTCTAATCCTTCTCCCAACTCCTCATGAGGACACTTTGATACAAGAGGATGATTTCATTGATACATCTCTCACCATCATACCACCACCTTCCCATTACATTTCTCTCCCTAGCCAAGATGAAGCATTGGTGAATGAGGAGCTTCCTTTAACAAAGACCATTCCATGGGTCGATAATGAGTTTTCATCTAACAACAATAAAAATTCTCTCCCTATCATAGTGCATGAAACCTCTATGGATCATCCCATCAACCTCCTTCCTTTAGTTGATTATTCACAAACCTTTGGATTTCACTAAGGAAGAGAAGACCTTTATTGTCCCTCCTTTGTTTGAACATTCAAGTCATTTGGACATCACTAAGGATGTAGCACTAGTGGATGAGGAGTAGTCTCTCACATTAAATCCCTCAAGGATGGATGTTGAGATCACTCAAAATAATTTGCTTCTCCCACCACCTAAGAGGATAGTGAATATGGGTACTAATGAACTTCAACAAGAAAATATTCCACCTAACATTGAGTCAAACCAAGAAGCATTTAAGAATAAACAAAAGAATAATTACAAAGACTTGGCAATGGTACCTTATGTTTGCAATTGGAAAGAGAATGATTTAATTGTTGATGACTTCTAACACAAAGACCCTACAGGTAAGTGGCTCTAACCCTTTATCTCTATCATAATGTGCTTCCCCTGTGATGTGTGGTGTGTTGTTTAGGCCTCCTAGGATGACCTCAAATTCTCGCATAAGGTTCAGGATACCAGGAGACCACCTCTATTGTGACCTTCTTCTATTTGTATCATCATTCTTCTAAATTACCTCTCTCTAATTTCATTATTGAGTGTTGTGTCTTATGGACATAGCGTCGTGGTTGGTAACCTGGGGGAACCCTCCTACGTGACTATCCCTAAGACACTTATTTCTCCTCTCTTATTTATTATTTCCCTTCCTCTAGTGTTTCCACCTAATGGGAAGATGATGACAAACATTTATACTGATGCAAACCTAGTGTCCCTTTCAAGGGCAATCAAAAAAATGGACTTAGTTCCTCATAAGATGATGGGGTTGTATATCTTATCCAACACTTGGCTAGTGGAAGCACTTGTGCTTTTCACATAGTGAATTTCATGATGTTTTTATCTCATTTACAAACCTTAACAATACTATTGCTCTTTGCACCTTTGTTTGCCTTTGAATCTACCCTTGGCAGTACTCAATTTAGAGAGCTTCGTGATATAGCCCCATGGTTATCCTTGAACTTCAAATTCATTGTATAACCTTAGCTCTTTGTGTGGTCAATCATATGCATTGATGTTGTTGTTTATCATGATGTTGTAGACACTAACATGTTTCTTGCAAGGATGTGTTTGTGGGAACATTTGGCAATCGTAAAGTACATGTCACCTTTGGGGGGCATGGGCTTTGTGAAAGTCAGTGTTCCCTTATGTGTTTTCTTCCTACCTTAATGTGCTTGATATCGATAACTAATATCAACCACCTTAAGGTGGGGGCATATATAAGGTAAGCTATCAGTTGTAGATGTTAGCTATGTGCTTGTCCTCATGTACAGTCTAAAGACTTGCTCGATGAGTGCATCCTGCATCTTGAGTTTGTTTACAATCAATAATGTAAGCCCTCTGCGGAGGTGGGATATCATGTATATCCTTTTTATCCTAAGCCCTCTGCGGAGGTGGGGATGGTGTATTTCTTGGAGTAGATTGCATCATCTTGTCATTTTCAAAAGTCATCTGCGGATGTAGGGAGCGGTTCTATGACTAACTCAACCCTTAAGAATGTTTTCAAAGATTCTTGTGCCAAAGCGCAATTGTTGATGTGTTCCTGTAATGTGCCTAAGATGGTGTTGGACCTAGAAATAGGTACACTCCATCACTTGTCTGTCATGTTTTCTCTATGTCTTCATGTGTGTGTTTTGGCATGCTTGTTTTGTGTGACATGTTTGTTGCCCCATATGCAGTCTAAAGACTTGCTTGATGAGTGCATCCTGCATTTTGGGAGGTTTTGCATGTCTTGTGTGTGTGTTGCCCCATTTATACATTCTAAAGACTTGCTTGATGAGTGCATTCTGTATTATGGGAGGTTTGTTTACTTTCCAATACTTGCATCTGCATTTCATATATATGAGAAAAAGAAAAGAAAAGATATCATTTCTATGTTCCATGCATTAATGTGTCTTCTATGCATTGACTATCTTCTCCATGTTCTACATGACTGTAACTGTCTTTTCCATGTTTTGTGTGCTTGTTACTGTCTTCTATGTGATTGGCATGTCTTCTCCATGCTTGATGTGTTTGTTGTGTTTTTGAGCTTACTTTAATGCATGTATTGACCTCACATTTATACATACATTAAAGTGGGGGCTAAATGTAACGTCAAAAAATGTCCCCTTGGGGGCTTTTCCCTCATAAGGTTTAGCTCCCGGGTCTTTAGCATGCATTTTGGACATCTTAGTTCATATTTTGGCATCCCAATGGAATGAGCCCCAGGTAACATGACAAATGGGACCTAGGAGGACCCCTTGAGCTGTACCCTACCCAAAATAGGGGGGAGAACTGGGGTGCACGTGCCCCAGTCTTGCCCTATTTTGGGGCAGCCCTAATTTCTGGGTGTCAGTTTATGACCATTATTAGGTCCTTTTGCCGACACGGTAAGTTTTGATTTTTAAAATCTTGGTGGGAGTGCTTGTAGTTGCATATATAAGCATGCTTAGGCATTCATTTGTAAACTAGATGATTACTAGCAAGCTATTATGTTCTCAAGGTGATTCAAGGCTTTATATTATGTTGGAAGAGAAGACTTGTGTGTTTTGTGTGTTGATATTTGCAGATTTGAGGATCAATTTCCTCATGGCATGAAGAACATCTTCCTCCCATGAGAGCTTCACTACAAGGTGACATAATATTGTGTGTTCATCATTGATTCCTTTGGTTTTTGCCTTTGCCTCACAAGGACATGCACTCTTTATCTGACAATGGTATTTGGAGACTTAAGTGTCCTCTAGGGCTTGACTGAGGCAAGCCTCTAAACACCACAACCCCCAAACCAAGTCTTGTGATTGCAGGTTACAGGTGTTGCATTTTTGAAAAGTGGAGTTGTAGGAAGGATTGGAAGGCATTAAGGATTCAGGATCTGAAGAAAAGAACACAGGAGCACTTCCAGGACTTAGGTGCTCATTCTAGTGTCCTTTGCATCTTAATTTTGGGAAATAGAAGTTACAGGGCTGATCAGTGTCGGAAGGAGGTCCAGATTCTGTGAAGAAGTAGGTACCTTGGACTTGGGTACACACTCTAGTGTCCCCAACTATTTTACTTTGAAACCCCAAAAATAGATATTCTATAATTTGATATTTTACTCCTGTCTACAAGAGATTTTTCTGTCATTCATCAATTTGTTCTCATATTTTCATAATTAGGGTTTTAATGGTTAATTAGACATAAGAGAAGGAAAATTTATAATGAAATTCCCTAATCCAAGTTTCCCTACATCTACAAGTGACCTAGGGTATGATAGTGCTCGTCACTCAATCCTAGATCCTTGAATGTATAGTGGAGAGGTGGATTTAAACATATAAAATTTAGAACATTAACAAATCCATTTTTTTCCCTAAATAGAAGATAATTGGGCTGATTGTGATGATGAAGTGGAAGTGAGGAGGAGCTTCCAAAAGCTTACTTTGAATCAAATTTGTACATTTGATTGCATACCAGTGCCTATGCAACTACATGAAGATGATGGTGTCATCGTGTCTCAGGAATATGAGACCAAGAAAATATACAATGAAACCATATTTTCCCCTGACTGGAACCAGCCAAAAGAAACCTCATTGGAGTAGATAACCCAAAAGGTTATATTATTAACCAAGGACTAGGTGGAGGTAGAGGTTACCAAGTTGAAGAAGAGGTGGATGGATCTCATAGTTGATAACAAGAGAAAAAGAAAAAAATTAACAGATGAGGAGTATGCTGACTTCCTTAGGGAAAAGAGAGCATCAAAAAGAGAGAGGAAGCAAAATAAATCAAAGAAGGGTAGCCAAGCTGGTGGGGTGACAATCATTCATTATCCCCAACCCAAGGAGGATATAACCTCAACTTCTGTTGTAGCCACCACCTCTCAGGCACCTGCAAAATAGAAAGAACCTGTTACAAAGCCTATTCAAACTATCATAGAAGAAGGAGAAGATACTGATGAAGATGATATCTTGATACATAGGAAGAAGAAGAAAGTTCAGGAGGTAACCCCAAAAAAAGCATCTGCATTGAGGGGATCAATAGAAAGAAATCCCACTATCCTACTAAGAGGTGCAGTTGGTGAGGGAATTAAGAAAATTTTGCGACATGAGGTCCCCATTCCTGATATTGTGCATTTCACAATAGAAATTGTAGAGGAGCAAAGAAAAGAAAGGCAAGGCAGGAGAGGTGATGTGCCTTTTCCTTTGGATGATACCTCCATCTAGTCCTATGGAGGTACTAGTGAAGAATACCAAGATGACTCCTCATGGTACTCCAATGGCACAACAAAAGGTTGATGAGGAGGAGATTATAGAGGGTAATCTTGAGACAGTAGCACATCAAATTGGTCTAGCCAAATTAGTAGATCAGGTTACTGGCTTGGCTGCTATAGATTTGACATATTAGGGTGAGAATGACCCAAATAAGGATAAAGACTTACCTCTAGAACAAGGAAAATTAAAAGTTAATGTACACATGGAGGATGAAGAGATGCCTGATCAAAATGATGGTTAGGATAGTGAACCAGTACTTGAAAGGGGAATAAATGGAGGAGGGATAGATAAAGCCCAAGACCCTAGAGGGGTAGATGTATCAAAAGATGTAGAACAAGAGCCTCAAAAGGGTGAAGATCAAAGAAAAGAAGATGAGAAAGTGAATAAGAGTGGTCAAGAGGATCATGTAGATAAGATGTATCAGAGTGATCCAGCCCCTCATATGGATCAAACATCACAAGATACACAGGGCCATAATGTGAAGGTAACATAAGAAGTCCCTGCATAGGAAGATGTCCATCATTAGGAGGTACAAAATGAACAAGGAAAAGAGTCTTCACCACCAAGGGTGGAGCAAAATGTGGAGTCACATGATACTCACATGGACTATGTAGATCAGCAAAAGTCCATAGATGAGGTACCATATTGGCTTTGGCAAGAGGTGAATCTACATCAGGTCAAAGTTATATCTGAACTCGATATTTCTTCATTATTTTCAGCTGACATGGCTAAGCTGAAGAGAAGGGCAAGGGCTACCTCTGTACTAAAGTAGGATCCAGCTATAGGAAGAAGAACAACCCAGGTAACTTTTCCTGTGGCAAATAAGGCAAAAGGAGAGATAAATATTAGTGAGTTTCAAATAACCACTATTGATTTATGTTTTGCCACAGAGGAACAAGAAGGCCAAAAGGCCAAGGACATTATTGGTTCTTTATTGAAGAGTGTAGAAAGAGAAAAGAACAAAAATAAAATGCATAAAGAGTACATTGCTTAACTACATACATTCATTAAGGGGTTGATTGATCCCAATCACATGTTAGACAACACAGCCACCCCACTGACTATTATATCTCAGGATGAAGTGACAGGGTTGGATATAATGAATCATAAGGCACATATGATGGATAATTGGTTCATCCAATTTATTAAGGAAGAAAAGAACGTGATAAAGACATCTCTTAACAATTGGAACCTGCTCAGCACATTGAATAGTAAGGTAGATGAAATGCAAAAGAAACTTGGGCAAAGTTCAATCAAGATTGAAAACCACCTGACTGCCCTATCAAAAATGTAGCCTATAGATACCAATGTCTTGATTTATAACAAGATATTAAATAATTAGACATCCTAGCTACTGGGCATATGGTATGAGGAGTTCAAATTTGAAAGTGAGATACTAAAGAAATGCAATGCAAAATTAAGAGCTATTAGTGTAAAACTACATAAGCTCCTATCTGATGAGGGAGAAATTTTGGAGGCACTAGAAGAAAAGGTGGAAGGAAAGATTGAAAATCAAGATGTAGATTTTGTAGTAAAAGCTTTCAATTATAATTTCAAGCCAACTATAGATGATCCTCTCAACCATCTATCAGAGGATACTATCAATAAGGATATGAGGATGAAAGCAAAACTAGAAAAGCATAATGAAGTAGTAAATAGTAGAAAGGCTAAATGGTCTGCATTGTAAACACAAGTCAATTGACAAGAATATGCAGTAACCAAAGCCAATGTCCAAGATTGGGGCAAAATTGAAAAGATAGGGCAAGCATATGAGCCCATCAGAGGGGTGATAAATGTACCTATAGATGAAGAGGACTTATCTATTGATGAGGAGGATGAAGAATGAACATGATGCACATGATCATGTGCATATTGTGCTACTAGATGGTTGCGAGATGGTAACCTATGCCACATTTTAACTTATTGACTGAGTCAAAGATAGTATAGACCGTTAATTTTGATATCTAAATCTTGATCATTGGATCATTTGTAACTATCTCCTGTCTTTGTCCTATAAAAGGAGATGGAGTGCATAGTGTAATTTCATTTGAAACTTAATTGAGATTAGACTGTTGAAGTATCAGGACTAACTCTCAAAGCTGATTGTACATGTACATGTTTGTTGCATACTTAATGAATAAGAAGATCTAGATTACATAGAATTGTAAATTCTGAGTAATCAATGGATGAATTCTAACTTGTACTTTGATTTGTTGTGTCCCTTAGAGTGCATTTCATATTGTGCATGTTTTCTTCAATCCCTTTCCATCAAAGTTTGCATCAACCTTACCTAGCTGTGGAACATCCTAGTGACATTATGGTTTGATTTCCTTCTCTTCATGATAGTATCTAGAATGTATGTGGATCGATAGATAAAGGTTCAACTACTTTAGTAAAATTTAGAAAGCATTCATTTTAAATTTGTTTAATTTCATTAAAATCATCATCATAATTGCAAATTCATAGAAAATATAAAGCAAATACAAAAGAATATGTTGATATCTTGAAGAAAACTAAATATTCATAGCATATTTGAGTTAAATTAGAAGAATTGATCAAACTTAGAAAATATCCTCATAATCTATTAAATACAGTAGGATTAACCTTACTTGTTAAAAGATTTACAGAAAGCAGGTGGAAAACATATGTTCAAGCATCAATTCTTGGAATCAAAAATTAAAGCCCCTTGAATGGAAAATGACAAGGCACATCAAACCAATGAGCAACATCAGTAGATTATGAACTAATCCACGGAGACATGGGATCGTGAATTATGTGAATTCATCATATCTTTCAAGATGATGAAGGTTTTATTTGCAATTCTTTATCTATGCGTGTTTGTGACTAACATCATAACCAATAGATCTCTCTTTTCTACTTAACATAAAAAACCACTTGTAAACCAAGAACCAATCCAACACCACCAACAATGCATCTACACAACAACCATGTTGTGCCAAAGTCCCAACCAAACAAGGAACCTCCATGACACCATGATCACCACCCAATGTACCTGCATCAAACTCTCACCTAGTCTCTACAACTGTATTATATAGTCAACAACTCTAGGTACCATAACACAACTATATTAGGTAATACCATCTCTCTCTATATCTCATAATGACAACCAAACTAATGAACCAAGTGACCAAACCAAGACAGCCAAATAGATTCTGCATAAAAACTAAAGTATATATGGGCATAGACAACCCACATCCAAGTCATCTATGCAACCTGTAAGTATAGACAATCTACAAGATTACACAACTTGTAGATCTAACAATACAACATGCAAATTAAGCCATACATTCATAATGATATCAACCAAGGATAATCAAAGATAAACCTATAATTTTTCAATGACTCAAACACCAAATCACCTCTTGATTTGATTTGTCATCAGCTCACAAAGTACAAAAGATCAAAGGAACCCAATAATATCTCAAACTTAAAAAAATTGAGCAAACCTTAGAATAATAATTTCAAACCTTATCCACTATGTAGTGCTCTAAAATACCTTTCCAAAGCCTATAAGAAGTCCAAGATTGGACATCATATGCACAAGTTGTGCCCCATCCAAGCAAAAAAAATGAATTTGGCTTCTAATTGGCAAATTCTATTGGAAACAATAGAATTTATAAAAATCTTTAACACCACATTGCAGTACTCAGAAAGAGCTTTTTGTCAACTATAAGAAGCTAAAAATATGACACCCTGAGTAAAAGTTATGGCCTTCAAAGAAAATAGCCCAATTAGGCTTAAAGATCAGGCTCTTGTGGTTCTTTGGTGGCTCTTTGGTTGCTCCACTAGTGGCGGTACCTCCCTAGCAGTGCATGGGTGGTAGAACTAGTGGTTAATGGTGGGTTGTGGTGGCTAGAGAGCTAAGAGACATGGCCCACCGTCCACCCACGGGAGTCTAGCCCCCCAGGGTTGGGTGTGACCGCCTACCAAGTGGCCATGCAGCTAGGGGCTAACCCCTGGGCCATTAGTCCCCATCCGTAGTTGCTGGTTACCTAGGTAACTAGGGCTATGCCCTTGAGAAACCAATGCTGAAATGCCAAAAATATTTATTTATTTATTTAAATTTATTTTCTAGACTTAATTAATTTTTTTTATTTAAAAATACTTTCTTATAGACTGTACCTGCACAAGTGAAATAGGCACCTGTGGAGGGAATATACAATGCATGTGTCATATGGATTCTATATGGAATCTTTAGGATTCCCTACAAGATTCAATCTAGGGAAAAATAAGGAGAAAATTCCTCTATCCAAACATAGTCGAGTTTTATATGAAAATATAGATTTTTTCCCCTTTTGGACTCAACGGTGAGGTCTTGTTTTTCCAAGGAGGCCTCTTACAAAAGGTTGCCTCTAAAAATCTCATACAAAGAGCCCAAATCAAGAACCCACTTGCTAAATCTGCATCAAACCCTCTATCTGCAACAACTCAAGTATGTAAACACACTTGTAACCTTGAAAATGCCTTCAATACTTTCCTAGAAAGCCATGGATTCACCTATGAACAAAATGTACTCATAGTAATGGTTATAAAACTAGGGATATCCCCTCCCACAACCATGGCAACCAAGCTCTAATAACAAATGATGGAAATATACAACCATAAACACAATTTCCTCATAACCCTATGAGAGATATTTATGTAAACATAGTATTCAGAAATCCATATGAAAAAGAGTAATAAAATATACCATCACGGTGACACAAGATAAACCCTGGGAAAACCCTCCATTAGGGAAAAAACCTAGCCTCCAAAAGAATTCACACCCATTGTATTATCTCATGAATAAATATTACAATACATAGACTCCATGAATAGTTCTGAATCATCAATCTCCCTAATTGTACTCCATCTAAAAAAGCAAATGTGAATCATGTAACCACACATCCCAATCCATGGTTCCTCTCCTCACATAGAATCTCAATCTAGACAAACCCAACCAACAGATAAAATAGCCAAACTCAACAACTACTCATGTGCTTTCTTTTACAGAGATAAGATCACACAAATAGAAGATACAATATGATAAAACCATTGACCCCAACATTTAATTATTGATACCAAGTTTTCACTTTTTCAAATATTAAATAATTTCCCAAATAAATAAATAATTAATCTATGCGTTCCACACACAAAATAACTAACCCAATGTTACATACAACTTTTACAAGTGACACCCAAATAAATATTTAATGTGGCTAAACATGTCACATAGATGCACCACAAATAAATATTTATTTTACATGATTAAATTAATTTATTTTTAGGCAAGGTGTACAACACACCTTTTCCAACATGGACTAGGTTCAAACAAGGGTACAATTTCAAGTGATAACATGACTAACAGAATGCTAGAAATATGATATTGTAGATAGAATAATGGAATACCTATGCTATTGTAGATAGAATACCTATGCTATGAAATATGTTTTTATAGATAGAATACCTAGATGTGTTGTCTCTCTTTCTCTCTTTTTCTCTCTTTCTCTTCCTCACTCTCTCTCCCTAACACTCTCTCACTAACTATCTCTCTTTCCCTAATTAGCCTAATTAGTGGACCCTAAACCCTAACTCTCTCTCTATCTCCCTAACTCTCTCTCTCTCTATCATCCATATCATATCCTAATCATCCCTCTTATCCACTTGATCCATATCATCCTAATTACCCACCTAATAATCCATAATCATCTTAATCTACCTCATGACCTAATCATCCATATCATATCATAATAATCCATAATAATCCAATCAATCCATCCCAACTATCCATAATCATCCTAGTTATTCCCTAATCATCTAATCAATCATTCTAATAATCCAACTTCATCCACTTATAGCCAAGATCTTACCAAATAACTTATGTCCAAACTCAAAATATTACTGTTGCAAGTATTGCCTAATTGGTGTTGTCATTGATGTCAACATATCTTTGTTGTCACTGGTGTCAAGTATATCTTATTCTATTACTTGTTTATAATCTTTGTATGTTGAGGATATTGAGAAAACTGGCCTCTCCAAAAGAAACAAGTGAGTTGTAGTGAAGTGCAGTATAGACAATGAGTTGTATGTTGAAGAACAGTCTGGTAGATTGCTCCACACTTCTTGCTGGATGAAGATCTTGGTCTACAAATTGGAATTTATTTAAAGGGATGTTTGAAGATGCTAAACCCTAAGTTTAACTCTCTAGTGTGAAGAATTGAGAGAGTTGCATTCACCAGAGTAAAACCTACTTTTTTTGTAAGTTCAGTTGGGACAGGGATAAAGTATTATGCTCCACATTTCTCTGCAATAAAGTAATTTGCTCTGCAGTTCTAGAGGGGAGTCTGGGATGATGATAGATGCCTATAATTGTAGTGGTTCATGTTTTAGTGGTCCACAAGTTATCTTTCTTTTATGACAGTTGAAGATAGTGAAGTTCATGTGTTCTGGTGTGAAGATTCATATGGGTAAAGTGGTTAAGGGTTGTGTAGTTGCTCCTGATGATTGTAACGTGCTTGTGGATGCCTCCTGATCATGTTCCTATGTTTGTATTTGGTCTACATTAAGGAATTGAGGTTGTGCTTGCAGATTATTCCTAGATAACGTAACATGTAACCAGTCTTGGCTGACTTGGTTAATTCTAGTGGTTGCAGAGATCTCTTGAAGATTGTGAAAGCATGATGAAGTGTGGAAGATTGTTTTTGAGTCCCAGCTAAGGTGTGACATAATCCACATACACTTTTAGTGTACTTTCCTTGTATAATTTTTTTAATAGGTCAAGGCCTATTTTCAAAATACCAACCTTGTAGAATGTTCCAAGGTTGATGATTGTAATGTTGATTTTGATGAACATTCCAAAGTCGATGAATGGTATATATACTTGTAATTGAGTCATAGAAAAGTAGTCATTGTGGGAAAAAATGGGAAGATAAGGGAAATGGTGTCAAGGAAAAGCAAAGTAGGGCAGAACAGAGTAGAGGAACTATTGTACTAAAATGTGTTGATCTCAAATTCAAAGAAGATGTTGATTTTTGTAGTAAGCCAGGTAGTGAGCTGCTAGTAGGGTTTAACATCCCTTAGGGTTTAACAGCCCTTATTGTAATCTTTCTAGGTTTAGGGTTGAGGTAGTGAGCCTACTAGACCTAGTTGTACTTCATGGCAGTGAGCCAGTATGTTCTAGGCCCATGGAGTGACCAAGCCTGAACATCCTTATTTATAAAGATTGCAATATATACTTGAGAGCTAATCCTCTCTGTGGTTTTTCCCTCTCTGGGTTTTCCACGTAAAATTTGGTGTCTCTTGTGTTTATGTTTGCAACTATGTTTATGCTTCTAAGTTTATGCTTTCATGAATTAATCATAAAATGAGTAGATAAGTTATTAATGTTAAAAGTGTAGAAATTGTCAAGGTTTCAAGACAACTAATTCACCCCCCTCTTAGTTGTTTGGTGTATTTCAACAATTGGTATCAGAGCCAAGTTCCTCAGTAGAAAGTTTAATCACTTGAGGCAGATCTAGGATGTCACACAAGAAGAAAATCCCACAATTTGATGGGATGAACTATACCCTTTGGAAGGTATGAATGAAGAACCATCTTATTTGTCTTGGTTATAAAGTATGGTTAGCTAGACAATCAAAATTTACCATGCCGCAAAATGGTCTTACGAAGGAAGATGAAATCAAAGATTTTGAGATAGATGTTAAGGCTAGGGATGCTCTATTCAGTTCCTTGAGTGACTCAGTGTTGACAAAAGTTGTGGATGTTGAAACTACAAATGAGGTATGGGATAAGATGAAAAATCTATATGAAGGAGATGACTCTGTGAAAGAAGCCAAGTTGCAAAGTCTGAAAGTAAAATATGAGAGTTTGAAGATGAATGAAGATGAAAATATAACAGCCTCTATGCAAAGAGTTGATGAACTTGTCATGGGAATAAAAGGTATAGGAGGAACTCTAAGTGACAAAGAAGTTGTGATGGAAATTCTTATATCATTACAGAAGTCCTACTATCATAAAGTGGTAGCAATTGAAGAGTTTGTTAGTAAAAGCCATCAACAAAGATCAACTACTTGGAAAGCTCAAAGCATTTGAAATGAGAGAGTTTGGTGATGCCTTGCCAAAAGTTGAGACTGCCTTCAAAGTCAGCACTTCTAGGAATACCTCCAGATGAGAAAAGTACAAGGTAGAATCTAATGATGAGTTTGATTAAATTGAAGCAAACTTTGTTGATAGATTGCAAAAAGGTTTCGGTAAGTTTAAAGGTAAGTTACCCTTTAAATTTTTTTCCTGTGGTAAAGTAGGTCACTTTGCTTCCAGATGCCCTGAAATAATTGAAAGAAATAGAAAAAGAGATGAGAACATGCCTAGGATCCAAAAGAGATGTTATTATGTTGAAGATTTTGATGATGATGAAGGAGTATTAGATAATGGTAGTACTTCTAGTAATGAATGCTTGTTTATTGCTATTAAGGAAAAACATGTGTCTACTAATCCTGCTAGATGTGTGAAGGAAGAAAAACTAGTGGAAAGTGCATTAGCTGCTCAAGTTGTTGAAGACAAAGATGAATGGGTGATTGATAGTGGCTGCTGTCACCACATGACTGGTGACAAAAGTAAGTTTGTAAGTTTGGAAAGATATGATGGTGGACATGTTAGGTTTGGAGATGATACAACTAGTAAGATTTGTGGAAAAGGATCTATTTCTTTTGATGGCAAGCATAATACTAAAGATGTCTTGTATGTGAAAGGATTAAAGCACAATCTTTTGAGTGTGGGTTAGATGTGTGATAAAGGTTATTATTTAAGCTTCAAGGACAATGGATGCAAGATCAAGGAAAGCTCCAGAACAGTCATTGCAATTGGTAAGAAGACCAGAGGTAATATCTATCACTTGAAAGGAACTGATAACTATTGTTTGTTAGCTCAGACTAATGAAAGTTGGCTATGGCATAGAAGGATGTGTCACATCAATTTTGATAACATTATAAAGATAAGTACTACACAGACTGTTAGAGATTTACCTAAGCTTGTAAAACTGGTTAATCCTATTTGCAAAGAATGCCAATTTGGGAAACAAACAAGAACAAGTTTCAAAACCAAGGACCAATCATTTGATGGACTACTGGAACTAGTACATACAGATTTGTATGGACCTACTAGAGTGAGAAGCCTATAAGGAGATAGGTATTTCATGTTGCTCATTGATGATTTTTTTAGGATGACTTGGGTTACCTTTTTGAAAGAAAAAGTAAAAGCTCTTGATAAGTTCAAGGCATTCAAGGCAATGGTTGAAAATGAAATGGATTTGAGGATCAAGTGTTTGAGGTCTGATAGAGGAGGAGAATTTACATCAAATGAATTCAATTTCTTTTGTGAAGAATATGGGATAAAGAGATAGTTATCTACACCAAGGACTCCACAACAAAGTGGAGTTGTTGAAAGGAAAAATAGAACAATTCAAGAGGCTTCTAGAACCATGATGAAGGAAGATGACCTACCAGATGTGCATTGGAGAGAGGCAATTCTCACTGCTGTCTACATTCTCAATAGAGGTCAAGTAAAAGGTAATAGTTCCAAAACTCCCTATGAATTGCTGTATGAAAAAGTTCCTACAGTAAAGTACTTCAAAGTTTTTGGTAGCAAATGTTATATTAGAAGAGAAGAAGATCTAGGCAAGTTTGATGCTAGATGTGATGAAGGAATCTTCCTTGGTTACTCCACCAAGAGAAAATATTACCAGTGCTACAATAAGAGGTTGAATAACATCATTGAGAGTGCAAATGTCAGAGTTGATGAAAACAAGGAAGGGTATTCAGTGACAAGTGGGTATGAATCATATGAACCAGAGGCCTCAACAAGGAAAGAAGTGGTGCAACATGAAGATAATTCAAATGAAGAAGAACAAGCTCTGGAAAGTTTCACTAGGACACCAAGGTATGTTAGACTTAATCATTCTAAAGATCAAATCATAGGAGATAAGAGCAAAGGAATACTAATTAGAAGAAGAGCTGCAAGAGAATAAGTAAATTTCTGTTTGATCTCTAAGATTGAACCTAAGACTATGAATGAGACTTGCAATGATGAGAATTGGGTAAGGGCTATGGAAGAAGAACTAATGTAGATAGAGAAGAATCAAACTTGGGATCTTGTTCCTAGACTAGGAGATAAAAACGTAATTGGCACCAAGTGGGTATTCAGAAACAAGATGAATGAAAATGGTGAAGTGGTAAGAAACAAAGCAAGGTTGGTATGGAAAGGATACTCTCAAGTTGAAGGAATAGACTTTGAACAAACATTCACACCTATAGCGAGGATTGAAGCAATAATGATGTTTTTAGCATTTGTAGCCTTCAAAGATTTCAAGGTGTATCAAACATGGATGTGAAGTCTACTTTCTTGAATGGAGAGTTGGAAGAAGAAGCCTATATTGAGCAACTGGAAGGATTTTAGTCATTAGATCAGGGTGACATGGTATGTAGATTGAAGAAGGCATTGTATGGATTGAAACAAGCCCCTAGGGTAGGTATGCAAGATTGGATAGGTATCTGATATAGTTAGGGTTCAGTAAGGGTACTACCGACCACAATGTCTACTTCAAGATCAATGATGAACAAATCCTAATTGTTGTTGTCTTTGTTGATGATATTATTTTTGGAGGCAATGAAGGTATGTGCATGGTTTTTGCTGGGGAAATGTAAAGTGAATTTTAAATGTCCATGTTTGCTGAGATGAGTTTCTTTCTAGGTCTGCAAATCAATCAATCAGATAAAGGTATCTTCATTTCTCAGTCTAAGTATGTGAAAGAATTGTTGAAGAAATTCAGGATGGAAAATTCTAAACTAGTAGGAACACTTATGATAACTAGTTGTAATTTGAGTAAAGATTATTACTTACCTATGGCAGATCAGAAAAGGTACAGATCTATGATTGGAGGATTACTTTATCTAACTCAAACCAGACCTAACATAATGCATGCAATTTGTCTTGTGGCAAGATTTCAAGAACCCAAGGAATCACATGTGATGGCAGTCAAGAGCATTCTGAGATATTTGAAAGGCACAGTGGATTATTGTTTGTGATACCCTAAGGACAATGATTTCACCCTCAGTGCATACATTGATGTAGATTGGGCTAGAGATGTAGATGACAGGAAAAGTACAAGTGGAGGTTCATTCTTCTTAGGGAAAAGGTTGGTATCTTGGTTGAGCAAGAAACAAGATTCAATATCCCTATCTACTACAGAAGCAGAGTATATTGCAACAACATGTAGCTATACTCAAGTGTTATGGATGAAGAAGACACTGAAGGACATCAGAGCTGTGTATGAAAATTTAATTACAATCTGTTGTGACAATACAAGTGCCATAAACATATCAAAGAATCTAATGATGCAATCAAGGACAAAACATATATCCATTAGGTACCACTTTCTGAGAGAAAAGGTGATAGAGAATGAAGTCAAGTTGGAGTATGTTTCCACAAAGGATTAGATTGTAGATATTTTCACCAAGCCTCTACCTAAGGATACCTTTGAGTATCTTAGAGAAAAGTTAGGGGTCATCACCCCTCCTCTAAACTAAGATGCACAAGAGTACATCAGTTTAGTGGTGTTCACAAATCTAGATTGATGCTTTTAGGGCTACTTTGTAGGGGAGTAGTTAGGTGGAAAAGAGTTCAGAAGAGAGTTTGGTTCAGAGCAGCAGATTGCAAGTATGTGCCCTTTGCCATTGATGTCAAAGGGGGAGAGAAGTCATGTGAAAAACTCAGTAAGACAAGGAGTGCAAATGTGCAAAGAGAAAGGGGGAGAATCCTGTCTTGATGGATGTAGCAATTTTTCACATCATATGTCTCCATCAATGACAAAAGGGGAGATTGTTGCAAGTATGTGCCTAATCGGTGTTGTCATTGATGTCAACATATATTTTTTGTCATTGGTGTCAACTGTATCTTATTCTATTACTTGTTTAGAAGCTTTGTATATTGAGGATATTGAGAAAATTGGCCTCTCCAAAAGAAACAAGTGAGTTGTAGTGAAGTGTAGTATAGATAGTAAGTTGTATGTTGAAGAACAGTCTGGTAGATTGCTCCACACTTCTTGCTAGATGAAGATCTTGGTTTGCAGATTTGGTGCAGTCATGGTAGGAGGGTTCACAAAATGAACTGTCTAGACCATGCAACAAGAGTAAACACAATGGATACAACTCAAAGAAATGGAACAAATGCAGATTCAGTCATTTAGTGTATCATAGAATTAAAATAGAGACCAGCCGCCAACATGCAGGCTTACAATTAGGGCTCATAGGCCTGATTACATACATGCGCAAGATAAATCTTTGAAACTCCTTCGTATAAAATCTAAACTATTACTCTTCTAAATCATGATAACTACTTTCCTAAGGATCTATTGCATTAATATATATCATCTCTGGACCAATAGATTCCTTTGCGTTGGCCAAGGAAGGTCACAAACTCCAAAGAAGAGTTGTAACGAGTAAACATGGATAGGTCAAACCTAAATGCATAGAACTGTTCCAAAAAATGAATGAAATAAAGTGCAAATATTTGAGGAAGGTCGACCATGAACCAAAGATCATCGAATGATGTGTAATTAGGCTTAAAAGATCAAAAAATGCTTCCGCAAGTTTCTCTTTGAGGTGATTGTCTAAAACTATCATGATGTTCTGTTTTGAAAAATAGTTGATCTTCTGATAGCGATATATTTCTGGTAATGATGTGTAGATCTCTAAATTTTGGGTATGATGTAGATGCATGAATGTAGATGCTAAGTCTAGCTCCACAGGATCTAAAATGTAACTATGATAGAATACCATATCAAAATGTAGAAGTTGCTTCCAACTGAATTACCTAAATTGAACTGGAAAATGAAAAGAAACAAACTGAACTACAAACAAACTCAAATGCAAATGTTTTGGTTGATGCAAGATTTCTCTTGAACTAGGGATGCTCCTACATTAGACATCTAGGGTTATTGAAAAAGTGAGTCCCTCACTTTGTGGGGGCTACCTAGGGAGAACCAAGACGGTCCACCACAACCTAAGAAATCCATGATGAATCTTCTTTTGGTCTGCCTTTCCACTTCACAAGGTATTCTTTGTATTGTCTTCCTCTAGTGCTATGTCTAACTCTATTGTCCAAAATGTCTTCAATCTACTTCAGTACTTGTTGTGGTAACTGCTTCTTCAAGTCTTCTTCCATGTTGTCACAACTCTGCTTCATGATATTGATAAAGATCTATAATGTTGAAAATAGGTGATATACCCAATGACTCTGGTAACTCCAATTCATATGCATTTCTTGAATTAAATTTCTTGAGTATCCTACAATGTCCAAACTTCTTCATCTTCAACTTGTTATATGTCCCAATTGGAAATCTTTCTTTTCTCAAGTACATTATCACTTCATCTCCCACTTCAAATTCCTTATGTCTTCTCTTCTCATCTACCTTTTCTTTATACTTACTATTCATATCCTCCAAATGCTTCTTCACCTGATTATGCATTGTTTTCATATTGTCTACAAATTCCTCTACTTCTGCACTTCTCTTTTCTTCCATACTGACATCTCTCAATTCTGCAACTCCTTTAGGGTTTAATCTGGTGACAATCTCAAAAGGTGTTCTTCTGGTACTCCTATTTACTGAATTATTATATGCAAACTCTTCTTGAGAAAGAATCAAATCCCAACTTCTGGCTTTCTCTCCAACCAAACATCTCAACAAGTTTCCCAAACTCCTATTCACTACCTCTGTCTGTGCATCAGTCTGTGGATGAAAAGTTGAATCAAACTTCAAAGCTATCTTCATCTTCTTCCAAAGTGTCCTCCAAAAGTATCTAACAAACTTTATGTCTTTGTTTGAAACTATACTCTTAGGTAATCCATGCAATGTCACAATCGCCTTGACAAATAGGTTAGCTACATGCACTGCATCAGTTGTCTTCTTGCAAGGTATGAAATGAGTCATCTTTGAAAATATGTCATCCACTACAAATATTGAATCATGTCCTCTCTATGTATTAGGCAATCCCATCACAAAATCCATGCTTATGTCTTCCCAAGGTCTCTATGGTATTGTCAATGGCTTATACAATCCAATGTTCTGACTACTCCCTTTTGTAACTTGACAAACTCTACAATTCTACACAAATCTCCTAACATCCTTATATATCTGAGGCCAAAAGTAGTTTTCACTCACCAAAGCCACTGTCTTATCAATGCCAAAATGTCTTACCAACCCACCACTGTGTTTCTCCTTGATTAAATTATCTCTCATTGAACTCTTAGGTATGCATAATTGGCTTTCTTTGAACAACATATCTTCTTGAATGAAATAGTCCAACCACTTACTCCTATCTGTTACAATAGGTTCCTTACATGCTTCCCAAGGTTTTGTAAAATCAGTGTCTCCCTCATACATGTGCTTCAATTCATCAAAACCTAACACTTCAACTCTCATCTCTATCAACAGGTTTCTTCTTCTACTCAATGCATCAACAACTTTGTTTGAGTTTCCACTCCTATGCTTCAACACAAATGTATAACTTTGCATGAACTCTACCCATCTCACATGTCTCTGATTCAACTTACCTTGACTATTCAAATATTGTAAATCTTGATGATCTATATACAACACAAACTCCTTAGGCAACAAGTAATGTCTCCACTTCTTCAAGGCTTACATTATGGCATACAACTCTTGATCATAAGCTAAATATCTTCTCCTTGTATCATTCAACTTCTCACTAAAATATGCTACTGGTCTACCTTCTTGACTTAATACTACTCCAATCACATTTCCACTTGCATCACAATCAACTTGAAATACATTATTGAAATCTGGTAATGCCAAAACAGGTTGCTCTATCACCTTCTGCTTCAACAACTGAAAACTTTTATCTACTCCAGATGTCCACTTGAAATCATTTTTGTCACCTCTCATTGTCTCTATCATAGGGTTACAAATTGAATTGAAATTTTTGATGAACTTTCAGTAGAAACTAGCCAATCCATGAAATGATCTAACTTCTCCAATACTCTCCGGTGTAGGCCATTCAACAATTGCTTTCACTTTCTCAGGGTCCATCTTCAATCCTTCCACAGAAATCACAAATCCAAAATATACTAGTTCTTCCTTCATGAAACTACACTTCTTGATGTTTATCAACAATTTCTCTTCTCTCAGTCTCTGCAAAACTTGTCTAATATGCCACAAATGTTCCTCTTTTGTCTTACTAAAAATCAAAATATCATCCAAGTATACAATCACAAACTTACCCAAGAATTTCTTCAAGACTTCATTCATCAACCTCATGAAAGTACTTGGTACATTTGTCAATCCAAAGGGCATCACTAACCACTCATACAATCCTTCATTTATTTTAAAAACAGTCTTCCATTCATCTCATTCTCTGATTCTGATCTAATGGTATCCACTCTTCAAGTCTAGCTTTGTGAAATATTTTGCTCCACTCAAATAGTCCATGATATCATCTATCCTAGGTAAAGGAAATCTATACTTAACTATGATCTTGTTTATTGCTCTAGAGTCAGTACATATTCTCCATTCTCCATCCTTCTTAGGTTCTAACAATTTAGGTACTACACAAGGACTCAAGCTTTCTTTGATCAAACCTTTTCTCAACAACTGTTGTATCTGTCTATTTAGTTCTTCATTCTCTGTCGGTGTCATCTGGTGTGTGGCTTTGTTAGGAAAACTTGCTCTAGGTATAAGGTCCATGTGATGACTGATACTCCTTATAGGTGACAATCCTTTAGGTACATTATCTGATATGATGTCTTCATACTCTATCAGCAACACCTTTATCTCCTCCAGTTCAATTTCTTTCTTTAATGTTTCAGGCATCTTAGGAATCAAGGCATAACACATATTCTCATGTCTCAAACCATCCAGAAATTTCCTTCCATCTACCAAACAGATTCTAGCATTTCCACATACTTCATTCTTAGGAGCATCCTCCAAACGAATCAAAGTAATTCTCTTTCCATTTGTTGTTATAGTATATGTATTCTTTCTCTCATCATGTATAGCTTTTCTATCATACTACCAAGGTCTACCCAACAAGATATGACAAACATCCATAGGCATAATATCACACAAGACTTCATCATGATATGATCCAATATGAAATTTCACCAAACATTGTTAACTCACCAGTACCTTATGATCATCCTAAATCCATGCTATCTAATAGGGCTTAGGGTGTTTCAATCTCTCCAACTTCAACTTAGTCACCATCTCTCTGAAACTAGGTTATTTGAACTACTACTATCAATTACAACTTTACAACACTTACCTCCTGATTTGCATCTTGTCCTGAACAAACTCTTCCTCTGTGATGGTTCATCATTTGCTTCTTTTTGAAATAGTACTCTTCTCATCATAAGTGACTCTCCTTTCTCTGGTTTACCAACAGAACTAGGTGATCCAATAGGTTCCTCTTCAACATAAGTTGCTCTTCCACTATTTTTGTCCACTTGCTTGTACTACCTTGATTACACTCAAATGTTGTATGTCCTTCACCTCCACACTTGAAACAAGTACCTCTAAATGTTCTCTTATCAAATCCTCTTCCTTCTCTCCTATATCCTTCATTCCAGTATGCACTAGGGTTTCCTCTCTGGTAAAAAATTCTATCATCTCTCTGGTAAGCATTGTTATCTCTGTCATCCTTCTTAAATGGGTTGTCAAACTTGTTCTGCTCTAGATGTGATTTGTCTCCTCTAGAATAAGTCCTTCCTCTCTAAAATTTACCTCCTCTGCCTCTTTGTCTCCGATCATGTCTCTTATTCATCTTCTCTTCAACTTTCAATGCAAACTGATATGCTTCTTCCAAAGATGTCATCCTTACCAAGCTTAGCTCCTCTTGAATGTTCAATCTCAGTCCATTAATGTGTCTAGATACTTTCTCCTTGTTTACTTCACTATATCCTATCCTTATGATCATCTTGTGAAATTCTTTAGTATACTCCTTCATAGATTTCTCCTTTTTTCTCAGGTTTTGCAATCTTTTCAATAGCTCCAACTCATAGTCAACAGGTATAAACTAATTCTTCAACTTTGTCACCATCCTTTCCCATTTTGTAATCATTTCTTTCCCTCTTCTATTTCTTTCCAACTAAACTTCTTTCCACCATATAGCAGCATGTCCTTTCAACTTTGTCTTTACAAATTTCACCTTCTCTGGATCTTTAATTTCCTCGTATTCAAAGTATTCTTCCATGTCATTTATCCAGTCAATCAATTCTTCAAGGTTCAAATTACTAATATAGTTTGGTACATCAACTCTATGTCTCTTTCCAATCTTTGAAATAGCTTGCAACATCTTTACTTGATCTGATTCTTCTTCTTCATCACCTCCTAGGGTTTCGCTAGCTTGTTCAATAGGTTGAGATTCTTCATCATCATTGGTTTCAACATTAGGTCTAGGTGTCAATCCTCTTCGCCTATCTTCTTCAATAGCATCCAATCAAATTTGTATTGTTTTCACCATCTCCATTATCTCCTCCATTCTACCAGCCATTGTTCCAACAGTAGTAACTCTCCTCAATGGCATTCTTCCTAGGATCAAGTATAAATTGTCTCAGGTTCAGCGATTAGGCTACAAGGTGACAACTGCCTCACCATCGGCGATCAGTTGCAACACAAGTAACCTACCTCAATTTGGTGATCTATCCACAACAAGATCTTACAAAATTCCTTCACCAATTTTGCTCAATTCATTCCTAAATATTCAAACTTTCGCTCTAATACCACTTGGTGCAGTCATGCTAGGAGGGTTCAAAAAATGAATTGTCTGCATCATGCAACAAGAGTCAACACAATGGAAACAACTCAAAAATGGAACAAATGCAGATTTAGTCATTCAGTGTATCATATAATTCAAATAGATATCAGTTAGCAACATGCGGGCTTACAATTATGGCTCACATGCCCGATTACATACATGTGCAAGATAAATCTTTGAAACTCCTTCACACAAAATATAAACTATCAATATTCTAAATCATGATAACTACTTTCTTAAGGATCTATTACATTAATATATATCATCTCTGGACCAATGGATTCCTCTGCATCAGCCAAGGAAGGTCACAAACTCCAAAGAAGAGTTGTAACATATAAACATGGATAGGTCAGACCTAAATGTATAGAAACCTTCCAGAAAATGAATGAAATAAAGTGCAGATCTTTGAGGAAGGTCGGCCACAAACCAAAGATCATCGAATGATGTGTCATTAGGCTTAAAAGATCAGAAAGTGCTTCCACAGGTTTCTCCTTGAGCTAATTGTCTGAAACTGTCAGGATGCTTTGTTCTGAGAAACAGTTCATCTTCTGATAGCGATATTGTTCCGGTAATGATGTGTGGATCTCTGAATTCTAGGTATGATGTAGATGCTAAGTCCAACTTTGCAGGATCTGAAATGTAACTGTGATAGAATGCCAGATCAAAATTTAGAAGCTGCTTCTGACTGAACTACCTGAACTGAATTGGAAAATGAAAAGAAACAAACTGAACTACAAACAAACTGAAATGCAAATGTTTTAGTTGATGCAAGATTTCTCTTGAACCAGGGATGCTCCTGCATCAAGATTGGAATTTATTTAAAGGGATGTCTGAAGATGCTAAATCCTTAATTTGAGCCTCTGGTGTGAAGAATTGAGAGAGCTACATTCACCCTGGAGTAAAACCTTCTTTTTCTGTAAGTTTAGTTGGGACAGGGAGAAATTATTATGCTCCACATTTCTCCACAATAAATTATTTTTCTCTGTGGTTCTAGAGGGAAGTATGAGATGATGATAGATGCCTACAATTGTAGTGGTTCATGTTTTGGTGGTTTGCAATCTATCTTTCTTTTATGACAGTTGAAGACAGTGAAGTTCATGTGTTCTGGTGTGAAGATTCTTATGGGTAAAGTGGTTAAGGGTTGTGCGGTTGCTCTTGATGATTGTAACATGCTTGTGGATGCCTCCTGATCATGTTACTAAATTTGCATTTGGTTTGTATTAAGGAATTGATGTCGTGCTTGAAGATTATTCCCAGATAACATAACGTGTAACCAATCTTGGCCAACTTGGTTAATTCTAGTGGTTATGGAGATCTCTTGAAGATTGTGAAAGCATGATGAAACATGGAAGATCATGTTTGAGTCCTAGCTAAGGCATGGCGTGATTTGCATACACTTTTATTGTACTTTCCTTGTATAATTTTTGTAATAGGTCAAGACTTATTTTTGTAATACCAACCTTATAGAATGTTCCAAGGTTGATGATTGTAATGCCGACTTTGATGAAAATTCTAAAGTTGATGAATGGTATATATACTTGTAATTGAGTCATGGAAAAGTAGTCCTTGTGGAAAAAGATTTGAAGATAAGGAAAAAGGTGTGAAGGCAAGGCAGTCCAAGGCAGAGCAGAGTAGAGGAACTATTGTACTAAAATGTGTTAATCTCAAATTCAAAGAAGATGTTGATTTTGGTAGTAAGCGAGGTAGTGAGCCACTAGTAGGGTTTAACAACCCTCAAGGTTTAATAGCCCTTATTGTAATCTTTCTAGGTTTAGGGTTGAGGCAGTGAGCCTGCTAGACTTAGTTGTACTTCATGGCAGTGAGCTAGTATGTTCTAGGCCCATGTAGTGACCATGCCTGAACATCATTATTTGTAAAGATTGTAATATATACTTGAGAGCTAATTCTCTCCATGGTTTTTCCCTCTTTGGGTTTTCCATGTAAAATTTGGTGTCTGTTGTGTTTATGTTTGCAACTGTGTTTATGCTTCTAAGTTTATGCTTTCATGAATTAATCATAAAATGAGCAGATAAGTTATTAATGTTAAAAGTGCAAAAATTGTCAAGGTTTCGAGACAACTGATTGACCCCCCCCTCTCAGTTGTTTGGTGTATTTCAACAATTACATGCACAATATTTGGCTAAACATCCTCCACCTTCCAATCCATCAATCCCTATGATCCCTCCACCATTATCTCCCTCTATTCCTCCTATTACTAATCCAATGGTCCACCCATCTCTCAATCCATCAAACCCTATAGTACATCCACCATCTAATCCACCATCAAACCTTCCAAGCACTAATCCATTGACCCATGAATCTATGAAGGATCTTCTCCAAAGACTATTTTTAAAATCCAAAACTAAAAGCAAAGCTATGGAGCCATCTAAATCCACTCATCCTATGCCATCTCCCTCTAGCATAAGCATGCCCAAGCCCATCAATCATGAAAAATATCCTTCTAGAAACATGTCTTCCACTCCAACACCATCATCCCATCCACCCCCTATCAAGCCTATTCAAGAGTCCCTTGCCATGAGTCCAAGTCAAACTCCATCATGCACTCATGTTGTCAAAGATACAAATCTTATTGAACTGATCCAAGAACCTTCCACTTCCATCCAAACCAAAGAGCTATGTCATGAGCTTAGACCAAAGCATGTGGAAACACTAACCCCCTCTCCTAATCAATATCTAAACATCCCATTTAACCTCATCCTTGATCCCCTCCCATCTTGTAATCAACCTATACACATCGACGCCATCATCGATCTCCTCCCATCTCATGATCAGCTTATCCCATCTAATCTCATCCATGATCCCACAATCACTCATGATCAATAAATCCATATTAGCCTTATCCATCAATAATAACATCCACTTCAAATGATGAGACATTTGGTACCCAAGAAAACATCAATAATAAAACAAATAAATTATATCATACCACACATCCTAATGACTATAATAGAAATCATGATCCAATCATCCCAACTCATCCCTTTCCTAATCCCCTATTGATCATCCATCATCATCTATTGAACCCATCCCAAATCCATCATCCTATCCCCTTGGTCTGAATATCTTCATCTATGGTGGTTCTCTCATAGGAGAGGAACAAATTTTATCTACCACCCATCCCCCTCTATCTAATAATAGACTCACATCTTGTTGCCAAAATAAAAATCCTCCCATAGCACATCACATGCTCCAAAACATGAATTATCAAGGCAAAGGTTTAGGCCTTTTTGAGCAGGGTATCTTGGAGCCCATTCATGTCAAAATCCATCCATGATTGCATGGACTTGGCTATATATCCCAAGGAAAACAATCCAAACATGTTGGTACCACCCACCCACCTCTTAAAGCATCTTCTTCCAATCCCACACCTCGTGCAGCCCATCGCATCTCTAAATCATATGTCAACATCCCTCCTCCATCATCATACCATTCATGAATGCAAGTGAACATACATCTCCCTCTGTCCACTCTCCTCCAATCCTCCCAACTCCTAATACTGCCACCCTCAAATCCCCTTATCCCTTCATCCACAAGTCCACTCATCCCTCCATCCATAAATCCCCTAAAATTCCTAATAATGACCAAGAAGTACACACATCAACCAAACATGAAGATATCACAAAACACATAGGATTCAAAAATAAAAATTTGGATGCCTCTACACCTAAAGCGTAAGCTCCACAAAATACTCAATCTTATCATACCATAGGGCATTGATACACCAAGCTAAATCAAAAATCCTAAAGGCTATAAATGGCACCACACTGCCAAAAGAAAAAACCAAAATGGTATGGGTCCCCAAGCAAAAACAACTTAGCACAAATGAAGCATCCAAATCCCACTCTATCAAAAATCCCCAAAATGTTAAGTCCATTTGGGTCCCTAAATCAGCAATCCCAACATCCCCCATCCCAATCCCATAATAAAAAATCTCCATTACTCCCAACACCCCATCCCAATCAAAAGCTTTAAAATATAAAATGGTGTACACAAATGTTGGTCTTGGTTTTCCTCAATACCATGACATTCCCACATACCTCCATCTCCCCATCCTATATCTTCTATTCAATATATATCCCCCATCATATCCCTATGGTCCATGCTTTCATATAAACCTTTCATCCATCATCTAGATTCATCTATCCATCATTTTAATCCATCATCCATCCATCTCCATCCATAATCCACATCATAATCCACTAACTCACGTCCATCCATAATCCACATCATAATCCACTCTCCACTATCCATTCTATTTTCTAACCATCTACCAACATCCATGCACCTAATGATAGTCGCCATGGTCTATGTGTGACAACCATAAAAATTGGAGATTATCATCACCTCTTGAAAATATATGCTTGAGTCCCCATCCTCCAGCCAAATATATCTTTCCCCCATCTACCCATCCCATCCAAATATCTAAAAAAAATAAAAAATCAAAAAATCAAAAATAGTACAGAGAAAAAATCCATCCAATGGTGAAAATCACTCTTTGTGGCACCTTGGGAAAGTACCATGATGAAAAACCCTTGCGGGCATCATGTGTAATCCTTCCTCCATCCATTTGTGCCTTACACTTGGGGGCAAGTTGTCTCATCTATCCCATTCTATAGTTTCACTCATATCCTCTCATCCTTATCCATTATATCGACATACTTATCCCATTGAACCATCCCATCCTCCCCTCCTTTTGATCTTGATAAGGACAGGGGAAAAATATCTAAAACTTTCTTTGGACACCTCTTGACATACTACTAATTCCACCCATCCCTTCCAAGCATTCTCCCTATCATGCATCCTAATAAGCATCACCTTGCCTTCACATAAGTGACACCTATCTAGAGTGGGGACATGTTATTCCTATGCAATATAGTCCTTTGAGTTCACATCTTGAACCCCTCCATCTATCCACCATGCATCTTCCAATCCATCCAGTCCACTATTGTCTATCCTTTTATCCATCCATCCCATCCACTATCACTAATCCTTTTATCCATCTATCCCATCCACTATCACTAGTCCTTTTATCCATCCATCCCATCCTCCTTTCATCTTTGCCCTTAGACCTAGTTTTCACTTATCATTGGTGTCTAACAAAACAAGCTATCCAAACACAACCCAATGCCATCCCATGAAAAAACACAAAAAAATCAAAAAACCTGTCAAAAATCTAAGAAATAAATCCAAATGCAAGCCATGTTGACAACTTGGAAAACATCATTAAGAGAGAGATACGGTTGGTACGATGATGAATGATTGTGCATGATGTTTGAAGGTGTTGTCATTGATGGCAACAAGAAAGGAATAAGGTTGTGACAAAGATTTTGGTCTAGTGAAAAAGATAGTCATTTTGGCTAAGTGTTGATAGTATACAAAAGATAGCGACGGAGAGACAGTGTAATGGTTGGCATTGGTCCGTAGTTGAAAATTAGATCATGCGGTTCTGGTATGTTGTTTGCAATCATTAGATGATCTTATATCCAAGATTTTATCTTTTTATAAGTACTAGAAGCATATTTTCAAACAACCTAAGTCTAGTAGAGCATAACACAGTGCTATTTAGAAGAGAACACTCAGTTGATTTGGTATGCATTCCTCTGGTGTTACATATCTTGTTATGCAGTTTGGAGGTGTCGTAAACACTTATATGAAGTGTCTCAATCCAAAGTTGCAGGTTTTGAGATCCACTGGAAAGCTAGTTGTGGTGTCTAAGTATCGCTACTTGGTTTTACAAAATTGGATTGTGACAGGGTTTGAGTTCTGATGATTTGCATTTTACCGCAAGATGATATCATGCATTATGGTTCTAAAGGTAAGATTGGGGATGTGTGAAGAGTATTTGATATGATTTTGAAAGTATCTTGTGGTCCATAGTGAAAGTTGCAGTCTGACAGATGAACTGAACCAATGGAAGTCTATGTTTGTAGCCGACAAGATAAGTTTAACTTGTATACGGTAAGCTCTATTGTTTAAAACTTAATCCTAAGTGGTGGTATAGTTGTGACTGACATATGAGAAGTTATTTCAAATTTTATTTGGGTTTACTATGCTTTTTGGTGACTAGATTTGGCTGACAAGTTACAAATTATTCGAATACACATTTCATCTACCTAATATGAAGATTCTAAATGTTGTGGATATGTGTGTGTGTGTGTGTAATCAAATTTTATGTATATAGTGAGAGGTTTGAAGGTGAATAAATGTGAGTTTGACATGCAAAGTAAGGTGTATTTGTGAAGAGGATAAGAGTAGAAGAAGAGAGATCTTGTTCCCATGTAAAAACAAAGTAGTGAAATAGAGTAGTTAGAGATGAAGAGTTTTGAGACAGTATTTATGTGCTTCATTGGAGTTATATCCATGCATGTGTAGATGCAATCAGAGCAGTTCAACCTGGGAGTGAGCCATCCTTCTTTCCTTCTTTCTTTCTCTAGGCAGTGAGCATGTTTTGGTAGTGAGCCTTTCTTGCAGTGAGCATTTCTTTGGGTAGTGAGCCCTAAGGTAGTGAGCCTTTTTGTAATTTGGTATTCTTATTACATAATAATTGTGAGATAACACTCACTATGGTTTTTTCCTGTTTAGGGTTTTCCACATAAAAATATTGGTGTTTATGTGTGATGCTTTTTGGTTGCTTCTTCTGTGTTTGATTTGCTTTGTTGTTATCAAATGTGGCAAATGCATTAATGATTTAATAAGAAAAAGGTTTAATAGAATACTAATTCACCCCCCCCCCCCTCTCAGTATTCTGGGTGTTCAATAATTGGTATCAAAGCCTGGTTCCTTGGAAGAAGTTTAACAACCTGAGGAAGATCTTGGAGATTGAACACATGGTAGGTAAAAAGTATTCTACTCCTCCTAAGGAAATTGATTCAACTAAAACTATAGAAGAATATTGCATGCTTGTTAGTGAAGGAGTACTCAAGGTTACCCTTGAAGATCTTGAAAAGGTTGAATTAGAAAATAGGGATCTGAAAGATAATGTCAAGGAAGTAGATGAGTGCATCAAGAAATTGGGGGACCAAGTCAAGAAGTCCAAAGAAAAATATGAGGTTAGTGAAAAATTGATATCTACAAATGAAACCTTGAATGATCTGAAAGTGGAAGTTGTAAAAAGAGAAAAAGCAAAAGAAGATCTAAATTAGTTGGTGAAAAGAAAATCTGAATACTGTACAAAGATTGAACAAGAAGTTGTGGATCTAAAAATTAATCTAAAACATACATAGATTTAGGAAGATAAATCCAAAGTGAGTGTTGCCCAACATGATAGAATACTTGCAAGTCAGAAGAGTCCTAATGACAAAGAAGGCTTGGGATTTGAGAAAGGTGAAAGTTCTAAAACTGGTAAAGAAAAGAATGTTGAGATCAAAAAGGACAAAGGCAAACAGATTCAGAATCAAAGGAATAGACCTAGAAGACCACTAGTTAGGCAACCAAATACTCAAAGGTACCCTTCGTTCAATGGTTATTGTAATACATGCAATAAGTTTGGTCATAAGGCTACTCAATGTAGGAGCAGAGTAAATCAAAATGTTCCATCATTCTCTGCTTAGTGTTTCACTTGCAATAAAGTAGGCCACAAAGCTAATGAATGTAGAAGTTAAATAAGGAATAGTTACAACAATGGAAGGAATGCTCAAAATTTTAAAGGTAACTAGTTTATATGCAAGAGGTATGGTCATAGAGCTAGTGAATATAGAAGTCAGATAAGGAACAACTATAATAATGGAAGGAATGCTTAATCTTTCAATGGGAATTATTTTGCATGCAATACATTTGGACATAAGGCTAACCAATGCAGATCAAGGATGAATGAAAGGAACAATGGACATATTAATGTTGTATTTTTTAATTGCAACAGGCCTAGACATATTGCAAGGTTCTGTAGAAGTAATAATATGAGGAAGGATAATCAGGGAGAGATGAAGAACTAGTACAAAAGGTAGATCTGACAGAGATCAAGAAGGAGATGAACAAGATTTGGGTTAAGAAGGAAGCACATGAAGTCAATGATGAGTCCACACTAGACTTTGGTGCAGGTACTTCCTTCAGGAAGTAAATTGGAAGCTCTGGCTTAGGGGAAGCTTAAATGAAAAATCTTGTTTCCCCAGCCAAAAAATGGTGTTGACATGAAACATGAAGGTATAAGCTAGAAAAGAAGATAACAGATCTTTTGAAGAAGATTCTAGTAGGAAAGAATCTAATGCAGTGGACTATGGAGAAATTTAGATTGATTGTGGATGGTAGAATAAGAGTTTGACAGCTTTTTGATTCAACATTTACGATGATTAAGTTTGGAAGAAAAGGGGTTAAAAAATTATTTGTTTGAAAGGGAATCACATTGCATTCAAATCCTCAAGTGTCTAAGGATATCTAAGATGTGAAGGTAAGGTGAATCCAAGTATTCAATGATTGGTGCAAAGAAACCCTAACTAGAAACAAAAGGTATTTACAGTTCTCTCTCTCTCTTGAAAATTTTCTGTGTTGAGTCTGTAAAGATGTATACTCCTCAAGTAGTTGAGATAACAGAGAGACCCCACCTGAAGTTCAAGAAGCATCCCTTTAAATCACTAGAGACTGATTTGGATAGCACATTTTCTAAGGTTTCACATGGCATCATGCACACAAAAGATATTAGGGCATACATTCACACAAATTTGGAAGAATGTGATCACATGAAATTAGGGAAAATATAGTTAGATGAATTGACCAATAAAAATATTGAATTGAAAGAAGAATACAAAGCTTTGCATGAGAAGAATCTTGATACCTAGTTAAATTTTCTGGTATTCTCAGATGTTGCTTGGGTTAGGTATGTTCTCAGCAAGATTCATGATGAATTCTTTCAGCTTGATGTGCCCTATATGATAACAAAGGATGCCATCAAAGTAGTAACTAGCATGTGCTTCACCAAAAAGCTTCCATCCTTCAAGAATATGAATAACAATACAGTAATTCAGTTGACAGGTGCAATACTTGATGAGAGGGAACTAGCTATAAATGATATTATGGATCCAATGGTTAGATTTGCATCAATGCTTATTGGTTACAAGGTCTACTTCTCCAACAGGGAGAACTCAGTCTCTGCAATAGCCGTATATACATCATATGATATGGTTAAGAAAAATACAGACTATGACCTTTGTGAGTTTCTCCGACAACAATTGATAGAGAATCTGAAAAGGACAAAAGACATAAAATACCCCTTCAAGTATGAAACTCTAATCATCTATATATTATTCTATTTTCTGAAAGATTTACCAGGTATGGATAATATTGGTTGGCTTGGTCACTCACCAGTAGTAGCATAAATCAGAAATCATCTATAGAATTTGGGAAATGTTGATAACCAAAATGCAGCTTTATGGGGATACTTTAAGAAATTTCAAAAGAAAATACATTGTAGGACCAAGATCCTTGAAGAGATAGTAAAGAAATATGAAAAGGACATTGTATTTATGGTGGACAAAGATAAATGCCTCATGGAGACAATAGAACCCAAAACAATATGGGTCCCATCTATGGGATATAAAGTTATGTGGATGTTCTAACTAGCCTAACTGATCTAATGTTGAGTAAACCAAAAGACCCTAAGGAGGGGAGATTTGGAACATTTGAAGAATTATCTATCAAAGTGTTTATGGAATTAAAGCAACCTAAAATCAAAAGTAATGTAAAGAAATGGGTAGCTGAGTATGCAATGAGCCAAGGGTTCATAAAGGAACAAATAAATGAAGCAAGAACACAAGTAGCTGAGACATCAAGTGTTCTAGAAGGACAAAGATCAAAAGCCCCAAAGAAGAAAGAAGAGAAATGTGAGAAAGAAAAGTCTATATCCAGCTCTGGGAGAAGAACAAGAGCCTCATCCTCAGCAGTAGCTACATCTAAGTCCTATGGACCCTCTATTAAGGTAGAAAGAAAAGATAGCGCCTATAGATGTAGTGAAAGAAGTTCCTGAGAAGACAAAAGAGAAAAAGAAAAGAAAAAAAAAAGGCTACAAAGAGAGTATATGTAAGCCTTGGAGATAGAGAAGAAAAAGAAGAGGAAACAAAAATAGATGAAGTCAAGGCTAAGAAAGCAAAAATAGATGAAACAATTGCAAGCAAGAAAGAGAAGCCCTCTAGAAAAGGTAAAGACAAAAAGAAGAAATAAGAAAAGACTAAGACCAAAGTAGATGGAGAAACTATGTCCTTAGAAACCACTATTAATGCAATGGATGAGCATGGGAATTTAAAGCCCATTGTTGACATGTATGATTTAAACCTCAGATGCTGATAAGGTAACAATTAAGGCTATTGTGACAAAATATTTAGTCATGTTTAGTAAAGCTTTGATTGAAGTCATAGGTGATTTACCAGATAGTTTAGCCAGCATCATGTCAGCAAGAAAAGAAGTAGCTATGTCAAAAGATACTGAGTTAAAGGAATATGTTCTATTAAAACTATGCTCAAATATTACCAATGAAGAGAAGGTCAAAGTCACTAAGATACCAAGTGACAAATTTGGAACAAAGAGAGGGTCAACACTCTAATATCTAGTGACAATGAAATTCTGGTCAAGGAAACTAAGGAGATAACACTAAATGTGTTACATGAGTTGCAAATTCCAACAACTACTAACACTAATGAAGATGAATAAAATGTTGGTGTAGATAATATAGTTCCGAAGTTAAATCTAGAACAAAACATGGAACAAAGTACAGTTACTCCTTTGGAAAACTCTGGGAATGGAGAAGAAATGAAAGAGACTGAGGAAGAGAAGAAGTTTGAGGAAGAAAAGGTGACATATAAGGAAAATGTATCTAAGGGACAAGGTGAGTAGAAGGAAGAAGCCATTGAATAGATGAATGACAATCCTACTCTGGTTGTAGAGGAAAATGAACAAAAGGTTGCTCAAGAAAATCCTCCAGAGAAAAATGATGTTGAGGAGTCCCATGTTGAAGATAAGAGAGACATTGCTAACTCTTTGAGAGAGTTTTTGGAAAAGAAGAAGAAAGATCAGATTTTGACTACACCTGAGCTACTGCAAGGACTTATTAACCTTGCTACAATGTCCCCATTGCAAAAGCTAAAACTTGGGACAATTTTTCAAGCTACTACATAGGAAGAGGTTTTAAAATCTCATATGGAGGAGAAGGAGCTGATAGAAGATGCATCATCAATTTTTGAAAAGTTAATGTCCGGAATAAGGAGAGATACATCATTGGCCCCTACTACACAAATGAAAAATTTAATGGAATCAATCAATTCTCATTTTGAGTCCATAGAAAAGGCTATAGAAAAGAAAGTAAGGGCAACGATTGATGGAAAAAGGTTAGTAGAGCTAAATGATAAAGTTTTTCAAGATAAAGTATTGTTAGAAAAGAGTATAGATTATGCATAGAATTCTATCAAAGAGGCCAATAAAATATATCAATTTTGTCTTACATGACTAGAAAATACTAAGGACATAAAAGAGAAAATAGATGAATGGGAAGGTCAAATAATGAAGATCTCAAGAAACTAGGATCCACTGAAGTATGCCAGTGGCAATCATAGAGTAGAAGTTGAGACTATCCACTCTGTCATTCATAAGTTGCAAACCTAGAAGTAGGCTATAATACATAGAATGACATAGCTCCAAGAGACATTAAGTTTCAAGATTGGTTCTATGACTACACTAGTAGTAGATGCAAACAAGATGAGGAAAAATACTGAGGCCCCTACTACTACTGAAAAAGAAGAAGAATTAGTATCTCTAATCAATGGGCATATACAAGTTTTGAGGCATGTGAAGGATAGATGGGATGAAGATGTAGTACATAAATGAATAAGGTCTACAATGATATTCTCCCTACAAAATAGTAAGGCACTTTGATTTCACTTGTATATATGTGGAGAGTAGAAAAACAATTTTGAAGTTTTGACAGCTTGTACATATCCTTGTATCATACACCTTTGCCATTGATATCAAAGTTGGAGAATGAAGCATTCGAAAAACATTTGAAAAGTAAGAAGAGAAGCATGAAGTTAGGGGGAGCAATGTGTAAAGAGAAAGGGGGAGTTGTAACAATTTTTCACATCGAGTGTTGCCATCAATGCCAAAGGAGCAGATTATTGGCAACTTGACAAACATCATTAAGAGATAGACACTACTAGTATGATGATGAATGATTGTGCATGATGTTTGAAGGTGTTGTCATTAATGGCATCAAGAAAAGGAATAAGGTTGTGACAAAGATTTTGGTTCAGTGAAAAAGACAGTCATTTTGGCTAAGTGTTGACAGTATAGAAAAGATAGCGACAGAGAGACAGTGTAATGGCTGACATTGGTCCACAGTTGAAGATTAGATCATGTGGTTTTGGTATGTTGTTTGCATTCATTACGTGATCTTATATCCAATATTTTATCTCTTGATAAGTATCGAAAGCATATCTTAAAACAACCTAAGTCTAGTAGAGCATAACACAGTGTTATTTAGAGCAGAACACTCCGTTGATTTGGTCTGCATTCCTCTAGTGTTGCATATCTTGTTATGTGGTTTTGAGGTGTTTTAAACACTTATATGAAGTGGCTAAATCTAAATTTGTAGGTTATGAGATCCACCAGAAAGATAGTTGTGAGTGTCTAAGTATTGCTACTTGGTTTGATATAATTTGACTGTGACAGGGTCTGAGTTCTGATGGTCCACATTTTGCCACAAGATGATCTCATGCCTTGCAGTTCTAAAGGTAAGCTTTGGGATGTGTGAAGAGTCTTTGATATGATTTTGAAAGTATCTTGTGATCCGCAGTGAAAGTTATAGTCTGACAGATGAATTGAACCAGTCACTAGTAGAATTTTGGCAAATAAATGACTAGGTGACTAAAACTTTTAGTCACGACAACTAAAATTGACTAAATTCTAATCATTTTTTGTAACACAATTATAAATGACTAATTTGATCATAAGTGGAAAATTAAGTGGAAAGTAATAAAAAAGAAATTGAAAGCCTTAGTTTTTTTATCATAATAAGTGACTAATTTGATCATAATTGGAAAATTAAGTGGAAAGTGATAAAAAAGAACTTAGTTTTTTGGGGCACCAAACAATTTTAAAAGACAATTTTCATTTCCTTGGGTGCCAAACAATGAAAAAATAAATTTTCAGTTGAAGTGTCTATTAAGTGGACTTTTTAGTTCCTAGTTAGAAGAAGTCCAAAGATTTTTTTGGGCATGGCGTAGAACCTATAGTTGGTTGCATCATCATCTTGTTAGACTTAGGGCAGACAACTGAGAGGGGGGGTGAATCAGTTGTACAAAACCTTCTTCCAATTAAACACTTAACTCCACTTTGCAATTTAGCAGCATAATTAATAAATCAATCATGGAAACATAATGCAATGAATCAAGAGCATAAACACATCAACACATGAGACACCAAGATTTTGACGTGGAAAACCTGGTTAAGGGAAAAACCACGGGGTGATTAACCCAAGGTTGTATTCTCTGTTAGAAGAATAGAAAGAACAAATGGCACATGCCAATTAGGGCTCACTGCCCAAGCACACTGCTCACAAGAGGCCCACTACCTACAGGAGACACACTGTCTACAAGGAAATAAGTATCACCTACTTAAACTAGAAAATAACATCTTTACTATGCTTGAATCAGTTCCATTGAAGCCCAATACTTCTGCTCTACCTTTCACTCTCCTCCTCGCTACCACACACTCATCTCTACAAGGACACATTTGAAATGACTTTGCAATCCCTTATTTATACAAGACATCAACTTAGGAATAATCGTCTAAGTCAGCAAACATCTACAAGAACATCTGCAAGATGTAAAACTCATCTGGTCAGCCAGTCTCAGGAAGAACACCATCATCCAGAAGTTATTCCTCAATTGTGAGATCCAACTTTAATGCAGACCACCAACACGAACTAGAAATGATACAAAGACCTCCACAAGCTTGCCTGAATCACCAAGAACATCCACACTTCATCTACTTACTGAAATCCTTCTCTCCTTCATTCAGAAACTCAAGAACACAGTCTATCATCACTGTCACAAAGGAATAGATGCTTACAGACCTTCAAACCATGAACCAATCTAGTTGACACTTCACAAAGACTTCCTTAACACTCCCTCAAATCCACAGAACAGGATCTCACCGGACCTATCTGTATCACTCTGTCACCACTGAGCACCTACCGGAACCGATTTTACTTGAATGGAAACAACTTCTTCATATCTTCATGCAGACCTCTAAAATTTCTATTGGATCACCTTAAGACACATATCTACAAACCCTTTAATCTGCATTCTCTGATCCTCATCCTATCTTGAACATTTACCTTATTGTCATCATTGTTCTTCACTATTCCTGATTGAGACTAATTTTCTCAATATCCTCAATACACAGCTCATCTAATCCTTATCATTAATGCAATAGGAGTATGTTGACATCAATGAAAATCACTAGTTAGACCCATACTTGCAACAATCTCCCCCTTTGTCATTGATGGCAACATATGACGTGAAAAACTATTTTGATCATCAAGACAAGAACTTCTCCTTACTGTCACAACTCCCCCTATCAACAACAACCATTCACATGTCTTCTCTCCCTTTACTGCTCCCCCTTTGATTAGCAACTACTTGTTTTTCACATGTCTTCTCTCCCCCTTTGACATCAATGGCAAAGGGCACATACTTGCAATTTCACCACTTCAGAATCATAACTGCTGCTCCCCCTAAGTAGCAGCTCCCTATCATCAATCTAGACCACAAGATATGACTGTGATATCCACTAGACTGATGCACATAAATGCACCTTAGTTCATCACCAGAGGGGTAATAACCCCTAACTTCTCCCTGAGATACTCAAAAGAGTCCTTAGGTAGAGGTTTAGTAAAGATATCTACAATCTGATCCTTGGAAGGCACAAACTCTAATCTGAATTCATTCTTGTTCACTTGCTCTCTTAAAAAGTGAAACTTGATGGATATGTGTTTTGTCTTTGAATGCAACACTGGATTCTTAGATATATTTATTGCACTTGAATTATCACAAAAAATTGTAATAGGCTCCTCATACTCCACTCCGATGTCTCTTAGCATTTGCTTCATCCATAAAACTTGAGTGCAACTACTTGCTGGTGCAATATATTCTGCTTCTGTAGTGGACAGAGATATTGCCTCTTGTTTCTTGCTCAGCCAAGAAACCAATCTCTTACCCAAAAATAATGCTCCACCACTGGTACTCTTCCAGTCATCCACATCACCTGCCCAATCAGCATCTGTATATGCATGAAGAGAGAAATCATGATCTCTAGAATACCACAAACCATACTCAACTATCCCTTTTAGATATCTAAAAATCCTCTTGATTGCCATGACATGAGATTCTCTAGGATCAGCCTGAAATCTAGCAACAAGACCAACAACCTGCATAATGTCTGGTCTAGTTTGAGTAAGATACAACAATCCTTCAATCATTGACCTATACTTTTTTTGATCAACCTTGGGAGAATCATCATCCTTGCTCATCTTACATCTGGTTGCCATGGGAGTGTTCATTGGCTTTGAGTCTTCCATCCCAAATTTTTTCAACAATTCTTTCACATATTTGGTCTGAGAAATGAAGATTCCTTTCTTTGTTTGAGTAATTTGTAGACCCGAGAAGAAATTCATTTCCCCAAGCATGGACATCTCAAATTCACTTTTCATTTGATTTGCAAAGGTTTTACACATACTATCTCTTCCTCCGAAAATGATATCATCAACAAACACTTCAACAATCAAGATGTTCTCATGATCAATTTTGAAATACAAATTACTGTCAATAGTACCTTTGTTGAAACCAATCTTTAAAAGATGCTTATCCAATCTTTCATACTAGGCTCTTGGGGCTTGCTTTAGTCCATACAGTGCCTTCTTCAACTTGCAGACCATATCACCATGATCAGACAATTGAAATCCATCCGGTTGCTCAATGTACACTTCTTCTTCCAAATCACCATTCAGGAAGGTGGACTTGACATCCATTTGATACACTTTGAAATCCTTGAAGGCAGCAAAAGCAAGAAATAATCTGACTACTTCAATTCTTGCCACTAGAGCAAAAGTTTCTTCAAAATCAACTCCTATTTGAGAGTAACCCTTGCAGACCAATCTGGTTTTATTTCTGATTACTTCACTAACTTCATTTAGTTTGTTCTAGAAGACCCATTTGGTTCCAATCACATTTCTATTTCTAGGTCTGGGAACAAGATCCCAAGTGTGATTTTTCTCAATTTGCATCAACTCTTCCTCCATTGCTTTAGTCCAGTTTTCATCATTGCAAGCTTCATTCACTGTCTTAGGTTGAATCTTTGAAATCCGACAATACTCATCTGAGTTTTGAGCAATTCTCCTTCTTGTTTGTACGCCTTTTCTTTTATCACATATGATCTAATCTTCAGAGTGATTCAATCTTACATACCTAGGCATTTTGGGAGTTTCTTGCATTTCTGCTTCTTGATTAGGCTCATTCAAACTTATCTCTTCTTCCTGATTTACCAGATCAATCTGGATCTGAATCTCAGAAAAGGCTTGGGATCCTTGAGTCAGAACACCATTCTAATCATCTTCATCATATTCATAAAATCTTGAGGGTTTTTCAATTCCTTCATCAACCCTCACATTTGTACTTTCTATCATCTTTCTCAGTCTCTTGTTATAAGACTGGTATGCTTTTCTTTGAGTAGAGTAACCCAAGAATATTCCTTCATCACTTCTAGCATCAAACTTTCCTAGATCTTCATCTCTTTTAATGTAACATTTTCTACCAAAGTTCATAAGGAGTCTTACCAGTATTGCTTCTGATTTGAACTCAATTGAGAGTATAGACTGCAGTGCTGACAGCTTCTCTGCAATAAATCTGAGGAACATTTGCTTCCATCATCATTGTCCTAGATGCTTCCTAGATGGTCCGGTTCTTTCTCTCAACTACTCCATTCTATTGTGGGGTCCTAGGAGTAAACAACTGTCTCTTGATTCCATGTTTCTCACAGAAATCTATGAACTCACCGGATGTGAATTCTCCACCTCTATCAGACCTCAGACATTTTAATTTTAATCCGGTTTCATTCTCTTTACAATCCATACTTGTACCATGCTAAAAGGCATCTTAGTATTGAATGAGTTGATGTGGCTGTCTATTGTGAGATCAAAACAATAAATTTTGAGATGCAATTTTGCATCATGAACACTAGATGTTTATCTTTTATGTCTTTTTCAATTTAGTATATATAATATTCCAAAGACAGTGCAAGGAAATGGTATAACTATGCAATTTAATTTGTAGTTGCTCATGTTGAATGAAAGGATATAGAGCTTGCCAAATCTACGTGTTGCCTTGGTAAAGGCTGAGGAACATATTCATAAGCTCCCTAAGGATACACCATATATAGAGTTTGAGCACAAGTAAGTTAGATCAATAATATTTATTTTTTGTACACAGTATTGCTGTGTGAGAAGAACTAATATTAGAGTTTGTCTGAGGATGTACACAATATTGATGTGTGAGAAGAGCTGATTGAGCCTTTGTGACTATCCTCAACACTAACTTCTTTAGGATGAAACTACTCTCTCAATAAATAATGAAACTGTATGTTTTGAAGAAAATTTTCACCTTCTAGTGTGCCTTTCTTATCATTGTGATCTCTCCTTTGGTGCTACTATCACTTGAAGATTACTATCCTCTATATCATGAAACTTCTAACAGTGCATTGTCATTGTGATTCAGTCATGCATTTTATTCTTTAAAAGTTCCCTATTGTCATGAATTATTCTTACCCTTGGTCATAAGCACTTCCATCAACATTGTTCTTCATGAAGACACTAACAATGCCTTGGAACTGTCATCTATTGAGTTTTGAATTTATTCTTTTTGACTATCTTGTGGACTATGATTAAACCCCTTGCCATTATCATATGAATGGCTAGTATCACTTGTGATTATCATATATTATTTAAATCTATCCTTGTTGATCAGGAATTGTCTACTAACAACTCACTATCTTGTGTGTCTTTAAAGTCATTCACACTTAGCTCATAGTGAGGTATTTTGTTTAGTTCTCATTTTCATATCCTAATGGAGTCATGATCTTTGATAAGACCTATAGGTGTGATTATATAAATGCACAATAAGGACTATCCTCTAGGTCCATACTCTATATTTGGTTGAATGTTATCTTATGGACTATCCTCTTTACCATCTGACTGTATTCTTAAGGACTATCCCACTTCATGTAAACCTCTCTTCCACATGATCAACACCTTGAAATTGATTGTGGTAGCTCCTTGAGATATTGTCCATGCACTCCTTAATAAACTTGTAGGTTTTCCTCTTTTGAAACATTGTGGGATGAAAATATTTATTAGTTTACCATACTCCTTTGAAGACAAGGAACCCTTGACAAGATTTATGATGTTTTAAAAGCCCTATTGAGTGCTCAGTTACTTGTCTTTATCTATCTTTTAAAGTCTGTCATACTACCCTATCACTATTATTATTAATTTCAATGCCCCCTTCATGGTTATGCCATGGACTATCATTGTTTATTTGAATAGTCATGACTGTGATCTCCTTTTGGGAATCTATAGGAAAGTGTCATGCCTTACTTTGAAGTCCATTTCCTTAAATCTTTGCTCTCTACCTGTTGCTCCTATCCTAGGGTTTGGGGTCTTCTTTTTCTCTTTTCCCACTACATAGCTTGAAGTCTTGTATGTTGATGTGCCATAGACTCCATCCAATTTGGGTAGTAGACTCCATTTTGTGAGAATGAATGGTCAATAAAGAGTCAAAGTTTGATACTACTCCCATTGACCCCAAAAACAATTCATGTGGCTTGACCATGGTTCCACATTTTGCATATATGTCTACCAGGGTATTTGCAACTACAATAAATGACAAAATCCCTCTATCCTTCATGCTTTGATGGATGTCCATACCCCATTCCAAAGCTCCCATTTTGGCACAGGAAGGGAGTATGTTGGCAAAGGTTGTCAAATTTGGCTTAGGTTGTCAAATTTGGCTTTACACCTGCTAATTGCATTTTCTTGAAAGTTTCTAAAGCCTTTTCAACAAATCCATTTTGTGCATATCTCGTAACCATTGCATTCCATGAGATGACATCTCTTTGAGGCATTTTTCCAAATAGTTCACATGCCTTGCCAATGCTTCCACATTTTGCATACATGTCTACCAGGGCAGTTGCAACTACAACAAATGACAAAATTCATCTATCCTTCATGCTTTGATGCACATCCATACCCTGTGTTGGTTCTCCAATCAATAGTTTACCAAACCCCTAATGACGCCAAACTTTGTGCTCAAGTTTGGTAGCCAATTTGCCAACTGACGGAAGCAATCAAACTAATTGGACTTCCCCGCGCTTTATGATCTACTTGGCCTAGGTGGGTGTACCTTATATTCACCAAATAATTATTAGGCTTCAAATATGTTGGTGACTTAATAATAGATTAAGGAATTTATATAATTTTGTCAATTAAATCATCCACTTCACTTAATCCAATCTGGCATATGATTTGGATTAATTTCTTTTATAAAGATTTAAATCCTATTCCTAAAATAGAAAATTAAAATTGGAATTTTGAAAATATATACAAGGAAATGATCTTCACAAGAGAACAACTGGTGCTTGTTCTTGGTTTATGGAGTCTTTATTCAAAAATATTTGTGCTTACCTTTTATCCACAACTCAATTTGTTTGGCAATTCAAGGTCTATGTACATACATGCAAATATGTAAATTATTTGGTTCTTCTTTAATAATCCAATTAATCTTCCTAGGTTACTATGATTCACCTATAGGATTTTAATCCTTTCTCAAAGGAGCCCAATAAACAAATGACACGAGTAACAACAAATGTGTTCTGACAAATCAAAAATATACTTGATATATTGATTTGAATAACAAAGGAAAACTAAGTTGGAGACAACCAGATAAATTGTTAATAATTGAAATCATTAAACAAATGAGAACTAAAAGTGTAGCACTAGAAAAAAGTAACTTTTGTATTGATTAGCTTCAAAGAACAGGTTGTGCAATGTCTCTTTCAAAAATCAAAATTCCTAGAGAGGGCCCATAAGGTCTTGGATTCACTTTTATAGATTCAAGGGAAGCAACAAGATTCATACCTTTCACATTCAAAATGGCTCTTTGTATTCCCAACCCTTGACATTCATTACAATATTTTCACTTTGATAAGTCTAAATTAGACTTTCAAGCATATTTTGGAATATATTATAAAAACATGAAAAACATAAAGAGACAAAAAGGAGAGCATCCAAGATGGATGGTGCTATTTGGTGCTGGCATATAGCTCATTTCTCCTCTACACCAAAACCTATGCTTCTTATCAATGTACAAGATACATGCTCTTCTATTGAAAAAAATGCAAAATCACTAGGCCATTTGTAGTTTTGAATCTCAAGCAAGTTAGATTGGTGATCCTTCCATCTTTTATCCAGCAGAACTTTGACATCCACCACAAATTTCCCATACCCAAAATCCAAGGCAATCAATTTGTCCAAAATCATGTTGAAGCTGATGATGTTGTCATCTCCATTCTTCTTCAAAAAGCCCATGATTTGACATACTATTTGACCAAACTCCACTCTCCATGCATCAAGGCTCTTGATTTGCTTGTCTTCTAACAGAATTGAGGGGATAAACTGATGCTTAAATGTGGCAAAAGAATTAATTTTGGCCTACATCTTTTGGCCTTCACCATTGGCATACTGGTTCTCCTCTAGGATCAATCCAATCATCCTTTATGTAGGCTTCAAAGCTACAGGGGCATTAGGATTTGTTTACAAGACTTTACAGAGAATGGTCAAAGTGTGGTGTGAAGGTTGCCATATTTGATACAATTGGTCCAAAATAGAAAAATTCACTTTGAGCTACTCCATGGCCTGAGATAATGAGGAATAGAAATCATGCACATTTTCTAGCTTATCAACAGCGAGCTTCATTCTATATTCCAATATTTTTTCAAAAACTTCAAGAACTTTCAACCTTGCCTCTTCTTTTGTCATTTCATTTTGTCTTCTTAAATCTTTAATTTTGTTTTCAAATTTCAATTTCAATGCATCAATCTATTCTATTGTCACTGTGGCATTATAGGGGGTTGATATGGTACAATAGCCTGACTTTGAGAAGAACTCATATATTGCAATTACTTTCTCAAATTGACATTCTCAAGGAACAATCTATTTAATTCATTTATTTCCTTTTGAGTTTTCTCATAATCCTCTAATCTTTTTACAACAACATGAGTGAACATGGTAGTATGAACAGTGAGGGAAGATGCTTCTGTTATTAATGTATCTTGTAAAGTTTTCACCACAACTAAACCCCTCATCTCTTGCACAACATAGAGCAACCTTGGTTTGCTTGTATTCTTTTGTGTGGTCTAGATTACAAGAGTCTCTGTTTTTGGGTTGAAACCACACCCACTAATGCCATCCTCATGATCAAATTCAGAAACAAGTTTTGGATCTTCTTGGCTTTTGACTTGGTCGAGCAAAAAGACTTTTTTTTTTAACTCAAGGCTAGGAATGATTAGCATATTTCTATATAGGACCACTTGCCTTGCTTCTTCTGGACTCACATTTATTTCACCTATCTTCAAATCTTTAAAAGTTTTTGTGAAAATCTGATTATGTTGTGATTCATTAGCACCCTATTGTGTGGTTACACAACACACCCCATTTTGCCTTAGCAAAACAGGGACAAAACTTTTCTTTTTCCTTCTACTTTCATGTTTTCTTGCTTTGGATGGTTTGGTAAAATCAGTCATGTATGTCACCTTTGCTTATGCATGTGCATCATGAGAAGATGGTCATTTGTCAAGGTTAGTATTTCCTATCATAAACCTCATAGTTGGAAAGAGTACAAAATTCTAAGCAGGTTTGGCTTTTGGATCACCCCAATATTGTCTAAGGGTAGAAAGTTATGTTGAGTCAAAGTTTGGTCAACCCTGATATTTCACTTAGGGGTCATATTTCTAAACATCAGTCATATTCACTAACATCACCCTGACTTAGAAAATCACCCAATAACCATTAGATGCCCGATACATAAACATCAAAATTAAGTAGGAACATGTATCTACCCATCAAGGAACCTCATGTATTCATGGGGGTCATATTTCTTAATATCAATCATCTTACAAAATATCACCCCTATACGAATATCACCCTACGCTCATATGACTATGACATCATCTAGTTCCAACGAATGAAAGAAATCACCTTGGTGATGATATAATCATCTTACCTGACCCACGGAGGGTCATATATCCAAATGTCTGTCATATTTCTCAATGTGACGATGACATCACTAAAACCTAATAACTAAGGAGCGTTGATGGCATGATGATGTCATGACAATCTAGCCCCGAGGGGTGGTCACTTTTGGAAGTATCCTTGATCTTAATTTGATGACCCGATTAGGCTTCGTGGTCAAAGGTTGACCATGTCACCCTGATATTTAGTAAACAATTATCCTGCGTGAAGGGGGGGTCATATTATCTGTTGGGGGTTATATTTTCAAATATCCCTAATTTTCCAAAGATCACCCTCTAGCATTAAATGCAATCAAAATGGTAGATGAAGCCTTGCCGATTTTAAATACAAATTCAACACTTGGTAGCATCTATGGCCTTCATACAAATAATCGACGGATTTGATCAGAATAATGCATATGCCCTAATTTATCATATTGATCCATTTAAAAGTAAAATTCAAAGGTTATTTACATTTACCCTACGATAAATTAAGAATTACAGAGATCTGGAAGTAAAACCCTTATCAGTCATTTGCTAATAGATTGTGACCCTTAATGTAATAGAATAGAATGGTTGACCCTGCACATCTACATTTCTCGTTATCAGTCATCTAATAAAAAAGGAAAGCAATATTAGGTAAGCAAGTTCAAAACCCTCTCCGTTGTCATTTTCTACAAATATCTAGGTAAAATAATTCTTTACTAGGTTAAATTCGCATGATGATGCATGAAAAGAGTTAAAATGTGATGATAGTTAGGAGGTGCATATTATTGTTGAAAATTCATACAAGCACCATAGGGTAAGACATGTATATGCCTATTGTAGGAATCAATGGCAAAGGTTAGGAGGAACAAATCTAAGGTTGATTTTTTGAAACCTATGTTTGTACAGCCTGAGGGCATGGAGTTCAGATATGGTGTCATCAGTGACACCCATCGGGGGCAAATAGATTTAGATGAATGGTCAAGAACATTGGACAATGATACCGACAACCCCATACTCGATAAGGTATTTACAATGGGTATGTGGCATGCAACAAGTTTCCCATATGCTATGGATGCCATTGAGCTGGTAGTAGAGTGTGCCAGAAATTTTAAACTAGAAACCAGAAGAGTAGAAAAGCATGGCAGAGTATATGCTAACTTTTCAATCAAGGGCATCACTGTCACATTCAACTTGCTAGTGGGAAACAAGGTGGTAAGTGTAGACCTCAATAAACTAGAGAAGGAGTATAAAAACAATAAGAAAGAGGCTAGAAAAAGAATATATCAGTGGAGGGCAAAGAATAGTACCTACACAGCTTCGGCCAAGTTGCCAGTATACTTATACAAGTTTGATATTGATGATGAATATCAATATCTAATTGCCCTATTGAGCAGGATGATCAGTAGACCTCATGCTGGTAGCTTTGAGAACTCGATGTTTAGAATTATCTAGATGGTTTTATACTCAGATAACAAGCCTCTATAGGCCAAAATCATTAGTGATTGCCTAGATGAGGGGTTGAGGAAGTTAGGAGGAAAGACCTGCATATTTTACATGACCTCCTATGTGGTATATTCATGTGCTTTCCGAGGAACATGTGGTGCCCTACAAATAGTAGGCAAGGTACGAAACAACACTGGTGATGTGAATGTTTAGGATCACTATCCCCAATTGTAGAAAAAGGCATGCCTCTAGGATTACAAGATGGTAAATGATTCATTTTCAATGCATCTAGTCAGAATAATGGAGGAGGACCGAACCAAGAGACTGAGTATGGAAGCTCAAGAAATTGTTTATTTAAGTATGGAGCTTGGTTTATCCAATTCTCCTCTTTTTCATACATAAGGATTGAAGGGTTTGAAGTACAACCCCTCATGTTGCCAAGATACCCTACTGATAAGGTCATCTTGATGGAATTTGTCAGACAAGTGTCCACTGTAGTTCAAGCTCACATAGAGAAAAAGAAGATTCCTCCTATACTATTCCCAATTTACATAGGCTAGCACTTATGCCTAGACAAATAGAGCATCAACCATGCTATTGGTGGGTTGAAACTCATGTACTTACAGCCATTCCCTATCGCTAGGTCATATGACCCTTATGGTAGGATGCAAAAGTTGTTAGGAAAATAGATACATCAAAAGCATATGGAGGACTTCTAGATTGACTGTGATGATGTTGCAGAGGTGAGAAGAAGAAAATATCAAAGGCACACCCTAAATCAAATCAGAACCTTTGATTACATCCTAGTACCCACACAGCTACATCATGATGATGGAAAGATAATGCCCAATGAGTATGAGGACAATAAGGTGTATAGTGACACCATATCAACCCCTGATCTAACACAATCAAATGAGACCTCCTTGGATCAAATAATGCAAGGGGTCATTCAATTGACCCAAAGTTGGGAAAATGCAGAGATTGCCAAATTGAAGAAGAAGCACATGGCCCTCAGTTGATAATAAGAAGAGACAAGATTTATTATATGAAGAGTAAGAAGGTGGAGGATGAACATAAAGGGGTGATCATCAAGAGGCTTACATCAAAAGGTGATGGGGCATCCACATTAGCCCATGCATCCACATCATAGCCACCCCCTGACAAAAAAAAGAATAAGAGGATATTAAAGCTGGTTACTAAAGAAGTAGAGAAGAAAATAGAGGATGACCCTCTACAAGAAAATCCCTTAGAAGAAGAACAGGTAGATATGGAACCCAAGGATGATGACTTATTGATTACAAGGAAGAAAACAAAAGAGGTGCTATAGACACCACCACTTAAGAAACAAAGGATAGCTCTGAGGGGAGGTGTTAGCACTGATCCCATCATATTGAGAGGTATGGGTGGTTAGGCCTTCAGAAGAGAGTTTGAGCATGAAGTCCCCTTTCCTAAGATAATTTAGTTTAAGACTAAAAGTATGGAGGAGAAAAAAGAAAAGGAAGCGCATATGGCTAGTAGGGAGTCCCCTTTCCCTCTAGATGATACTGTGGAATTATTAGATGATGAGGTAGTCTAAGACGTGTTTGCTCAGCATATGGAAACCTTGGTTGCCAATACCAAGATGACACATCACGGGACCCCAATGGTCCAAATGGCGACCAACTAGGCCATAGATGAAAAAGATGAAACAAAATAGGATAGTCTTAAAAGAGTAGCCCAATAGATAGGGTTGGATAATCTAGTTGAGTAGGTTACTAGTCTTGCAATAGTAGACCTAACATATAGGGGTGATATCAGCCCAAATAAAGACAAGGATCAAAATAAGGCACCCACACGACAAGAACAATCAGAAGCATAGCTTTAGAGTGGGGGTGATCAAGACATGCCAGACAAAGGTATTGAGCAAGACCAAAGTGGTCCATCGCCACCTACTACAGGGGTGATCAAGGCAGTAATCTAGCATCAGAAGGGAAATCAACTGAGAAAGAAGCTAACCTAGAAGAAGCTGATGCATCTAAAGATAAAGGGCAAAGTTTATCACAAATTGAGGGTACAAAGCAAGAGATGGAAAATGTGACCAAGGGTGATCAAGGTGATCCCCAAAGTCAAAATACACAAAATTCTGAAGAGGCCAATGTACCACAAGGTGAGAAAAATGAGAAAGATCAAGAAATTCCTGAAGAGAGCCTATAGAGGGAGATATAAGATCAAAATGTAAATGCCTCACAAGAGCCTCCTCCACAAGAAGTCCCTCAATAGGAGGAACCCCAGCAAGATCCCCCTCATGATAAGGTACATGAGGAAGAAATTATAATAGAACATTCACTTGAAAGGGTAGAGTATAGTACAGAATCACCAGACACCCAAAATACAAGGGGTGATCATCAAGAACCCAAAGGTGATCTACCTTATTAGTTGCAATGAGAGGTACATCTGCAACAGGTAGAGGAGGTACAAGACTTTGATGTTTCTACAGTATTTGCTGGAAGTATGATAAAACCAAGGAGAAAAGCTAGCCTAACATCTACAATCAAAAGGGACCCTACTACAGGTAGGAGAACTACACAAATAGCCCTACCTATGGTTCAAAAAGAGAAAGGCCAAATAGGCCTTGAAGATTTTTAGATCACCAATGTTGATCTAGGTCTTTCAAATGAAGACCAAGAAGGTCAAGAGGGAAAGGACATCATTGACTCTCTAACCCAAAGGGTGAAGAGAGAAAAAGAGAAGAATAAAAAACATAAAGAGAAAATTGCTTAGCTACATTCTTTTATTAAAGGGTTAATTAACCCTGATCATGCACCTACTAATCCAGCCACCCCACTAACCATTATATCTCAATAGGAGATTACTAGATTGGACCTGATGAAGCATAAAGCACAAGTAATAGAGAAGTGGATGATGTCATCTATTTTTGGAGAGGTGGAATTCTTTGAGTACCTTGAAGAGAAAGGTAGACAAACTACAAAATGAGGTAGGCAGGAGGTTGTTCAAGCTGGAGAAGCACTGGATGCTTTAGATGAAACGAAGAGGATTGACACATAGATATTGATAAGTAATAATATACTAGATAATAACACCTCCCAGCTACTGAGTATATGGTATGAAGATACATGATTTGAATGTGATATATTGAAGAGATGTAGTAGAAATCTTAAGGATATAAGTGTCAAGCTACATAATCTAATGGCACATGAGGCAAAAACCCTAGAGGCGTTGGAAGGGAAGGTAGAAGGGAAGATTGAAAATCAAGATACAGATTTTTCTGTCCAAGCCTTCCATGATAATTTCAAGCAAATTGTAGAGGACCCCCTTAACCACCTGATAGAAGAAGTGATGAATAAGGTCATGAGAATAAAGGTCAGTGTGGAGACTTATAATGGAACACTGAACAACAGGAAAAGCAAGATGGATGCCCTTCAAGATAAATTCATTCTCATAGACATGCAATAGTGAAGGCCAAAGTCCAGGATGGAAGGGAGATTGATAGAGTTGTACAGTTATATGAGTCTATTAGGGTAGTAATAAAGGTACATATAAGAGATTATCTACATCAAAATGATAGTGACAATGAAGATGAAGATGATGTAGAGAGTGAAGAGGAAGAAGAAGGTGAAGAAGGAGAAGGAGATAAAGAGTAAACTGAGATGCATCACAATGTAAACATATGCATAGGCTACTTACAAGTAGGTAAGTTTTGCTAGATAGTTGCCAACTGGCAACTTGTGCCACGAATGAAGATATTGACTAAGTTAATAAAGAAGTACTGACCATTGATCTGAATAGACAAATCTTGATCATTGGTCATTTGTAACTACCTCCTCTCCTTATTCTATAAAAGGGGATGGAGTGCACACTTTCTAGACATTATAAACTTAATTGAAATTTGATTGATGAAGAATTCACGACTGATTTCAAGGTTATTGTGAATGTACATGTTTTTCATACTTAATGAAAGAGAAGCTATTTGATTAGAAATTATTGTAAATCTTGAGTAATTAGTGAATGAGATCTAGATATATGCATTGATTAGCTGCACCCCTTGGAGTGCTTATCAGCCTACATGTGTTGTTTTCATTCCTTGTTCCTTTGAAGTTAGCATCAACCATACCTAGCTGTGGAACATCCTGGTGAAATTATGGTTTGATTTCTTCTCTTCATGACTGTATCTGGAATGTATGTGACTCAATAGCTAAAGGTTCACTAAAATTTAGAAATATTTCTTTTAATTTTCTTAAATTTTAATACAAATCACATCATAATTGCAAATAACATACAATCTAAAGAAAATCAACATGAAATATGCCTATATCCCATAAATAATTGAAAATATAGAGCATATTTTGAATGAAAGCATGTCAGATTGATAAATATCATGCAAATATAGAGATATATCAATGATAAACATATGAATATCCACTTACAGCCACATTATTTGAATGAATACTCAGTGTAGAAGTATATACAAGTTCATGACAGTAAATGCTTAGAAGAATTGATCAGACTTAAAAATATTACTATAATCTATGGAGCACAGTAGAAATAACCTTGTTTGTGAAGTGAATTTATAGGAAACATACATAAGATCGATTACTTATACAACATAAGACCCCTTGAAATGGAAAATAGCATGTCACATCAACCTCTGAGTAATGTCAAATGATCATGACCTAATCAACGGAGCCTTGAAGTCATCAATTTCTTCCAAATCGATCATACTTTTCAAGAGAATAAAGGTTTGTTGTGCAAATTTTTATGCATGTTGTTATGACTAACAATCATCATCAACATAAATTGGTGCTAGAAGGAGGGCTTCTTTCTAATCTTTCAATGTTAATCGGTTGTATTTGCATTTCTTGGTGTTAGAAATGAGATAATCTTCTCAAAGTTCATCACAATTGTTCATATTTTGAGTGTTCATGCAAAGATTTGCTCGTTCTGTAGTAGTTTATACTTGTTCATCATAAATATTTCAGAATTGCATATAAATATCTCAAGCTTTGCATGCTTTCTTGTAATCTTTGAAACTGGAGTAATTGTTTAGGTCTCCCTACTAAATATTTGTTGTATTTTGGCTGGTGATGCTTAGCACCCTGATATCTATGTCCAAAAGCAGTATACCTGTTCATATTTGCATCATTTCTACAAATATTGCATAAATATCTAGTGATTTTTTAGTCTTGATCATAAATACATCCTTTGTGAGGGTAGTTATGCTAATCTTTACAGAAAACTAAGCCAAATTTCCATAAATTGTAGAAATCCTGGCTCACAAGCCAAATACTAGGTCCAGATCTAGTGGACTTGTTATGATGCTCACAACACGCCCCATTTTACTCCTTAGCAAAATGAGGACCCCTGTTGTGGCTTTGCTTTTTGCCTTTGTGTGTGGGTCTGTTGGGTGGTAAAAGGGAAAAGAGAATGAAAGTTACAAACCTTGTTGAAAATAATAAAAAAATAACATTGGGTACTAGAGCAGAATATAGCTAGATTCCTTGTCAAAAATGAGTAAGGGTTGCTTTTTGAACCATGTTAAAATTCCCTATATTTTGCAAGTTATGAGTGTTTTGGTAAAATGTACAATCGTGTTTGTATATCGGGTTTGTATATCAGGTTGCATACAAAGTCCTTTGTATATCGGATTGCATACAAGGTCCTTTGTATATCAGGTTTGCATATGCAAAGTTGTTTGCATATACAAGGTTTGTTTGTATATCTTTATACTTGTATGCATTTTGTTAATGTTCTATTTATACATACAAGGTGGATCCAAAAAGTTTAAGGTTTAAATGAATATTTTGGTCAAGTCCATTGCATGTATGTTGTGTTTGTATGTTTTGCAGAATGCAACATACAACGTGGGACATACAACACTTTATGCAAGTCGCGGAACCGAAACATTATAAAGTAAAGATTAATTGTTGTATGTTTCTACCTTGTATGTATGTTTTGGAGACATACATTTTCATGTACATGCAAGGCGGACCTGACACATTTTAGAGCTTGAATGAATAAAGCGTTAACTCTGATGAATGCATAAACTGTTTGTATGTTTTGAGACATACAAAGCAAAATGTACAAGGCTTTATGTAAGCCGCGGAACCGAAAAGTTATGAAATGAGATGTAATTGTTGTATGTTTCGTGCCTTGTATGTATATGCTTTCGGTTGTATAGATTTTGATATAAATACAAGCTGGAACTAAGGAAATATTAAAATTTGGTTAATGCAATGTATCATAACTCAATGCATATCGGAAGATACATTGCACTATATGCAGGCTACGAAACTGAAAAGAAAGTAAACTGTGGTCTATAAAAGGTTGAAGTCCAAAGTGCACATACAAGGGAGTTTGTATGTATTGGGCTTGTATCTAAAGGTTTGATACAAGATAAATATGCATTGAGGAAATGCAAGTGAAAGGTAAATTGGACCCCACCATTTGCATGTCAAGTTTGAATGTATAATTATGATGTATGTTTAAGATATACAAGCCCATATACAAAGAGAAATATGCATCGAGGAAATGCAAGTGAAAAGTAAAGTGGACCCCACCATTTGCATGTCAGGTTTGAATGTATAATTACGATGTATGTTTATGGCATACATATTCGTTATACAAAAGAAATAAAGGCATCGGGCAGAAAGATATGATCGGAATGAAATCTATCGATTGACCTGATGGAGGAAGCTCACATCGATGATGAAGATATTCAGAGGGTTTAAAAGGTGCCAACACTGCAACTGAAGACCAAGTTGGTGGTGCATTAATTGCTGCAATTAAGGCCCATCGAACATTCTGACTAGGTATAAATTAACGACAACAGCATGAATTTTAAGTCTATTTTCTTTTATGACTATTTTGCAGGTATATAGAAGGTGAAACTTAATGGCGATGACATCTCAAAGGGTGGATCAAATCACCAAAGAAGCGAAAGGAGATAAGGATGGCAATGAGAAGTAATATGTAGGTGAAACTTAATGGCAATGACATCACAAAGGGTGGAATGGATCACAACAAAAGTGACAGAAGATATTTTATGGGTTTTAGGGTTTCCAAAGCAGGATCTTTATGCCTAGTATGAGTATGCTGCTCAAAGATTTTTGGCGGGATTTGTTTTCCACCGATTGATGCTACACTTGAGATATGGATCGTTAATTGACTAGGGTTTTTGGGACTGTATTGGGGATAATCAGACCTATATGTTAAGCCCCCTTACTCTGTAATAGGTTACACAGAGATTTGTAGAACATACCTGGAAGTTGTAATTAACAGTTTTAGAAGAGCATTTTAGTTTAGAGTAGAAGGAGGTCACCTGTGTATGCAATAAGGAATGCGTGGAACATCTAGCTTCCTTACTGTATTTTTAAAGCATTGTAAGTTTTGTGAAGTTGGTTAATGAAGCTAAGAGTCATTCATACATTGTAAATCATATATGACTGTGTGTTTTGAATACAAATGAATCTAGAATTTTGTGTCTATATTCAGAGTGTCTTCTAGCTCTTCTTTGTATTTGAAATAATATCTGTTAAAGCTTGTAATCTTTAATGTATGTTCATGAAAATACTCAGGGTATTCACATTCAAAGGTTTAGTCTATGGATTTAATTAATTTGCTATACTTCTTATGTGTATAACAAAGCATTTAGATCCTACAGTAGAATGAAGTTTAATTTAGATTTCTCTAAATTTTCCCAAAACCATTTGAAATACTTAGCTTAAATGTAGAAATTTAAAGGAGATTGTCTGATATTTGAAGGAAACATGAACAACTGAGTTGATATTGGACAGTTTTCATAATATTTGAAAGAAAATCTTGTGTTAATATAAATCATATAAAGCTTTCTGATATAGTAACAAATTTATGCAAAGGAATGAATAAAAATGTTGATATTTGTGATAGTTTGCATAATTGGAGTCCAGTGAATCATCAAAAAAACCTTAAGTCATGTAAGGCCCCTTACATATTATAGCTTCACATTTGCCTACTGAATTGTCCAATTGGTCAAGACCTGACCATACAGAAACTTGGGATTAAGCAAATCTTAATTGATTTCTTCATATCTTTCAAGACAGTTAGGTTCATTTTGTGAATTTTAACTTTTTTTATGAATGTGTAAAAACAATCATCAATAGTTTTTGGCACTAGGAGGGCCTGATTAGAGTTAGGGTTTGTTCTATGTAAAGATGGCTCATAATAGTAATAGAGTGACTAGGTCTAGATCTAGTTCAGAAGATATATTTGTGTAATCACCTGATAAAAGGCAAAATAAGAGTCCTTTGATTTGGAATACTAGAATATCACACACAGGAGGTTCATCTGGAACACCTCCTGGATCACCTTTTAGTATCCATACTTTGCGAGTCCCGACAGTTCTTCATTTAGATCTTTGAATCTTGGTTCAGGTACTCCTAGAGGTCCCAGTCCTCCCAGGAATCCTAATCCTCCAAGAAATCTAGGTATTCCTATCAGTCTAGGTCAAGCACAAGTACCTACAATGGATTATTTTAATGTCAACTCTCCCATACATTTCACTGATTATAATGAGATGCCAAAAAATCCTAAAAAGATATGTCCTAAACACCAGTTACATCAGGATCTAGAAGATCACATTAGAATATTCAAAGAGGCATGCTTTAGGGCCAGATTAGAACTGAGGATGTTGTGTGTAGGTTGTTTCCTTACACCTTTAATCAGCAGGCCTCTAACTAGTATGTTAACTTGCCTAACGGTTACATTTCTTCTTGGGCACTTATGGAAGAAACATTTTTTCCTAGATTTAGAGGACCAATTGATCCTTCCACCTTATATCACAAATTGGCTACAATTAAGAGAGGTGAAGGAGAGCTGATTGATAATTTTAATGATAGATTTCAAAAGGCCTATTCTAGGATAGTAGCTCCTTACACAATAAATGCAAATACATTGTTAGCCATGTATTATGTTGCCTTAGATCTATTAACTGCTATGTTTGTCAAAAGAAAGCTTGACATAGATACAATATCCAAAGCCTATAAGGATGCAGCCTCGGTAAATCAGGAGATGAGACAAACAACCTATAATCCATTTCCTAATGGAAGAAATCTTGGGATACAAAATCAAGCACAACCTTGGAATGGAGTCCCTACATTTAACACTCCATTATTGAATCTAGTACCTACATACACACATCTGTATAGTCCTACCCCAATCCAAGCCATAGCCCCTTATACTGGTAACACTACCAATAATAATTAGAGTAATGGTCAATCTTTCTTCCAACATCCTTGAGATATGTTTGTGGCAAAGGCACAAAAGGAAAGGGAAGAAATCAAAGAAATTACTACACATTTGAAAAGATTGACTACTAAAAAGACACAACTAAGAAATGAAAAATTATATGGTAGAAACAACTAGGGATATAGTCCAAACCATAACCAAGGCTACAGTCAGAACTACAACCCAAGTTAGAACTAGAATTATAGTCAGAATTATAACCAGGGTCAAAGTTCAATTAAAAATCAGAATTACAGTCAGAATCAGAATCATAATCAAGGACATCAGATGCAAAATAGAGGACCAACTATAGACAACAGAGCTTGGGGTAATAACAATAAGAATCAAAATTAGCCAAGGCCACCTAAGATATGGAACACAGGGCCAAATAATGGCACCCTAGCTTCTTCGTTTGAGAATTTAGATAACTAGGATACACAACAAATAGCTAGGATTCAAATGGCTAATGTAGCATTGAAGAATTGGTGCAAAATCCATAATCCCGGTGCCCATGCTGAACTAGATTGTCCTTAGTTCCATTTACCAGCCAGTATTTTCAATGTAGATGTACAAGCTCCCACTTCTAAGTTTCTCATTCCCAAAGGTAATGAAGTAGTACCCTCAGGATATGAGACTGCTTTAGTCTTAGAGACTTTTACTTTTGCAACTAGAGAAGAATAGGATCAATTGTTAGAGGATGAACCTTATTTTTGTGAGAACCTATATCCTGAATCAGCCTTTGCACTAAATACATTTTAGTTTCCCTTTGAAACTAAAAATGAAGTGTTATACGAAACATAAGAGGTATAGGCTTTTCAGCAGTCAAACAAAAATCACACATACAATTTGAGAAATAACACTAGGCCAGGAGGTCCTTTCACTAATTCCACTCCTCCTAACAATCTCAATACTGCCCTAGATCAAAATGCTATTAATAATCCTACTATACTGAAGGCTAATCATCATGCAATTAATGGAATAGTAGCACGAAAGGTCCAACCAGGTAAAATAGAGACAGAAGAAATAGTGAGGTTGATGAGTTATTTATCTGAAGAGATAAAGAAAATTAAGGTCAGTATACCTTTATGTGAATTATTGAAAAGTCCAGGGGTCATAAATGCTTTCATAAAATCTTTAGATACATCTGTGATAGTTGAGGTTTCTGCTGATATGAATGTTCCTAGTAGAGATTCACAACCCAAGGAAAAGAGTAAGAAAATTGAGCAGCCTTCCAACACTAACATGGTAATGTATGCAGATAAAAAGGATGCTCCTCCTTTCTTGTTAACCATTAGAATGTTTGGAAAGAACATACATAATTGTATGGTAGATTCTAGTGCCTCAGCCAATGTAATGCCTTTAGGAATATGCAAAACTTTAGGGTTGACCCCTACTAAATCTGCTACGGTTGTTACACAATTGGATAAAATTGAGGTTAACGTGATAGGAGAACTGATGCATATTCAAATGTAATTAGCCTCAGATCCTAGGGTGAGTTAGTTTATTGACATTTAGGTAGTAGATATACCTGTGAATTATGGGATGTTATTGAGTAGAGACTGGTTTAAAAAATTGAATAGATATATGGCCACAGATTTTTCACATACGTGGTTACCTTGGAGAGGTGTTCCAAATCAGATTAGGATAGAAGCTGAACCTAGGATGAAACACATGATTACAGAGTACAATAGGACTAATGAGATATTGTATGCTTCTGTTGAACTTGGTGTTTATAGAATCACTGACAAGGGAGTACAAATTGAAGAAATCCTGATGTTAAATTTTAGAGAAAAACATGTTAGTAAGGAAACAATATTGTTCATTGAGTCTGGTGGAAATTCTTCTGATGAAGAAAATAATGCAATAAACAATTTTGGTCAGGTCACTAGACAAGAAATGGAAAGATGCATTAAACAAAATCTGCCAGTTTAATACAAATTGTATAAAACATGTGTAGAGTCCATAATAAATCACATTATGAAGAGAATTGCAATATGTGTAGGGATATTATAGAATACCAGTACATAAAATGCACAAAGGGAGTAGGAGTACAAGAGGGAAAGGTTAATCCTAATCAACCAGAGAAATACTTTTAGAATAACAAAGATGTGTTGATCCCAGATTTAAAAGAAGAAACAAAGGACAAGAATATTTATCTTTCTGATTTACAAACTGAAAGCATAATTGTGCAAGTAGGTAAAAATGAATTGCCTATGAATGAACAAGATAGCACCTCACATGTGATAGAAAAAACAAAACATGCCAAAGTAAAGGGTCAAAAGAATAAGGATGGCATGTGGACCCTAAAATGTGATGGATCTAAGTCTAAACAAGGTGCAAGTGTAGGTATGGAACTTATAGATCCTCATGGTAAGTCATATTTGGCAGCATATAGGCTACAATTTTCTTGTACTAACAATGTTGCAGAATATGAAGCTTTAATTTATGGACTTGTTTTGGCTATCAAGAAAAAGGTAAAAATGATTAGGGTATTTTTAGATTCCAAGTTAGTGGTTAGGCAAGTAAGGAAATTATATGCATGCAACTACAAAAAGATGGTTAGTTATAGGCATAAGGTGTGGGATTTGGTAGATTCATTTGATGCTTTCAACATAGAACATATCCCTAGAGAGTTGAACCATAGACCAGATGCATTAGCAGTTGCTGCTAGCTCGTTAGAACCCTTAACACTGTCAAGTTTAAAAAGATTCACTGTTGAGTTAGTAAATGTTCCTAGCATACCAAATAATGTTACTCATTTTCAAGTATTTGAAGGGGATTAGCAAATTGTAGATTTTCTAACTTGTAATGAGGTATTTGAGGCTCAAATTATTGATGAACAGGAAAGGCCTAATATATCTTGCGATGAAGAAGACATAATCAACCTAAAAAGCAATTTTTTACCTAAGGGGGTAATTGAGTTAGAATAGATTTTTGACTTTGATGGAGTAGTAAGATAGAAAGATTTGCTCAAAACTAAGGGAGGTAAGTGTGATCCATGTAACCTTGAAATAGGGCAAAATCCATAAAATGTACTTATCGAAAAGGCTTGCTCTGAACAGTTGAGAAAAGAAATTGTGGATGTTCTGAAAGAATACAAACATGTCATAGCATGGATGTATGAAGATTTGAAAACATATGATAAGTCCATCATAAATCATGTGATACCTTTGAGACCAGATGTAAACCATTTAGGCATAAACAAAGGCCTGTGAATGCCATTTTATAGCCTTTGATCTTTGAAGAATTGAAAAAATTGCTGTTTGCTAGAATAATTTTTCCAGTCAGACATTCAACCTGGGTAGCTAATTTAGTACCTATGAGAAAGAAGAGTGGAGACATTAGGTTATGTGTAGATTTTAGAAATCTAGATAAGGCATCTGAAAAAGATAATTATCCTTTGCCTCCAATAGATGAAGTGTTGCAAGCAGTGAATGGGGCTAAAATGATGTCTTTCTTAGATGGATTAAAGATAAAGTGTTGCAAGCAGTGAATGGAGATAAAATGATGTCTTTCTTAGATGTCTTAATAGATAAAGAGGATATATTGAAGACCACTTTTACTTGTAAATGGGGGAATTATGTATATAGGAGAATGCCTTTTGGTCTAATCAATGCAGGTGCCACATTTTAGCAAGCCATGGACATTGCATTTTGTGGATTGTCAGGTAAGTGCATGTTATTTATATGGATGATTTAACTATTTACTCTAAAGATACATCCACTCATGTTGAAGATCTGAGAAAAATACTTAAAAGATGCGAAAGGTACGGGATTTCCCTCAACCCAAAGAAATGTTCATTTGGCGTAACTGAAGGAAAATTATTAGGACATGTCATTTCTGAAAATGGGATATCTATTGATCTAATAGAATAGAAGGAATAAAGAAATTGCAATTACCAAACAGTAAGATAGAACTAAAGTCATTTTTTGGTAAGATTAAGTTTGTCAGGAAGTTTATTATAGGGTTTGTAGAAATTGTGCAACCATTGAACGCCATGCTAAAGAAGGATGCAAAGATAGAATGGACACTAGTAGCTAAAGCTACATTTGAAGATATCAAGGAAGCCATTTCTGATGCTCCTGTGTTGACAAGTCTAGATTATACAAAGCCATTTTACATTTATTCTTTTGCATCATCACATTCAGTCGTAGCTGCTTTAACACAAAAGGGAGAAGAGAACGAAGAAAAAACCATAGCCTTCATGAGTGCACCATTGAAGGATGCACAGCTGAAATATCTTGATATAGAAAGATAGGCGTTTGCATTAGTAAGAACAGTGAAAAAGTTTAGGCATTATATCTTACGCAATCAGGTTAAAGCCATAGTGCCAGATGCAGCCATGAAGATGTTGCTGATGCAGAATGAGCCTAGAGAGAAAAGAGCCAAATGGATTACAACACTGCAAGAGTTTGATATGGAAATCATCCCAATGAAGTTGGTCAAAGGACAAGCATTAGTGCAGACCATAGCAAACACAGATCCAAATTTGGTGAAACAACAATATGTGTTGAATACTAATAATGCATCAGGGTGGTATGATGATTTGAACACTTTTCTAATATCAGGCAAATATCCAAGTAAGATGAAATCTTCTCAGAGGAGAGATTTAAAGATTAAAGCACAGAAGTACATGGTACAAGGAGGTCTTCTATTCAGGAAGAACCATGATGCAATATATTTAAGATGTTTAAACAGAGTTGAAGTAGATAAAGTGTTGTCAGAATTACATTATAAGTATGGAACTGCTCATGGTTCCCATTTAGATACAATGCATAAGATATTGAGAGTAGGATACTACTAGCCTACAATGTTTAAGGATACAGAGAGTCACATTCAAAGCTGTCACACTTGTCAAACTGCAGCAGACAAGAGAAGGAATCAGGCTAATCCATTACATCCAGTCATTGAGTCTAGGCATTTGCACAGTGGGGTTTAGATTTCATTGGAGTCATAAATCCTCCGTCATCTGTACGACATAAGTTTTTACTGATAGTAACTGACTCCTGTACAAGGTGGACTGAAGCCACATGTTGCAAGTTCTCTACTACTGAGGTCGTCATCAAGTTCCTTGAAGAAAACATCATTACCAGGTTTGGAACTCCATATTCGGTGGTATGTTATAATGGCCCTGCTTTTTCTTCTCTAAAATTTTCTAAATGGGCATTTGAGTATGGGATAGTTTTAAAGTTTTCTTCAAATTATTATCCTCAGGGGAATGGGTTAGTTGAGTCTACAAACAAAATTTTATTGGATATAATCAAGAAGCTAACCAAAAAGAATCTTAGAGAGTGGAACACATTGTTGAAGTATGCGTTGTGGATAGATACGACTAAGGTTAAGTTTGCCTTAGGAAATGCACCTTATCACTTAGTCTATGGGACTAATCCCATACTTCTAGTGAATTTAAGAATACCAGTCTGGAAGTTTTCTAATGAATATTTAGGCTTTGATGATTATAGAGAGGCTAGAATAATACAAATGTTACAATTAGATGAGAAAAGAGATCAAGCCATTGAGAAATTCACCAAACATCAAGCAGTAGTCAAGAGATGGTTTGATAAAAGAGCAAGAGTCAAAACATTTAGAATATCAGACTTAGTGCTGTGCTGGGACAAAGCACATGAAAGGAAAGGGAATCATGGAAAATTTGACAAATTATGGTTAGGTCCATTACAGGTCGCAAAAATAATTGGAGACAATACTTTCAAGCTCAAGACCTTGACTGTGGAAGATGTGCCATTACCAGTTAATGGCCAACACTTGAAACACTACTTTCAGGTTTGAGGTGAGGGAAGTTAGTTTCTCTATATCATAATGTAAATAATGTATAGTTGTGGGTTGTTTTTTTCTTTTTGTTTTGTTTTGTTTGTTGCTTTGTTTCCTTTCGTAGGTTAGTTGTTTGTACAGTCTATTTATTTTGGTTGCTTTGTTGTTTTTTTGTGTGCTGGGGTCTTTATTTTGATTTAGAGTATGCAAGAGTAGACTAACAACCATTGAAAATAATAGAAATTTAGGACATTCAGGTTAATTATTTGAAATTTAGGCATAACTTGTTGTGACTGTCATGAATGTAGAAAGTTGTTTGACTCGTGAAATTTTGTATTCAATAACTGTGGGTTGAGTATTCAAGGGAAGTTTCTCACAATGACACACCTAAAATCCTTGGATTTGTTGAACATACCAGTGTAGATATTGGGTGAAAAATCAGAGGTCACCCTTGCTACGATTACAATTCTTAGTTTAATTTCAGCAAGTGATCATTCCTTGCATCATGAAGTTACAACTGTAATATCTTATGAAATCTCTATCAAATACAAAAGAAAAAATATAAATATGAAATAATAGAATAGATTTTACTGAAAATCTAGATTAAGCCATCAAAGTAACTCTATCGGGGCTATAGATGCTTGATGGCAGTGGGGCTCTACTTAGGAGAATTGTAACGATAACCTTGTCGGGGCTATAGACGCCTACCGGCAGCAAGGCTCTATCTGATTGGCTATGAGGGAATGACATTAACTATGTAGTCTAATATCAGTCACTAGTTTGTTCAACTAATTTTTAAGATGAGGATTATTAATCGCATGCACCCACTCAAACTGAATGTAAAAATTCATGTACCTTATTGAATACATTAAGTCTCAAGTTGGATAATGATTTGCAGAAAAGATAGTTAGAAGTTATGAATTTATTTCATCTATTTTTCTTTAATGGTTTTAATTTGATTGTTTTGTTTGGTTGCTAGTTGTTGTGATGCTCACAACATGCCCCATTTTACTCCTTAGCAAAATGAGGACCCCTATTGTGGCTTTGCTTTTTGCCTTTGTGTGTGGGTCTGTTGGGTGGCAAAAGGGAAAAGAGAGTGAAAGTTATAAACATTGTTGAAAACAATAAAAAATAACATTAGGTACCAGAGCAGAATATAGGTGGATTCCTTGTCAAAAATGAGTAAGGGTTGCTTTTTGAACCATGTTAAAATTCCTTGTATTTTGCAAGTTATGAGTGTTTTGGTAAAATGTACAATCGGGTTTGTATATTGGGTTGCATACAAAATCCTTTGTATATCGGGTTGCATATGAGGTCCTTTGTATATCGGGTTTGCATATGTAAAGTTGTTTGCATATACAAAGTTTGTTTAAATATCTTTATACTTGTATGCATTTTGTTAATGTTCTATTTATACATACAAGGTGGATCTGAAAAGTTTAAGGTTTAAATGAATATTTTGGTCAAGTCCATTGCATGTATGTTGTGTTTGTATGTTTGGTAGAACACACCATACAATGTGGGACATACAACACTTTATGCAAGTCACAGAACCGAAACATTATAAATTAAAGATTAATTGTTGTATGTTTCCACCTTGTATGTATGTTTTGGAGACATACATTTTAATATACATGCAAGGCAGACCCGACACATTTCAGAGCTTGAATGAATAAACCGTTAAGTCCGATGAATGCATAAACTGTTTGTATGTCTCGAGACATACAAAGCAAAATGTGCAAGGCTTTATGCAAGCTATGGAACCAAAAAGTTATGAAATGAGATGTAATTGTTGTATGTTTCGTGCCTTGTATGTATATGCTTTCAGTTGTATACATTTTGGTATACATGCAAGCTGGAACTAAGGAAATATTAAAATTCGGTTAATGCAATGTATCATAACTCAATGCATATCAGAAGGTACATTGCACTATATGCAAGTTGCAGAACTGAAAAGAAGGTAAACTATGGTCTATAAAAGGTTGAAGTCTGAAGTGCACATACAAGGGAGTTTGTATGTATTGGGCTTGTATCTAAAGGTTTGATACAAGTGAAATATGCATCGAGGAAATGCAAGTGAAAGATAAAGTGGACCCCACCATTTGCATGTCAGGTTTGAATGTATAATTATGATGTATGTTTAAGATATACAAGCCCATATACAAAGCAAAATACGCATCGAGGAAATGCAAGTGAAAGGTAAAGTGGACCCCACCATTTACATGTCAGGTTTGAATGTATAATTACGATGTATGTTTATGGAATACATATTCGTTATACAAAAGAAATAAAGGCATCAGGCAGAAAGATATGATCGGAATGAAATCTATCGATCAACCTGACGGAGGAAGCTCATGCTGATGATGAAGATATTCAGAGGGTTAAAAAGGTGCCAACACTGCAACTGAAGACCGAGTTGGTGGTGCATTAATTTTTGCAATTAAGGCCCATCGAACATTCTGACCAGGTATAAATTAATGATAGCAGCATGAATTTTAAGTCTATTTTCTTTTAAGACTATTTTGTAGGTATATAGAAGGTGAAACTTAATGGCGATGACATCTCAAAGGGTAGATCAGATCACCAAAGAAGCAAAAGGAGATAAGGATGGCAATGAGAAGTAATATGCAGGTGAAACTTAATGGCGATGACATCACAAAGGGCAGAATGGATCACAACAGAAGTAGCAGAAGATATTTTGATGGTTGTTAGGGTTTCCAAAGCAGGATCTTTACATCCAGTATGAGTATACTGCTCAGAGATTTTTGGTGAGATTTGTTTTCCACCAATTGATGTTGCACTTGAGATATGGACCATTGATTGACTAGGGTTTTTGGAACTGTATTGGGGATAATTAGAGCTATATATTGAGTGCATTTACTCTGTAATAGGTTACACAGGGATTTGTAGAACATACTTGGAAGTTGTAATTCATAGCTTTAGAAGAGAATTTTAGTTTAGAGTAGAAGGAGGTCGCCTGTGTCTGCAATAAGGAATGTGTGGAACATCTAGCTTCCTTACTGTATCTTTAAAGCATTGTAAGTTTTGTGAAGTTGATTAATGAAGCTAAGAGTCATTCATACATTGTAAATCATATACGACTGTGTGTTTTGAATACAAATGAATCTAGAATTCTGTGTCTATGATCAGAGTGTTTCTGGCTCTTCTTTGTATTTGAAATAATAGCTCTTAAAGCTTGCAATCTTTAATGTATGTTCATGAAAATACTTATGGCATTCACATTCAAAGGTTTAGTCTATGGATTTAATCAATTTGTTGTACTTCTTACAACTTGCATAACAGAGCATTTAGATCCTGCAGTAGAATGAAGTTTAGTTTAAATTTCTCTAACTTTTCCCAAAACCATTTGAAATACTTAGCTTAAATGCAGAAATTTAAAGGAGATTGTCTGATATTTGAAGGAAACATGAACAACTGAGTTGATATTGGACAGTTTTCATAATATTTGAAAGAAAAGCTTGTGTTAATATAAATCATATAAAGCTTTCTGATACAGTAACAAATTTATGCAAAGGAATGAATAAAAATGTTGATATTTGTGATATTCTGCATAATTAGAGTCCAGTGAATCATCAAAAAAACCTTAAATCATGTAAGGCCCCTTCAATATTATAGCCTCACATTTACCTACTGAATTGTCCAACAGGTCAAGACCTGACCATAGAAAAACTTGGGATTAAGCAAATCTTAATTGATTTCTTCATATCTTTCAAGACATTAGGTTCATTTTGTGAATTTTAACTTTTTTTACGAATGTGTAGAAACAATCATCAACAGGACTCTTTGAGGAACTACCTATTAGTAGATTTAGACCTAGAACTATAGACATTCATAACACTCCTAGTTCTAGTACATCAGAATCTTCACCAAGACATACTCTAATGACCCCTTACTAGATTGGAAACACCTACAAGACCACCTGTTACTCCTCAAGGCCAGGCTCCACCAGTCACAATGTTGTTCTTTACTGCAGAGTCACCTTTGAGTTTCACTACATATCATCCTTTACCTAAAAATCCTGACAAGATCTATCCAAAGTATCATCCATATCAGGATGCTGATGATCACATTAGAACATTGAAGGAAGCTTACTGTAGAGAAAGGATTAAACATCAAGATGTGGAATGCAAATTATTTAAATTTTCCTTAGGGGAAGAGGCATATAGTTGGTATGTTAGTCTTGATCAAGGTTCAGTTGATTCTTGGCCTACCTTGGAGAAAGATTTCAAACACAAATTCAAGATACCTATAGATCCTTCAATGAATTGTCATTTGTTTGCCACAATCAAAAGATTTGAGGGAGAGCCTATTGCTAACTTCAATGCTAGATTCCAAAAGATGCTATCAATGTTAGTTGCTCCTTATAATGTAGCAGATGAAGCTGCTAGGAGTATATACTATTCAACATTAGATCCGTTAACTTCTATGTTCATAAGGAGGACACATCCTAATGTTACAACTCTGGTAGGAGCTTTTGAAGAAGCTATAAAAGTCAATCAACAATTGATCCCTACTCCAACACCTAATATTGCCTTCCCTACACCAAACGTAACATTTCCTGCATATCCTGCATATCCTTCTCAACAACAGACCAATGGAGCAATGATGCCTCTAGCTATAGTACCAAGTCCATTACAAATACCTCCACTCAGCATTATGCCACCTCCAAATAGAAATGGCCAGATAGTGCAATATCTAGGACATACACAAGTACCTCAGGATGTAGGACATACAAATAATAGTGGTTCTTCCTTTTTTAAACCTCAATTAGAGAATGTAGTAGCCAAAGCTTAGGAGGAAAAAGAAGAAATTAAAGAGATATTAGCACAGTTGAGAAAAATGACAACTGAAATCACTCATTTGAGAAGTCAGAATTTCTATTCTCAACCAAATCAAAACAGAGGATATAATAATGACAGATCATGATATCCTTATAAGGGATATAACAATGATAGGAACTACAACAATAAAAATAACAATAGTGGTAATAATAATACCCCTAGACAACCTAGAGTGTGGAATACTAGGCCAAACAATGGTTCCTTACTATCACCCTTAGATAATCAGCCTCCTAGTGAACCTAAGAGACCACTAGGGTGAACCTGGCAGAAGCAACCCTTACAAACTAGTGTAGGATTCATAACACCAATGCTCATGTTGAGTTAGATTGTCCTCAATTTAGGATAGCAGCTAGTATATTTCAAGCTAAGGTAACAAATACTGTAGATAGCCTTCCGTATGTTTAGGGAAATGAAATTGTCCCTTGTGGATATGACTCTGCTCTTGTATTAGAAAGTTTTACCAATCCTCCTCACCATAAGGCAACATCAGCTCATGAGAATTATACTCTAGCATGTGAGGAGTCAGCCATGGCTTTTGAAACAAATTATGTTTTTCCTTTTGAGGATGAGAATGAACCATTAGTTGAAGATGAGGAAGTGCATGCTTATCAACAACAATACCAAGGTAGACATAATTATAACCTAAGGAATAACTCAAATAGATCTACTGGTCATTTGACTACATTGTTGCCTCCAAATAATTTTAATACTCCACCTGATCCTAATGCAAGTAATAACCTTGGATTTCCTCAGGTTAATGCTCAATATTTAGCACCACAGAATGCAGTGGCAAAAACTAATAACTAGCCTCATGAGTCAATCAAATTGGTCACATACTTAGCAGATGAGATGAAAAAGATCAAAATTAGCTTGTCATTGTCAGAATTACTCAAAACCCCAACCATTAAGAAGGCATTCATGAAATCTTTAGATGACCCTATGCCAAAAGAGGATAATCATCCCCTTAATCCAAGCCAGACTTTGAATAAAGATCATGCAACTAAGGATAATACTTTTAAACACATAACTTCAGCCACTGTCCAAGTTGCTGAGACTTCACACATGACTCTTTATAGGGGTAAGACTGAGTCACCTCCATTTCTCCTTACCATAAGGATGTTTAGCAAGAATTTACATAACTTTTTAGTGGATTCAGGTGCATCAACAAATGTAATGTCATTGTCCATATGTAATTCCTTAGGGTTACATCCTGCCAAGTCACTAAAGAAGGTAACACAACTAGATAAAACTGAGGTGAGTATTGTAGGAGAAGTAACTCACATTCATAGGCAATTAGCATCAGATCCAAGAATTCAATATTACATTGACATCCAAGTAGTAGATATCCCTGATACATATGGAATGTTGCTTAGCAGGGATTGGTCAAAAACACTTAATGGATACATGTCCACAAATTTTAGTCACATGTGGTTACCTTGGAAAGGGATTCCTAACTAGATTTGGATAGATGTTGAACCCTAGATGAAACACATGATTACTGAGTATAACAAAACAAATGAGATCATGTATGTGGATGTTGAACCTAGAGTTTATACCATTAGACCCCAAACAGTCAAGATAGAAGAGATCCTCATGTATGATATTCATGTTGATAAGAATGACCTCCAAGATGACAAAGTAATCATAGAGTCTGACCACAGTTTAGAGGATGATAATGAAATAGATCATTTTAAGAAATTTGAATCATATTTGTCCCAAAAGATGCAACATTGTCAAATGTTAAATATGTCTAATGAAGATGTTTTAATTGAAGGTTGGTGCAGGTTACATGATGAGGCACATTCTAAAAAAACTTGTGACACTTGCTTAGACATGATGGAGCTAGAACAAGCATGCAGTGATAATGGAATATCATCACCTAAGGTAAGTCATACAGATAGTTATAGTGATACTGACTCTTGTTCATCATTTGCAGATACAAGAGAAAACATATATTAGGATGAAAGTTACATTCATGATGCAGAGGAGATCCTGATGAATATTGGGAGCAGTCCTAAGGATAAAGGAGACATCACCCCAGGAACTAATTGTTTGATTGAATCAGATTATGAAGTATCTAATGAGGATAAAGGGAGTAATTTGACCAAATTTGAAGAATTTTTATCAAAACAAATTCAAAAGATGTTATAGCATATTTCTCCACATGATGCTTTAATTGAAGGTTGGTGCAGGTTACATAAGCACCACATTCAGGGACTACTTGCTTGTTATGCTTGCACATTTTGAAGAAGCAGATGATACTTCATTCAAATGATTGTTTTCCTGATAATAAGGAAGAAAGATAGATATCACCTTCACATCACTCAGAGAAAGTAAAAGAAGATAGGAATAAGTCACCAAAGCTGGAATGGTTATCAGGTGGTGCAATCGCTAGAGCCAAAAGGAAAAGAGAAGGTCCTGACAAATCTTTAACTGAAGATAAGCCATGGATCCTAAGGTTTGATGGCTCTAAGTCAAAACAAGGTGTTGGAGTAGGAATAGATCTCATTGATCCGCTGGAAAGTCCTATTTAGCAGCATATAGATTACAATTCCCATGCACAAATAATATGACAGAGTATGAAGCTTTAATTCATGGGATATTATTTACACTCAAGAAAAAAGTAAAGATTATGCATGTCTATGGAGACTCAGAATTGGTGGTAAGACAAGTAAGAGGCATATACTCTTGTAATTACAAAAGGTTGTTTAATTACAGACATAGGGTATGAGATTTGATAGAAGACTTTGATGCATTCAACATCACCCATGTGCCTAGAGAACAGAATCATAGAGAAGATGCTTTAGCTCAAGCTGCAAGCACTTTGGATGCATTATCCATATCTAGTTTGAAGAGGTTTTCAGTTGAATTAATTTCAGTACCCTCTATACCAGATAATGTCACCAATCTCCAAGTGTTTGATGATGATCAACACATTTTGGATTTCATATCAAACAGAGATGTGTTTGATGCATAGATCATAAATGAAAGAAATGTAGATCATACTTGGGAAGAAGAAGAGATCATGGATCTTCCTGGCAATAAAAATCCCAAGGGGATGATAGAATTAGAAAGAGCATTTGATTTAGATAATATGCTGAAACAGAAAGATCTTCCAAGAACTGATGGAGGAGAATATTCACCAGTCAATATAGGACAAGATGAAGAAAAAAGGAATGTCCTAATTGGCAATGTGTGTATAGAAGAAGAAATGACAGTGATAAACCAAGCACTAAATGATTACATCCATGTTATCACCTGGACTTATGATGAGTTGAAAACTTATGATACCTCAATCATCACCCATACTATACTGTTGAAACTAGATGTCAAGCCTTTTAGACAAAAATAGAGACTTGTTAATGCCTTGTTAGATCCCATCATCTTTGAAGAAGTAAAGAAATTGCTCAATGCTAGGATCATATTTCCTATGAGACACTCCACCTGGGTGGCCAACTTGGTTCCTATGAGAAAGAAAAATGGTGATATTAGGTTATGTGTAGACTTCAGAAATCTAAATAGAGCTTATGAAAATGATAACTATCCTTTACCTTCATTGGATGAGATCTTGCAAATAGTAAATGATGCATAGATGATGTCATTTTTGGATGTTTTTTCAGGTTACAACTAGGTGATGGTAGATAAAATAGATAGATTGAAAATGGTGTTTACCACTAAGTGGGGTATATTTTCTTATAGGTGCGTGCCTTTTGGATTAATAAATGCTGGAACCACCTTTCAATGTGTAATGGACATAGCTTTCAGGGGATTGATTGGTAAGTGCATAGTCATATACATGGATGAATCAATAGTTTTCTCCAAACAAAGTGGTGATCACATAGAAGACCTCAGGAAGGTGCTTAAAAAATGTGAACATTATGGTATATCCCTGAATCCCAAGAAATGTATATTCGGAGTAACCACAGGTAAGTTACTAGGTCATTTAATAATAGAAAATGGGATCATCATTGACCCTACAAGAGTGGATTCAAGCATGAAAATACAGCTTCCTGGAAGAAAGAAAGAGCTAAAGTCATACTTTGGTAAGATAAATTTTGTTAGGAAATGTATTCCTGGTTTTGCAAAGATTGTCAAAACATTGAATACAATGCTCAAGAAAGATGCCAAAATTGAGCGGACTCTTGAAGCCAGAGCAACTTTTGAGGACACCAAGAAAGCTATATCTGATGCCCCAGTTCTAATCAGTCCTGACTATACAAGAGAATTTTACATATATTCATTTGCTTTAGAATATACATCTACAACAGTATTACCACAAAGGAATGAGGCTAAAGAAGAAAAGCCTATAGCTTTCATGAGTTGCCCATTCAAGGATCCAGAGCTTAGATACATGGATGTTGAGAGACAAGCTCTTGCTTTAGTCTAAGTAGTCAAGAAATTTAGACATTACATCTTGAGAAGTAAGATAATTGTTGTAGTACCAGATGCAGTAGTGAAGATGCTCCTAATGCAAAGTGAGCCTGGTGAAAAGAGAGCTAAATGGATAACCATTCTCCAAGAATATGATATGGACATAACACCCATGAAGCTGGTTAGAGGACAAGCCTTGAGCCAGATGATATTAGAAATTGATCCTAATATCATGAGCCAACAATATGTGATAGATGCTAAAGAAACTGAAGAGTGGTATTCAGACGTCAGGTATGTTTTGATTACTAGGAGATGCCCATCAAAATTGCAGGCTTCATAGAGGAGAGCCTTGAAAATAAAATCACAAAAGTATATGATAAAAGGAGGAATCCTTTTCAAAAGGAATTATGAAGGAATATATCTCAGATGCCTAGAAAGGTAGGAAGTGGATAAAGTGTTAACTGAACTACATGATAAGTGTGGAACTACACATGGATCACACCTAGCTACTACTCATGTTATCTTAAGAGTAGGATATTACTGGCCCACTATCTTCAAAGACACTGCTAAACATATTAAATGTTGTCATACATGTCACCTATTGTAGCCAACAGAGAAAGATATGCCGCTGAACCCTTACAACCAGTGATGGAGATGTGCCCATTTTCTCAATGGGGCATGGATTTCATAGGACCCATCAATCCTCCATCATCTTCAAGCCACAGGTATGTCTTGACTATCACTGATTATTGTACAAGGTGGACTGAAGTTGTCAGTAGTAGGACATGCAATGATGATGATGTGATCAAGTTCTTAAAAAGTAACATAGTGACCATGTATGGAGTAACTTATGCTTTGGCATGTGATAATGGACCCGCTTTTGCATCATTAAAATTATCTAGTTGGGCTTTTGATCATGGATTTATCTTGAAATTTTCCTCAAATTAGTATCCTCAAGGGAATGGACTAGCAGAGTCCACAAATAAGAATTAATTGAATATCATAAAGAAATTAATAGAAAAGAATCCTAGGGAGTGGAATACCCTACTAAAGTATGTCTTGTGGGTAGATAGAACCAGAATGAAGGCTACATTAGGAAATTCTCCTTATCAGTTAGTTTATGGGGTGGATCCTATTCTCCCTGTTAACCTAAAGATCCCTACATTACAATTTGCACAAGAATATCTATGCATAGACAACAAACAAGAAGTCAGATTACTTTAGCTAATGCATCTAGAAAAGAAAAGAAACAGAGGAATAGATCAGTTTACTAAACATCAAGCTATTGTCAAGCACTGGTTTGACAAAAGAGCCAAAGTTAAGGCTTTTAGAATTTTAGATATAGTCCTAATGTGGGATAAAGCACATAAAAAGAAAGGTGACCATGGAAAATTTGACAAGCTTTGGATAGGTCCTTTTCAAATTTCAAAGATCCTAGGAGACAGTACCTATAGACTTAAGACTCTAACCAGTGAGGATGTCCAATTACCAGTTAATGGATAGTTCCTCAAACATTACTTCCAAGCTTGAAACAGAGTCATGTAAGTCATTTGTATCATAATGTACATATTGTATAGTTGTCTGTATAGTTTTGTTTTGTTTGTGTGTTTGTTTGTTTTGATTTTGTTGAGTCTTTGTTTTGGTTAGTCAAGATGATGCAGCTTATCACTCTAGAAAACCAACTAAATTGTTAGGATTCAAGTGATGAGAACAAATTCATATATAGGTTATGACTCATTTTGAGAAGTATCTTTGATCAGGTCTGTAATATCCTTTTCATCATGGTGCCTTTTCTTAACTAGGAGATTTTCACAATGACTCACCTAACAGCCTTGGGTTTGTGGAACACATCAGTATAGGTGTTAAGTGAAAAATCTAAAGGGACTCCCTTGCTACCAATACAATCGTCAACCTAAATCAACAAGTGACCACACCTTGCATATTGAGCTTACATGATGATATCATACGAATAAAAAGTAAATATTGAAACTACAAAAAAAGAATAAAATTAGGCCATCTAAGTAACTCTAACGAGGCAATGGATGCCTCTTGGCAGTGGGGCTCTACTTAGAGGGATTGTATAGATAACCTTGTCAAGGCTATGGATGCCTACTGGCAGCAAGGTTCTATCTGTTGGCAAGAGACACATTGTAGCTTCATGAGTGTTGTCATTGATGGCAACAAAGTTCATCCCGCCCATCCACAGGACATGATGTGTCTATACCAGAAGTCAGATTGTAGAGTAACTTGGTCCGATGACCAAGAACAGAGTATGCGGCAAGGTCTAACAATCATGTCTGGATCTCTCAGAGGAAGTATCTATGTAAAGTGTGGACTTGGGGAAGTCAAGAGGAGTACCTTGACTGATAGATTCTAGGGATTGAGCCTCTGGTGATGAAAGAATGAAGAGATATAAGCACCTAAGTATTGGGTTCCTATTTGGCAGAGTAAATAGAGGAAGAACTGACCGGTAGAGCATCAGACCTTGATCCGGATGAGATATTGATGGTGATCAAGCTTACTAAGGTATCATTCATGATTGGCTGACATGATTGATGACTTCTATGAGCATCTCTTTGATACACATCACTTGATAAGCAAGGATTTAGCTGACAGACCAAGAGTTTGGGAAAATAATAAGTATTCTAGATGCCAACTAGAAAGTGGATGAAATCTCGGTGCGGATATATATACCAGATTGTTTTTAGTATGAGGTGTGGTGTGTGTGTTGTGGTCTGTGAAGAAAAGCAGAAGAGTAGTAAGGCAGGTCCAGTATGTGATAGGACAACAATACCAAAGATTAGAAAGAATGAAGTTTAGCAGATCAGTGTATTGAACCTAACCAGAACTAAACCTCAACATATGTGGATGCTTCTCATCAGTTCAAGTATCTAGTTTCCTTGTATAAACTATTGTAGCAGTGAGCCTCTTGTGAGCAGTGTGCTCAGGTAGTGAGCCCTAATTGGCAAGTGCTATTTTGTACTATCTTATTCTTCTAACAGAGAATATAATCTTGGGTTAATCACCCCGTGGTTTTTTCCCTTAATAGCCTGGTTTTCCACGTCAAAATCATTGTGTCATGTGTATTGATGTTATTTCCATTTCATGGTTATGTTTGCTTATATGATTTAATGCTACACTAATTATTAAGGAAGATCAGAAAGTAGAAGTAATTAAGATAACTCATTCACCCCCCCTCTCAGTTATCAACAATTGGTATGAGAGCTAAGTTCCTCCAAACAGAGCCTAACAGCTTGAGGAAGATCTGGGAATTCAAATGGATGTGTATGGTATGAGGGAACAACTTTAGTCTACCCTAGATGATCTTGAGCAATCCAACTCTGAAGTCAATGAACTGAAGGAAAGACTCAAACAGGCTGATTATTTCATAAATGAACTAAAAGGGAAACTGAGTATCTCTATGAAAAATAGAAAGGATCTACTTCAGCAATTGGCAAGTCAAGGTGAAGACAATAATACAAATGAAGATCTGAAGGAGAAAACCAAGTTATGTGAAAAGTTATCAAAAGAGGTCATTATGGTAAGACATGAAATGGAATTAGGAGTTATGAAATTTACCCAAGAAATTGAAGAGAAAAGGAAAACTGAAGATGATCTAAGACAATCTCTCAAAGAGAAATCAGAAGACTACCACAAAATGGATAGAATAATTAGGCATCTTGAATCTGATCTTGAAGAAGCTAGGGATAATGAAGAACAACTTGAGAATCAGATTGACACTCTTGAAAAGGATCTTCAAACAACAAATGAATACAAAGAGAAATTCAAGATAATCTCTACCCAACTTGAAGTTCTTCTTCAAAGCCAAAAGAGGGTAGATGACAAGCAAGGCTTGGGGTATGAGAAAGGTGAAAGCTCCGGATCTAATCAGAAGAACTCCAGATTAGAAAATCCAAGAAACAGGCCTAGAAGACCTCCGGTAAGGCAACCCAATGCTCAAAGATATCCATCCTTCAATGGATACTGCTACAACTGCAATAATTTTGGTCATAAAGCAAATCAATGCAAAAGAAGAATGAACCAGACTAATTCATCCTTCTCCGGACAGTGTTTCAATTGCAAAAGGTATGGTCACAAATCTTATGAGTGTATAAATATGCAAACAAACAATTCATTCAATAGCAGATGCTTTGCATGCAATAGAATGGGACATATGGCTAATCAATGTAGATCCAGAGGATATCAGTCAAATATTCAAAGAAATGTTGTCTGCTACAATTGCAATAGATCCGGTCATATTGTTAAATTCTACAGAAGTAAGAATCAGAACAATAAGGGTCTGGTATATCATAATCAAAACCAAGACAAAGGAAAAGGAAAAATGAATGCAGATGAAATTCAAAGGGAGATGAACAAGATTTGGGTAAAGAGTAGTATAGAAAATGTTGAGGATGGATCCGCACCAGAATTTGGTGCTGATATTCCTTCTAAAAACTAAATAGATGAGCTCTGGCTTAGGGGGAGTAACAAAAGAAAAACATTTTCCCCGAGCCAGTCATTAGGTGCCCAAAATTGGCACATAAAAGGTTGCAGATTAAAGAATTCTCAGAGAAACATATAAAGAAGGTTTGGTAAAGATATGAAAGATCCGTCAGAAGGTTTGAAGAGTCTAATCTTCCAAGATAGATCCAGTTTTATAGTCATCTTGTAAGAAGCAGGTCTTTGCAGTTAGATCTGGTTTGATTCAAAATTGAGGAATCTTGATCTGCGAATAGATTAAATGATTGGGGAAAGAAAGATAGATTGTCAATAATCACCAAGTATAATTCGAAGCATATCTCAGTGATCCAGAAAAAGATCTTTCTCAGAACAAGGAGAACAAGGCAACTGGAATGACTTGAGTTGCACATTTATTGCAATGTGAAAGTAGGGTTTGTTCAGTGATAAAAGGGTTCGTTTACTCTTCATTTGCACATTTGCATTAGTGAAATAAACAAGAAGAGCTCTGCAAACAATCTTGCCTCATCTCTCTCAAGGATCATTTGCAGAATTCAAATCAGTTGGTGATCTCTTCGGCTCATTCCATGAACCCTAAAAGGCGTAAGAGGTATTTTTCATTCTTTCTCTGAATCTTTAAAATGACTACTATGAATGTTGTGATGATTTCTGATAGGCCGTGCCCTAAATTTAAGAAACATCCCTACAAATCTCTAGAAGCAGATCCTTTAGGTGCATTTTCTAGCATTTTGGATGGGGTTTTACATGTTGAAGATGTTAGGGCATACATTCATGCGAACATTGAAGAGTTTGGAGAATCCAAGCTGTCAAATATCTATCACAATCAGTTAATAGATGACTCTTTTGATCTCAAATCTTAGTATAAGGCTATCTGAGACAAACATTTTGCACAGTGCATTCATTTCCCCTATTTTTTAGAAGATGAATGGGTCCGGTATATTTTGAGCAGAATGCATGACAACTTCATGTGGTTGAATAGGTCATTTAAGATCACTAAGGATGCCATTAGGGAAGTAACCAGATTACACTCAACTGATGGGATGCCTACTCTCAAATCTGTCAAAAACCAAATTGTAAGTGAGGCTACAAGATCAAATTTTGATAAAAGAGCAATGACAATTGAGGATATCATAGATCTGGATACCAAGTTTGCATCAATGATAATTGGATATAAGATATATCACTCTAGCAGGGAGAATTCAGTATCCAAAACTACTATATATACTGCTTATGAAATGTTGAGGAAGAATGCAGACTATAATCTTTGTGAGCTCCTTCTGAACCAACTTTTGGAGAATTTGTAGAAGATAAAGAAGGATAAGAAGAATTCTTTCAAATATGGTGGTTTGATACTCTTCCTATTCTTTTACTACATGAATGAGCTACCTAGATCCAATGGATGGGTATAGCAAAATAACAGACCGGTTGCAATTCAGATCAGAGATTACTTGCATGGGCTTGGTGATGCCAAGGCACAAACATGGCATTATGGGGCTACTTCAAAAACTTCCAATGCATGATGCAAGCTAGACAAAGAATCCCCCAATCTCTAGTTGAGAAGTACAAAGATACAGTGTGCTTTATGGTAGAAAATGATTAGTAGCTAATGGAGGCTGTGGAGCCAAGAACAATGTGGATCATGCCAATGGGGTATGAAGTGGATGACAAAATTGTAGAGCTGCATGTTCAGCACATGCTAAGTCAGCCCAAGGATCCCAAGGCAGAAAGGTTTGGAAACTTTGAAGAATTGAGTATAAAGATTCATGTGGAACTAAGACAACTGGAGATGAAGAGAAAAGTGAGAAAATAAGTAGAGAATGTTGCCAAAAGATATGGCATCTCAAAAGAAGCACTTGATGCAAATAGAGAAAAGAAGGAAAGGACAAAAAAGAAAAGGAAGAGGTAGAAAAAGAAAGTGCTCTGGTAGAAGCCCCCTCCCGGACCAGATCCTCCAAGAGCTCTACATCTGCCACTACTAAGAGCTCAAAGGCATCAAAACCAGAAGCAAAATCATCCAGTAAAGGAGAAAATAGAATAAAGACAAAGGCAACAAGGTCTTATATCAGTCATAAGGATGAAGAAGAGACAGAATCTGATGAAGAGATGAAGAAGATGATGAAGAAGAAGAAAGTATCTGCTAAAGAAAAGGAGGCAGAGGCAAAAGAGTTTGTTGAAAGGCCCACTCTATCCTTAGATGATGTAGTTAAAGCAGTTACTATGGATGGGAACCTGCAACCAATAATAGAATTCTATGATGCAGACAGAAAGATCTTGGAGGAAGCCATAGTTAAGTACTTGAACATATACAATAAAGCATTTGTTGAAATAATTTCTCTAATTCCTAAAAGTTTAGAAAAAGAACTTGAAATGAGAAAAGAAAATGCCAAGGCTAAGGACTTAGAGATTAGAGAACAGATAGCTATTCAGCTCTATCCTTCAATTACTTTGAAACAAATGGATATGATCTTCAAAGATTGCGGGGATGAGTTCCAGAGTAAGGCTAGAATGAATCAGCTCATGCTTGGAGAAACTGATAAAGTGGCAAAAGAAACAGAAGAAATCCTCTGGAATGCCTATAAAAGATTCAATATTCCTATTATACAGGATTTAGGTAATGATCCCTTGGGAATGGATAACAAAGAAGAATTTACTGAGACGGTAGCAGAAGAGATAAAGGAGACAGGTGAAGAGAAAGACAAAGACTTAGAATGCTCTGCTCTAGAAGAGGAGATCCATGAACAAGCAAACATCTCTCCTCCAGTTTCCATTGCTGACTCTAGATCAAAAGAAGAAGAAAGAGTAGAAGAGAAGATCAGTCATGAAGCAGAGGAGAAGGAAAAAGAAGATGACAGTAATAAGGGTGTAGAAGGAGAGAAAACTCCAACATAAAAGACCATAGATGATAGTGGTAAGGCTGCAAAAGGGGACAAAACCCTGTCACTGGCAAGAGACATAGTAGAAGCAGTCGAAGAATTCTTAACCAAGGAGATGATGGAATTTGATGAACCAGAACTTCTTCAAGGACCGTTCAATTTTGACTCCCTCTCCTCAGTTCAAACCATGAAGCTAGCATCCTTTACTTCAGCAAAGGCAAAAGAAAAACTTCTGAAGTCTCATAGAAACTACATCCGGTGTATTGGAGAAGATCATGCCATCTTTTCAGAAGGATCTCTCAGCCTCTTCATCCGGTAATCTCAAATCTCTAGTAAATAATGTTAGCACACATTTTGATTCCTTAGAGAAGTCAGCAGAAAATAAAGTTTGGAAGGAGTTTGTGGAAAAGAGATTCTCCGAAGTACAAGGACTAATAACCAATGATAGGAGAAATATGGATATAGGGATAAAGAGCTTAGAAAATGTTCTTAAAGATGGCGGGGAAATGTATAAATTTTGTCTATCATGGTCCAAGTAACAGTGGAGATTGAGAAGAAAGTGAAAGAACAGGAGGATAAACTAACAAGACTATCTTAGAATTTTGATCCTCTTACCACTCCCATAATAAATCAAGAATGTCATACTATTGCAGTCTTGAATGAAATTAAGAAGCTTGAGAAGGAGAAGAAAAATAGAATAAGTAGGTTGAGTGAGCTTAGAGGGATAATTATCCCTAAGTTAGAGGCCATGCATGAAGCCTTAAATGATGCTCAAACCATAGCCCGGACAAGTGATCCAACAGATCTGAAGAGGGCAGAAGCTTTTGCATTCCTGTTGAGTGGTCACATCTCAATTTTAGACAGGATGAAGCTGAGCTGGGCAACAAAAGTTGTACAATTGAAGAATACTTTTGCAGATATACTAAAGTATATGTAAAGTATAACCGGATAATATACTTATGTGATAAATTCAGTTTTGAAAATTTTGGTGTGCGGACCCCACCCTTTGCCATTGATGTCAAAGGGGGAGTGAGGAGTAGTGAAAAATAAGGAATCCAACTAAGGGGGAGCTCCGGAAAATGTACATAAGAATAGAGCATTAGCCAAGGGGGAGTATAGTATGACAGTCATTTTTCACCAAGTGTTGCCATCAATGCCAAAGGGGGAGATTGTTGGCAAGAGACACATTGTAGCTTCATGAGTGTTGTCATTAATAGCAAAAAAGTTCATCCCACCCATCCGCAGGACATGGTGTGTCTATACTGGAAGTCAAATTGTAGAGTAACTTGGTCCGGTGACCAAGAATAGAGTATGCAGCAAGGTCTGACAATCAGGTCTAGATCTCTCAGAGGAAGTATCTATGTAAAGTGTGGACTTGGGGAAGTCAAGAGGAGTACCTTGACTGATAGATTCCAGGGATTGAGCCTCTGGTGATGAAAGAATGAAGAGATATAAGCACCTAAGTATTGGGCTCCTGTTTGGCAGAGTAAACAGAGGAAGAACTAATCGGCAGAGCATTAGACCTTGATCCGGATGAGATATTGATGGTGATCAAGCTTACTAAGGTATCATTCATGATTGGTTGACATGATTGATGACTTCTATGAGCATCTCTTTGATACGCATCACTGGATAAGCAAGGATTCAGCTGACAGACCAAGAGTTTGGGAAAATAATAAGTATTCTGGATCCTGACTAGAAAGTGGATGAAATCCTCGGTGCGGATATATATACCATATTATTTTTGGTATGAGGTGTGGTGTGTGTGTTGTGGTGTGTGAAGAAAAGTAGAAGAGCAGTAAGGCAGGTCCAGTATGTGATAGGACAGCAGCACCAAAGAAGAGAAAGAATGAAGTGCAGCAGATCAGTGTATTAAACCTAACTAGAACTGAACCTCAGCATATGTAGATGCTTCTCATCAGTTCAAGTATCTAGTTTCCTTATATAAACTATTGTAGGTAGTGAGCCTCTTGTGAGCAGTGTGCTCGGGCAATGAGCCCTAATTGGCAAGTGCCATTTTGTACTATCTTATTCTTCTAACAGAGAATACAATCTTGGGTTAATCACCCCATGGTTTTTTCCCTTAATAGGGTTTTCCACATCAAAATCATTGTGTCATGTGTATTGATGTTATTTCCATTTCATGGTTATGTTTGCTTATATGATTTAATGCTGCACTAATTGTTAAGGAAGATCAGAAAGTAGAAGTAATTAAGACAACTGATTCACCCCCCCTCTCAGTTATCAACACTATCCTGGTTGGCTATGAGAAATGATCTCAAAATATGTAGCTTAACACCAGTTACTCATGTTTTCCACTCACTTTCAAGATGAGGATAATTAATCATTTGCACAGACTTGATCCCTTGCTAGCATTGTTGCAATAATGAACATCATATCATTCAGAAAGGTCATAATACTTATGCCTAGAAAGATTTAAAATGCTATGTTAGAATGTGATCACATCACTTGAATCATTTGAATTTAGTTGTTTTATTTGGTGGCAATTTGTTGTGTGGTTACACAACACGCCCCATTTTGCCTTAGCAAAATAGTGACACAACTTTTCTTTTTGCTTCTGCTTGCTTGTTTTCTTGCTTTGGGCGGTTTGGTAAAATTAGTCATGTGTGTCACCTTTGCTTATGCATGTGCATCATGAGAAGAAGAGGTCATTTGTCAAGGTTAGTATTTGCTATCATAAACCTCATTGTTGGAAAGAGTACAAAATTCTAAGGAGGTTTGGCTTTTGGATCACCCCAATATTGTCTAAGGATAGAAAGTTATGTTGAGTCAAAGTTTGGTCAACCCTGATATTTCACTTAGGGGGTCATATATCTAAACATCAATCATATTCACTAACATCACCCCGAATTAGAAAATCACCCAATAAGCATTAGATACTCGATATGCAAATGTCAAAAATAAGTAGGAACATGTATCTACCTGTCAAGGAACCTCATGTATTCACGGGGGGTCATATTTCTTAATATCAGTCATCTTACAAAATATCACCCCTGCGTGAATATCACCATGCACTCGTATGACTATGATGTCATCCAGCTCCAACGAATGAAAGAAATCACCTTGGTGATGATGTAATCATCCTACCTGACCCACATAGGGTCATATATCCAAATGTCTGTCATATTTCTCAATGTGACGATGACGTCACTAAAACCTAATAACTAAGGAGCGTTGATGGCATGATGATGTCATCATGATCTAGCCCTGAGGGGGGTCACTTTTCAAAGTATCCCTGATCTTAATTTGATGACCCGATCTGGCTTCATGGTTAAAGGTTGACCATGTCACCCCGATATTTAGTAAACAATTATCCCACGTGAAGGGGGGGTCATATTTTCAAATATCCCTATTTTTCTGAAGATCACTCTATGGCATTAAATGCAATCAAAATGGTAGATGAAGCCCCGCCAATTTCAATTACAAATTCAACACTTGGCAGCATCTATGGCCTTCATACAAATAATTGACGGATTCAATCAAAATAACGCATATGCCCTAATTTATCATATTGATCCATTTAAAAGTAAAATTCAAAGGTTATTTACATTTACCCTATGATAAATTGAGAATTACAGAGCTCTGGAAGTCAAACCCTTATCAGTCATCTGCTAACAGATCATGACCCTCAACGTAATAGAATAGAACGGTTGACCTTGCACATCTACATTTCTCGTTATCAGTCATCTAATCAGAAAGGAAAGGGATATCAGGTAAGTAAGTTCAAAACGCTCTTTGTTGTCATTTTCTACAAATATCCAAGTAAATTAATTCTCTACTAGGTTAAATTCGCGTGATGATGCATCAAAAGAGTTAAAATGTGATGATAGTTAGGAGGTACATATTATTGTTGAATATTCATACAAGCACCACAGGGTAAGACATGTATATGTCTATCGTATGAGTCAACGGAAGAGGTAAGGAGGAACAAATTTAAGGCTGAGTTTTTGAAACCTATGTTCGTAAGGCCTGAGGGAGTGGAGTTCAGATATAGTGTCATCAATAACACCCATCAGGGGCAAATAAATTTAGATGAATGGTCAAGGAAATTGGACAATGTTATCGACAACCACATACTGGATAAGGTATTTACAATGGGTATGTGGTACGTAGCAAGTTTCCCATATGCTATGGATGCCATTGAGCTAGTAGTAGAGTGTGCCAGGAATTATAAACCAGAAACTAGAAGAGTAGAAAAGCATGGCAGAGTATATGTTGACTTTTTAGTCAAGGGCATCACTGCCACATTCAACTTGCCAGTGGGAAACAAGGTGGTAAGTGTAGACCTCAATAAACTGGAGAAGTAGTATAACAACAATAAGAAAGAAGCTAGGAAGAGAATATATCAATGGAGGGAAAAGAACAGTACCTACACAGCTTCGGCTAAGTTGCCGGTATACTTATACAAGATTGATTTTGATGATAAATATCAATATCTAATTGTGCTGTTGAGTAGGATGACTGACAAACCTCATGCTAGTAGCTTTGAGAAGTGGATGTCTGGAATTATCCAGATGATTTTATACTCAAATAAAAGCCTCTATGGACCAAAATCATTAGTGATTGCTTGGATGAGGGGATGAGGAAGTTAGGAGGAAAGACCTGCATATTTTACATGACCTCCTATGTGGTATATTCATGTGGTTTCCAAGGAACATTTGATGCCCTACAAATAGTAGGCAAGGTAGGAAATAGCACTGGTGATGTGAATGTTTGGGATCACTATCCCCAATTATAGAAAAAGGCATACCTCTAGGATTACAAGATAGTAAATGATGCATTTTCAATGCATCTAATCAGAACAATGGAGGAGGACCGAACCAAGAGACTGAACATGGAAGATCAAGACATTGTTTATAAGTATGGAGCTTGGTTTATCCAATTCTCCACTTTTCATACATAAGGATTGAAGGATTTGAAGGACAACCCCTCATGTTGCCAAGATACCCTATTGATAGGGTCATCTTGATGGAATTTGTTAGACAAGTGTCCACTATAGTGGAAGCTCACGTAGAGCAAAAGAAGATTCCTCCTGTACTATTCCTAGTTTACATAGGTTGGTACTTATGTCTAGACAAAGAAAGAATCAAACATGCTATTGGGGGGTTGAAACTCATGTACTTACAGCCATTCCCTATTGCTAGGTCATATGACCCTTATGGTCAGATGTAGAAGTTGTTAGGAAAATAGATACATCAAGAGCATCTGGAGGACTTCTGGACTGACTATGATGATGAGGCAGAGGTAAGAAGAAGAAAATATCAAAGGCTCACCCTAAATCAAATCAGAACCTTTGATTGCATCCCGGTGCCCGCACAGCTACATCATGATGATGGAAAGATAATGTCCAATGAGTATGAGGACAAGAAGTTGTATAATGACACCATATCAGCCCTTGATCTAACACAACTGGAGGAGACCTCCTTGGATCAAATAATGCAAGGGGTCATTCAACTGACCCAAAGCTGGGTAAATGTAGAGATTGCCAAATTGAAGAAGAAAGGCATAGCCCTCATAGTTGATAATAAGAAGAAGAGACAAGATTTGTCAGATGAAGAGTATGGCGATTTTCTTATTGAGAAGAGAAAATCTAATGGAGAAAGATTACCCACTAAAAAACAAAAGCTGCCATCTAAGGGTAAGAATGTGGAGGATGAACACAAAGGGGTTATCATCAAGAGGCTTACATCAAAAGGTGATGGGCCATCCACATCAGCCCATGCATCCACATCAAAGCCACCCCTAAAAAGGAAAAGACTAAGAGGATATTGAAGCTGGTTACTGAAGAAGTAGAGAATTAAACAGAGGATGAGCCTCTACAGGAAAATCCCTTGGAAGAAGAATAGGTAGATATGGAACCCAGAGATGATGACTTATTGATTACAAGGAAGAAAAGAAAAGAGGTGCTACAAACACCACCACCTAAGAAACAAAGGACCACCATGAGGGGAGGTGTTAGCACTAATCCCATCATATTGAGAGGTATGGGTGGTTCAGCCTTTAGAAGAGAACTTGAGCATGAAGTCCCCATTCCTAAGATAATTTAGTTTAAGACTAAAAGGATGGAGGAGAAGAAAGAAAAGGAAGCACATATGGCTAGTAGGGAGTCCCCTTTCCCTCTAGATGATATTGTGGAATTATCAGATGATGAGGTAGTCCAAGACGTGGCTACTTAGCATATGGAAACCTTGGTTGTCAATACCAAGATGACACCTCATGGGACCCCATGGCCCAAATGGCAACCAACTAGGCTAGAGATGAAAAAGATGAAACAAAACAGGATAGTCCTAAAAGAGTAGCCCAACAGATAGGGTTGGATAATTTGGTTGAGCGGCTTACTAGTCCTACAGTAGTAGACTTGACATACAGGGGTGATATCAGCCCAAATAAAGACAAGGATCAAAATAAGGCACCCACAGGACAAGAACAATCAGAAGCACAACTTCAGAGTGGTCCATCGCCACCTAGTAAAGGGGGTGATCAAGATAGTAATCCAGCATCAGAAGGGAAATCAACAAGGAAAGAAGCTAACCTAGAAGAAGCTGATGCATCTAAAGATATAGGGCAAAGTTTATCATAAAGTGAGGGTACAGAGAAAGAGATGGAAAATGTGACCAAGGGTGATCAAGGTGATCTCCAAGGTCAAAAAATACAAACTTCTCAAGAGGCCAATGTACCACAAGGTGAGCAAAATGAGAAAGCTCAAGAAATTCCAGAAGAGAGCCTATAGAGGGAGATACAAGATCAAAATGTAAATGCTTCACAACAGCCTCTTCCACAAGATGTCCCTCAACAGGAGGAATCCCAACAAGATCCCCCTCATGATAAGGTACATGAGGAAGAAATTAGAATAGAACATTCACCTGAAAGGGTAGAGTATAGTACAGAATCACCAGACACCCAAAATATAGGGGGTGATCATCAAGAACCCAAAGGTGATGTACCTTATTGGTTGCAATGAGAGGTACATCTGCAACAGGTAGAGGAGGTACAGGACTTTGATGTTTCTACACTATTTGCTGGAAGTAAGATAAAACCAAGGAGAAAAGCTAGGCTAACATCTGCAATCAAAAGGGACCCTACTACAGGTAGTAGAACTACACAAATAGCCCTACCTACGGTTGAAAAAGAGAAAGGCCTGATAGGCCTTGAAGATTTTTAGATCACCAATGTTGATCTAGGTTTTGTAAATGAAGACCAAGAAGGTCAAGAGGGAAAGGATATCATTGACTGTCTAACCAAAATGGTAAAGAGAGAAGAAGAGAAGACTAAAAAACATAAAGAGCACATTACTCAGCTACATTCTTTTATTAAAGGGTTAATTAATCTTGATCATGCACCTGCTGATCCAGCCACCCCACTAACCATTATAACTCAAGAGGAGGTTACTAGATTGGACCTAATGAAGAATAAGGCACAAGTAATGGAGAAGTGGATGATGTCATCTATTTTTAAAGCTGAGGATGTATTGAAAACCTCTTTGCAGAGGTGGAATTCTTTGAGTACCTTGAAGAGAAAGGTAGACAAACTACAAGATGAGGTAGGCTGGAGTTCATTCAAGCTGGAGAAGCACCTGGATGCTTTAGGTGAAATGAAGAGGATTGACACATAGATATTGATAAGTAATAATATACTAGATAATAACTCCTCCCAGTTGTTGAGTATATGGTATGAAGATACAGGATTTGAATGTGATATATTGAAGAGATGCAGCAAAAAGCTTAGGGATATAAGTGTCAAGATACATAATCTAATGGCACATGAGGTAGAAACCCTAGAGGCATTGGAAGGGAAGGTAGAAGGGAAGATTGAAAATTAGGATGTAGATTTTGCTGTCTAAGCATTCCATGATAATTTCAAGCAAGTTACAGAGGACCCCTTGAACCACCTGACAGAAGAAGTGATGAATAAGGTAATGAGATTAAAGGTCAGGATGGAGACTTATAATGAAATACTAAATAGCAAGAAAAGTAAGATGGATGCCCTTTAGGCTAAATTTCATTCTCACAGACATGCAGTAGTGAAGGCCAAATTCCAAGATGGAGGGGAGATTGACAGAGTTGTACAATTATATGAGTCCATCAGGGCAGTAATTAAGGTGCGTATAAGAGATGATCTACATCAAAATGACAGTGACAATGGAGATGAAGATGATGTAGAGAGTGAAGAGGAAGAAGAAGTTGAAGAAGGAGAAGGAGATAAAGAGTAAACTAAGATGCATCACAATGTAAACATATGCATAGGCTACTTACAAGTAGGTAAGTTTTGCTAGATAGTTGCCAGCTAGCAACTTGTGCCATGAATGAAGATGTTGACTAAGTCAATGAAGAAGTACTGACCGTTGATCTGAATAGACAAATCTTGACCATTGGTCATTTGTAACCACCTCCTCTCCTTACTCTATAAAAGGGGATGGAGTACACTCTTTTTAGACATTAGAAACTTAATTGAAATTTGATTGCTGAAGAATTTAGGACTGATTTCAAGGTTATTGCGAATGTACATGTTTTTGCATACTTAATGAAAGAGAATCTATTTGATTATAAATTATTGTAAATCTTGAGTAATCAGTGAATGAGATCTGGATATATGCATTGATTAGTTGTGTCCCTTGGAGTGCTTATCAGTCTGCATGTGTTGTTTTCTTTCCTTGTTCCTTTCAAGTTAGCATCAACCATACCTAGCTGTGGAACATCCTGGTGAAATTATGGTTTGATTTCTTCTCTTCATGGCTATATCTAGAATGTATGTGACTCAATAGCTAAAGGTTCACTAAAATTTAGAAGTATTGCTTTCAATTTTCTTAAATTTCATTACAAATCACCTCATAATTGCAAATAACATACAATTTAAAGCAAATGAACATGAAATATGCCTATATCCCTTAAATAATTGAAAATACATAGCATATTTTGAATGAAAGCATGTCAAATTGATAAATATCATGCAAATACAGAGATATATCCATGATAAACATATGAATATCCACTTACAGGCACATTATTTGAATGAATACTTAGTGTAGAAGTATATACAAGTTCATGACAGTAAATGCTTAGAAGAATTGATCAGACTTACAAATATTACTGTAATCTATGGAGCACAGTAGAAATAACCTTGTTTGTGAAGTGAATTTACAGGAAACATACATAAGGTTGATTAATTATACAACATAAGACCCCTTGAAATGGAAAAAAGCATGTCATATCAACCTCTGAGTAATGTCAGACGATCATGGCTCGATCAATGGAGCCTTGGAGTCATCAATTTCTTCCAAATTGATTGTACTTTTCAATAGAATAAAGGTTTGTTGTGCAAATTTTTATGCATGTTGTTATGACTAACAATCATCATCAACACACCCATTTTGTTTATTTCTACCTTTCATCAAAGTCTTTCATTTTCATTTTCAACCAGAAGTCCTTAAACTTTGCAGTCTTGATAAAGTCATCATCTTCAATAAATCTCATTGATGCCATAATTCTTTCATTTTCCTCTAATTCTAGTTCACCTTGGGTCTGTTTATCCATTATGGCCTCAGGCTTGTGTGCATCTATCTCTTGGACAATCGGTGGTTGATCAACTTCTTCATCACCCAAGTGCCTGAGAATATTAGCCACATCTTTAGTGTCCCCAACTTCTTCAATCATTTCATAAGGAACAAGTGGAGGCTCATCTTCAATTCTCTGCCTTTTCAATGAAGGGTGAAAGGAATCTAGGTGTGTGGAAATATCTTCCTACACTAATCTAATGAGGGGAGGAGAGTGCAAATTCAATTTTAGCCTTACTATTACAACAATGTTAAACCACTAACAGAGATATTGCAATAAACACACACAAGAAAGTAAAATAGAAGAAGAGAGACACAAGATATACGTGGGGAAAACCCTTATCGGGTGAAAACCCCCATACTCCAAAACCTACACAATGTATTATCAAAACTAAAATGGTGTACAATACACTTGCAATGCAAGCTCTTAGGAGTCTTTGACACTCATATCTAGAGAAAAACCAGCAGCATAATAGTACCTGTCAAACCTGTAATTACATATCCTCTTCAAAACACCTATTTATATAGAATATACAAGGTAGAAATGGCTCCACATAGGGATGGGTGTCCAACATGGCCTCATGGCCCAAAAACCATGCCTATGGACACTTGTCCAACTTTGGAGGATGCTCCTAACACTTGTCAAGTCACTCCATCGCAAGGAGGTCACCTATTTCCAAAATGGGTTATGACAGATGCTCTTACAACTCTTACAATCATCACAAATTTTATCATAGCTGTCATAACTTACAGCTGTAAGAGAATCTGTCATACATAGGCTATAAATAGCATATTCTCTTACAACATGTAATAGTCCACCTTGGGGCAGCCAAAGATGCCTTTTTCAAAGATGCCCTTTGACACATGCCTTCACCTGTCATAGAATCTCCTATTTCTGACTCTTACATGTCATAACTTCGTCATAGGAATCTTTCATGACCGTTATGGTCAATATTCCCTTACACAACATCCAAGATGCCAACACATGGAAAAAATATTCCTACCACTAAGTGGGATGCCTATCTCCTCATGTGAGGACAACAAATACATGTGGTCATAAGCCATGTAGGATGCCACATCACCATCCCAACTCCCACAATATGACAACATAGGATTTGCATCCAATTAATACAATAGGCAATAAATAAATACAATGAAATAATACAAGTAATTACCAAGGTTGAGGCACCTTAATTCCCAACATTCTCCCACTTGTTGAACACCTTGTAAGAGCCAATAGAATTTACAGGATTTAACTACTACAGGCCGAGAGGCCCATAGACTCTAAACACCATCTGAACTTCTCTATGCCCACTAGTTTTGTCAATGCATCTGCAACATTCTTCAAAATATCTACCTTCTCCAAATTTACGTTCCCATCCTCTACCATGTCTCACATGAAGTGAAACTGTACATCAATATGCTTTTTTCTGGCATGGAAAGTTGGATTCTTCGCAAGGTAAATCACACTCTGACTATCACAACTGGTCGTAATCTAACCTACATCAACACCAATATCTGAACACAATCTCCTAAACCAAATGGTTTCCTTACAAGAATGAGTTGTAGCCATGTACTCAACTTCTATAGTGGACAAAGGAACCATAGGTTGTCGCTTACTCATCCAACTAATTACACCACCAAACATAGTGAACACATAGGCACTAGTGGATCTCCTGCTGTCAATGTCACCTGCCCAATCAGAATCCACAAATCCATGAATACAAATTGAATGCAGAGGTCCTGTAGCATTACCATGATAGTAAATTGAATACTCGGAAGTACCCCTCAAATATCTGAACACTTGCTTAACTACATCCCAATGTACCTATCAAGGATTAGCCATAAATCGACTAAGGACTCCCACTGCTCGGGCAATGTCTGGTCTTGTGTAAACCATGGCATACATCAAACTGTGAACAACACTAGCATAAGGTACTCTGCTCATGTCCTCCACCTCACTAGGAGATTTTGGACAATCATTAATAGACAACTTGGTCCCCAAAGAAACAGGAACACACAATGGTCTACAATCTACCATGTTGAACCTGTCCAACACGATCTTCACATAATTACTCTAGATTAACTAATGTTTTCTGTTAGCTCTATCTCTTTTGATTTCCATTCCCAGAATGTACCTGGCTGACCCAAGATTTTTCATCTCAAACTGTGCTGACAACTGAGACTTCAAGTACCACATCCTAGGAGATTGCTTCAAACCATACAAAGACTTCTTAAGCTTGCAAACCAAATTTTCTTTACCTTTCTCTATGTAATGCTCTAGCTATGACACGTAAATCTCTTCCTCCAAATCACCATGGAGGAAAGTTGTCTTCACATCCATCTATTCTACCTCGAAGTCATAAGTAGCTACAAGAGATAACATCAATCTAATGGATGTCAGCTTTTCAATGGGAGAGAAAATTTCACCATAATCAATTCTCTCCACTTGTGAGTACCCCTTCACAACCAATCTAGCCTTGTACTTTTCAACACTGCCATCTATACCAAATTTCTTCTTGAACACCCATTTGCAACCAATAGGTTTCTATCCATCAGGCAAAGGCACCAACTCCCATGTTTTATTCTTTTCCAAAGAAGCCATCTCATCTTCCATGGCCTCCTTCCAGAAACCTGCATCTTTCATGCCCATAGCCTCTTTCATAGTTCTAGGCTCATCAGTGTTAGTAAGTAAAGCAAAAGCACAACTAGAATCAAGTAATGAATAACGAAACCTATCAAGTTGGTTTCTTATTCGTGTAGACCTCTTCAATAGCTGAGGTTGAGGTTCTACTTCTTCTTCTGAGCTTTCAGAGATTCTAGAGCTCTCCTCATCAATAGGTCTCATAGGGTCTATTTGTTCAGTCTTCTCAGGGGTAGAAGGAAACTTAACTGCATCTTCCTTCTTTTCTATCTGTTCTAGCTGTAGAACAATGGAAGAAGGTGTTAGCTCTCTGAAGATAACCCTTCTGCTATACAAAACTTTTTTCAGCCATAGGATCCTAAAGCGTGTATCCTTTCACACTGACACCATAGCCAATGAAAATACATTTAACATCCTTATTCTCCAATTTAGACTATTTCTCCCTAGGCACATGTACATATGCCTCACAACCAAAAACACGAAGATGTCTAACTTAAGGCTTCTTTCCAGACCACACCTCCATAGGTGTCTTACCAACAAGAACTAATGTAGGAGATCTCTTTACCAGATAGCAAGCAATGGCACTAGCTTCAGCCCAAAACTTTTGTTCGAGGCTTGCTCCACTAAGCATACTCCTAGCCTTCTCCATCAGTGTCCTGTTCATCCTCTCTGCAACTCCACTTTACTGCGGGGTATATGGAGTTGTCTTATGTCTTTCAATCCCTTGCTCTTTATAGAACTTATCGAATGCTGCCAAACAAAATTCACCACCATTGTCAATTCTCAAACACTTAATCTTTTTAGTAGTCTGATTTTCAGCAAAGGCTTTAAACTCCTTAAGCTGACTAAAGACTTCAGTCTTGCTTCTGATAAAATAAACTCATGTCCTTCTACTGTAATCATCTATAAAAGATACAAAATATAAAGATTTGGAGATCAAAGGAACATTAACATGACCAAACACATTAGAATGAATAAGATCCAATACACCAGAAGACTTGTGAGAACTAGAGTAAAATTGAACACAATTTTGCTTTCCATAAATGCAATGTTCACAAAAGTCAAACTCGATATTACAATCATTTAACCCCTCAGAAGGTCTTTATTTTTTTAGGGTACACAGACCCTTCTCACCAATGTGGCCATATCTCAAATGCCATAACATAGTCTTTTCAATAGGAATCTTAGCTTCCATAGCATGTGCACTACCATCAGAACTAGTAACAACAAATTTCTTCACTGCTCATTCAGATGGTGGGGATGAAGTGACTGCAGCTCATTTCTTCGAGTCAGAAGAAATATTACACTATGAAGTGCATGCCTCTAGCTGAAACAGAGTACCTCTCTAAGTACCCTTTGCAAGCACCATAGATCCTCTACTCATCTTGCATCCATCCATTGAAAAGACAACCTGCACACCTGCATCATTCAACATACTTATAGAAAGCAGGTTCTGTGCAAGGCCTAGAATGTGCATAACTCTAGTAATCCCCTTCACTCGTCCATTAGGGAATCAAATTGAGACACTTTGATGACAAAAAAATTTTAGATGAGAGTCGTCACCCAGGTACATTCTTCCACCATCGAACTCTTAGTACTTCATGAACCAGTCTTGATGTGAGGTCATGTGGAATGATGCACTAGAATCAATCAACCACACATCATTAGATGCATGGGTGGCCATGGCTATGATGAAGCATCACCATCATCTTGTGACTTGTCAGAATCTGAATCAGGAGCTTTCTTCTTCGTTTTCTTCTTCTCTTTGCATTCCTTTTAGAAATGCCTAGTTTTACCACAATTCTAATAGAGAGCCTTGGACTTTCTAGGAGATTTGGATCTCCCATGGGATTTGGATTTGCCCTTATCATTTTTCTTGTCCTTCTTCTTCCCTTTCTCTTTGGGTCTTTCACAAACCACAAGAGCCTCTTTGGCTGCCTTAGAAGACTTTCTCCACATTTCTTTAGATAACAATGAAGACACCACATCTTCCATCTTGAAGGTGGTAGTGGTGCTTTCGATAGCCATGACAAGATGATCCCATAAATCTGGCAAAGAACAAAGCAGGGTCATACATCGATCCTCCTCCTCCATTTTCACACCCACAGATGTCAACTATGCAACAATCATGTTGAAAGCATTCATATGGTCTACAATAGATCCTCCATCTTCTATCTTCAGAGCGAACAACTTTTTTAGGAAAAGTTTGTTTACCAAGGACTTGGCCTGATAAACAAAACCCAACTTCTTCCAAATATCTTTCATGCTCTTCTCCTCAAAGACATTCAATAGGATAGAGTCAGCAAAACAGAGTCTTATGAGACCCTTAGCCTTCTGATCTTTGAGGTCCCAATTAGCTTGTGACATCACTGTAGGTTTCACACTAGATATGGTTTCCCATAGGTCATGATCAACAAGTAGGTCCTCCATCTTGATTTTCCATAGCTCAAAATTAGAGCCATTGAATTTCTCAACCTCTAACCTTCTGGATGTGGTTGCCATCTCCTTGCTGCAACAAGATATAGAATACTTTGCACAACACTCCCACTCAACCTAAGATTAGCTCAAAATTCCCCTACCTAGCAGCTAGAACCAAAACTGGCCAAGCTCTGATACCAACTGAAAGGAAGATAGGTGTGCGGAAATCACTTCCTACACTAATCTAATGAGGAGAGGAGAGTGAAAATTCAATTTTATCCTTACTATTACAGCAATGTTAAACCACTAATAGAGATACTGCAGAAAACTCATACGCAAGAAAGTGAGACAGAAGAAGAGAGACACAAGATATACGTGGGGAAAACCCTTATTGGGTGAAAAACCCCACACTCCAAAACCTGCATAATGTATTATCAAAACTGAAATGGTTTACAATACACTTGCAATGCAAGCTCTTAGGAGTCTTTAATACTCATGTCTAGAGACCAACCGGTAGCATAACAGTAACTGTCAAACCTATAATTGCATTTCCTCTTCAAAACACCTATTTATATCAAATATACAAAGCATAAATGGCTCCACATAGGGATGGGCATCCAGCATGGCCTCATGGCCCAAAAACCACACCTATGGACACTTGTCCAACTCTGTAGGATGCTCCTGACACTTGTCAAGTCACCCCATCCCAAGGAGGTCACCTATTTCCAAAATGGCTTATGACAGATGCTCTTACGACTCTTACAACCATCATAGAATCTGTCATAGTTGTCATAACTTACATCTGTAAGAGAATCTGTCATACACAGGTTATAAATAGTATATTCTCTTACAACATGTCTTTGAAAGGAAGCTAGGTGTGTGGAAATTGCTTCCTACACTAATCTAATGAGGGGAGAGCTATACAAATTCAATTTATTCCTTATCACTACAAAAACATACAACATCTAACATAGTTACTACAACAATACACAAGAAATAGAAAGAAGACAGAAGAAGAGAGACAAAGATTTACGGTAGGGAAAACCCTTATCGGGTGAAAAACCCCACACTCAGAAACCTCCACAATGTATTAACAAATTTGAAAGTTGTTTACAATAGACTTGTAATGCAAGCTTGAATGGTCTTCGAAACTCATGTCTAGAGTCAATCTAGTAGTATAACAATACCTATAAACCTGTGATACAAACTCCATCTCCAAGCACTTGTTTATCTAGAAAATACAAGGCAATATTGGACCTATCTTGGAATGGGCATCCAACATGGCTTCCTAGACCAAAACCCATACCTAAGGACACTTGGTCAACATTGTAGAATGTGCCTAACACTTGTCCATAGCTCCCATCCCAAAGAGGTTGCCTATTTCCAAAATGGGCTATGACAGATGCTCTTATGACACTTACGACCGTCATAGAAGCTGTCATAGCGGTTACAACTTACAGCTATAAGAGAATCTATCATACACATGCTATAAATAGCATATTATCTTACAACATGTCATATTCCACCTTGGGGCACCCAAATATACCTTATTCAAAGATGCTTCATGACACATGTCATCACCTATCTTACAAACTTCTATTTCTGACTCATACATGTCATAGATTCTGTCATAGGAATCCGTCATAACCGTTTCGGTCAATATTCCCTTACACAACATGGTGTTGTGTGGTTACACAACACGCCCCATTTTGCATTAGCAAAACAGGGACCCAACTTTGCTGGCTTGTTCCCTTGCTTTTGTGCTCTGGGTGGTAATGGTAAAAACAATATCAGTCAGTATGCATAGGCCTAATGTCAGGGATATTTGTGATCTTGAAATCTAAGCCAAATTCCAAAGTCTGAATCTATCCTCAAAAGTCTTACCATCTGAACTAGGATGAAATTCCATGCAAGTTTGCCTTTTACATCACCCTAAAATTTGACCAAATGAGAAAGTTATGGTGGGTCAAAGTTCTGGTCAACCTGATTTTCCTGGGGGGGTCACATTTTAAAATATCACCTCATATTACAAATATCACCCTAGCGCTAATATGACACTGACATCAGCTCATCCCCATGCTATGAAGAATATAACATGATGGTGACATCATCTTTCACATTTTTATGAAGCCCGGATATGACGGTGACGTCACCATCATATCCCATTCAATGAGGAGGGTCATATTTGTTAATGTGTTTCATATTAGTATGCATGTCCGGATCCAACAGGATTTAAAGTTATAATGGATGCTAAGTTAAGTCCACCGGTTGTATTTTATCCATGTATGTATCTTACATATGAAGGTGATATACAAGTTTAGATATATACTTCAGACTCGAGAGGTTTATTAAAAGATGAAAATTCGTTGCATGAGGGCGGCTTGTATATTGTCAGATACATTACCCGTATACAAGTCAAAATCAAAGGGTTTATGAATTGTGGTAAATTTGTTGTATATTTTCGGTTTGTATGTTCTTACATACAAATGTCGATATACAATACTTTATACAACCTCCGAAACTGAAACTTTTATTAAGCAAGGAAAAGTTCTTGTATATACATTGCACCTTATGCATGCAAGGCAGATCCAAAATGGTTTTTAAATGAGATTAAATGCTTGTATATCTGGTGCCTTGTATGTAGGGTTCGAAACATACAATACATAATATACAAAGCCAAAATTGCAATGGTTATTAAATAGAGAAAGTTTGTTGTATGTTTATACATACATTGTGATATGCATTGAACTTATACATGCAGCGGAACTGAAATCATATAAAAGTCGATTAAATCATTGAATGTGTCCGGCTTGTATGTTCAGACATACATTACCGAAATATACATACGAGTGCCGGACGCCAAGTGGAAGTTAAATACAGGAAAATTCTTGTATATTTTTAGTGCGTGTATATGCAGATTCATCACCCGATATACAAGCTAATAACATACAAGGAGCGGATTCAAAGGAAATTTAAAAGCAGTTAATTGCTTGTATGTCTGGGACACTTGTATGATCAAGATACATAACCCAATATACGTTGCATTATACATGTTGGAATTGAAATTGAATAAACTACAGTTTATAAGGTGGTTGGAATCCGAAATGTACATACAAAGATCTTTGTATGTATATTTGCTTTATCACCTGATATAGAACCTGATAATATACAAAGCACCGAACGCCAAATGAAAGTTAGAAGCTGTGAAGTCCTTGTATGTTTTCCCTACATGATCATGATGCTGACTTGATATACAACCCGATGATGTACAAGGCACGGATTTGAAAGGAAATTTAAAAGTGGCTAATCCCTTGTACATTTGACCATTTGTATGTGCATGATATAGAACCTGATATGTACAAAAGGGCATATGTATGAGAATTTAGCACCCGATCTACAAGGAAATGGGCGGGAAAACAAAGGATGAATTTTAAAGTTATTTTTGGAGCCCGATAGCCTGATTTCGGTCAATGATGGTTGACCTGACTATTTTAAGCATTGAATATGTGTTTGAGGCATGATTTTCACTGATTTGGAACCTGATTATTTTGTAGTTGCACATTCAGCCTGATTTAAATGTTTATTTTCCTGTTGTTTTAAAAAATGGTGATGATGATTGATGTTTGTTTATTTATTTTAGGATCTTGTAGCTAAACTAATTGCAGGGTTGTGTACAGATGCAGCATGAACTGGAGCTGAGGAGGATATTGTCAAACGCACTGTTTGCCAGCTGGAGGATGGACCAAATCAAAGATGTTAGAATATTCTATGTTAGCTGTATGAGTGCCAACTGGCAAGGCACGTGCTGTTCATCTGGACCGTTGATTATTCTGAGAAGGATCCTAATCCTTGGATCATTGTAACTATTTTATGGCTTTTGTCCTATATAAGGGCCAGAACTTGTCATAAAGTGATACACATATAGATAGGGGAGGTCACTTATTCAAAAATCAAACCAAGCCAATTTTAATACAGGAGGTCAAATTGCTGAGACTAATGAGGATCGAATTGTTGAAACATCAAGGTTCTTTCTTCAGATCACTATAAATATACCTGTTCTTGGGCATACTGAATGGAGATGAAGCTTCAGATTACATCCTGATTGTAAACTTTACATAATCTTCAAGTTGATTTCTAGATATGTATTAGTGAATGCTGTGTTCAAATAGAAGCACTTTCATTTTATTACATGTTGTTGTCAACTTTTCCTTTGAAGATTTGCACTGGGTCATGCAGATTTGTGGAATGTCCTGGTGAAGTATGATTCTAGTTTTCTTCTCTTCATTGCATGTATGGGAGTATGTATGTGGATCAGTGATCTCAATCAAGTGATTTTGGGAATCTCATCCTTTAACCCTTTTTCTCATTTAATTTCATAAATTCACTTCCATAACTGCAAATCATGATAAATAATAAAGCAGAATAGAGAAATATGCTGACATCCCATAAATAACTAAAAATCCTTAGCATATTCTGAGCAGAAGCATGTAATGTTGAAAATATCATGCAAAGAATTATAAATAATGGTGGAAATCATGCAAATATCAACCTGTAGGCACATTATTGGAGCAAATTCATAGTGCAGAGGTAGAAGTGTTGGATGATTTATGCAAGGCAGACATACAAAATAGGATATTTGGAGAAATATTGAAGAACTTCGCAGAAATTACTAAAGAACGTAAGACCCCTGAATGATTAACAACAACACACATCAACCACTGAGTAACGTCAGTAGATTAAGAACTAATCAACGGAGACTTGGGATCATGTATTCTTTGAATTCATCATATCTTTCAAGATGAGTAAAGGTTGTTGTGTAACTTTTATTCTATGTTTGTTTATGACTAATATCATCATCAACATAAATTGGTGCTAGAAGGAGGGCCGGAACAAAGACTCTATGAATTTCTGCCAATGTTGCATAAATATTTCATAATTTGAGGTTAATGTCTGCAAATATCTCTTATCTGGGAGGTTTTGATTGTATCTTTGCAAAGATCTAGCTCAAAGCTTCAAAGATTTGGTCAACATTTTTTGAACCTTCAAGTTTTATTCTGAGATATGATAGATCTCATTAAAATTTCAAAATACTCTAAAAAAAATTGAAAATAGAGTCTCATTTTGATGGATGCATATGAAAATAATTGTCAAATTAACATTCCTTTATTTCAGGAAGCTTTGAATAGGCGGCTTTATCCTCAATGTTTACTTGACTTTGGTTTATCTACTTGCTGTAGGATACACCAGACTGTGGAGCACAGTGAAATTAATTGTCTAACTTTTCTTATAAGGTTGGATCTATATTTGAAAGGAATAATATTTTTCCTGGATGTGTTCAGGGCTGAAGTCTGGCAGGAAAATGAAGAAATTATAGAGCAACAAGCAGATGCAGCACCAGAAGTTATTAGTTGTTCAAACACTAAAGTGGACCACTCTGAAGATTTTAAATTATACTTGTCCAGAAATATACAGTGTAGTCAAATATTAGGTTTATCCATTGATGATATCCTGATTGAAAGTTGGTGCAGATTACATGATGAAGAGCATTCAGAAAGGGATTGTTACGCTTGCTTGGTCATGTTGAAGAAGACTTTAAAAAATACAATAGCTGAATCAGTTCTAGAAGGTAAAGAAGAGGAAACATCCTTCCTTGAGTCATTTTATGGTGAGAACTGGAGTTCTCTACTTCCTAATATAGGTAAGGGTGAGGCAGAGTGCAGGTATGAATCTTTTGAAAATTGTGAAGAAGAAACCATTTGTCAGGATAAAGTCTTTGATTCTAATCCTAATATTTTTGATAAGGATGCTGAAACATCTTTCCTAGAGTCATTTTATGGTAAAGAGAAATGTAGACAAATGGAGGAATTTAAATGCACTGCTGCTGATGAAGTGCCTATGATAGCAACTAATGGAGTCATAGAAAAGGAAATAAATGCTAATTTATTAGCTAACTTCTTTAAGTTGAATGATCAAATGCAAGATTGTTGTAGATTAATGGAACCAGACACTCTAATTGATGATAAATGCGAGTTATTTGATAAACAATTCATAAAAATTGAAGATGCAGCAAGATTTGGAGTTGTTGTGCATGATCAGATGCCAATCCAACATTATTTTGAAAATGAAATAGAGAAGTATTCCTATCAAGTGAAAGTTGTTACTCTACAGTCAAATGATTTAGAAATAATAAATTTCTGTATAGTAGGTTATGATGATAAAGATACTCATTTATGTGCTGATGTGCAGGAAATTGAAGAAAATATTGAGAAGTTTCCTGAACTTGAGGATAAACCATACATCTAGAATGAAGGAACAAATATGGATAAAGATGAAGAATTAATACATCAAGAGTCATACATCCTTCAATTTGAAGTGAAACCAGACGGTCAGCCAAGTAATGAAAATATAGAGTTAAATGGAAGATCAGCTGTCATTAAACAAGCATGTCCAACAACAGAACCAGAGATACACCAGGTTGTATTTTTCCTTTCCACAATAAATGATGTTGATTATTATTTTGATTATGGAGATTTGAGAGATAAACCATGCATATGGATTAGTCATGAACATGATGAGATTCCTCAGTTGCTGATCATCAAGAGTTATTCTGTGAAATACAGTGAATTTTGAATATCAAAATATTTTTCAAAATATAAAGATAAATTTGCTAGGTTGAGAACCATAACTGATACCCTGATGCTCCTGCACAATCAAAAGAAGTATGCAAATACAGGTGTCTTTGGGTCATTCATTTTTTTTGGTTTTTGTTTGCCTAGTAATGGTGTGTATATAGTTTTGTAGGTTAGTTGTTTGTACAGTCTGCTTGTTTTGCTTTCTTGTTTTGTTTGCTTTGTGTGTTTGTTTTTGTTTTGCATTGTGGAGCCTTTGTTTTGCTTGGGAAAAACTGGTGCACCTTGTTACTTAAGAACACTGTAGAAATTGTTATAATTCAAAAGTTGGATATAAGTTTTTATATAGGTTGTAACTCATGACAGTATAGGTACTCTTGATCAGGTTTGTGGTATCATATTCATCAGTACTACTTTTCTTGAGTCAAGCAGGTCCTCACAATGACACACCTAATAGCCTTGGGTTTGTTGAGCATATCAGTGTAGGTGTTAAGTGAAAAATCTAAAGGTTGCCCTTGCTACCATTGCAATTCTCAACTTAATTTCAGCAAGTGACCACTCCTTGCATCATAAAGCTACAACTGCTATATTGTATGAATTAAATTAAAAATATAAAATAAATAAAATAATAAAGTGGATTTTCTTAAAATCCAGATTAAGTCATCTAAGTAACTCTACTGGGGCTATAGATGCTTGCTAGCAGTGGGGCTCTACTTGGGAGAATTGCAACGATAACCTTGTCAGGGCTATAGACGCCTGCTGGCAGTAAGGCTCTATCTGGTTGGCTATGAGGGATGAACCAAACTATGTAGCTTCACACCAGTCACTGATTTATTCAACTCACTTTCAAGATGAGTATGTGAATCACGTGCACACACTTGATCCCTTATCAATTCATTGTTATATTGATAACCATGATACCATTTAGAAAGGATTAGGATGATCATGCTTAATAAGGGTTGGAACATTATCTTTTAACTTATCCTCACCTTTTGAATTATTTGAATTTTTGTTGTTTTCTTTGGTGGCAAGTTGTTGTGTGGTTACACAACACGCCCCATTTTGCATTAGCAAAACAAGGACCCAACTTTGCTGGCTTGTTCCCTTGCTTTTGTGTTCTAGGCGGTAATGGTAAAAATAATATCAGTCAGTATGCATAGGCCTAATGTCAGGTATATTTGTGATCTTGAAATCTGAGCCAAATTTCAAAGTCTAAATCTATCCTCAAAAGGCTTACCATGTGAAAGAGGATGAAATTCCATGCAAGTTTGCCTTTTATATCACCCTAAAATTCGACTAAATGAGAAAGTTATGGCAGGTCAAAGTTCTGGTCAACCTGATTTTCCTGGGGGGGTCACATTTTAAAATATCACCTCATATTACAAATATCACCCTAGCGCTAGTATGACGCTGACATTAGCTCATCCCCATGCTACGAAGAATATAACATGATGGTAATGTCTTCTTTCACATTTTTATGAAGCCCGGATATGACGGTGACGTCACCATCATATCTCATTCGATGAGGAGGGTCATATTTGTTAATGTGTTTCATATTAGTATGCATGTTTGGATCCGGCAGGATTCAAAGTTATAATGGATGCTAAGTTAAGTCCACTGGTTGTATTTTATCCATGTATGTATCTTACATACGAAGGTGATATACAAGTTTAGATACATACTTCAGACTCGAGAGGTTTATTAAAAGATGAAAATTCGTTGCATGAGGGCGGCTTGTATATTGTCAGATACATTACTCGTATACAAGTCAGAATCGAAGGGTTTATGAATTGTGGTAAATTTGTTGTATATTTTTGGTTTGTATGTTCTTACATATAAATGTCGATATACAATACTTTATACAACCTCCGGAACTGAAACTTTTATTAAGCAAGGAAAAGTTCTTGTATATACATTGCGCCTTATGCATGCAAGGCGGATCCGAAATGGTTTTTAAATGAGATTAAATGCTTGTATATCTGGTGCCTTGTATGTAGGGTTCGAAACATACAATACATAATATACAAAGCCAGAATTGAAATGGTTATTAAATAGCGAAAGTTTGTTGTATGTTTCGCGATTGTATGTTTATACATACATTGCGATATGCATTGAACTTATACATGTAGTGGAACTGAAATCATATAAAAGGTGATTAAATCATTGAATGTGTCCGGCTTGTATGTTTAGACATACATTGCCAAAATATACATACGAGCACCGGACACCAAGTGGAAGTTAAATACAGGAAAATTCTTGTATATTTTTAGTGCTTGTATATGCAAATTCATCACCCGATATACAAGCCGATAACGTACAAGGAGCGGATTTGAAGGAAATTTAAAAACGGTTAATTCCTTGTATGTCCGGGACACTTGTATGATCAAGATACATAACCCGATATACGTTGCATTATACATGTTGGAATTGAAAGCGAATAAACTACGGTTTATAAGGTGGGTGGAATCCGAAATGTACATACAAAGATCTTTGTATGTATATTTGCTTTATCACCCGATATAGAACCTGATAATATACAAAGTGTCAGATGCCAAATAAAAGTTAAAAGCTGTGAAGTCCTTGTATGTTTTCCCTGCATGATCATGATGTTGATCCGATATACAACCCGATGATGTACAAGGCGCAGATTTGAAAGGAAATTTAAAAGTGGCTAATCCCTTGTACATTTGACCATTTGTATGTGCACGATATAGAACCTGATATGTACAAAAGGGCATATGTGTGAGAATTTAGCACCTGATATACAAGGAAATGGGTGGGAAAATAGAGTGATGAATTTTAAAGTTATTTTTGGAGCCTGATAACCTGATTTCGGTCAACGATGGTTGACCTGACTGTTTTAAGCGTTGAATATGCATTTGAGGCATGATTTTCATTGATTTGGAACTTGATTATTTTGTAGTTGCGCATTCAGCCTAATTTAAGTGTTTATTTTCCCATTGTTTTAAATAATGGTGATGATGATTGATGTTTGTCTGTTTATTACAGGATCTTGTAGCTGAACTAATTGCAGGGTTGCGTACAGAGGCAACATGAGCCGGAGTTGAGGAGGATATTGTCAAACGCACTATTCGCCAGCTGGTGGATGGACCAAATCAAAGATGCTGGAATAATCTATGCCAGCTGTATGAGTGCCAACTGGCAAGGCACGTGCTGTTCATCTGGACCGTTGATTATTTTGAGAAGGATCCTAATCCTTGGATCATTGTAACTATTTTCTAGCTTTTGTCCTATATAAGGGCCAAAACTTGTCATAAAGTGATACACATATAGATAGGGGAGGTCACTTATTCAAAAATCAGACCAAGCCAATTTTAATACAGGATGTCAAATTGCTGAGACTAATGAGGATCGAATTGTTGAAACATCAAGGTTCTTTCTTCAGATCACTGTAAATATACCTGTTCTTGAGCATACTAAATGGAGATGAAGCTTCAAATTACATCCTGATTGCAAACTTTACATAATCTTCAAGTTGATTTCTGGATATGTACTGGTGAATGCTGTGTTCAAATAGAAGCGCTTTCATTTTATTACATGTTGTTGTCAACTTTTCCTTTGAAGATTTGCACTGGGTCATGCAGATTTGTGGAATGTCCTGGTGAAGTATGATTCTAGTTTTCTTCTCTTCATTGCATGTATGGGAGTATGTATGTGGATCAGTGATCTTAGTCAAGTGATTTTGGGAATCTCATCCTTTAACCTTTTTTCTCATTTTAATTTCATAAATTCACTTCCATAACTACAAGTCATGATAAATAATAAAGTAGAATAGAGGAATATGCTGACATCCCGTAAATAACTGAAAATCCTTAGCATATTCTGAGTAGAAGCATGTAATGTTGAAAATATCATGCAAAGAATTATAAATAATGGTGGAAATCATGCAAATATCAACCTGTAGGCACATTATTGGAGCAAATTCATAGTGCAGAGGTAGAAGTGTTGGATGATTTATGCAGGGCAGACATACAGAATAGGATATTTGGAGAAATATTGAAGAACTTTGCAGAAATTACTGAAGAAGGTAAGACCCTTGAATGATTAACAACAACACACGTCAACCACTGAGTAACGTCAGTAGATTAAGAACTAATCAATGGAGACTTGGGATCATGTATTCTTTGAATTCATCATATCTTTCAAGATGAGTAAAGGTTGTTGTGTAACTTTTATTCTATGTTTGTTTATGACTAATATCATCATCAACACATGGAAGATGCTAACACATGGAGAAATGCTCCTACCACAAAGTGGGACACCTATCTCCTCATGTGAGGACAAAATTACAAGTTGTCATATTCCATGTAGGATCGACACATCACCATGCCACATCCCACAATATGGCAATATGGAATTTACAAATATTTACAACATAGGAAATTAAATAATAAATGCAAACATTACAAATGTAAGGAATTACCAAGGTTGAGACACCTTAATTCCTAAAATTCTCCCACTTGTCGAACACCTTGTAAGAGCCAATAAAAAAATAGGATTTAACTGCTATAGGCAGAGAGGCCCATAGACTCCAAACACCATCTGAACTTCTCTGTACCCACTGATTTCAGCAATGCATTTGCAACATTCTTCAAACTATCTACCTTCTCCAAATTTACCTTTCCATCCTCAACCATGTCTCGCACAAAGTGAAATTGAACATCAATGTGCTTTGTTCTAGCATGGAAAGTTAGATTCTTTGCAAGGCAAATTGCACTTTGACTGTCACAATTGATCGTGATCTGACCTATATCAACACCAATATCTGAACACAATCTCTTAAGCCAAATGGCTTCCCTATGAGCATGAGTTGCTGCCATATACTTAGTTTCTGTCATGGACAAAGAAACAACAGTTTGTCACTTACTCATCCAACTAATAGCACCACCAAATAGTGTAAACACATAAGCACTGGTGGATCTCTTGCTGTCAATGTCACCTGCCCAATCTGAATCCACAAATCCATGAATATCAACAGAGTGCAGAGGTCTTGAAACATTACCATGATAGAAAATGGAATACTCAGAAGTACCCCTCAAATATCTAAACACTCACTTAACTGCATCGCAATGAACCCATCTAGGATTAGCCATAAATCAACTAAGCACTCCCACTGCTTGGGCAATGTCTGGTCTTGTGCAGACCATGGCATACATCAAACTTCCAAAAAACACTAGCATAAGGTACTCTGCTCATGTCCTCCACCTCACTAGGAGATTTTGGACAATCCTCAACAGACAACTTTGTCCCTAAAGAAACGGGAACACACAATGGTCTACAATCTGCCAGGTTGAACCTGTCCAACATGGTCTTCACATACTTACTCTGGCTTAACCAAAGTTTTCTGTTTGTTCTATCTCTTCTGATTTCCATTCCTAGAATGCACCTGGCTGCCCCTAAATCTTTCATTTCAAACTGAGTTGACAACTAAGATTTAAAATCAGAAATCATATTCTTACCCTTCCCAATGAGCAACATATCATCAACATACAATGTAACAATGAGAATATGATCACCATCAAACTTATAATACACACAGTGATCCGATTTTGATCTCACAAATCCAATTGACAACACAAAGGAATCAAACTTCAAGTACCATCTCCTAGGGGATTGCTTCAAACCATACAAAGACTTTTTAAGTTTGCAAACCAAATTTTCTTTACCTTTCACCATGTAATGCTCTAGCTATGACATGTAAATTTCTTCCTCCAAGTCACCATGGAGGAAAGTTGTCTTCACATCCATCTGTTCTACATCCAAGTCATAAGCTACTGTGAGAGACAACATGAATTGAATGGATGTTAGATTTGCAATGGGAGAGAAGATCTCACCATAATCTATAGCCTCCACTTGTGAATACATACCCCTTCATAACCAATCTAGCCTTATACTTCTCAACACTTCCATCTGCACCAAATTTCTTCTTGAACACCCATTTGCATCCAACGGGTTTCCATCTAGGAGGCAAAGGTACCAAGTCCCAAGTTTGATTCTTTTCGAAGGAAGTCATTTCATCCTCCATGGCCTCCTTCCGAGAACTTGCATCTTTCATGTCCATAGCCTCTGATACAATTCTAGGTTCATCACTATTAGTAACCTAAGCATAAGCACAACTAGGATCAAGCAATGTAAAACCACACCTTTCAGGTTGCTTTCTTATCCGTGTAGACCTCCTCAAGAGCTGAGGTTAAGGTTTAGCTTCTTCATCTGAGCTTTTAGAGCTGCCAGAGCTCTCCTCATCACCAGGTCCAACATTGTCTTTCTATTCATTCTTCTCAGGGGTAGTAGGAAAATGAACAACATCCTCTTTCTTTACTATTTCTTCTGGCTGCAAAATAGTGGAAGAAGGTGTAAGCTCTCTAAAAATGACACTTTTGCTATACAACACTTTTTCAACCACGGGGTCCTGAATCTTGTATTCTTTCACACTGACACCATAGCCAATGAAGATACACTTAACAGCCTTGTTCTCCAACTTTGACCGCTTCTCCCTAGGCACATGTGCATATGCCTCACAACCAAAAACATGAAGATGCCTTATTGAAGGCTTTCTACCAGACCATACCTCCATGGGTGTCTTTCCAAAAAGAGCTGATATAGGAGATCTATTTACCAGATAGCAAGAAGTGGCAACAACTTCAGCCCAAAACTTTTGTTCTAGGCCAGCTCCACTAAGCATACTCCTAGCCTTCTCCATCAGTGTCCTATTCATCCTTTCTGCAACTCCATTTTGCTGTGGGATGTATGGACTTGTCTTATGTATTTCAATCCCAAGTTCCTTGCAATACTTATCGAATTCTGTAGAATAGAACTCACCACCATTGTTAGTTCTCAAACATTTAATCTTTTTACCAGTCTAATTTTCAGCAAAGGCCTTAAACTCCTTAAACTTTCTATAGACTTCATATTTTCTTCTAAGAAAATAAATCCATGTCCTTCTACTATAATCATCTATAAAAGATACAATGTATACAAAATTTGATAATGAAGGAATATTAACAGGACCAAACACATCAGAATGGATAAGGTCCAACACACTAGAAGACTTATGAGAACTTGAGTAAAACTAAACACGATTTTGTTTTCCATAAATGCCATGTTCGTAAAAGTCAAACTCAAGATTACAATTATCTAACGCCTCAACGAGGTTTTTATTTTTAGGGTACGTGAACCCTTCTCACCAATGTGGCAAAATCTCTTATGCCATAACATTGTCTTTTCAGCAGGAAGTTTAACTTCCAATGCACGATTACAACCATCAAGACTAGAAACAACAGATTTCTTCACTGCTCGTTCAGATGGTGGGGATGAAGTGACTGCTGCCCTCTTCCTTAAGTTAGAAGAACTATTGCATTGTGAAATGTATGCTTCCAGCTAAAACAGAGTACCTCTCCAAGTACCCTTAGCAAGCACCATAGCTCCTCTAGTCATCTTGCATCATTCTTTCAAAAAGACAACCTGCACACCTACATCATTCAAACTACTTATAGAAAGTAGGTTCTGTGCTAAGCCTAGGATGTGCATAACCCCAGAGATCCCCTTCACTCGTCCATCAGCAAATCAGATAAAGACTCTTCCATGACCAACAATCTTCAGATGAGAGTTGTCACCCAGATACACCTTTCCAACATCGAACTCCTCATACTTAGTGAACTAGTCTCGATGCAAGGTCATGTGGAATGATGCACCAGAGTTGATCAACCACACATCATCAAATGCATGGGTTGCTAGGGCTGTGATGAAAGTATCACCATCATCTTGTGACTTATCAAAATTTGAATCAGAAGCTTTCTTCTTCTTCTTCTTCTCCTCTTTGTATTCCTTTTAGAAATGCTCAGTTTTGCCATAGTTCCAACAAAGAGCCTTAGACTTTCCAGGAGATTTGGATCTACCCTTCTCATCTTTCTTGTCCTTCTTCTTCCCTTTCTCCTTGGGTCTTCCATGAACTGCAAGGGCCTCTTTGGCTACCTCAAAAGACTTTCTCTGCATCTCTTCGGACAATAGTGAAGAAACCACTTCTTCCATTTTGAATGTGGATGTGGTGCTTCCAATAGCCATGACAAGATAATCCCATGAGTCCGGCAAAGAACAAAGCAAGGTCATACATCGATCCTCCTCCTCCATATTTACACCAATAGATGTCAATTGTGCAACCAACATGTTAAAAGCATTCATATGTTAAGCAATGGATCCTCCATCCTCCATTTGAAGAGAATACAACTTTCTTTCTCAGAAAAAGTTTATTAACTAGGGATTTTGCTTGATACGCATCTCCCAACTTCTTCCAAAGTAGTTTTGTAGTAGTCTCCTCATGGACATTTAACAACACAGAATCAACAAGACTAAGTCTTATGAGACCCTTAGCCTTCTGATCCTTGAGATCCCACTCATCTTGTGACATTGCAGCTAGTTTAGTTCCATTAACACTTTCCAAAAGGTCTCGGTCAACAAGCATATCTTCCTTCTTGAGCTTCCACAGCTCAAAATTATTGACATTGAACTTCTCCACTTCAAACCTTCCTGATGTGCTTGCCATCTCCTTGCTGCAATAGAAATCATAATACTCTACACAGACTCCCATTCAACTTAAGATCAGCTCAAAAAACCCCTACCCAATAGCTAAGACCAAAACTGGCCAGGGTTTGATACCAACTGAAAGGAAGCTAGGTGTGTGGAAATCGCTTCCTACACTAATTTAATGAGGGGGGAGCTATACAAATTCAATTTATTCCTTATCACTATAGCAACATACAACATCTAACAGAGTTACTACAGCAATACACAAGAACCAAAAAGAAGATAGAAGAAGAGAGACAAAGATTTACGGTGGGGAAAACCCTTATCGGGTGAAAAACCCCACACTCAGAAACCTACACAATGTATTAACAAATCTGAAAGTTGATTGCAATACACTTGCAATGCAAGCTTCAATGGTCTTCAACACTCGTGTCTGGAGTCAATTCGGCAATATAATAGTACCTGTAAACCTGTGATACAAACTCCATCTCCAAGCACTTGTTTATATAGAAAATACAAGGCAATATTGGACCTATCTTGGAATGGGCGTCCAACATGGCTTCCTGGACCAAAAAACACACCTAAGGACACTTGGTCAACATTGTAGAATGTGCCTGACACTTTTCCATAGCTCCCATCCCAAAGAGGTCATCTATTTCCAAAATGGGCTATGACAGATGCTCTTATGACACTTACGACTGTCATAGAATCTGTCATAGTAGTTACAACTTACAGCTATAAGAGAATCTATCATACACATGCTATAAATAGCATATTCTATTACATGTCATATTCCACCTTGGGGCACCCAAATATACCTTATTCAAAGATTCTTCATGACACATGTCATCATTTGTCTTACAAACTTCTATTTCTGACTCTTACATGTCATAGATTCTGTCATAGGAGTCAGTCCTAACCGTTTCGGTCAATATTCCCTTACACAACATGGAAGATGCTGACACATGGAAAAATTATCCTACCACAAAGTGGGATGCCTATCTCCTCATGTAGAACAAAATTACAAGTTGTCATATTCCATGTAGGATTGACACATCACCGTGCCACATCCCACAATATGACAATATGGAATTTACAAATATTTACAACATAGGCAATTAAATAATAAATGTAAACATTACAAATGTAAGGAATTACCAAGGTTGAGACACCTTAATTCCCAAAAGTCATAGTCCACCTCGAGGCACCCAAAGATGCCTTTTTTAAAGATGCTCTTCGACACATGTCTTCACCTGTCATAAAATCTCTTAATTCAAACTCTTACATGTCATAACTTCATCATAGGAATCTGTCATGACCGTTACAGTCGATATTCCCTTACACAACATCCAAGATGTTGACACATGGCAAAATATTCCTACCACTAAGTGGGATGCCTATCTCATCATGTGAGGACAAAAAATACATGTGGTCATAAGCCATGTAGGATGACACATCACCATGCCAACTCCCACAATATGACAACATAGGATTTGCATCCAATTAATACAATAGGCAATAAATAAATATAATGAAATAATACAGGGAATTACCAAGGTTGAGACACCTTAATTCCCAACAATGGGGATCCAGGAATTTGTGGATCTTATACTGAGACAACATCAGGGACAGGCTCATGAATTTCAATTCATGTAGACCTCTTCACTAGAATCTTGGTAGCCTTATGAGGCTGCTTCTCAAACTTGCTATAGATACTCTCAAAATTATCAATTATCATATCTATCCTCTTCAGAGAATCCTTTTCTTCAGTAAAAAATCTAGAAAAATGGGGATTTTGCTTCTTCTTCTCATCTTCAATGTTCTTCAAGATTTCCCATTTCCTTTTCCTTGAATAATGAGAGGAACCTCCTACAACAATATAATGAAAAATGCATGAAATAATAGAAATATAGAAGAAACACAGAAGGAATTTATTGATTGTAGGCCACTTTGAGGGGGAAAACCTCCTTTGAGCAAGCTCAATACAATAAATTTATGGATTCCTTCACTGGCCTCAACACATACTTATATACTAAGTCTAATCTAAACAACTATTACTTCCCATGAATGTGGGATAATACAATATGCTCATGAGACGACTTACAAAGCATATGCATCCAAATGTAATATACTAACAAAGTAAAGAGAAGGGTTAAACATGGATTCTTAACATCCCCTCTCTCTTAGAAAAGATTTGTCCTCAAATATTAAGATGTGGAAATAGTTGTTGAATCTGAAGGAGTGGTTCCTATGTAGCATCCTCTGGTTGCATTTCGTGCCATTGAATTAAGACCTCTATGATGGATTGGGAGCAAAGCTGATGAGTGTGTCTGTCGAGGATCACCTATGGCTCCAAAATGATGGATCCTTCATTATCTAGTTCTGGTGAAATAGTTTTCTCTCTAATATTGGTGAAATAGTTTTCTCTCTAATCATCTATTTGTGGTTTATACCCAGAACTCATCTTCAGTTTGGTGCTAGTGTGTCGAAATAGTTCTATCCAAAAATGACTGGTGAAAGTTGCATCATGATCTGAGACAATGGAAGAAGGGATGCCATGAAGATGGAAGATCTGGTCCATGAAAATTTGTGCAACTAAGGAGGCTGTATAGGGATGGTTGAGGGAACAAAAATGACTATATTTAGAGAAGAAATCAACCACAACCAAGATCACTGTCTTTCCTCTAGATTTAGGGAGCCCCTCAATGAAATCCATAGAAATATCTATCCAAATCTGTATAGGGATGGGCAAGGGTTCAAGCAATCTAGGAAGGAGTGTTGTTTCACCCTTGTTGCGTTGGTAGGTATCACATTCAGCCACCATCTATTGAATTGCCCTTTTCATTCCCTTCCAAAAGAAGTTACGTCATGCCCGCTCATAAGTTTTGAGGAACCCAGAGTGCCCTATCGATGAAGAAGCATGGAGTTCATAGAAGATAGCCTATTGAAGATTTGTGCTCTGGGGAAGCCCTAGATGACCCTTGTATCACAGAGAAGCACCATCCCAAGAATAATGTAGTACAATAGAAGGATTAGTGGCCAACTATTGAATGATTTGAGATAATGAAGAGTCATTGACATAGCCCTACTAGACAGATTCCAACCAATTTGGAATAGGCATAGAAATAGCTGAAAGGGAAGCTTGGTCATCAAATGTGAGAGAAAGAGCATCCACCATAATATTGTCCTTACCCTTCTTGTAAGTGATCTCATAGTCATAACCCTGAGTTTACTGACCCATTTTTGTTGTGCTGGGGAGGAGAGCCGTTGTTCCAAGAAATATTTCAGACACTGGTGATCAGTCTTGATGCAAAAATGATTCCCTAGGAGGTATGGTCACCACTTCTGTACTACATGAAAAATAGCCATCCTTTCCTTCTCATATGTAGAGAGTACTAAATTCTTGCCAGAAAGGGCTTTGCTAGTGAATGCAATGGGATGGTCATATTGAAGGAGAACAACACCAAGTCCATTTCTACAAGCATCACTCTCAATAGTGAAGGTCTTAGAAAAATCTGGCATAGCTAGAATAGGTGTAGTATACATAGCTTGTTTCAGTTCTTTAAATGCACACTCAGCAGCATGTGTCCAGATAAAAGCATCCTTTTAACATAGCTGTTAATGGAGCTACAATCTTCCCGTAATCCTTGAGAAACTTGTGATAGTAGCCAGTTAGCCCCAAAAAACCATGGAGGCTCTTGAGTGTGTGAGGATGTGGCTAATTTTTTATGGCATCTATTTTTGCAGGAACCACTCAAACCCCTTGGGCTGAAACAATATGCCCGAGATACTCCACTTCCTCCTAGCCAAAAACACATTTAGATTGTTTTGTACAGAGGTGATGATCAGAGAGAAGTTGTAGTACAAGATCTAGATGTTGGAGATGCTCAGCCCATGTTTTACTATAGATGAGGATATCATCAAAGAAGACCAGAATGAATTTCCGTGGGTAGGGCTAGAATATTTTATTCATCAATGCCTAGAATGTTGAAGGAGCATTAGTGAGGCCAAAGGGCATGACCAAAAACTCATAGTGGCCATCATGCATACGAAAGCCATTTTAGGGATATCATTCTCATGAACCCAAATTTGGTCATACCTAAAACAAAGATCCAACTTGGAGAAAAAATGAGTGCCATGAAGCACATCAAGAAGCTCATCAACAATAGGAATCAAAAACTTATCCTTGATTGTGATGTGATTAAGTTCTCAGAAGTCAATGCAGAGGCACCATGACCCATATCTTTTCTGGACAAGAAGAACTAGTGAAGAAAAGGAACTAGTACTAGGGCGAATAATACCTTGCTTTAGTAAGTCTCGAATGAGCATCTCAATCTCTACCTTTTGGTGAAATGGGTAGCGGTAGGGCCTGATGTTGGGAGGAATGCTTCTAGGAAGGAGCTGAATATGGTGGTCTTCTAGTCATGAAGGTGGCAATCCCACTGGTTTGGCAAAGACACATGCATACCTATCTAAAATTCATTATAGTTCAAAAGGAGTAGTGGAGACCATTGATGGTTGCAACTAAATGGAATGGAGCTGAGAAATGACACCATGGGAATTTTTCTTAAGAAACTTTTCCATGCGATGTGAACTTATGATGCTAAAAGAACCTGGCTATAAGCCCTTGAATGTGTGTTTGTGCCCATTGTCTAAAAACTACATCCAAAGTTCAGCAAAATCCCATAAGATGGGTCCAAGTGTGCGTAACCATTGGGCACCCAAAACCACATCACATTCCCCTAAGGGCAAGGTAAACATGTCAAAGCATAGGTTATAATCTCCAATAGAGATACGCACATTGTGATACTTCCCTTTGCAAGGTAATGTGCCCCCATTGGCAATCATGACTTCAAAACTAGAGCAAGAATGGACAAAATAATCAGCCTATTTGGTGATCTGAGGGTCAATGAAGTTATGAATGCTACCACAATCAATGAGTATCATAAGAGAGAGCTTCTTGAAGTAAAACTTGACCCGCATGGTTTGTGGGGTGGTGACTCCTACTAAAGCATGGAGGGAGATCTCTAGGTGGTCTTCCTAAGAAGTAGGGTCAACAAGCAGCTGCTGAGTGTTGACCTGATCATCCACTATATCCTTAGCATCCGTATAAACTTCAGATTCAGGTAGAAAATCCACATCCAAGAGATAGAGCTTTTTCTCAACACATCTATGTCCTCGAGTGAATTTCTCATCACAATTATAATAAAGCCCTTTTTCCTTACATGCCTGCATCTCTGCTTTAGTCAAATGCTTGATAGGAGTTGTTTTAGGAGTTAGTGTTATCTGAGGTCTTTGGGAAGCCATTTTTTCTAAATGGAACAAAATTGGATTTGGATCATTGTTGAGTTGTGATCTTGTCCTTCACCAACTTAGCCAACCCTAGGGCTTCCATCATTATGCTGGGATGGAACATTTTAACCTCAGAGCGAATGGCATCCTTTAGACCACTGACAAAAGAACTCCTGAAGAATTCATTAGACAATCCCTCTATGTGATTGGCTAGTTTTTCAAATTCTATCTTATATTCTCTCACAGTGCCTTTTTGGTGTAGTTTAGTGAGTGCTCTAGTGAAGTCATCAAAAGCACTAGGGCCAAATTGTTGCAAAATGAGTTTGCAAAAATCTATCCATTTTGGCTCCTCATGAGCCTTGATGTACCAACGAAACCATTGAAGGGCTTCATGTTCCAACTGAAAGGATGCAAGTGGGACTTTTTTGATATCAAAACTATTATGCAGACTGAAATATTGTTCTTCCTGATATATCCATCCAGTCGGATCATCACCATTGAAGTGAGGAAAATCAAGCTTCAGCCTACGAAAATTGCTAGAAGAAGAAAACCTAGTGTTTGCAGAAGACTCTGGATGCCGTCTATTATTCATGGCTAAATGTTGAAGATTGAGGCCAATAATTTTTTTATCTAGATCTTGGTATTTGTTCTTGAGGGATGCAAGTTCATCCTCCATGTTTTTTGCTCCTATCCAGGTGACAACCATAGCCAGGAGATTTTTTTTTTGGGGAATGGGTAGAAAAAGAAAAATAGAAACTTTTTTAGTAAAGGAAAATTTGGATTTGGTAAAAACTCTGATGGGTAATTGGGGTTTGACTAGGTTTTGGACACTTTTTAAGGGAAATGGGAGAAGAAACTAGGAATTTCAGAAGTGGGGTGAAAGAATGGGAAAAATTGTCCAAGAGGGACAAAGGAGCAGAAATATGAAATGAACACTGTGGCAAAATTTGAAGGCTATTGGGTGAGAATCGAAGAAGTTATGGAAAACCCTAAAAATAGACAAATATTTAGGGGTCCTAGTGAATTTTGAGAGGAAACAGAGCTAAATCAAGGAAGATATGGCAAAAAAATAGAATTTTTTTTTACTCTTTTTTTTCTTCTAGAAACTATCTACCAACTGCTCTGGACGGATTCAATCTGCAATTTGCCAACTATCAATAGATATGGGCCCCAGGTATGTTTGACTTCCTAAAGGTTCAAAGGAGTCACTCGGCCACCAATGTTGTCTAATGGCTTGCATATTGGGGTAATACCCCTCACTCCATATCTTAGCTAAATTTGATAACTGCTTTGCCACAAACTACAACTCTTGGTTTACCTCATGGATGGGAACTAGTCAATGAGGTAGGGGCCGTTGCCTTTTTCACTGGCAGGTCCTCTCAATGGGCTAACTACTTCAGGGTTCCCATGGTACTCCTCATAATGAGTTTTAGGGCTATATGCCCAAGCACTTCCCACAGTTAAGCAGATAGGGATATTCCCTGATCTGAACCTGCAATTGAATTGAACAATACATATGTGAAAAAGAAGAACTACTGCAATAATCATAGTGCCTGGAGTCCACTGCGGAAAAAAAATTCAATAGAAATTTCACCCAACGAGCCCAAGAAAGTGCTTTGATACCAGTTGAGAGGAACATCCTGCAACAATATAATGAAAAATGAATGAAATAACAAAAATATAGTAGAAACACAAAAGGAATTTATTGATCGTAGGCCACTTTAAGGGGCAAACCTCCTTTGAGAAAGCTCAATATAATAAATTCATGGATGTCTTCATTGGCCTCAACATGTACTTATATACTAAGTCTAATCTAAACAACTATTATTTCCCATGAATGTGGGATAATACAATATGCTTATGGGACGACTTACAAAGCATATGCGTCCAAATGTAATATACTAACAAAGTAAAGAGAAGGGTTAAATATGGGTTCCTAACAAATAAACTTCTTCAAAAGTTACCATATTTCTTATCACATCCTCATCAAAAAGAATTTGATGGGTATCCCCATTTTTGGCAAAATTATTTGCCTTACGAAATTCATGTGACCCTCAAGGTCACAAACTCTGTCAATTCCATATTTTAAAGAATATTTTGCCTTGAAATAGGCCTGCAAGTCCTCAAGAGTGTCTGAGCCAATTGAACAATCACCAAATACTATGGTATCAGGCAAAATGTGCCTTTTTTTTTGCTTTTTCATCACCTCTTTTTCCATCCACATCATTTGCCCAATGAATTCCAGGAATGATATTCTATTTGACACAAACTTTGGCAATTTATGGGGTGGTTGGGGACAACCATACACTCTGATGATAGTGTGATTAGGCAAAAAGAACCAATCAGCATAATTATGTTTATGACCTTGTTCTAGTTTATGTACAAGTAGCCTCAGCATCACCATGACCTCCTTGGTCAATCTGGGAGACCAATTTCTAAGAGAGTTAATTATCTTAGCAGTAAATTCATCATGAAATACAATGTAGTCACCAGTCTAACAAAATGAGTGCCACTTATAACACCAACACTGAGTAGGCTTCCTCTGTACTACTTTATCAATCATGCTTATGTCCATTCTGCTTGATCATTTCCGTTTGTTTTGATACAAAATTAGGTGGCACAACAAAGAATAGAACTTGAATTCCAAGGGTTTCTTACCCTCCCTTACATGCAAGAAACCTTCATGTAGTTTCTTCTCAATGTATGATGCAAAATCATACTCAGTATTTGCTTCTAGGATCTGTATTTTCATGGCCATCATCATCAGGCCAATTGGTATTCTTCCTTGAGCATCAATTCCCAAAACTTGGCATAATGCAAAGTAGGATATCTTGGAGTACACAACAAATTCCTCCATAGGGAAATTCTCAATAGCATTGGATGGGATGTCAATCTTTCTATTGTTGGCCCCCCCTTCTCATGTATATTGGCAATTCATCTCTCCTTAGTGTTTTTCTCAAGCTTGTATATTCTTCCTCACTCTTCTTCAGGTCCACTTGAGTGACAGCTTATTTGTTCAGCATAAAACAATCCACAATGGCATTTCTATCAACTGCTACCAATGGTTGTCCATCTAGCAACTTGACTAGTTTTGTGGCAGAATGGTAGTGCTGTGCCAGGGCCTTAATTAGTTCTACATCTACAAATACATTCAGAACCACCAATTTTTCCAAGTCCAGTTTCCATGGGTTGCCTACTGGTCCTAGACAATCTTTCTTTTCATAGAAGTACCAGAACAAATTCCACCCAGAGATAGGGATTGCAGCATCCTGACACCCTTCTTCCACATCCCTAAATTTTTTCTTCTGACCTTTGTCTATGGAATTGGGCAACAATTCTAATAGGGACTATTGAAGTGGTCTCTTCTTAGGGGTCAGAGGTTCATTACTCTTGCTGGTAGACTTAGACTTCTTGTGTGCCATTTTAGCTACTTATGTAAACTAGGGCTTTGAAATCCAAATTACATCACCAACAACTAAAAAAATAGAGCACAAAATCTTCACCAACTTCTTGCAAGGAGTGCAAAGATGAACTTACCTGGTCAATTTGAGGCTTACAGAGAGCACACTAAGCTAGATAGTGTCTTCTCCAAGTCAAGTCTACAATCATTGGAATGGGCAAATGTCAAGAAATCCTTAAATTTTATTATGCCAAGAAATTCATCATATCACCATTACTCTGGTTCGTGCCACAAGATTGTAAAATCTCATAATTCAATTCATTTCAAATATAGGCCCTTGATTGAATTAGATCCAATGGCTAGATGAGATGACAAAGATTTATTGTATTCCTCGATAATCATAGCCTCACAATGAGTTTATTGACCCATTTATTCTTTTACAGCATTGCCGCAAGACCTACCCCTACCAGCTACGGGATTGCAGGAAACATCTAGTTTGTCCCCTTCCTTTTACTAATACCCCACCGGTATTTGATCTGGCCATCATAGGACTATGGTAGCTATATGATTTCAATTTCCTAGTTTACCACCTTACCACAGATACCCCTTGAAACTATTGCAGGGCTGCAGTAACTAACTCTGTCTTTATTCCTTATTACCATAACACTGTCAGTATACTTCCAAGTAGTGGCAGGACCATGGTATTAATCCTTACCACCTTTCTCTATTTACCATGATGCTGAAATAATATGATGACACCTCTACAGGGGTACGGTAGCCTTCTTAAGTTAAGAATTTCATACCACCAAGCCACCACTCAATTGTGTGTGCCTTGTGGGGTTGCGGTAGACATGATTTATGCTCATCTTGCTCCTGCACAACCGCCAAAAAATTATGAATGACCTGTGGGATTGCGTTAAGAGACAAAAACACACAGATAGTTAGGAGCAATCAAAATTTTCTTACAATGGTTATAATATGAGACGATGGGAGATAAATGGCAAAACCATTTGACAAGAATGTGGACCATGAGATGGGTTTCCGAATAGAATGGAGTCTTGCATATTTTTGAAGGGTCCTAACACCCTGTTCCAAAGCTCCCATTTTGGCATAGGTAGGGAGTATGTTGGCAAAGGTTGTCAAATTTGGCTTTAAACCTGCTAATTGCATTTGCTTGAAAGTTTTTGAATCTTTTTCAACAAATCCATCAAAACATAAAGGATAGAGGAATTTTGTCAGATGTTGTAGTTGCAACTGCCCTGTTAGACATGTATGCAAAATGTGGAAGCATAGACAAGGCACATGAACTGTTTGATAGAATGTCTCAAAGAAATGTGGTCTCGTGGACTAAAATGATTGCAGGATATGCACAAAATGGATTTGTTGAAAAGGCTTTAGAAATTTTAAAGAAAATGTAAACTAAAAAATCACTTCCTAGGGTTTTGGAGATGAAACCCAATTGTTTGTGTCTATCTTGCCAACTGGAAAACCATAACATAGGATTTGTAAGGACTAAAAAAATTGAAACCCTAGTATGAAATTTGGTGAAATGTAGCAACAAAGATATGGAAGCCACCATAAAAGTCTACAATGAAGAAGGCATCCAAATTGTTGTTATATATTTGAATTCAGTTGTTATCAGAGACTGAAAACATCTTGAAATGATGACTAAACCCTAGGTAGATTAAAGAGGTAAAATAGTAGCTTATAAATGATAATAAAGACTGAAAGTCCCTTCAAACCCTAGGTACTATACCAACATGTGAATTTTTGAGTTTAATAGTGTAAAAATCTACTAGAAATGAAGTAAATCCTGCACAATATATGCATCCCTTCTGAAAAGTTATATGAACTACTATAACATCATGAAGACCTTTGACTAAAATTCTCCTTTCAGCCTAGGTGCACCCACAAGCTACTTTTGCCACTAGTTACTCAGTCTTTTGAACCTTAGGCACACTTATGAGGGGTATTAGCCATTTAGCACTGTTGGGTAGAGCTTTTCATTAAATGAACCATGTTTTCTAGTTGAGGTGGAATTCACTTGCACTTAATGTAATGTCCCCTTTTTTGAATTAAATCAAATCAGAGGACCCGAACATTCTCCATCTTGAGGCCATATCATAAACAAAAAATGTATTGAGATTTTAAACATATTTTTTCTTATCTTGGTCAGATGGAGGGGAACATTCATTAAGGAATTTTCCTCTTAATAGTAGATCTACACCACAAGATTAATGATGGTCATCTTGTTCTTCTCTAGGACATGAATCGATTCAAGAGCCTTGGCCATGATGAACCTACACTTGCCATTAAAATTGGGGATATAGACATCTAGAAGCCTCGAACACTCCCACCTCCAAGGATAATTGTGGAGAAGATGATATGGAAGATGTTGTCCAACTCTATAGGCATGCAAGGGTTTTCTCAATCTTGTAGTTGTATGAGAGGCAAACTATTGCTCCCAACATATTGGTCCTAATTTTTGTGGTATCTAATATTTTTCATGTATATCACAACTCTATACTCCAAGATTTTTACATCCCTGATAAGGATTGTTTTTACATCCTATATTTTATATTAATATATGTCTGGTTTTTATGCTAACTAGAAAAATGATGTCTGAGCAATAATTTCTATCATTTATTTTATATTGATACATCTCTGATTTTTATACCAATTAGAAAAATGATGCATGAGTAGTATTTTTTATGGAGCCTCATCTGGATTGGTCTCAACATCTACCTAGCTATGACAATAACCTTCTTGTGTTATAATGTTGGTTAGGTCAAGTCCTCTTATTTTTGTCGAAACAAAAATTTCCTAGGCCTCAAGGTGCCAATCTTAGTCTTGTCCATACTTTCTCAAAATCACATTTTGAGAGACATTATATAACCATCTTATTGTTTAATGTTGTAGAAGAAAAGAGATGAAGAGTAAATGACATTTCAATTGCTGAAATCCAAATTCAAATCTTTATATCTGTACATTTAAGCAATATTTTTGCTTTCTCATGTTAGAACATGTTTAAAATGAGGCATGGAATGTAATCTAGGTGGAAAATAATAGATGGGATTAGTCACCTCAAATGAAATGTAACCTAGGTGGAAAATAATATGTGGTCTCAAGCACCTCAAAAGTGTATACATGACATTTTTAAATAAGAATTTCATACCATCTTTTAAAATTTAGAAAACTTTGTTTGTTTTATAATCTCAACTGATAAATTTTGGTACTAAGTTTTAAAACATGTTTTAAAGATTTCAACTTCTTTCTCTCTTACATTATAGGTGTTCTAGCATGGTAGAATACTTTCTAGTTGAAGTTCTCATGGTGAATAATTTTTCTTTTCAACCAGGAATGTCACCCATCCCAAAATCAAAGGAGCAATTATATTTCATAAGCATGGGCCACATATATATGATTATAGCATCAATCTGAATAATTCATGGGCTCCCTCAGGCTTTCTAGATGTGAAGACTATCATGGAGACAAATGGAACATATATAAATGACTTACAATTAGGGGTCGACATCAAACCAACTTTACAGTATGGATTCAGTGGCTTGTTGACGGTATTCACTTATATTCTTTGTCTATACTTAAATAACTTTTGATCTGACTAAAAATATTAAGAAGTTCCACCTTTGTTGCATTTTAGTCCCATAGACATAATTTGAAATAGGGTACTAGTTGTGTATTCTTATGAATATTTAATTTATTGTTGTTTTTTCATGTTTCTTGGGTTTCTCATTTATCAACGATTATAATTTATTTGAATCGTCACTACAAATTATATTGTACTCAAATGTTAAATTTGTTTTTGTAGGTTCTCATTTGGAATATATTGAAAGATTTTTTCTTAATGTTTGGAGTTCTTTTATTGCTAATTTCATGTATTTTGATGGGTTTGTAAGCATAATAGCTACAAAAAGTTTTGGATTCATTTATAATATTTGCTACACAATGGAATGGAAGCTCTACTTTCTATGACAAAATAGAAAAAGGAGGTGACTTGGATATTAATCAAACCCAAAGTCACTTGGAGAAGAATCGTACAGAAGAGAACCATTATATGTTTGGTATGCTTGAAGAGAACTTTGAGCAAGATTTTCCTTGGAAATTGTTTAGACCATCGAATATTAGTTTTGCACCTTTTCCAACTCGTGAATATCTAGATGATGAATTCCAATATATTATCAAAGAAGTGATGGGAGTATTGTAAGGATTACCTTCTATGTCTTATGTTAAGTTGTTACATATGTGATTAGTAATACTTAGTTATTTGTCAATGCCATAGAAGAATAATATGGTTTTGCTTGTAGCAGTTGAGTTAAAGGCTAGTGGAAATTTTAGTCTGCAATGATTATAGGATATGCACAAAATGGATTTGTTGAAAAGGCTTTAGAAATTTGAAAGAAAATGCAATTGGCTTGTGTAAAGACAAATTCCACAACCTTTTCTAGCATCCTCCTTTCCTGTGTCAAAATGGGAGCTTTAGAATAGGGTATGGACATCCATCAAAACATAAAGGATAAGAGGAATTTTGTCAGATGTTGTAGTTGCAACTGCCCTATTAGACATGTAAGAAAAATGTGGAAGCATAGACAAGGCATGTAAATTGTCCTCAATAGAGAAGAATTTATCTATGGTTGGTCTTTGTTCACTCATTGTTTGTTGACATTTTAGATTCACTTTGCTGCAACTAAAGAGTCATTATCCAAACATTTTGGTCATTACGGTGAAGTAGTCAAGGTTATAATACAAATAGATGTTGCAACCAGCCAACCCAAAGTGTAGATGCTGATTCTATCAAATTAATTAATTCAATGCTATGTATAAGTTATTTTTTCTGAATTATCCTCATTTGACAGTGCAAAGAACTGAAAAGGCTAATGAAATTGTAATCTAACTACTATAAATAATAGGTCAACCTATATTGAATTTGCTAGCAATGAAATGGCCAAAATGACTTTGACCTTGAACGAGACATCATTCATGTCCCGAATGCTGAAGGAAGGTTTCTCAAGGTTTTGAAGATTGTTGGTGTGTGTCATGCCCACATTTCCCATGCGGTCACAACACACTTCACACATGTCATGTCGACATTTGTCATGTGGTCATGACATGAAATATGAAAAAAAAATTTCACACGCTTCCATAGAAACCCCCTCGCACATGTAAGCGTGCTTGGTGGCATATGCTTAAGGTGTAGACAAAGCAGTTGCAAAGAGGTGTAATACGCACGTGTCCGCATACCAATCGCAAGAAGGCCAACAAGGGGGTCATCATGATGCGGTTAACATTGCTAATAGGGCTAAACTTTACTAACCCAACTAAACCCTAAATTCTAGGAAAATCTGGTAGTATAACGCCTCACGGGTGTGAGTAGGGTTTATTGTACTAAAACTAAATTTTGGTTAAGAGGTTTCCTGATTTGGTTTAATAAATTCCTTACATCTCCCTAATTACATTGGAATATAGTTGATTAAGTTAATTGTACATTTTTTAGCAAAGTCTGATCTTTTATTCTCCTTCACGTTTTCTAAAATTTTATAATTAATTTGTTCTCCTTCATGTTTTCTAAATTTAAAAACATTTCTCAACAAAGGTCAAACATTTGTTCTCCTTCGCATTTTTGAAAATTTAATATTAATTTGTTCTCCTTCATGTTTTCTAAATTTTAAACAGTTTTCAACGAAGTCTGAACATTTGTTCTCCTTCACGTTTTCTAAATTTAAAACAGTTTTCAACGAAGTCTGAACATTTGTTCTCCTTCACGTTTTTGATCAATCAGAGTTATCACTACATCCTTTGCATTATTCCTAATTTCTTGATAGATCAGATCTCGTAAACATGATTTACTAACATCGTTTGAAAAAGTATGCTAGATTTCCATTCGGGTTTCCGAATAACTTCTACTTAACTTCCATAATTAACTTTGCTCAAATGATTAAAAGAAAATATTAAAAATTGGATTAATTCTTTTAGCCCTAAATTGATCTCATGCATTTTCTCCTCTTTGTTTTCACTTTTATCTTTCTTTCTCTTTTTCTCTCTTTTTTTCTTATTTTCTCATTTTGTCATTTTCTCATTTTGATTTCGAGTTAAAATGGCCACTTATGAAGTGCATAAGATGGCTTCATATAATTAAAAATAAATAAGAATATATATATATATATATATATATATATATATATATATATATTCTTATTAAATAATTGTTGTTTCTAGGGTTTCTTTTATAAATACATATATATATATATTTATTGTTTTAATGAATTAGGTTTTTTTTTTTTTATAAATAGATGTATATGTTTATTCTCTAGTTTCCATTGGTGATAAAATTGAAACCCTAATTTTTTTTTTTAATTGGCTTCCATTACAAAATTATTGAAGCCCTAACTTATTTTTTTGTTTGATGTTTATTTTGAGTTGTAGGGCTATGGCAATATGGTGGTGGTGGCGCTGTACAGAGGATGACCATAGGGTATAATGGTGGAGGCACAGAGAGGGGAGACCATGAAGGGGAAGCCTGGCAGAGGGCAGAGTTTGAAGGAGGCGGCGGGAAGGATAATGGTGTCGCGGCGGATTAGGGTTAGTGAGGGGTGTATAGCTGAGGGTCTGCGGGTGGGGGGATTGGCGTAGAGGGGAGTGTGGGGAGGGGACGGAGCCCCCACCTACATCCCACAGCGTAGGGTGTGGGTGGGGACTCTGCCCCCTCCCCACACCCATTGTAATGATAGCTATGGTGGAGGGGTTCGAAACCCCCCCACCACTCTATTTATTATTATTATTATTTTTAAACACAGTTTATTTACTGTGTAACATTTACACAGCCATAAATTATTTCCTCAATGAAATTTTATTTATTATTATATAAAAATGTAAATATATATATATACACACACACACACACAGCAAAATCTCAAACTAATACAAGTCACAGTTTAATTGAAAATCTATCTATATATATATATATTACTGTCAATTAATTTTGTAAGGAAGAATAAAAGGAAGCAGTTTATATTTGATTTTCATGTAATACATATTTTCAAATGCACCTCTTAGATATAATTATAATTTCTTTTTTTTTACCATTACACAAGGATAAATAAATCTATTATTTTTTTATTTAAATCAATTCTACTGCAAGGCAATAACTCATTTAAAAATATAATCATCATATGATTTGTATTTACACATTTTTTTGAAGGGAAGAAATAAATGTATTTGCAAATAATTAAAAAAAAATTGTAATGCTTAACTACAACCAATTTTCATTTCTTCCAAATAACAAATTATAATTTCTTATTTGCCACAATAACATCTAAGTCTCAACTTTGCTAATAGAAGTATTAGGAATTATATACAAGCAATATCCTTTTAAAAACAAATTTCCTTCCTTCATCTTTACTTAAATGGTAAAATTTAAATCAACAAATTATAACTATCAATACAATGAAAGAGGCTTTCTCACAACTTTAGAAGACACAATTTTACAACAAGAGAGAGAAGTCCTCCTCTTTGAAAATCATTAAGGATGAAGTTCTTAATTAGACCAAGCTCTCCTTAAGAGCTTTAAGAGTAAAGGAAAATAAAATATTGTATCCATGACAAGGAGTTTCTCGAACTTCTCATATAGCTCCAATGACCTACATTTCACAACACGGGGGAAGAAAAACCACACATCTTGCACTCCTCCCTACCATAGACCTGCAAGAGGGCACCCCTGAGCTAGGGAGGTCATCCACACACCTAGGGTCTCATTCCACTTCACAACAAGGCACACCAACATCCCAAAAAGATAATATTACACCCATAGATATTCACAACACATGAACTCAACCAAGGTGAGTTCAAGGGGGTGGGAGAGTGGACACACTCAACTCAAGAGTGCCACTCCTTCAAAATATCTCAACACAATTTCTCTTATGGCCTCAAGCCAACATGTTTAACAAAATTTCTGAAAGTATTCATATTTTGGCTCTCAAGCCATGTATCAAATTGCTCAAAATCACATAAAATTGCCCTCAAGGCTTATAACACCCCAAAACAAGGTAATGACCCCGAGGAGGACCACTCCTCCCCTACCCCACACTTTTTGAGCATTTTATCCCAAGTGGGAGAGGCTCTTACAACACCCAACCAAATTTCCCCACAATAACAATAACACTCAAAGAAATTAACCACACATATGCATCATGCAAGAAAACTAAATTACAAAAGGAAGGCCTTAGCCTTGAAAACCAACCTTTAAAAGCCCTATTATGGAAGAAGTTGATGTAGAGCTTCTCCAAAATCTCCTCCAACATAAGCCACCAAACTCCCTCTATCTTTCTCCCCAAAATCAATTTCAAAACAATAAAAATTCTCAAAAATTCAACAACCCCTCACCTTATCCCAAGTGGGATTAAAATAAGCCCAACCCATGAGCTTAGAGGAATGGGGAGGTGACACTTGTCACCTCCTCACTCTTCCTCCCCACTACAAGCATGTCCCAAGGGATGGGTGTTGACACATGTCACTCACCCATCCCCAAGTCTCTGTCATCCCTTACCACATGTCCTCTCTCCAACATATGGGAGAGAAAAGGGGAGTTAAAGAGGGAAAGGGTGACACATGTGTCCCCTTCCTTTCCTCTCAAGAAATACCACACAACTCCATGGGTACTCTCACCAATTGTGAGAGAGACTTGAACTCAAGTCCTCCACAATTGGTGGGTCTTGGAGTCATCTCTAACATTGAGAAGTGAAAAGGGATGGGGTTGAGTGTTGGTACCACTCATCCTCTCCCTCCCATGCCTCCAAATTCGTCACTTAACCTCAGTGTGAAGTGAAGGCGACCATATGGAGGTTTACCAAGGGTTACCCAAGTCAAAAGGGACCCTAAACCCATGGGGTATAACCCAGGGTCAAGTTTAGCCTAGTTAGAGCACCCAGGGTCAAGTTAAAACACATGAAAAGGGTCTCCAAGAAAAAAAATAAATTTAAAAGTGTAATTCAAAGACAAAAATTCTTACAACACAAATTATAATTCAAATTAAAAGAGGGTAGACTTAACCCAATTGACCACATGTAAAATAACATTACAACATCTCATCATACACAAAGTTGATCTTAGTTTCTTATGGAACTAGATCGGCTTGACAAGGGATTACAACATCGAATGTGGGATGATCTCCAATATCTGTGGTTGGTTAGAAATACCTGCGCACTCAGTTGCAAAGTTAATTCCACATATCAATAACATAGCCGAAGCAAATTAAAACTTGCACTCGCATAAGATATCACAAGTTCTCTTAAGCCTAAAAGAAATCACATTACAATTTTCTAACTAACATCACGCAATTAGTTTTCCTTTAATATAAAGCATCTATCTAACATCACCCAATTAGTTTTTCTATAATATAAACATCTATCTAACATCACCTAATTTGTTTTCTCTTAATACAAGCATCTATCTAACATCACCCAATTTGTTTTCTCTTAATACAAGCATCTATCTAACATCACCCAATTAGTTTTCCTTTAACATAAAGCATCTGTCTAATATCACCCAATTAGTTTTCCTATAATATAAACATCTATCTAACATCACCCAATTAGTTTTTTTTAACATAATAAAGTCTAATACTTTAGAATTCTAGGATCAACAGTCCCACAAGTCTAAAAATATCAGCAATAGTCTGGTAATTAGTCAAATGAATGGGAATGAAAAAGGGTAGGCCTCACATTGTCTCCCCTAAGACTGTACTTCCTCCTGGAAGTCGTCAAAGAGGTGAGGATAAAGAGTCCTCAATCTCACTGCATCCTCCCATGTCGTAGTGACCTCGTCGTACATGTCCCACTGGACTCTAACCTGGTCCAACTCTCAACCTCAAAGGCCCAGCGTCCAACGAGCCAATATGTGAATTGGCTCCAAAGCTAGCTAACCATCTGCCTCTACCTAAAGAGCACTCCAATCTAATACATGAGATAAGTTAGAGATGTAACATCGTAAAACTAAAACATGAAAGACATTGTGGATACATGACAGGCTAGGTGGCAAGGCTAGATGATAGGCTACAAGTCCTATCCACTCCAAGATCTCAAAAGGTCCTTCAAACTGAGGTGTGAGCTTAGAGCCCTTTCCATAATGGATTGGACTCTTGTGCAGTCGCACTCTCAAAAATACCCTGTCTCCCGGTGAGAATCTTCGATCAGTTCTCTTAGCATCCACATATTTCTTCTCTCTATCCTGTGCCTCCTGAAGTCTCTTCCTAATCAGTGTGACCTGCCGCTCCATATCATGAACTATCTCTAGACCAATGGCAACCTTGTCCTCTATCTGATCCCAACTCAATGGTGTCCTGCATGGTTTGTCGTATAAAGCCTGAAAAGGAGGCATACCCAACGATCTGTGATGCCCATTATTGTAGGCAAACTCAACCAAATATAGATACTCCTCCCATCTAGACTGATGGTCCATAACATACATACGAAGCATGTCCTCCAATACCTGATTAACTCTCTCCATCTGTCCACCGGTCTCCAGATGGTAAGTTGAACTGAAGTTGAGCTGAGTGCCCAATGCCTACTGTAAGGCTCTCCAAAAAGATGAAGTGAAAACTGAGTCTTTGTCAGAAATGATGTGGTGAGGTACTCCATGAAGTCTGACAATTTGATCTAAGAACACTCTCGCCACAAATGGTACATTGTATGTAGTGCATATAGGTGAGAAATGAATCACCTTGGTCAACTTGTCAACTGTCAGCATGATGGCATCATGGTGACGTGATGACATAGGCATACCAACAATAAAATCCATGGAAATGGTGTCCCATTTCCACTCAGGTATCTCATGAGGGTACAATAGTCCTGCTGGATGCTGATGCTTGGCCTTGACCCTCTGGCACTCAAGGCAACGAGCAACATATTTTTCAATGTCTCATCTCATACTAGTCTAATGGTATAACTATCGTAGATCAGCATGCATCTTCTTCACTCCTGGGTGTGCTGCATAAGGTGCTCTATGAGCCTCTGAAATAATCACTGCACATAGATCACCCGCATGAGGTACATAGATGCGCTGCCGATGTCTAAGCAAACCATCAATCTCAAAGGAATATCCTACAAATCTGCCCTTAAGGGTTCTCTATTTCTGGATTTCCTACTGCACCTCAAGAAACCACTCGTCCTTAGGAAGATGCTGTAAGATATGCTCTCTCAAGTACACCTTCGACTCAAGGCGTCAGTGACCACGTTCTCCTTTCCTTTGATGTAGTGGACATCAAAGTTGTATTTGCATAAGAACTCCATCCAATGCCGCTGGCGGGCGTTCAAATTGGGCTGTGTGAAAATGTACTGCAAGCTATGGTGGTCTAAATGGAGCTCAAAGCGTCAACCCAAAAGGAAGTGTCTCTAACGAACAAGAGCATGAAAAACTGTTGTGAGCTCTAAATCATGAGTAGTGTAGTTTAGTTCATGTGTCTTGAGCTTACACGATTCATATGCAATTGCTCTACCACCCTGCATAAGCACAGCTCCCAAACCCTCTAGTGATGCATCTGTGCAAACAATAAAATCCTCTGTAGGATCTGGAACCGCTAATATGGGAGCACTGGTTAGATGCTCCTTGAGGACCCCAAAGGCCCTCTCACACTACTCGGTCCAAGTGAAACCTTTCCCTTTTTGCTGAAGGGAAGTGATGGGATGCGCTATTCTAGAAAAGCCCTCAATGAATCTATGGTAATAACTAGCTAATCCCATAAAGCTCCTAACCTCTATCACACTGGTGGGTACTGGCCAATCCTAAATCACTTTAATCTTTGATGGATCTACTGAGATGCCATTTCTTGATAAGATGTCCCAAATACTACACCTCTGTCCTGAAGAAGGCACACTTCACTAGGTTGCCATAAAGCTGTTGCTCTCGTAAGTACTGCAAAACCTAATGCAAATGATCCACATGCTCCTCCTCAGTCCGCGAATAGATTAAAATATCATCGAGGAAAATGATCACAAACTGATCCAAGTAAGTGCAGAATGCCTTATTCATGAGACTCATGAACACTATAGGGGCATTAGTCAGCCCGAAGGGTACCACTGTGAACTCATAATGGCCATATCTGGTTTGAAAAGTAGTCTTGTGAATATCTGCCTCTGTGATGCGCAATTGGTGATACCCAGATTTCAGATCAATTTTTGAGAACACTCTAGCTCCCTACATCTGGTCAAAAAGGTCATCAATCCTAGGTAGAGGAGAACGGTTCTTCACTGTCACCTTGTTTAACTACCTGTAATCCATGCATAATCGAAGAGACCCATCCTTCTTCTTCATGAAGATAATCAGTGTGCCCCAAGGTGAAACGCTAGGCTAGATGTGCCCCTTCTCCAGTAACTCTTCTAACTACAGTTTGAGCTCTGTAAGCTCATGTGTAGTCATCTTGTAGGGTGCACGAGACACTGGTTCAGCACCTGGCACTAGATCAGTGTGGAAATCAACCTCTCTGCATGGAGGCATACCTGGTAATTTTGGCAGAAATATGTTGGTAAAATCTCTCACGATAGGGTGATCCTCCAATGAAGCCTCAAGCTCATCCTCTAATATGTCATTAACCATGATAGCGAACAATTGACACCCTTTCCACATGCAGCACTTAAGCTATTGAGCGGATATCATACGTATTGCCATGGGCTTCTGTATGCCCACTAACTCAATCGGTGAGCCATGATCGTTTAAGCAGCTAATCATCCTCTGGTGATAATCTAGCTTGGCTCTATGAGCCACAAGCCAGTCCATACCCAAAACTACACCATAGGATCCTAATGGCATAACCCTGAGGTCACATGATGTAGTGAAGGAACCCAAGGAGATCTCACAATCTCTAACCAAGGCATCTACTGACACCCTAGCCCAAGAGGCCAACTCAACCTCCCACCTAATGTCCTGCCTAGAAGCCACCAGCCTACAACGTTCCACTAACGATGTAGACAGAAAAGAATCGGTAGCTCCAGAGTCAAAAAGAATAGAGATGGGGAAATCCCCAATCATACATGCTGTCTCAATAACTAAGGCCTGGAAGTCGGCTTGGTGGTTGTCAACTGCTGCAAACATGCAGTGGGACTTGCCCATGTCTCCTATAGTCTACTCAGATCCTCTTGAATGGGGCTATCCCCCTGCTGTAAATCCTTATAGACACTCTCTGGACAAATGCCCTACCCCACCACATACATAACATGGGCCCCTAGCCTGTAACTGTCTTGACCGAGTCTTACTCGACTGCTGCTATCCAGTCTGTCCTGTGGACCCCTGTGAACCTTTGTAAGACTGCTGAGACCTGGTGGGTCCCGCAAATGATCCATGTTGTCTCTGCTCTCTATGCAGACCCTGTTGCTGCCAACCACAATTATGTCCTCCTTGTGCCCTCTGCTAGGGTCTAGACCTTTGTTAATGCTACTGTTGCTACTATGGAGGCCTAGGAGGTAATGATGAAGAATTAAATCCTCCTCTCTGTGGTGTGGATTGTGGCCTACAAAATTTCTGCTGTTGCTGGTGATTATGGTCCTAAAATTACGGGCGTGAATTCTGCCCTCGTCCCTGAATTTCCTCTGCAATGTAAGCCTTTTTGATAGCCTCACGCATAGTCTGGGGGTCTTCCATACACACTGGTCCTACTATCCCATGATTTAGACCTTTGATGAATTTGTACACTAGGAGTTTCTAATCATGGAGATACTCTGTGTAACGAGAAAGCTCAATGAACTAGCTCTCATACTAAGCAACTGTGAGTCCTCTCTACTATAAGTCATGGAACTCATCTATCTGACACTGTCTGTAATGATTTGACAAGTATCACGCATTAAATCGCTCTATGAATATGTCCCATGTGAGTGTATCTAAGGATAATTGGTGATTACACTCCTCAGTGCGCCACTAGGTAGCTGCTGCATCTCTCAAAAGGTATACTACCACTCATGCTTTCGTGTTGCTCCCATAAGGTCGCAACATGAAGCACCTATCTAAACTAATGAGCCAAGCCTTAGCCTCAACTCCCTTTGTAGCTCCTGTGAAGGTAGCTGGATTGATCCTAAGCAAGTCTCTGATGGGATCTCCTCTGTCTCTAAGTCCTATAACTGGCTCATCCAAACCATACTCATACGGTCCATGATGTATTTGCTCTACCCTCACAGTCTCATCTCATCTCTAGTATCATGGAGGACTCCTACTCTATGCTCGATAGGCTGACCCCACCTCCTCCACTATAGTATTAGGTATCTCTACGAAAGGCTCCATACGTGGCACCTCTCACATATCGACATAGGGCTCCACACATGGCTCAGCGTGCAACTCCGCACGTGGCTCCTTACGTCGTTCCTCTCATGGATCGATGCGAGGCTCAAAATGTGGCTCTAGAATAGATGGCGGTATCCTCTCTAACAAGGCCTATAGTGTCTATAAAATCTGAGGACCTATGTCAAGTACTGGTGGTGCCTGTGGTATTAGCAAATCTACTATGACTGCGGGTGCCTGTCCCTTTGTAGAGGAATCACTGTGCACCTCAACAGATGTCATGTTGTGCAATTGTGCTCGTCAAACACATCGAGGAGGCATCCTACAAAACAAGGAAGGCACTAATTAATCAAAGTTGTAGAATAAATAATGTGCCCAAATACGCCCAGTGTTTAAACCCTGCTCTGATACCAAATGTCATGCCCACATTTCCCATGCAGTCACAACACGCTTCACACGTGTCATGTCCACATTTGTCATGTGGTCATGACATGAAATATCAAAAAACATTTCCCACACTTCCCTAGAAACCCCCTCGCACGCGTAAGCATTCTCGGTGGCATATGCTTAAGGTGTAGTCAAAGCGGTTACAAAGTAGGGTAATACACATGTGTGCACATACCAATTGCAAGAAGGCCAACAATGGGGTCATCGCGATGTGGTTAACGCTGCTAATAGGGCTAAACTTTACTAACCCAACTAAACCCTAAATTCTAGGAAAATCTGGTAGCATAATGCCTCACGGGTGTGAGTAGGGTTTATTGTACTAAAACTAAATTTTGATTAAGAGGTTTCCTGATTTGGTTTAATAAATTTCTTACATCTCCCTAATTACATTGGAATATAGTTGATTAAGTTAATTGTACATTTTTCAGCAAAGTCTGATCTTTTGTTCTTCTTCACGTTTTCTGAAATTTTATTAATAATTTGTTCTCCTTCACATTTTCTAAAATTTAATATTAATTTGTTCTCCTTCACATTTTCTAAATTTAAAAACATTTCTCAACAAAGGTCGAACATTTGTTCTCCTTCACATTTTTTGAAATTTAATATTAATTTGTTCTCCTTCACGTTTTTGATCAATCAGAGTTATCACTACATCCTTTGCATTATTCCTAATTTCTTGGTAGATCAGATCTTGCAAACAGGATTTACTAACATCGTTTGAAAAAGTATGTTAGATTTCTATTCGGGTTTCCAAAACAACGTCTACTTAACTTCCGTAATTAACTCTGCTCAAATGATTAAAAGAAAATATTAAAAATTTGATTAATTCTTTTAGCCCTAAATTGATCTCATGTATTTTCTTCTCTTTATTTTCACTTTTATCTTTCTTTCTCTTTTTCTCTTTTTTTTTCTTATTTTCTCATTTTGATTTTGGGTTAAAATGGCCACTTATGAAGTGCATAAGATGGTTTCATATAATTAAAAATAAATAAGAATATATATTCTTATTAAATAATTGTTGTTTCTAGGGTTTCCTTTATATATATATATTATTGTTTTAATGAATTAGGTTTCTTTTTTTTATAAATAGATGTATATGTTTATTCTCTAGTTTCCATTAGTGATAAAATTGAAACCCTAATTCTTTTTTTTTTCTATTGGCTTCCATTACAAAATTATTGAAGCCCTAAATTATTTTTTTGTTTGATGTTTATTTTGTGTTGCAGGGTTGTGGGGATATGGTGGCGGCAACGCTGTATGGAGGATGACCGCAGGGTATAATGGTGGAGGCACAGAGAGGGGAGACCGCAAAGAGGAAGCCAAGTGGCGGCAGACGATTGGCGGAGGGCGGTCTACTTGCACAGTACAGAGGGGAGGGTAGAGTTTGAAGGAGGCAGTGAGAAGGATAATGGTGTCATGACGGATTAGGGTTAGCGAGGGGTGTACAATGGAGGGTCCGCGGGTGGGGGGATTGGTGCAGAGGGGAGTGTGGGGAGGGGGCGGAGCCCCCACCCACATCCCACAGTGTGGAGTGTGGGTGGGGGCTCCGCCCCCTCCCCACACCCATTGTAATGACAGCTACGGTAGGGAGGTTAGAACCCCCTTGACCACTCTATTTATTATTATTATTTTTTTAAAACATAGTTTATTTACTGTGTAACATTTACACAGCCATAAATTATTTCCTCAATGAAATTTTATTTATTATTATATAAAAATTTATATATATATAGCAAAATCTCAAACTAATACAAGTCACAGTTTAATTTAAAATGTATATATACATAATATTTATATATATATATACATTACTGTCAATTAATTTTGTAAGCAAAATAAAAGGAAGCAGTCTATATTTGATTTTCATGTAATACATATTTTCAAATGCACCTCTTAGATATAATTATAATTTCTTTTTTTTTTACCATTACACAAGGATAAATAAATCTATATATTTTTTTGTTTAAATCAATTCTACTGCAAGGCAATAACTCATTTAAAAATATAATCATCATATGATTTATAATTACACATTTTTTTGAAGGGAAAAAATAAATGTATTTGCAAATAATTAAAAAAAAACTCTAATGCTTAACTACAACCAATTTTCATTTCTTTCAAATAACAAATTGTAATTTCTTATTTACCACAATAACATCTAAGTCTCAACTTTGCTAATAGAAGTATTAGGAATTATATACAAGCAATATCCTTTTAAAAACAAATTTCCTTCCTTCATCTTTACTTAAATGGTAAAATTTAAATCAACAAATTATAACTATCAATACAATGAAAGAGGCTTTCTCACAACTTTAGAAGACACAATTTTACAACAAGAGAGAGAGAGAGAGGGAAGTCCTCTTTGAAAATCATCAAGGATGAAGTTCTTAATTAGACCAAGCTCTCCTTAAGAGATTTAAGAGTAAAGGAAAATAAAATATTGTCTCCATGACAAGGAGTTTCTCCAACTTCTCATATAGCTCCAATGACCTACATTTCACAACAAGGGGGAAGAAAAACCACACATCTTTCTCTCCTCCCTACTGTAGACCTGCAAGAGGGTCACCCCCAAGCTAGGGAGGTCATCCACACACCGAGGGTCTCATTCCACTTCACAACAAGGCACACCAACATCCCAAAAACACAATATTACACCCATAGATATTCACAACACATGAACTCAACCAAGGTGAGTTCAAGGGGGCAGGAGAGTGGACACACTCTACTCAAGAGTGCCACTCCTTCAAAATATCTCAACACAATTTCTCTTATGGCCTCAAGTCAACATGTTTAACAAAATTTCTAAAAGTATTCATATTTTGGCTCTCAAGCCATGTATCAAATTGCTCAAAATCACATAAAATTGCCCTCAAGACTTACAACACCCCAAAACAAGGTAATGACCCCAAGGAGTATCACTCCTCCCCTACCCCACACTTGTTGAGCATTTTCTCCCAAGTGGGAGAGGATCTTACAACACCCAACCAAATTTCCCCACAATAACAATAACACTCAAAGAAATTAACCACACACATATGCATCATGCAAGCAAACTAAATTACAAAAGGAAGGCCTTAGCCTTGAAATCCAACCTTTAAAACCCCTATTATGGAAGAAGTTGATGTAGAGATTCTCCAAAATCTCCTTCAACATAAGCCACCAAACTCCCTCTATCTTTCTCCCCAAAATCAATTTCAAAACAATAAAAATTCTTAAAAATTCAACAACCCCTCACCTTATCCCAAGTGGGATTAAAATAAGCCCAACCCATGAGCTTAGAGGAATGGGGAGGTGACACTTGTCACCTCCTCACTCTTCCTCCCCACTACAAGCATGTTCCAAGGGATGGGTGTTGGCACATGTCACTCACACATCCCCAAGTCTCCCTCACCCCTTACCACATGTCCTCTCTCCAACATATGGTAGAGAAAAGGGGAGTTAAAGAGGGAAAGGGTGACACATGTGTCCCTTTCCTTTCCTCTCAAGAAGGACCACACAACTCCATGGGTACTCTCACCAATTGTGAGAGAGACTTGAAGTCAAGTCCTCCACAATTGGTGGGTCTTGGAGTCATCTCTAACCTTGGGAAGTGAAAAGGGATGGGGTTGAGTGTTGGTACCACTCATCTTCTCCCTCCCATGCCTCCAAATTCGTCACTTAACCTCAGTTTGAAGTTAAGGTGACCATATGGAGGTTTACCAAGGGTTACCCAAGTCAAAAGGGACCCTAGACCCATGGGGTATAACCCAAGGTCAAGTTTAGCCTAGTTAGAGCACCCATGGTCAAGTTAAAACACATGAAAAGGGTCTCAAAAAAAAAAAATTGAATTCAAAGACAAAAATTCTTACAACACAAATTATAATTCAAATTAAAAGAGGGTAGACTTAACCCAATTGACCGCATGTAAAATAACATTACAACATCTCATCATACATAGAGTTGATCTTAGTTTTTCATGGAACTAGATCGGAATCACAAGGGATTACAACATCGAGTGTGGGATGATCTCTAGTATCTGTGGTTGGTTAGAAATACTTGCGCACTCAGTTGCAAAGTTAATTCCACATATCAATAACATAGCCGAAGCAAATTAAAACCTACACTCGCATAAGATATCACAAGTTCTCTTAAGCCTAAAGGAAATCACATTACAATTTTCTAACTAACATCACCCAATTAGTTTTCCTTTAATATAAAGCATCTATCTAACATCACCCAATTAGTTTTCCTATAATATAAACATCTATCTAACATCACCCAATTTGTTTTCTCTTAATACAAGCATCTATCTAACATCACCCAATTAGTTTTCCTATAATATAAACATCTATCTAACATCACTCAATTTGTTTTCTCTTAATACAAGCATCTATCTAACATCACCCAATTAGTTTTCCTTTAACATAAAGCATCTATCTAACATCACCCAATTAGTTTTCCTATAATATAAACATCTATCTAACATCACCCAATTAGTTTTTTTTTTCTTTAGCATAATAAAGTCTAATAGTTTAGAATTCCGTGATCAACAGTCCCACAAGTCTAAAAGTATCAGCAATAGTCTGGTAATTAGTCAAATGAATGGGAATGAAAAAGGGTAGGCCTCACAGTGTGCTTATTCTTGTAGATTTATATGGCCAACTTTATAATCTGCATTCATTTGTTGTTTATACACATGTTATGTAAAAACTACTTTGAATTCAAATGTTGAACCTCATGTCATTGCTTAGCCTCCATTACATCATCCTTTTCCATTTCTTACCAAGCCTTCAGCAAGAGCTATGTATGGAAGGGACTTTCTGGGTACATATAGGAGAGCAGGCTATATGTCAAGGCCTTTTGGTACTACTTGTAGTTTCCAATGGAGAAGAGATAAAGCAAGTGGTACTTCTAAAATTTAAGGAGGTTCTGCTAGTAAGTGTCTAACAACATCAAGCTCTGTGCTAACAAGTGGTGGAATTCCTACTGGTCCAAGCTCTGTACAATCACTGAGGCCTCTTACCAATATTCTTTCTATCTTTTGGTACATTGTAACTCAGAAAATTAGTTTCTTCCTCATTCTTTGAGCCATGTATTGTAACCATGAAGGTTTTTTTAGCAAAGAGAAAGCATTGTCACTTATTTTCAGATCTATATGTTGTTTGTAAGCATTTTTTATCAATAAAACAAGTTGTTTTTATCTTCTCAAAGTTGTTTCATTGTGCAAGCTTCAAAATATACTACTAAACATACTATGACTAAATACAAGCTTCAAAATGAGTAAATATTCTACTAATTGATGTCAATTAATAATTGAATTGACTAAATATACTACCAATTGACAAAAAATAGTGAATAGTGTATAAATATGATTAAATATATGACTAGTGTTAAATCAGTGAATGAAAATGACTAAATGTACTACCAAATTGATCAAAATGATGATTAAAAGTAATGACTAAATACACTACTAATAGACAAAAATTAGTGAATAAAAATGACTAAATTATTGGCAAGAGACACTATATGGATTCATGAATGTTGTAATTGATGGCAACAAAGGTTATCCCACACATCTGCAAGACATGATGAGTCTCTACCGAAAGTCAGATTGAAGAAGTGTTATGATCCGGTAAGCAAGAACAAAGCAGTCAGCAAGGTCTAACAGTCAGGTCCGGATCTCTCAAAGGAAGTATTTTAGTGAAGTGCAGATTTGGTGAAGTCAAGAGGAGTACCTTGACTAATAGATTCCAAGAATTTAGCCTCTGGTGATGGAAGGGTGAAGAGATATGAACACTTGAGTGTTGGGTTCCTGTTTGACAGAGTAGACAGAGGAAGAACTGTACTGGCAGAGTGTCAGACTCGAATCTGGAAGAGAGATTGCTAATGACCAAGTTTCTTGAGGTATCATTCATGATTGGTTGACATGATTGAAGACTTCTAGAAGCATATTTTTGATCCACATTACTTAGTATGCAAGGATTCAGTCGATAGACCAGAGTTTGAGATAATATTGACTATTCCGGATGCCAACTAGAAAAGTGTTGAAATCACTTGTGTGGATATATATACAAGATGGATTTGGATGTGAAGGGGTGTGTTGTGTAAGAATTTAAGTGTGAATAAAAGTAGAATAGTACAAAAGGCAGAAAAATAGGTTCAGAATGTAAAAGGACAACAACACTTAAGGAGAGTAAGAATGAAGTGCAGCAGATCAGTCTATTGAGCTTAACCAGAACTGAACTTCAGTATGTGTGGATGATTCTCATCAGTTCAAGTTTTCCTCGTGTATACAGTAAGTCTTTTGTAGGTAGTGAGCCTCTTGTGAGCAGTGTGCTCGGGTAGTGAGCCCTAACTGGCAAGTGCCATTTTGTATCTTCTATTCTTCTAACAGAGAATAATATCTTGGGTTAATCACCCCGTGGTTTTTTCCCTTAACAAGGTTTCCATGTCAAAATCATTGTGTCATATGTATTGGTGTTAATCCCATTTCATGATTATGCTTACTTATTTGATCTGATGTTGCATTAACTATTAAGAAAGCACAGAAAGTTGAATTATTAGGATAACTAATTCACCCCCCCTCTCAGTTATCAACAATTGGTATCAGAGCCAATTTCCTCCCAACAGAGCCTAACAGCTTGAGGAAGATCTGGGAATTCAAATGGATGTATATGGTATAAGGGAGCAACTCAAGTTTGCCCTTAATGATCTTGAGCAGTCAAACTCTGAAGCTAATGAATTGAAGGAAAGACTCCAACAGGCTGATGATTTCATAAAAGAACTAAAAGAGAAATTGAGTCTCTCTATGAAAAAAAGAAAGGAGCTACTTCAACAATTGGCAAGTCAAGGTGAAGCCAATGATACAAATGGAAATCTGAAAGAGAAAACCAAGTTATGTGAAAAGTTATCAAATGAAATCATCATGGTAAGACATGAAATGGAATCAGGAGTTATAAAGTTCACCCAAGAAGTTGAAGAAAGAAGAAAATCTGAAGATGATTTAAGACAATCTCTTAAGGAAAAATTAGAAGACTACCACAAGATGGATAGAATAATCAGACATCTTGAATCTGATCTTGAAGATGCTAAAGATAATGAAGAAAAACTTGAGGATCAAATTGTCTCTCTTAAAAGGGATCTTCAAACAACAAATGAATACAAAGAGAAATTCAAGATAAGCTCTGCTCAACTTGAAGTTCTTCTTGAAAGCCAAAAGAGGGTAGATGACAAGTGTGGCCTAGGGTATGAAAAAGGTGAAAGCTCTGGATCTAGTTAGAAGAATTTTAGATCAGAAAATCCAAGGAACAGGCCTAGAAGACCTCCGATAAGGCAGCCTAATGCTCAAAGATATCCATCCTTCAATGGATGCTACCACAACTACAATAAATTTGGTCATAAAGCTAATCAGTGTAGAAAGAGAATGAATCAGACTAATACATCCTTCTCCAGACAGTGTTTCAACTACAAAAGGTATGGTCACAAATCTCATGAATGTAGAAATATGCAAATGAACAATTCATTCAATGGTAGATGCTTTGCATGCAATAGAATGGGTCATATGGCTAATCAATGCAGATCAAGAGGATATCAATCAAATATGCAAAGAAATGTTGTTTGCCAAATTTGCAATAGATCCGGTCATATTGCAAAATTCTGTAGAAGCAAGAATCAGGACAAAAGAGGTCCAATACATCATAATCAGAATCAAGATAAGGGAAAACAAAAAGTTAATGCGGATGAAGGTCAAAGTGAGATGAATAAGATTTGGGTGAAGAAAAGTATAGAGAACATAGGGGATGGATCCGCACCAAACTCTAGTGCTGATATTCCTTCCAAAAATTAAAAAGTGAGCTCTGGCTTAGGGGGAGACACAAAGAAAACCTTGTTCCCCCAGCCAGTCAATTGGTGCTGGAACTGGCACAAGGAGAGTTGCGGATTAAAGGGTTCATAAGAGAAACATCTAAATAAACTATGGTTAAGATTTGGAAGGTCCACAAGATGTTTAAGATCAAGATCGATCTGGTTCTTCAAGTCATCCGAATAAGGCAAACTGGAATTACTTAGGTCGAGCATTTATTACAATTTGGTATTAGGGTTTGCGGAGTAATATAAGGGTTCGTCTTAGTAAACATTTGCTCATTTTGTATTTAAGAAGAAGAAAAGAGAAGCTCTGCAACAAATTTCCTCAAGCCCATCAAAGATCATTTACAGAAGTCAATTCATCCAGAAATTGATCCGGCTAACTCCATGAAACCTAAAGGCACAAAAGGTATTTTCCTTTCTTAAAATATCTCTCTGCAAATCTTTTTAAAATATGTCTACTTCGAATATTGTGAAGATCACTGATAGGCCTTGCCCCAAATTCAAGAAACATCCCTACAAATCCTTGGAAGTAGATCCCCTAGGAGCTTTTTCTAGTGTTCTGCATGGTGTCTTGCATACAAAAGATATTAGGATTTACATTCACGCAAACATTGAAGAATTTAGAGAGTCCAAATTGAGGGATATCTACCACAAACAACTAATAGATGATTCATTTGAGCTCAAACTCCAATACAAGGCCCTCCGAGAGAAGCACTTTGCACAATGTATACATTTCCCCTGCTTTGCTGAGGACGAATGGGTCTAGTATGTCTTGAGCAGAATACATGACAACTTCATGTGGTTGAATGGACCATTCAAGATCACAAAAGATGCCATTAGGGCAGTTACTGGTTTGCACTCATCTGGTGGTATACCTATTCTCAAATCGATCAAGAATCTGACTGTAAGTGAGGCTACCAGATCTAGGTTTGATAAAAGAGCAATGATAGTAGATGACATCACTGATCCAGATGTCAAGTTTGCATCCATGATCATCAGCTACAAGATATAGCATTCTAGCAAGAAGAATTCAGTACCTGGAACTGCTATCTACACTGCCTATGAAATGTTGAGAAAAAATGCAGACTATGACCTTTGTGAGCTCCTTCTAAACCAACTCTTGGAGAACCTACAAAAGATAAAGAAGGACAACAAGAATTCCTTCAAATTTGGTGGCCTAATACTCTATCTATTCTTCTACTTTATGAATGAGCTACCCGGATCCAATGGATGGGTATGGCAGAATGACAGACTGGTTGCCATACAAATTAGGGATTATTTGCATGGACTTGGTGATGACAAAGCACAAAACACAGCTCTCTGGGGTTTCTTTAAAAACTTTCAGAACATGATGCAAGCTAAAGAGAGAATTCCCCAATCTCTAGTTGAGAAATACAAAGACATAGTATGCTTTATGGTAGAGACTAATCAATGCCTAATGGAGGCAGTGGAACCAGGAACAGTGTGGATCATGCCAATGGGGTATGAGGTGGATGAGAAAATCATAGAGTTGCATGTTTAGCACATGCTTAGTAAACCAAAGGATCCCAAGGTAGAAAGGTTTGGAACCTTTGAAGAATTGAGTGTGAAGATCCATTTTGAGCTAAGGCAACTAGAGATGAAAAGAAAGGTAAGGAAAGAAGTAGAAAACATTGCCAAAAGCTTTGGCATCTCAAAAGAGGCACTTGATGCCAATAGGGAGAAGATGGAAAGAGCAGAGAAAGAGAAGGAAGGTGCTGAAAAGGAAAGTGGTCTGGTAGAAGCCCCCACCCAGACAAGATCCTCTAAGAGGTCCACTCCTACCACTGACAAGAGCTCAAAGATATCAAAACTGGAAGCAAAATCATCCAGTAAAGCAAAGAAAAGAACTAAGACAAAGGCCACAAGGTCTTCTATCAGTCAGAAAGATGAAGAAGAGATAGAATCTAATGAAGAAATCAAGAATATGAAGAAGAAGAAAGTATCTAGTGCAGATAAGGTGGCAGAGGCAGAAGAATTTGTTGAAAAGCCCACTCTGTCCCCAGATGATGTAGTCAAAGCTGTTACTATGGATAGAAACCTGCAACCAATAACATAATTCTATGATGCATATAATGATGCAAATAGAAAAATCTTGGAGGAAGCCACAGTTAAGTACTTGAACATATACAATAAAGCCTTGATTGAAATAATTTCTCTAATTCCTAAAATTTTGGAAAAGGAACTTGAAATGAGAAAAGAAAATGCTAAGGCTAAGGACTTAGAAATCAGAGAATAGATAGCTATTCAGCTCTACCCTTCAATTACTCCAAAACAAATGGATATGATCTTCTAAGATTACAAGGATGAGTTCCGGAGTAAGACTAGAATGAATCAGCTCATGCTTGGAGGGAGTGATAAAGTGGCAAAAGAAACAAAAGAAATCCTGTGGAAGGCATACTCAAGATTCAACATTCCTATTATAGAGGACTTGGGTGTTGATCCCTTGGCTATAAGTGTTGAAAAAGAATCTACTGAGGCAATGACAGAAGAAGTAATGGACTCTGGTGAAGGTAAAGACAAGGGCTTGGAATCCTCTACTCTGAAAGAGGTGGCTCATGAACAAACAAACATTACTCCTCTAGTTTCTCCTACTGACTCTGGATCCAAAGGAGAAGAAAGAATAAAAGAAAAGAAAAAGAAGTAAAGAGAAAAGAAGATGACAACTCTAAGACTGTAGAAGAAAAGAAAACTCTGTCTCTGGCAAGAGACACTGTAGAAATTGTCAAAGATTTTTTAAACAAAGAGACAATGGAAATTGATGAACTGGAACTTCTACTAGGACCATTTGATTTTGATTCTCTTTCCCCGTTACAAACAATGAAGATAGCTTCATTTACTAATGCAAAGGCAAAAGAAAAACTCCTGAAGTCTCACATGGAAGACTGTGAGCTAATAGAAACTGCATTCGGTGTCCTTGAAAAGATCATGACATCCTTTCTGAAGGATTCATCACCTTCCTCATTAGGTAATCTTAAATCTCTTGTTAGTTCAGTCAGCACTTATTTTGAGTCCTTAGAGAAATTAGCTGAGGAAAAAGTCTGGAAAGAGTTTTTGGATAAAAGATTATCTGAAGTACTAAGTCTAATATCAAATGATAGAAGAAATATGGATATAGGGATAAAGAGCTTAGAAAATTCTCTTAAAGATGGCGGGGAAATATATAAATTTTGTCTATCATGGTCCAAAGCAACAATGGAGATTGAGAAGAAAATGAAAGAACAGGAGATCAAACTAACAAATCTTTCTCAAAATTTTGATCCTTTTACCTCATCCATAGTAAATCAAGAATGTTAGACTATTACAGTCTTGGATGAAATTAAGAAGCTAGAGAAAGAAAAGAAAAATAGAATCGGCAGGTTAAATGAGCTTAGAAGAATAATCATTCCTAAGTTGGAGGCCATGCATGAGGCCCTAAGTGATACTCAAACCTCCACCAAGACAAATGATCCGACAGATCTAAAGAATGCAGAAGCTTTTGCATTCTTGTTGAGTGGTCACATATCAATTTTGGATAGGATGAAGTTGAGTTGGGAAACTGAAGTTGTACAATTGAAAAACACTTTTGCAGACATACTAAAGTATATGTAGAGTGCAACCAGATGATATACTTATGCGACTAAGTTAATTTTTGAAAATTTTGGTGTGCGGACCCCACCCTTTGCCATTGATGTCAAAGGGGGAGTGATAAGCAGTGAAAAATGATGAATCCAGCTAAGGGGGAGCTTCAGAAAATGTACATAGAGACAGAGCATTAGCCAAGGGGGAGTATAGTGTGACACTTAGTCATTTTTTCACTAAGTGTTGCCATCAATGCCAAAGGGGGAGATTGTTGGCAAGAGACACTATATGGATTCATGAATTTTGTCATTGATGGCAACAAAGGTTATCCCACACATCTGCAAGACATGATGAGTCTCTACTAGAAGTTAGATTGAAGAAGTGTTATGATCCGGTAAGCAAGAACAGAGCAGTCAGCAAGGTCTGACAGTTAGGTCCGGATCTCTCAGAGGAAGTATTTTAGTGAAGTACGGATTTGGTGAAGTCAAGAGGAGTACCTTGACTAATAGATTCCAAGGATTTAGCCTCCGGTGATGGAAGGGTGAAGAGATATGAACACTTGAGTGTTGGGTTCCTATTTGACAGAGCATACAGAGGAAGAACTGTACTGGCAGAGTGTCAGACTCGAATCTGGAAGAGAGATTGCTAATGACTAAGTTTCTTGAGGTATCATTCATGATTAGCTAACATGATTGAAGACTTCTACAAGCATATTCTTGATCCACATTACTTAGTATGCAAGGATTCAGCTGACAGACCAGAGTTTGAGATAATATTGACTATTCCAGATGCCAACTAGAAAAGTGTTGAAATCACTTGTGTAGATATATATACAAGATGGATTTAGATGTGAAGGGGTGTGTTGTGTAAGAATTTAAGTGCGAATAAAAGAAGAATAGTACAAAAGGTAGAAAAATAGGTTCAGAATGTAAAATGACAGCAACACTTAAGGAGAGTAAGAATGAAGTGCAGCAGATCAATCTATTGAGCTTAACCAGAACTAAACTTCAACATGTGTGGATGCTTCTCATCAGTTCAAGTTTTCTTTGTGTATACAGTAAGTCTTTTGTAGACAGTGAGCCTCTTGTGAACAGTGTACTCAGGTAGTGAGCCCTAACTAGCAAGTGCCATTTTGTATCTTCTATTCTTCTAACAGAGAATAATATCTTGGGTTAATCACCCCATGGTTTTTTCCCTTAACAGGGTTTCCATGTCAAAATCATTGTGTGATATGTATTGGTGTTATTCCCATTTCATGATTATGCTTGCTTATTTGATCTGATGTTGTATTAACTATTAAGAAAGCACAGAAAGTTGAATTATTAGGATAACTGATTCACCCCCCTCTCAGTTATCAACATAAATAAGTGACCAGATTACAACAATCAATGACTAAATCAACGACCAAATATACTACCAAATCGATCAATCAAAACAACCAATAAATGACTACAAATGGTTTAGTCATCAATTTGGTCATGTTATAAATGATTGGTTATAAACTACTAATGGTCATGTGACCATGTTTGGTCATTTATAAGCAGTTTTTAGTAGTTTTTTAAGTAATATATTTCTCTTTATGTACTAGTGAGTGGCAGACTATGTTTGAAGCCAACATGATAAGTTTAACTTGTATGCAGTAAGTTCTATTGTTTAAAACTTAATCCTAAGTGGTGGTATAGTTGTGGTCGACATATGAGAAGGTACTTCAAATGTTATTTGGGTCCCCCATGCATTTTGGTGATTGGATTTGCCTGACAAGTTACAAATTATTTGAATACACACTTCATCTAATTAGGCCAACCTAATATGAAGATTCTAAATGTTGTAGATATATATATATATATCTATGAGATAAAATTTAATGTATATATAGTGAGAGGTAAGAAGGTGAATAAATGTGAGTGTGACATGTGAAGTAATGTGTTTTTGTGAAGATGATAAGACTAGAAGAAGAGCGATCTTGTTTCCATGTAAAAACAAAGCAGTGAAACAGAGCAGTCAGAGATGAAGAGTTTTGACACAATATTTATGTGCTTTATTGGAGTTGTAACCATGCATGTGTAGATGTAATCAGAGCAGTTCAACTTGGAAGTGAGCCATCCTTCTTTCATTCTTTCTTTCTCTAAACAATGAGCCTTTCTTGCAGTGAGCATTTCTTTGGGCAGCTACCCCTAGGAAGTGAGCCTTCTTGTAATTCGATATTGTTATTACATAATAATTATGAGCTAACACTCATCATTGGTTTTCCCTATTTAAGGATTTCCATGTAAAAATCTTGGTGTTTATGTGTGATGATTTGCAGTTGCTTCTTCTGTGTTTGATTTGCTTTGTTGTTATCAAATGAGGCAAATGGGTTAATGGTTTAATAAGAAAAAGGTTTGATAGAATACTAATTCACCCCCCTCTATTATTCTAGGTGTTCAACAAGCCATCCTTAATCCATATCAATCCAGCCAAGCAACCTAGCCAGTCATTGAAAAGTATCCAACGGTTTTGTTCCCAACTCTGTTGTAAACCTGATCATCATCAAATCAATCCTATAAACTCTTCCTTAGGGATTGTCTAACTTAAGTATAGAAACCCATCCTTATCAATCAATCTTGGGTTGATTCACATGGCCAACAACACTATCTAATCAATCAATCATCAGTTTTTATCTTGATAGGGGCAACAACCTTTTTTTATCTTTTTATCATTTGTGCATGCTTTCTTGCTTGTTGGTGTGTGTGTTTATCACTTTATCTTGCATTTGTATCAATCCTTATAGCATATTATTACCACAACATTATGGTCTTCCATATCATGGTGCCCAACAACATATGTTTTCTTGTGATCTTTTATCTTTTTTGATTCAATCCTTTCATGCACGTGACACATTGTCACCTTGGTCTTTATACCTTGGTGCATAATGTCTTAGTGCTATATCAAACTATATGGCTGCTCACCTAATGCATCATAATGTATTATTCATCCATTTTCTACATCCTTATCTTTTCCTTATACAATCCCTTCTATCCATTTTGAGATCATACATGTGTTCTTCCAACCTGCCTACTCTCTCGAGGGGGCATCCCATCCTTACATAATTCATCCTTGTCACTCCTTCAAGTAGTTGGGGCATCCACTTATCCATATCCTTAGCTTTTGTGAAATGTTGTTACTTTCCTTGGTTGTAACACCATCTCAAATAGGGGAAAATGGTAGACACTTGAAATTGACCATCACTTAGACATCACCTAGTTATCTATTTTATGACACCTAATCCCACTTTCGACATTGTTGACATCACCTTATGACACCTTGTGAAACATTTGTCCTACGTCCCCCTTTATCCCAAATTAATTAAATAAATCATATTTGTTTAATTAATTTTATCTATTTTTTCCTTTTATCCAAATTAATTAAATAAATTAAATATTTATTTAATTAATTTATCCTTTCATGTCACATGTCTCTCATAATTAATTAAATAATTTTATTATTCAATCAATTATCTCTCACCTGTCCTCATCCTCATCCACTTGCACAAAAGTCAAACTAACTTTCAATCCTATCCCTCTATTTCAAAACAACACCTCTTAATCTCAACTGTTCAAATAAGGATAATCCCTAGAAGATTCTATCCTTTCCCTAATGTTGTCTCAACAAATCTTAGACATCGATCTAACCTCTCAATCCTATCCCTTCATCATATCAACCAAATATCTATAAATTGATCTCCAACCTAGCCATTATAACATATGAGCATTGAAAGTACTGTTATGTTGCTGAAATATTGAGCAATCAACATATCAATAGTATTAATGAGAAAATCTATGTTGCATTTGGGTGCATGCTACCTCCGCTCTATTGAGGAGAAAGAGTAGTCTAAGGTAAAGGGTATTTGATTTCATTTCATTATCTTTGTGTTATATACCTTGTCTATTTTCTGTTCTTCACAAACAATCTCTCACAAATAGAGTAAAGGAGAAAAAACAATAGGAAAAAACCCTCCAAAAGATAAAAATAAGAAAGTGAAAGAAGGAGGACTCATCATGGCCCTCCAAGGACTACTTCTGTCACCAAGATACAATCAATTTACCCCCATAGGAGAGATAGAATGAGATGGTAGATCCCCCCACAATAAGTAGCTTATGTTCCAAAGAATGCTCAAAGAAAAAATAAAATTGACTACCTACAAACATTTATCCTCTTGGGAAGACACCGATCTAATGGTGGATGTAGAAGCAACTCCCATAATCTAGATGAAAAGGGAATCCAAATTTGCTACACCCTTAATACTGGTGTACATAGGGTTATGAATAGTCAGCTTGTGGCTATCTTAACTCCTAATTAAGTCATGTTATCATTATTATATTATTATTTAGTTAGATAGGTCAGACTAGGTCTTATATAGGGGTGTGTTTATTCATCCTAAGCATAATTAGGTATATATAGGAGGATGTGAGTCTTATTTCAGGACCATATTGTTAAGTGTGTTCTCATTGGAGATATTTGGAGGTTGCCCCCTTGAAGTGGCCTGTTATTCTTAGTTATTATCAAGTATTTACAGAATATTTCATATCATCTTCATCCATTGTGCAAGTTATTTCATTACAAGTCGTATCAGAGAATGATCTTGGCACCATAGAGGCAAGGTTTTTTTCTCAATATTGGAGGTGATTTTGGAAAGAGAATAACTTTCATATTTTAGTAAATTTTTTTAAAAAAAATAAAGGGTTTTTGAAGACCATAATAAAGAAGCTATAGTCCCGATTTCAAAGGAATTGGAGTCGATTTGAGCAAATTATTACAGAATTATGATTTCTACACAATTTATTTGAGATCTGTATATCTCTCACATCCTGCCAAATTGGAGTATAATTTTTACTGAGTTTTTGAATACATAATAGAGGAGCCTACAATCCAAAAATTAGAGAAAGTGAGGCAAAAATAAGTGATTTATTACAAAATTAGTGTTTCCAACAAAATCACTCTCAAGGCTATAAATATGCTAATGTTTTGGATTTGTTTCTGGGTAAGTGGTATCTTTACCCTAGTAAGTTACAATAAAAATTTTAGAGAATTTGCATTTCATTTGTGTGATTTATTTCAAAAATATTGGTTTCCATCATGATGGGTCCTACAACAAGAGGCAAAAAGAATGTTGTCACATCAAGGAAATCTTCTGATAAGGATGGGGAAACAATAGAGGATAGTAATCCCAATGAGGAAATAAATAAGTTCAAGAGGTGTCCTCAATTAAGAAGGATATATGTGACCTAAGAGGAGATATATCAGATATACGAGGCATGTTAAGTTCCTATATGAATGAACGAAGAAAGGAGTTCTCAAGCAACCAAGGTGAAACCTTCAAGTCGGCTAATACTGACACAAATTTTAATACTTCTATAGGATCTAGGAATTTGTTTCCCAAGGTGGATATGCACAAGTTTGATGGCAAGGATCCTCTAACATGGATAAACCAAATGGAGAATTTTTTTGAAGTACATCAAATCCCATATGGACAAAAGGTCACGATGGCTTCCCTAGATCTAGAACTAGATCAATTCATTTGGTATAATTCGATTTGTACTCATTGAAAGAAGAAGGGTCTCACTGTCTCATGGTTAGTTTTTATGGAGGAACTCCAAGCACAATATAGCAGTAGTGTGATAGATAACTTCTTTAGCCAACTAGCTAAACTTCAACAAACAGGATCAATTAAGGATTATATTTGGCAATTCCAAAATCTTTCCTTAAGAGTGGATACAATTACAAAGGAGACCTTGAATGATTTATTCTTGGGTGGTCTCAAGGATCACATTCAACATGAGGTACACATGTTTTGTCCAAATTCTCTCTCTGAAGCAATGATTATGGAGAGACAAGTGGAGGAAAAAATTTTGGCTAATAGAAGGGAGGAATTACCTAGTAACAAAGTTGACAAGGCTCTTGCATCTTCATTTACTCATCCTATTATGTTGACACGTCAACAATTGGAAGAGAAAAAGGCCAAAGGGTTATGTTTCAACTATGATGGAAAATATCATAGAGGACATAAATGTGATGAGAAGAAGTTGTTCTATATTGAGGCTACCTATGATGAATATAAGGATGAAGAAGATCTAGTGGTGGTGGTAGAGGACTCTAAATATGTCCAACCAACTATCTTTTGCCATGCACTATCAGGTATTAATAACCCACAAACACTCAAGGTAAGGGATTTCCTTAAAAAATAAATAGTCATAGTATTGATTGACTTGGGGAATACACATAACTTCATCAACAAGAAACTAGCAGCAAAGTTAAATTGTTTTGTCTACCCTACCCCCAAATTCTAGGTTATGATTGCAGATGGTGGTACAGTCAATTGTTTAGGGAAATGCCATAGTATTAAACTCACCATGGGAGACTACATGATAGATAGCCCTATGTTTTCTATACTCATGGCTGGAGCAAACATTGTTTTGGGAGTTCAATGGCTTACTACCTTGGGCACAATTGAGATGAATTTCCAAGAACTATTCATGTGCTTCTACTCTGGGGATAAAAAATATGAGCTACGGGGTTTATGTGCAAAGAGTCCATAATCAGTAAGGGCATACCAAATGTCACTAAAAAAAGATGTGGATAAAGGTGTGGCTCAATTATTGTCAATGGAAGTGCAAAAGCCAAAGATTCCTACTTCACCTTTCAAGAAAGCAGTTACAGTTTCATATCACAAGAGGGAACTTGATTTGTATGGGCCTCATAAAGGTTCAACAAGGACTAACAACATCAACTTCAAATTGAGGTTACCTAAATAAAAAATCATACAACCTTTCTACAATATCTCTATCTTGGAGAATGCTAGTAGACTCAAAAGTCCATCCACAACAATGTTACCAGAGCTTTATGAAGAAGGAAGAATCATATTGGAACCAGAGTGCATTCTTCAAACATGCATGAAGAAGCTGTGGAATAGAACCCTCACTAAGTATCTCATCCAATGGAAGAATTTACCAGTTGAAGAGGCCACATGGGAGGACAAGGAGTTCATTAAGAAGAATCCACACTTGGTTAGCATTGAGGACAATGCTTCTTTGAAGAGGGAGGGCATGCTACGCCCTTAATATTGTTATACATAGGGTTATGAATAGTCAGCTTGTGGCTATCTTAACTCATAATTAAGTCATGTTATCATTATTATATTATTATTTAGTTAGATAGGTCAGACTAGGTCTTATAGAGGTGTGTGTCTATTCATCCTAAGCATAATTAGGTATATATAGGAGGATGTGAGTCTTATTTCAGGACCATATTGTGAAGTATGTTCTCATTGGAGATATTTGGAGGTTGCCCCCTTGAAGTGGCCTGTTATTCTCAGTTATTATCAAGTATTTGTAGAATATTTCATATCATCTTCTTCCATTGTGCAAGTTATTTCATTACAAAATCTAAATGTTTCTCAGAATACAAATCTAGTGTCCTCATGTTGGAAAAATATGTCTTCTCTAAATTAGGAATGTAATGCCCAATCAAGGAAGGATAGCCAGGAGAGGAAGGATAGTGAACTACATCTAAAAACACTTAATAAGTGATGGCATCATTTCCATCAAGAAGGAGAGATAACCCCTCAAATGTGTCCTCCAAATATGAAAAGTGAGACTCCACAAACAAAGATTCAATGTCTAATAAATAGGAATCCCAATGAGGTGGATCAGGAAGACTAAAATGATCCTGCTACAAAGAATCACTAGAATCTCTCAAGGAAGAAACTCTAAAATCTGAAGTAGCAATAGGTGATGGTAGAGTAGTAATCTTAATAGGAGGAGATGGAAAAATAAGAGAAGTCTTTGTTTCATCTAAACAATCAAGACTTGCTAAATATTCAAGCTCATCTTCTATATCATCATTAAACGGTATATTATTTGCATCAATAATGGGTATGAGGCAATCCATTTCAAGATCATCTAGGAATGGAGAAATATGAGTGGGGTCATCCCAAAATATTGGGTTACACTTTTTTAGCCAAACTTGACATTAAAATCAACATTTTGAACTAAATCTTCACTTTCTGACACCTATAGCAACTAAACCATTAGGAATTTGAAGATGATGTGAACTAGTGATTGGTAAGATTTTGTCTGTAGATTCTAAATATATTTTTTTTAAAAACTTTGGAGTTAAATTGTAATTTTTTTTTCTCCTTTGATAACTAGTTTTTAATAGTAAACAACATTTTTAAAAGTGATGTGTATTCTATCACACATAGCTTTTTTTCTACAAAGGATAAAATCCTGATTCTTTTGAATTTAGATTGGTAACACTAATATCTAGAGGATGCATTTGTTTTCATAATGCTTTGTTGAATATTTTTTTTAATTAAGTTTTGAAGTCAAACCAATTATAATTTAGACTTAGGCATATTCTGTCCAACATAACTTTTTTTGTATGTATCATAATTCAATTTTTTTTGTTGGAATAAGGAAATCAATACCTAGAGGACATGTATTTTTTATAATTTTTTTCTCTATTTTCCTATTTTTTCGTATGTGTGAAACAAAGACCTTGATGTTCATTGAAAAACCTACATTCACAAGAAATAAAAAATAAATATAGTAATCAAATTAAATATATTTAAAATTATACTTTTTGGGAAGCTTATAATAAGGACTACATACTTACAAAACATAATTTTAAATGAATTTATTTGATCCCCCAAAAGGTAAATCAAAAGTAATTTTTTTATCAGGATTTTGATAGTTGTAGAGGAGACTTCATTATAGGTATGGTTTAAAACTAGCGGAGTTCTATCCAAGGGGGTTTGATCAAACCCTATTCAATTAAAATCCTTTAAATGGAACATTTCAAGGCTTAAATCATTATATTTTCTAAAAATATGTGATTTTAGCAAAAATCAAGATGTCCCAGTAAGTGTAACCCATTATTGTGGTAGCACCCAGTGTCTCCATAGATCTCCCAAATATTAGTCCAAATTGTGTGTGGAAATTCATTTCTTGGCATAGCCCACTTAGTGTCATAATCAACACAAGGACAAATCAATCCTACAATATGATCATTAGTATTTTCCCATGCATCTTTCTTTTGAGGTGTATCTAGTTCAGGTATGAGTCCATAAAGATAAGGAAAAGGATTGAGCCACCTGCAATGTGTGAGGATGCCTTTTTTTACAAGACTTCTAATTATCCCCCTCTAGATTTATCAGAGAAGGATGAATGGGAAAACCCATGATATCTTCTCAAATGATGAGAGATTAGAAACTCACAAGATTACCCCCTAATTTCACTCAATCATGAGAACCCCTCTAGCAATGTATTATGTTTTCACTTTATAAGGTCTAGGGTGGTTGCAATTTCCACAAGCCAAAACAACAAAGTGGTCTTTGATCTTGGTACAATGCAAATGCTAAATTAGGCTTAAATTGACAGTACAATTTTTATGCAAAATTAGATGAAACTTATTATAGATCTGAGAAGTACACAAAAATTTATGCACATTCAAAAAAATCACCAAAAAATGTTACTCTATAAGCCCAAACAGTGCACCAGAAGTTCTCAAAATGAGAACTTCTCAACAATAAGTGTGAAAATCTACAATTTATAGAAAAACTATGTAGCAAAATCAAAATCTGATTGCACCACTACAAACCTATGAAATTTTGGCCCAAATAAAAAAACTTACTTGAAAAAAGGAACCAAAATGACTTAGATATAAGCATTTGAAGTTTAGGTGTCAACGCCAAAATACAAATGAGAGGGGGGTTGGATTGAGGGTATGCTCCACTAACATCATGTTGATGTCAGCAAATAGTCAAATAAAATATACCCTGATTTGTTGGAAAGTTGATGTCACTCATTGGGAAGATAACGACACTCCTTGGGAAGATGATGTCAGTGGGAAAATAATGCAAATGTCTAGAATATTTTGAGATTCAGCTGAAGATTCCCAAATTGCCAAAAAAAATTTAAAAACCATTTATTTGATTGCCAAACCACCCGTATAAAATGTGAAACCTTCTTTTGGGCTGTGGGGTGGTTTTTTAGCTGATGAAAAGGGGAATATTTCTGGGTGTCATATGTCACTTCTAGGTGGTATGGAGGATTACAGTCACCAAATTTTTCTTAACCACTAGTCTAATGTCTATGATCTATTGTGTTGAGTGTTTAGGGGGTTTGTACCACGTGGCACCTACCTATTTGGTTTTTGGGTACCCAAAGTACTCTACACTACCTATGACAACAAGTACGAATTTTTCGAACCAAAATAATCTAAAAAGAATAAACTTTTATCTAGAAAACAAAGACATTAACCACCAAAAATCCTGTGACCAATAGATACCTGTTGTGTAGTTACACAACACACCCCATTTTACTCCTTAGCAAAATAAGGACCCCTGTTCTGGCTATTGCTTTTGCTTGTGTGTGTGAGTCTGCTTGGTGGTAAAAGGGAAAAAGGAAGTGAAAGTTACAAACCTTGTTGAAAATAAAGAAAAAAATAGCATTAAGTACCAGAGCTAAATATGGGTGAATTCCTTGTCAAAAATGAATCAAGGTTGCTTTTTGAACCATCTTAAAATTCCCTGTATTTTGCAAGTTATGTGTGTTTTTGGTAGAGTGCATTGTGATATGGGTTTGTATGTTCATATACAAAGTTGTTTGTATATCGGATCTTTGTATGAGTCACATGGAAGTCATCGGGTTTATATACTTGGTTATACTTGTATGCATTTTGTTAATGTTCTTTATACATACAAGTTGGGCCCAACGGTTTTCAAAGTTTGAATGAATAATTGGTTGAATCCATCAGATGCATTTTATGTTTGTATGTTAAGCACAGGGAAACATACAAGGTAAGATATAATGGTATATACATACCGTAGAATCAAAAAGTTATGAAAAGAAGTTTTATCGTTGTATGTTCCATGCTTTGTATGTATGTTTTGGTGACATGCATTTTAAGATACATATAGGGTAGAATTCAGAGAAGATTAAAATTTGGTTAAAGCAATGTATCATACCTTAACATATATTGGAAGATACATTGTGCTTTATACATGTCGTGGAGCCCAAAAGTGAGTAAAATATGGTTTATAAGGAGTTGAAGTCGGAACGGGATATACAAAGGAGTTCGTATGTATTCAAGATTGTATATTGACATTTGATACAAGTGTTATATGCATTGCATAGATACAAGGGAAAAGTAATGTGGGCTCCACCACTCATCAATGTGAGTTGGCCTGTCAGAACAAAATTTGTAGTTCATACCGATCTTATGCTTCTCGGTGATGGGTATTTTTCGGTGGGAGTCAAGTGTGCTCTCACCGATAAAGGTTGTATCGGGTTGATATAAGTGATCAAAATGAGTTATTTAGATATCCTTGAATAAGTGAGTTATTTCGATGGAACCATATACAAACTAGATGTGAAGAAGAAATTAAATACAAAAAACTCTTTGTATATGTGAGCGCTTGTATATTTACGATGTACAAGCCGATATACAAAGAAATTATATGCATCGCGGAGGAGATAAAGGTAAAGAGAGGGTTTGCATGGGATTGCTTGTATATTCGATATACAAGAGTGATATACAATGTGAAATATACAAGACAGATGTCAAAAAGGAGTTTAATATAGAAAATTCTTTGTACATTTGAATGCTCACATGTTTATGGCAAAAGCTAAGTTCAAGATTGAAAAATGACCTTAGTCCATTTTAAAAAATTATGTCTGTTGGTAGGTACGCAAGTATATTGGTGTGGAGACCATCACGGTTGAAATGAGGCTGAACTTAGTAGTCATCAGGCATCGGTAGAAAGATAAAGGACTGGGCCGACGATGGTTGTCTAACCGATGAAGTGTATCAGTGGCTAAATTGTTTAGTCCTGCCAACTGTGAGAAAATGAAGAAGAAGATAAAGACCAGGAACCCGAGGAATGAATGAAGATACAGCACAAAGAAAATATATGCATCATGTACTCAGAAGATACTGAGTCACCCAGATGGTTTCCAGTTGGCAACCTGTGCCACAAAGGAAAATGTTGACTAAGTCAATGAAGGATTATCCACTGTTGATCTTAATAGATAAATCCTGACCGTAGGTCATTGGTAGCTATTCCCTCACCTTATTCTATAAAAGGTGCAGGGGTGCCATATTTTGAACATTCAAAAGCTTAATTGAAATTTGATTGTTGAAACATCAGGACTTATTTCAAGGTTGTTGTAAACATACATGTTGTGCATACTGAATAAAAGAGAAGACAATTTGATTACAAATCATCATAAATCTTGACTAATCTATGTTTTAAATCTTGATACATGCTTTGATTTTCTGTGTCCCTTAGAGTGCTTATCAGTGTGCATGTGTTGTTTGCATTTCTTATCCATTGAAGTTAGCATCATCTATATCTAGCTGTGGAGCATCTTGGTGAAAATATGGTTTGATTTCTTCTCCTCATGACTGTATCTAGTATGTATGTGGTTCAATAGCTAAAGATTCACCAAAATTTGAAGTATTCTTTTAATTTTCTTTGAATTTCAGAACAATTTGTCATCACAATTGCAAATAACAGAAAATTAAAAGAAAATAAACATGAAATATGCTGACATCTCGTAGACAATTGGAAATACATAGCATATTTAGAGTTAAAGCATGTTAAATCGATAAATATCATGCAAAGATCTAAGTACAAACACATTATTTGAAGAAATATACTGTATAGAATAACCTCTCTATGTAGCATATTTGCAGGAAATAGAATCTACTGATCAACGTAAGGCCCCTTGAAATGGAAAATAGCAACACACATCAACCACTGAGTAATGTCAATAGATTATGAACTAATCAACGGAGACTTGGGATCATGAATTATTTGAATTCATCATATCTTTCAAGGTAAATAAAGGTTGTTGTGTAACTTTTATTTCATGTTTGCTTGTGAGTAAGATCATGATCAACATAAATTGGCGCTAGAAGGAGGGCAATCAATTCATTAGTAGGTTTTGTCTGATTTGATGATGCAGATAGTAAGGTAACACTCAAACACCTCTAAATTTCAAGTCATATGCAAAGATTTGTTGTTTTAAGTTTGTGCACCCTAATCCTTTATGAAGATTTCAAAATTGAGCATAAATATTGCAAGCTTTGTGGTTGACCACTGTGAATTTTCAAAGTTAAGCTCTATTTTAGGAAAATTTGCTAAGGCTTTGAGGTAATCTACTCAAGAAACCTGATATCTAGTTGCGTATGTCACCAAAGTTCAATATCACCTTATAGTTGCATCATTTATGCAAATATTCCATAAATATCTAGTCAGTATCAACTTCTGACCATAGATACAGCCTTTGCTAGGGAGTTTCAACTGATCTTTACAGTAAACCAGCCAATTTTCCTTAAACTTAAGAAATCCTGGCTCTCAGGCCAAATACCAGGTCTAGATCCAGTGGACTCTTGGAAGAATTACCTATCCGGGGACTTAGACTAGAACTGTAGATATTCATCACTCTCCTAATTCTAGTGCCTCAAGAGTTTCACCAAAACATGCTCCTGTAACTCCTATCAAGTTACAAACACCTACAGGATCACCTGTTACACCTCAAGTCCAACCTCCACCAGTTGCTATGTCGTTCTTTACAGCAGAGTCACCTCTGACCTTCAATGCATATCATGCTTTGCCTAAGAATCTTGATAAAATTTTTCCTAAGTATCATCCATATCAGGATGTTGATGATCATATCAGAACATTCAAGGAAGCTTGTTGTAGGTGTAGAATTGAGCATCAAGATGTAGTATGCAGGTTACTTCCATTTTCCTTAGGGGAAGAGGCTTATAACTGGTATATTAGTCTTGGTCAGGGTTCAGTCGGTTCATGGGCTGCCTTGGAAAAAGCCTTTAAGGATAGGTTCAAAATACTAATAGATCCTTCAATGAAATATCATTTGTTTGCCACAATCAAGATATTCAAAGGAGAGCCTATTGCTAACTTCAACGCAAGATTCCAGAAGATGCTAAGTTAGTTGCTCCTTATGTTGTAGTAGATGAAGCTGCTAGGAGCATATATTATTCAGCTTTAGATCCTTTGACTTCTATGTTTATTAGGAGGGCACATCCTAGCATCACAACCTTGACAAGAGCTTTTGAAGAAGCTATCAAAGTCCATCAGCAATTGGTCCCTGCTCCAACACCAAATGTTGCGTTCCCAACCCTTCTTGGTTATCCTACATATCCTGCTTACTATCAACAGACCAATGGAGCCATGATACCTCCAGCTGTGATGACAACACCTTTACAGATACCTCCACTCAATATCATGCCACCTCCAAATGGAAATGGCCAAATGTTACAATATCTAGGACAAACACAAGTACCTCAGGGTGTAGAATAGTCCAACAATAATAACAATGGATCTTTTTTCAAACCTCAAATAGAGAATGTAGTGGCCAAGGTTCAAGAAGAGAAAGAAGAAATTAAGGAGATATCAGCACAGTTAAGAAAACTTACCACTGAGATCACTCATCTGAGGAGTCATAATTTATATTCCTAGCCTAATCAGAATAGAGGTTATGCCAATGACAAACCTAATTATCCTAATAGGGGATACAACAATAACTACAATAATAATGGTAATAATAATCCCCCTAGACAGCCTAGAGTGTGGAACACTAGGCCAAACAATGGTTCCTTGCCATCACCCCTAGATAATCAGCCTCCTAGTGAGACTAAACAGACCACTAGAGTCAACCTTGCAAAGGTAGCCCTTACAAATTAGTGTAGGATGCATAACACCAATGCTCATGCAGAGCTAGATTGTCCTCAATTCAGGATTGCTGCCAGTATTTTCCAAGCTGAAGTGTCTAATACTTTAGAAAATCCACCTCATGTAGAAGGAAATGAAATTGTCCCCTATGGATATGATTCTGCCTTAGTGCTAGAAAGCTTCATGCGTCATCCTTATCAGCAGACAATTTCATCTCATTAGCATTACACCTCAACATGTGAAGAATCAGCCATGGATTTTGAATCTAACTATGTTTTTCCCTTTGAGGATGAAAATGAACTATCAAATGAACATGAGGAGGTACATGCTTCTCAACAACAATATTAGGGTAGGCATAATTATAACTTGAGGAATAATTCTAATAGACCTGCCGGTCCTTTGACTACTTCCTTGCCTCCAAATTAATTTCAATACTCCACCTGATCCCAAGGCAAGTAATAACCCTAGATTTCCCAAGGTTAATGCTTAGTACTTAACAACACAGAATACATCACCAAAAGCTGGTAATCTACCCCCCGAGTTTGATAAATTAGTTACATATTTGGCAGATGAAATGAAAAAGATTAAAATCAGCCTATCATTATCAGAGTTACTTAAAACCCCTACTATCAAGAAAGATTTCATGAAATCATTAGATGGTCCTGCTCCAAAAGAGGATAGTCATACCTCAGGTCAGTTTGGAAATAAAGATCATGTTGCTAAGGAGGTTAATGTTAAACTCAAAGCTCCAGGTATTGTTCAAGTTGCAGAGACTTCCTACATGACCCTATACAAAGACAAGAGTGAGTCACCTCCTTTCCTCCTTACCATAAGGATGTTTGGTAAAAATTTGCACAACTACTTAGCAGATTCAGGAGCGTCTGCCAATGTAATGCCCCTGTCCATATGCAATGCTTTAGGGTTGCAGCCTGCTAAGTCATTAAATAAAGTAACACAATTGAACAATACAGAGGTGAGTGTGGTAGGAGAACTAACTCACATTCACATGCAGTTAGCATCAGATCCCAGAAATCAGTACTATATTGATATTCAGGTAGTTGATATACTTGATACATATGGGATGTTACTCAGCAGAGACTGGTCAAAGACCCTTAATGGATACATGTCAACTAATTTCAGTCATATGTGGTTGCCCTGGAGAGGGATACCAAATCAGATAAGAATAGATGCTGAGCCTCACAGGAAGCACATGATCACTAAATATAGTAAAACCAATGAAATCATGTATGTGGATGTAGAACCCGGAGTTTACTCCATCAGACCCCAGACTATCAGCATAGAAGAAATCCTGATGTATGATGTTCATAATCATGATGATGACCCTCAGGATGATAAAATAACTTTAGAATCTAATTGTAACCCTGAAAATGAAGTAGAGGTAGATCATTTCAAGAATTTTGAGATCCACTTATCTAAAGAGGTGCAATGATGTCAATTGTTAAAAATACTTGTTCAGGACATTCTAATCAATGGATGGTGCAGGTTGCATGATGAGGCACAATCTGAAAAGACTTGTGATGCCTAGTTAGATATGATGGAGCTAGAACAAGCATGCAGTGAAGCATCTTCATCATCATCATGGTAAGTTCTGCAGATAGTGACAGTGACACTAATTTTTGTTTGTCATCTGCAGGAACAAGAGGATGCACACAGCAGGATGAAGGTCATATTCAGATGATAGAAGAGATACTAATATGTTACAAGAGTAATGTTAAAAGAAACAAGAGAATCACCCCAAGGAGTGATTGTTTAGTTGAATCAGATTATGAGTTATCTGATGAAGATGGAGGCAGCAATTTGTCTAAGTTTGAAGAGTTTTTATCAAAAGAGATTCAAAAGATGACACAACAACAAAGATCTCCATAGGATATCTTGATTGAGGGATGGTGCATGTAACATGAAGCACCTCATTCAGGAACTGCTTGTTCATTGTGTCTAAATTTTTTGAAAAGGTAGATGTTGCCTAGTCCAGAAGATTTTTCTTCTGATGATAAAAGGAAAAAAGAAATATTACCTTCACACAAGGCAGATAAGGTGAAGTCTGAGAAAATTGAAACATCAAAGTTAAAATGGATATCAAATGGTACAGCTACCAGAGCTAAAAAGAAGAAAGAAGGCCCAGACAAGCCTTTAGTTGAAGATAAGCCATGGATCCTCAGATTTGATGGATCCAAGTCAAAACAAGGAGCTGGAGTAGGAATAGATCTTATTGATCCATTTAGAAAATCCTACTTAGCAGCATACAGATTGCAATTCCCATGCATGAATAATGTGACAGAGTACGAAGCCTTGATTCATGGGATATTGTTTGTACTTAGAAAGAAAGCAAAGATTCTGCATGTCTATGGAGACTCAAAATTGGTTGTGAGATAGGTAAGAGGTATATACTCTTGCAATTACAAGAAGTTGTCCAATTATAGACATAGGGTATGGGACTTAATAGAAGGTTTTGATGCATTTAACATCACCCATGTACCTAGAGAACAAAATCATAGGACAGATGCCTTAGCCCAGGATGCCAGCACTCTAGAACCACTGTCCATATCTGGTCTGAAAAGATTCTCAGTTGAATTAGTATCAGTACCTTTTGTGCCAGATAATGTAACTAACCTTCAAGTATTTGATGATGATCAACATATATTGGACTTTATTTCCAATAGGGATATTTTTGATGCATAGATCATAGATGAAAGAAATATGGAAGACCATATCTAGGAAGAGGAAGAAATCCTAGAGCTGCCTAGTAACAAGATTCCTAAGGGAATGATAGAGCTAGAAAGAGTATTTGATCTAGACAACATGCTAAAACAAAAGGATCTCCCAAAAGCAGATGGAGGAGAATATTCACAGGTTAATATTAGACAAGATGATGAGAAAAGAAATGTCTTGATTGGAAAAGTATGTATAGAAGAAGAGCTGGAAGGGATAACTCAAGCGCTCAAAGACTACATTCATGTCATTGCCTGTACATACGATGAGTTGAAAACTTATAACACATCAATCATTACTCATACTATACCTTTGAAGCCAGATGTCAAGCTTTTTAGATAGAAGCAAAGACCTGTTAATGCTTTGTTGGAGCCTATCATTTTTGAAGAAGTTAAAAAGCTACTTAATGCCAGGATCATTTTTCCTATGAGACATTCCACATGGGTGGCAAACCTGGTCCCAGTAAGAAAGAAAAATGGTGACATCAGGTTTTGTGTAGACTTCAGAAACTTAAACAGAGCTTCTAAAAAGGATAACTATCCTTTACCTTCTCTAGATGAAGTCTTGTAGATTGTGAACGGTGCCAAAATGATGTCATTTTTGGATGGTTTCTCTGGTTACAACCAGGTGATGGTGGACAAAATAGATAGATTGAAAACTGCATTCACCACAAAGTGGGAAATATTTGCCTACAGGTGCATGCCTTTTGGATTAATTAATGTTGGAGCCACATTTGAGCAAGCGATGGATATAGCCTTTAGAGGCTTGATTGGTAAATACATAGTCATATACATGGATGACTTGACAATTTTCTCTAAAGAAAGAGGAAATCATCTAGAAGACCTCAGGAAGGTGCTAAAGAAATGTGAACAATATGGAATATCCTTAAACCCTAAGAAGTGCATATTTGGGGTAACCATAGGGAAGTTATTAGGCCACCTGATAACAGAAAATGGGATCATGAATTCTTTGAATTCATTGTATCTTTCAAGATAAATAAAGGTTGTTGTGTAACTTTTATTTCATGTTTGCTTGTGAGTAACATCATGATCAACAATACCATTGACACCTACAAAAATTTTTCCTATGCTAGTGACCATACGATTGTACCGATTTGTATGGAATATTCTCGGGAACATTTTCCAAGCCCTAATAAAAATGGCCAGAAATATTTTGAAGCCAAAATATGAAGTGTTTTATATCAAAAAAATTTTGTTCACCATTCTGGACTCAATGTCAAGGTCCTTTTTGGCTAGAAATAAACCTAGAAAAAGCTCAAGTCTGATTTTCTCCCAAATTTGAGAAGGGGCTTGTAGATCTAAATCTTTGATACCATGTAAAGTCCCTAATGGACTTAAGCTCCTAGGATCACCTACAAAACCAAGATTATCCTTCCACAACAGAGCTACAAGATAATAAATACTAGATTATGGTGCAACAATGAAAAATGATATTTTTACATACTCATAAAAAATGTACAAGAGAGACCTTGCTTATAAAGGAAAGGTTGAGAGGTAGGACCAACTAGGATGATGAAAAGTGTTTTAATCCTATGACATGAGATAACTAGAGGATAACGGGTTAGTGCAGGACCATGGGGGTCCAAACTAGGCCTCTAAGTGGCAATGAAAATTTAGAAAAAAATAGAGTTAGGCAACTTGACGTAAAAATTTGAATAGGTGATTAACATAATTTTAAAAATATGTAAGAACAGAATTTGTAGCAAAATGAATGTAGTTTCTAGGCTACTAGTCCTTTTTTGGAAAAAAAAGTAAATCAATTTTGTGAAAATTTGAAATTTCAATGCAGTAGTACTAAATTTTCAAGACAAAGATAAAAAGTAGGTGTATGTCTAACTAACCTAAGTACAAGATTCAAAAAATAATTTTTTTTCTAAAACTTTCAATATGAGTAGAGGGCACATGCCTGGATGTGCCGCATTTTTTTTGTAAATTTTTTTTGCGAGTAAATAATTAGTTATGATTTTTTTATTAAAATATTTTAAAATTATTAAAACGTGTTTGTCTAACCACCATAACTTGGTCAAAAATTTATGAAATTCAATTTTTATTTTTAATCATATAGTATGCAAAGCATAGAATGTGATGTGTCTTTTAGATTTGAAAAATGTGAAATAGTTTGAAAATTATAGAAGTTTTCCAATCATCCTATCAATCAAGACTTTAGTCATAATGTATATAGAAAATCAATAATAATTTCTATTAAATTCAAAATAAGGAATATCTTATATTGGTGGAAAGCTGACATTTTTTCTAATAAACCCTTTTCATTTCATCAAATTCAAATAAAAAAAGTCATCAGCCACAAGGGTGAAATTTTGGTCATCACATCACTACTTTTTTGACCCCCATGATCCTGCACAGACCCTAAGATCACATGTGTACTAGAAACATCTAGAAAGATTCTTAGAACCCTATCTAAACTGTATACGCCTAAAAATGACATGACTCTGTCTAAATAAATATTCTTAATATTTATTCCATTTAATTCCTCTATCAATACATAAATAAACAAATTTATTTATTTGATTCATATTCCTCTAAATTAATTAAATATCAAATTATTTAATTATATCTTCTAAAGTCAAAATTAAATAAAATCCTTTATTTAATTAAATTCCTCCAAATCGTCCAACAAATTAAATAATACCAATTATTTAATTAGTTCTTCCAAAATCATTCTAAATTAAATAAAACTAATTATTTAATTTTTTCTTCCAATAATATCTTCTCTAAATTTAAATAAATCAAATATTTATTTAAGTTGTCCATTCCTTCTAAAAATTGAGTTATCTCTAAATATAATTAAATCAAATGTGCACATACAATTGAATATTCCAAATATTTAATTGAGATAAAATATCTTCTCATCCTCATGCAATATTTATCCTCTAGTTTTAATCAGTTAACTCTTCTATCTATTTTATTAATTGATTAATCTCTTCAGTTAACTCATTCTTCTATTTTATTAATTCCTCTCATGCAAAATAGAGCAAGACACATATCCTCTTTCTATTCATGTACATCTCTCAAATATCCTCTACCATTGATCTTCTTTTTCTTTCTATACCATTGATCTTCTCTCTCACAAGTCTATTAGTACAACCTTATTCCTCCATTTCTACCATCCAAGCTTTTAGTAAAGTTACTCTGCAAGAAACACAGCATGCCTTTGGCACCAAATTCCTCCATTGCTTGCGATCACCCTTTTATCATTGCAAGTGTGTTGAAGAATCTCTTGAATTGTGAACTTATCATAGCCATTCCCACTTGACATCTTGGAAATAGAAAGGAAGTGCACCTTCTAAGGACCATATTCATACACAAGATCATTTGAGATAGGTGACCAATGGAAGCCACGAAGTAAAGAGGTTTGCAAGGTTTGAGTTCTTTGTTTGTTTAAATCTTCTTTGTTTCTTATTTCATTGAGTTATTGGGTATTATTGATATTATTGATATTCATGCATAATTTCCCTTAACCTTTTTGGCACCCACTATGGGGCCTTGCCCCAATTTATAACAAAAACTAAGTTTTTGTGCATTAGGTTCCATACACAGGAGGATTCTACACATCTAATCAATTTTAACATGAATCTGAGCTCTGTTTTGGTGCATCTGATCTTTTGACACATATACCCCCTGAAGTTGCACATCTGTGCTATGAAACAACACATGCATTCTTTCTGCACATATGTCTTCTGTCTCTGCGCATATGAGCTCTGTTTCTATGCTTTTGTAATTCTGTGTATATGACCTATGTCTCTGTGCATATGATCTTTGTAGCTATGCATATGATTCTAACATTGACTTTTTGAGTTGTTCCTTGTGATTTTGCTAATGTTAACACTTCTCATAGGAATATTCTCTGATTTACTTGTAGGTTAGGGGCTGGTTTAGTAATATAGCCGCATTTGTTAACTCATCTCTATATCTAAAGGAAAGTAAATGGAATGTTCATGCAAAATCTCATTTAGCTCTAACTAGGAGGATTGTAATTTGATCTTGTTGCATCAAAACAACTCAAAACATAGTCCCTACTAGAAAGATATAAAATTGAACCTGTTAGTGCCTGAATTGACTGACAATTTTTGAGCAATTTTCATGCAGGCACTTTCCCTAAGAATCCAAAAAATGTTCTAAGTCTTTGGACCTCCTCAGCATTTTTCAGCTGCAGCATCATATTTCTCTGAGGAGGAGGTCATCATCATCATCTTGTCTTCGATGATGATCTGCATCATCATGTTCCTCGTCGACTTGTTTTTCAACGTCATCATCATTTTTCAACTGTCGGGTGATGTTTGCTTATTATCCTGATGATACTGATGAGCTACAGTGCGCCCTCATCTGCTTGCGAGGGTGATTTTTCAAAGTATCCGGTGATCTTTCATTTATGACCTTGCTCAAACATGATGATGTTGCCCCGGTATCTTGAAGGGGTTATTCTCTAAGTGCTCGACACAACTTGTTTTTTCTTAAGGGTCGTCATCATCATGATATTTCCAGTTTTCATCCTGCTGCTTGCGGAGGTCATCATATTTTCTGCCTTCATGATATTTCGCCGGGGTGATGTTTTTATCATCGGGTGATCTTGGTTAATATCATCCTGATGATGCTGTTGAAGAGTTCTAAGTGCGACCCGATATTCACTAGGGTCATCATATTTTGAACGTCAGGATGATCTTAGTCAATATCATCCTGATGATGTTGTATCACTTCTTGTTCGTTGTTTCTTCATCCTGATGATGCTGACGTCATCCTTATCTCAGGGTGATATCTTTTTCTCTGCCTATCTGCATCATGATATTCCGAAGGAGGGGGTGATATTTTCATATCACCTGGATATATGTTTGTTTGTTCGAGCATCATGATGATGCTAATATTAAGGAGATATCCGCCTGCTAGCTTCGCGCATTATCTACTGGGGGTGATCTTTTCAAGCAGCATCATCATATTCAGTTATCGCCCCGATCTTATAGAGGAGCTACAGTGCAACCTGATATTTGAACATCAGGAGGATATTTCCAAATATCCGGTTGTCTTCCGAATATCATGATGATGTTAATATGGTGATGACGTCATCAAGGTCCCGCGGGGGTCATATTTCTAACACTGATCATCTTGAAGAGACCTCCTGATATTTGCAAACATGATGATGACGTCATCCGGATATGAGGAGGTGCGCAGTAGGCAGATATGATGATGACGTCAGCAGGATATGATGATGACATCATCAGGATGATCATCGGCCAGACTTTTGGTATAAGCTCAGCAGGAGGATGTTCCTCCGATGGATCAGGTTGTGCCGATTATCATGCAGGTTATATTTCAAATATCATGATGACGTCAGGGTGATATTTCGAACAACAGGATATCATGCTGCTGGAGGATGATGATGATGAAGTCCTATACTAGTGTCGTCAGGAGCAAAAGCACCGACATGATATATGCTCATGACCTAGTATATAAAGTGTTATTGAGGTCATCGCGGGGTGCATGTGGGATATTGTTATCCTGCATTTTCAAATATCATGATGATGAATCTCGGTGGGAAATGGTTGCGATCGACTGTTTGATGTTCTTCCCGAGGCCGCGGGTTGGTGCGCCATCAATGGCGATTGTTGCAGAGGTATGGGCGATGGCGTGGGCTGATGTAGTACCTGATTGAAGATCTGGATCCCTAGGCGGCGGCGCAAGGCTCGAGAAATCTTCCTGTCTCCTCCCCTACCTGCTGCATTCAAGTTTGGGCGCCAATCCGGTTGTGTTTGAGCGCCATTTTCATGATACCGTGTATCTGGCGAGATTTTGGTCAACATTGTAATTAATTGCTGAACACCTACCTGGCTGTTATAAGCAGGTTGTGTTGTTCATTTGTGGTTGTTGAAAGTTGATGATTTTTGGCTCTATAATCCAAAACCAGCTGATCTGGTTGCTCTGTACAGTTTAATCTTGTGAGTTTATGTATCTCCTGTTGTAGGACTTGGCATGAATCCACTGGTTTCATGATTGATCTTATATGAGTAATGCTATCTTAGCATGTGTTGTGTTAATTCTGTCTCCAGTATTGCATGTATCCTTCTTCTGGATCTGGATGTTTGCTGATGTTTAGATTCTAGAGCATAGAATTCCTATGTTGAATGTCTGATCTTTTAACCTCTACTCAAGGGGCAGATTAAACTGTTTTCAGGTTGAACATTGGGAAGGGTATACTGCAGTAGGGATGCCATAAGTAGAGATAGCTCAACACTCTTCATTGGGAGATATCTGTAAGGCAGATATCATGTGTATCCCCCTGAAATCCAGTTTTAGCTATTCATGCTGATCATTCACAGGTGTATGTCTACCGACTCCAAGCCCTGGATAGGCACCAATCATGCTGTGTTCTTGTGTTATACACCATGTCCAGCTTTGCATCCAAATTCATATCAAAACACTTCATACCTCCACCTGTTAGTTGTAGGAGTAGGATTAGGAACCCCCTGCATACTCTCATACCCAACCAGACATCATGTCCAAGAATGTTGCCAGCCTTGTGATCTATCATACAGATCTTGGTCCATACATGAGAGTATTCTGCCTGCTGTTGTCAAGTTAGATCCTTTTATCTTTGAGCTAGTCAAGGTTACATCTTGAGTTATAGGGATACCCCCCTTGGTGCGACAGAACCAGAAGTGAAGGGGAGGAGCTCACGCAACCTCCTGTATTCAGTTGGCCTGAATCTGCCTATGCATTAGAAGTGGCAAACCCTAATGCTGATTCAGAAGAAATGTCAACAGAACCATTGCTATCTTGCTTTCAAAGTTAACAAAATTGCATGTGTGCCCAAGTAGCTAACTCATTTAGTCTTTTTCATTTTAATTAGGGGAAAAGAACGATTTTCTTTCATGTTTTTAGAATGATAGTAGGCCTATGCTCTCCCCTCTTTTGGGTGACCAAAATGCCAAACCTATCATTTTGCATGTATAACCTTTACAGAGGCTTGCCTTTGGATATCCTTTCGTCCAAATGGGAATGACCTTAAGTGGTAACAAGCTAAAACCAAGCTCTACCTAGCCACTATAAATAAGTTGTGTTTGGAGTGAAAGCTTCATACAATGAGTGTTGTTCAGTTATACCGACAACCAACCTCCCCCAAAACCCTCCAAGGCATAACCCTTGCAGACTGGGAGACTCCATAATAGAGAGTAGCACTGCCGCATCTATAACCACTCGAACGGTTGCACTTACTAATCATCCTTTATTTTTAGTAGCCAAAAACCCTATAAACTGGTGCAGAAAAGGATGATTATAACCTCTTGAAGATGCCTCAACTGGAAATAGTGAGAATTTAGTTTATATTGTCCCTGCCACCCTAGGATTTGTATTTGTATTTTTAGTCAAAAAGGAGTCCAAAAAAAGATCAAAAATCATGAAAATATTCTTTGTGTTTTCTATGTCTTACTTGCCATAATTGAGCAATCAGATCAAAAAGACCAACTTGCAGCCAAGAAACCAAAAGCATTGAAAAATGTGCCAAGAAATTGCAAAAACAGTCAAGAAACCAGAGTTGCGCATTTACCCTTCAGAGATGCACATCTATGTCAACCTACTATGCATTTACTATGACTTTCTACACATTTGTCATCTACTACTGCACTTTTAACATTTACCAGAGCGCGCATTTGCATCAACTTACTGTGCCTATACCTTTTGTTTCAGCGCATCTATAGCTGCGCATCCAAGACAATGAGATTTTCCACATCTTTTGAGAGAAAATTTTCTTCATTTCTGGGTACCCATTTCAGCCTTGTTCTAGTTTCTCAGATCAAATTTACCATGCAGTCGCTTCTCCAATCCATTTCCATAACATACCCTCTTTTTCATTGATCGTCTCATCCACCTTTTTACCACGTGTTCCCATAAACAAGTCAAAGTATCTATATCATATTAGTACACGACCTTTTTTAGATCATTTCATATTCAAGTAACCCTAGTAAGTCTCCACTATCAAGGATCAACCATCCTTTTCTCTCAAAACTTCATGAGTGGTCTTGGTGCAAGACTAGTCTCTACATAGTAAATGGGTATCGACTATCCTTACTTGTGGCTATCTTATTGTGTTGACCAACTTACTTGGAATCATTGATTGAAAGAGTCCCTTGTTTGAATCTCATCACCACAAGTATCCCCTTCTCAACAATCTCCACCAGTACCTTACCAAAATATATAGTTTCACCCCACACCTTTCCGTGTCGCCTTGCATGGTCTTAACTAGATCCCAAACACAAAGCAACTTGAAATGGCTGGAACATCTGACAGAGGAAATCTCCCATGAGGACTTCCAAGGAGCCCTCCAAGACCAAAAATTTCAAGGCATGATGGACAAAGTGCTCAACGAACACCCTCAAAAGTACTTTCTACATCTTGCAACCCAAGGACTTAAACTCCCCAATCTCAACAAATTAAGAGAAACCATAGTGGAAGAAACTCATGAGGACCACACAAGTGAAGATAAAACCATTATCCTAGATAAAGGTAAAAAAGACATAGACTCAAATGCACCTCTAGACGCATTAACGAAATAAGTTGAGGGCCTAACACAGAAATTGGAAGATCTCTAAATAGGGACACCCACTAAACATTATTCCCTGGAAGACATCTCACCATATCCCTTTGACAAGAGCTTAAAAATGATTCCCTTCCCCTTTATATTTGAAGTACCAAAATTTGACAAATAGTAAGGAAAAGGGGACCCAAGAGATCATATTAGGGAATTTAGCGCTGCGTGTCTAGAAGTAGCTCATAATGACACCTTCCTAATGAGACTATTCCTTAGATCTCTAGGTGGATAAGTGATGGAATGGTTCTTAGGACTTCCCCCATGTATCAAAACTTTTGATGAGTTGATAAATAAGTTCGTCACACACTTCTCATATAACATTGAACATGAAGTTTTCATGCTTGACCTATGCAATACAAAGCAAAAGAGTGGCGAATCCTTCACCACTTTCTTACAAAGGTAGAGACAACTCGTGAGCAAATGGTCATATCACGTGCCTGAGAAGCAAATGACAGAGATGTTTGTCCACAAATTTAACCCTGATCTAAGTTACCAAATCCAAATTCAATGCCCTACCTCATTTACAAAAGTAATTGAGATGGGATTAATTATCGAGAAAGATATGATCACCAAGGGGTAAATAAAGTTGTACAAGGACACCCCTAAACTCTAACTACACCACAGAGAGGTCAAAGTTTTGGACAAAGAACAAAAATATCATCAATGATGGAGTAGTTGATGCCAAAGTAACGGCTCCCAAACAACAACCAATCTTCACTCTCAAAGGAGAGGTAAGCAATGATACACCAAACAAAACCTTCTCTCGCGAGCCAAAATGATGGTTCACCTCTGCTCCTAGATGAAAATTCACACAACTAGGGGAGTCCCAGGAGTCGGCGTTAAGAAAGCTATTAGCCAACAAAGAGATCACTCTTTCCACCACTAGTGACTATGAACCACAAGTAAAACCTCATTATTGGAAAGATTCTAATTTCTACGAATATCATAGAGGAAGAGGCCATAAGACCAACGAATGTATCTATCTGAAAAATGTCATTTAAGACATACTTGACCAAAATTAGGTAGGCACTAAAGAACATAACTCTAACGAGACGCATGTGGCATACAAAGATCCACTCCTCAACCATGAAAGACCATACAACAACAACAACAACAACCACAATAGGTAGAATCAAAACAAAGGACACAACAATGCTAACTATGTGAACGTGTCATTCTATTATACTGTCAACTACATATCAGAGCACATCCCACAAGTTAATGTGGTCACATTACACCAACAGTCAGGACCCAACAAAACAGATTGTAGTATAATCACCTGTAGTGGTAAGGTCACATTAAATATGCTTCCTCCAAGGTCGTCACCTTCTCCATCTAACTCCCATAAATATAGTCTCATAGACCAACTTTAGAAAACTCCTTCCCACATATCCATCTTAGAGTTGTTGCGTCTGTCTCCCTCCCACAAGGAAATTCTCAATAAATCCCTAGTGGAAACAACTGTGCCCACAAACCTGGCCCAAGAGAAGTTTCAAGCCATGGTAGGACATCTAACCTCCTCCAATACCTTACCATTTACTGAACAAGATGACCTATCAGTATCCCAGCCACATAACACACCCTTGCATATCATTTCCTTCATTCATAAACACATATCAAAAGAGTTCTCATTGATGGAGGAGCCAGTTTAAATATTTGCATGCTCAAGCTCATCCTTACATTGGGATTCTCAAAAAATGTAGTGGATCCAAGGAAAAAGATCATGATAAAGGCCTATGATGAAGAAGAAAGAACTACTAAAGGAACAATGGTGTTACCAATACAAATTGGACCAATGATAAAGGATGTTGTTTGCCAAGTCCTAGATAGGGAGCTAGCCTATAACATCCTCCTAGGTAGACCCTGGATTCGTGCTATGAAAGTTGTGCCTTCTACCTACCACCAATGCATCAAATTTCCTCATAACGGCAAACAGATCACCATCCAAGGTGATCTGGATCCTTTTCAGCATTGCAACTCTATCTGCTCAAAGCCTAATTGCATCATTCCCAACAATAGAGCTTCCACATCCCCCATCTCATAGCATGATTCTACATTAGAAGCTTCCTCGTCCAAGCCCAAAGAGTAGAAAATCACAATCAAAGAATCAGGGGTAGAGGAATACTCCATCAAGCACAGCCTCAACTTAGCCAAAATGCCTCTATCTCCAAGATCCTTTGGGTGACCTACACCTTTTCCAAAGCCATCTGCTGCTCTCGAACCTCCCATAGCTCCCTTTGTAAAATGGGGGACCCTATCAGATGAAACTAAAGAAAGAGATGTCTTGTAATGGCTCTACACAGAGGAAGATAACACACAACAAGAACCACCTAAGCTCCCAACAGAAATCTATGGGCATGGTGAGTTTATCTTACATAGAATGGGTTATGAAGGACAAGGTCCCATTCACCTAAGAAAAGAGAGAATTGCAGAAACCATCCAACCCTCCTCATCCTCATTGGAAAGAAATACAAGAGGGCTAGGATACAAGTACAAAGGCAAGGCTAAAACTGCTTGTTTTGTGGAGTAGATCCATACCCTCCAAGAAGACAGTGACATAGACTCTAATGAATATGAGTGGGAGGAACTCATAGAGCACTCCTATGAGGACAAGGGAGTTGACACCATTCAAACCTATAGCCCCTACTGTGAAGGACAAACACTAATACATAGACCATTAGAGTGTGATTTGCCAACTCATGAGAGTATGACTTTCGAGGAAGGTCAGAGTTCCAACGCAATAAACAATTTTGAGGAAAGTACCATTCTAGATGCTATCCCTATCAATCCAAACCCTACTTATGTATCCATCCAATCTATCACACCCAACAAATTAGATCTACCCTCCAATCCCCTACCCCTTGTACATCCTAAACTTATCGACTGGGATTTACAAGGAACCCCACAACTAGACATGTTCCAAAATGATGATGCCTATATTGACTACATGGAACTTAGGGACCACCTACCTATAGGAGATCATAAAGTTGGCTTCTCCATTGAACTCAACACCGTGGCCTATTTTTGAGAGGGTGCCAAGCCTTCCATTCATAAAAACATAAAAATAAAAATTGGATCTGATGGTGAAAACTACTCTGCGGCAGTATCAGATCCCAAAATAGTAAAAAGAAAGGATGCATCAGATGGTGAAAATCTCTCTAAGATGCTAGATGATGGAAGGCTTGACACTCTCCCCAATGACATGTACCAGGAGAAATCTCAGATTGTTGTGGAACCTACAGAACCTATCAACATTAGAACAGAGAGCAATCCTAAGATCATTCACTTTGTAAAATCTCTATCTCCACCAGAAAAGACCAAATTTGTACCATTCTTCAAGAAAAAGCAAGTTAACTTTGTTTAGTCATATGCAGATATGCCCGCTTTAGATCCATATTTGAATCTACACCATCTTCCACTAGATCTAGGAGTTAAACCCATCAAACAGAAGCTCAGAAAAATGCATCCCCACATTGCATTACTAGTAAAAGAGGAACTCAAGAAGCTACTGGATGTAGGGTTCATCAGGGCAATCGACTATCCAAAGTGGGTATCCAACATAGTACTAGTATCCAAATTTGATGGTAGAGTTAGATTGTGCAATGATTTCTGAGATCTAAACAAGGCTTGCTACAAGGATGACTTTCCATTACCTAATATTGATATCATAGTCGACTTGACAGTAGGACATACCATGTTATCTCTTCTGCATGGCTTCTCCAGGTACAATAAAATTAGGATAGAACCAGAAGACTAGCATAAAATAGCTTTCACTTGTCCTTGGGGAACCTTTTACTGGAATGTCATGCCATTTGGGTTAAAAGAATGCAAGGGCAACATATCAACGTGCTATGGCCACTATCTTCCATGATATGATGCACGTCACAATGGAGGACTATGTAGATGACATCCTTACAAAGTCACTAACAAGAGAATCCCACCTAGATGTACTAGAGAAGGTCTTTCAGAGACTAGAACACTTCAAAGTTAGGTTGAACCTGAAGAAATGTGTGTTTGGAGTCACCTCCGGCAAGCTCTTAGGCTTCATTGTATCAGCAAATGGGATCGAAGTAGATCCTACCAAAGTCAAAGCTATCATGGAAATGCCACTTCCAAAGAACATCACTCCACTACGGTCTCTATAAGGCAAGTTACAGAAAATTCGTCGGTTCATCTCACAACTAGAAGACAAGTGCCAACCTTTTACTCACCTATTACACAAAAACACACCATTTCGGTGGGATGAAAAGTGTGAGGAACGATTTCACAAGCGAAAGGAATACCTCATGAATCCACCTATTCTGATGCCACCTATCCAAGGCAAGCCTTTCTATCTATATATATCTACTACACCAATAGCTCTCAGAGCCCTATTAGCACAATAGGATTATGAAGGCAAAGAAAGGGCTATCTACTACATTAGTCACACATTGGTAGGCTACAAACTGCAATATTCCCAAATAGGAAGATCATGTCTTGCTATCATTTTTGCTTCCCAAAAACTATGACATTACATGCTAGAACATTCAGTCAAGCTTATTGCAAAGATAGATCCACTAAAGTATCTATTAAGAAAATCAGCTCTAACATGCCGCCTAGCCAAGTGGGTCATGCTGTTAAGTGAATATGACATTGAGTATGTAGAAAGGAAGGCTATCAAAGGTCAAATCATTGCTGATCAGTTAGCAAAAATACCATTGCAAGATACCACACCAATGACATTCAAATTTCCAGATGAATCCATATTCAGTGTCACAACACAGTCATGGAAACTCTACTTTGATGGATCCTATACAAACCATGGATCGGGGGCAAGAATCTTGTTGGTCACTCCTCAAGGTGACACCATACCTAAGTCTTACCATCTACTATTCCCATGCATAAACAATATAGCAGAGTATGAGGCCTTGGTCATAGGTCTCAAAATGGCAACATAATGGAAAGTAAAGGTAGTACATGTCTATGGCGACTCCCAACTAGTAATCAATCGAGACAACGATGACTATCAGACCAAAGATGACAAGTTAATCCCATACAAGTGTATGGTCGATGAATTTAAAGAGTACTTTGTGATCATCTGCTTTGAGCAGATACCTCACATTGAAAACAAAGAATGAGTCATAGTATGAGTTCTTGGTAGAGTCAGTTATGCAACTAGCTTATGATATCCCTGAAACACACTCCATTTGCCTTTTAATTAGATCTGATTCACCCTTGTATGGTAAGATTTACACTTACCTCAAGGATAACACCCTACTACCTAACTTGTCTACTAACCAATGATGAACCTTCATTCGCCAAACCTCTCGTTACACCATTATCGCCGACACCCTATACTGATGAGGTCTGGATGGTACTTTACTCTAATGTTTAGAATGTGAAGAATCTCAAACCACCTTATGAGACATACATGAAGGAATTTGTGGAACACACTCTAGCGGTCCTTCTTTATCTAAGAAATTCATGTGTTTAGGTTACTATTGGCCGAACATGGAAACTGATTCATATTAGTTTGTGAAGAAATGCAAGCAGTGCTAGATACATGATAACCTCATCTATGCACCAGCTTAGGAGCTATGACCTTTAATGACACCTTGGCCCTTTTGTTAATGGCGAGTCGACCTTGTGGGAAAAATTCACCCTCCATCATCCAATGGCCACATGTTCATAATAACCACCACTGAATATTTTACCAAGTGGATTGAAGTCATTCCACTCACCAATGTCATAAGTAAACAGATTGCCTCCTTCATCCTAAATTACCTCATTTGTAGATACGGAATTCCCTCAGCCATAGTCATAGATAACGGAAGACCTTTCAAGAATAGGATGTCCAAGAGCTTTGTGAAAAATTCAAAATCCAACACCGTTTCTCCACCGCCTACTATCCACAAGGCAATGGCCAAGCAGAGGCATCCAATAAAACAATCTTGAAAATCCTCAAGAAAATTGTCAATGATGCCGACCGTGATTGGCATATACAACTGAATCCCACTCTATGGGCCTATCGAACCAGTATACGCACTCCCACAAGTACTACCCCATATGCCCTTGTCTATGGATCAGAAGACATTTTGCCCATCGAGGTCGAGTTACCATCTCTAAGGGTGTCATTAAAAGGTCTTATTACTAATGAAGACTATGGAGTTTCTAGACTGCAAGAGTTAGAACTGTTGGAGGAGAAACAATAGAATGCCTTCAACCATCTGAAGGCATATCAATAGAGAATGTCACGAAGCTACAAACACAGGGTCTATCCAAGGGTCTTCAACATTGGTGATCTAGTACTCAAGGAAAACCCCAGCAATTAGCAGGATCAGGAAAAGAAAGGTAAGTTTGAGCCCAACTAGCTTGGTCCTTATGTAATCATTACTGTCTTTGGATTAGGAGCGTAACAGTTAGCAACATTAGAGGGTGAGTTGTTTGATGACCCAATCAATAGTATGCATCTTCTCCAGTTCTATACCTAAGAGAACCCCAATGTAAGGGAGGCAAAAATTCTAAAAAGCAAAAAATTAAAAAAAAAAGTGGTAAAACAACAAAAAAATCATCTTTTGGTGAAAACCTAGCAAACAGGTACCTTGGATAGGTACCATGATGAAAACCTAGCAAACATGCATAATCTGTACTTTTAGCTTTTGTACAAATAAAAATAGGTGGTGAAAACCTAGTAAACAAGTGCTACTTGTGATAAACCACTTCCTCCATCTTTGGGAAACCAATCACCTTGTGTTCATTCCTCCTACCATTGTTTCTCATCCAATCCATATCTAGGTCATAATAAAAACCTAATGATAACCTATCATGGCTTGATACTCTATCTCTTTTTATCACCTTTTTAACTAAGGTCTTATCTAGTATCCTATCCATAGTGTCAACCTTTCATAGCGTTCATTGTCAGTATCATAGGGTCTGTTGGTTTTTCTTCTGAATCAGCATTAGGATTTGCCACTTCTAATGCATAGGTAGATTCAGCCAACTAAATACAGGAGGTTGCGTGAACTCCTCCCCTTCACTTCTGGTTCTACCGCACCAAGGGGGTTGTCCCTATTTGATAAAAGTATAACCTTGACTAGCTCAATGACAGAAGGATTTAACTTGACAACAACAGGCAGAATACTCTCATGTATGGACCAAGATTTGTGTAACAAATCACAAGGTTGGTAACATTCTTGGACATGATGTCTGGTTGGGTATGAGAGCATGCAGGGATCCTAATACTACTCCTACAACTAATAGGTGGAAGGATGAAATGGTTTGATTTGATTTTTGGATGCAAAGCTGGACATGGTATATAACCTCAACACAGAGCTAGATTGGTGCCTATCCAGGGCTTGGAGTCGGTAGACATACACCTGTGAATGATCAGCATGAACAACTAAAACTGGATTTCAGGGGGATATACATGATATCTGCCTTACAGATATCTCCCAATACAGAGTGTTAAGCTGTCTATACTTATGGCATCCCTATTGTAGTATAGCCTTCCCAATATTCAATCTAAAAATAGTTTAATCTACCCCTTGAGCAAAAGTTAAAAGATTAAACATTCAACACAGGAATTCTATGTTCTAGAATCTCAGACATTCCTTGAATGCCTGGACTCAGAAGAAAGATACATGCAAAACTAGGGACAGAATCAGCATAACACATGCAAACATAGCATTATTCATATAAAATTGACCATGAAATCAATGGATTCATGCACAAACATACAACAGGAGATACATAAACTCACAAGTTTTGCTGCACAGAGCAACCAAAACTAGTTGTATCTTATTACAGAGCCAAAATGTCTAGTTTTCAAAAACCAAAACAATGGTAACACAGTGTGCTTATATCAGCCAGAAAGTGTACCACAACAATTAATTACAAGGCTTTCAAAAATCCACCAGATACAGATCACACAGGAAGAATGGCGCTCAGAAGTTATTGCTGCAGAGACAGAAAGTAGACAATGGTGGCCTCGAGCCCTGTGCCACCATTTGGAAGTCCTCATGCCAAAAATCAGGTACATGACTGTTCAACAACTCGCCCATGCCCCTGCTACAGTCGCCATTGATGGCTCAACCACCTGCAGCCACTTGAAAACCGTCGCAACACTTCAAAAAAGAAATTCCCGCCAAAACGCATTTACCACAGGTTCAAAAAATGTAGGGAGATTAATCCCACATTGGTGCCGCGGAGACAACTTTGTCATTTTAAAAACACGACTGCATGTATAACAAATGTCGAGCGCTTTTGCCGCGCTCAACGCATAAGCCTTTGTCCAAATCCTATCGCCAAGACTCGAGCCATCGGCACACCCCAGAATTCTCCTTCCGATCTCAACGGTCTCGCCGACCGCTACCTTCGCTTCCCCATCGACCAGAGATTCATCATCGGGCCAACCATCCAAACCTTTTCTGATCTCATCAGTTACACCGATGAAGCCACCGCAATCCCCTATCGGCCAGACCAATACCATCGGCCAAGCAAAAGATCCCTTTGCCGATAGACCACACTCTCACCGATGCACCAACGAATTATACTCTGCTCCTTCATCGGCGAGACCTCTCACTGTCGGCCCACCACAATCCATCCTCACCGACAACACAAGTCACGCCGAAGACCATACACAACACTTCCCTTCATCGGCCAGAGATGAACCATCGGGCTAGCAAGAAACCCCTCTGCCGATATAACAACTCCCGCCGATGGCCTTACTGTCGCCAAGACAAAGACCATCAGCCAACATGAAATTCCTCTGGCCGATAGTATAAGTTACCCCGATGGCCAACCTCAAGCCATCCACCATCGGCCAGACCCACGACAGTCGGCCCAATATCTGCCCGCTCACTCGATAGCCAAAGTCATGCCGATGAACACTTCATCGGCGAGACCAAACATACAGTCCAATCGATAAACAAAGTCACTATACTCCCGTCAGCTAGACCATCCATATCGGCCAAAAGCAAACGAAGCTTGCCGATAACAATGATCACCCCGAAATTCCTCTAGCTGATCATACTAGTCTCGTTGATAGACATCGGCCTCCCACCTCCGTCGGTATGACCGAAGCCATTGGCCAAACCCAAAATGCCTATGCCGATCTTCAATGTTATGCCGATGAACATCCATCGGCCAAACCAAACCTATCGGAGGGACCAAGAAACAGTTCACCAATGATGCCGATCACTCCAATGAACCAAAAACATAAAGCTCTGAACCTTTAAACCATGAACCGATTCAAACGGATGGTTCAACTGAGAAGTTTAACGTCAAACGAAGCACTTCAAAAAGAACATTCGCCAAACACAAACACAAAGCCTTGAACCGTTGAACCATGAACCAAAAGGGTTCAACGTGGTGGTTCAAAACGATGGTTCAATCAAAATCTGAGCACTCAAAAAGAAGTTTTGCTGATAGAGAAAGTCACAGCGATGAACAAGGAAACTTAGGGCCCAAAAAGAAAAAAACCTCCAACATCTGCGCTCAGACCAGACCAAAATTAGTGCCAACAGGGTCAACCCTGAACTATGCTGCCTCTGCATCGTCACGTAGGGAAGGCCATTATCAATGTGCCCCTAAGGATTCCCGTCAGTCCCGTTTCTTGTCATCCACCCTCTAGTCCATCCACATCCACTCCATCTCTCCTCGCCTAGGTCTTGGGTCCATAGGGTCAACCCTGAACTACGTTGCCTCTACATTGTCACGTAGGCAAGGCCATTGTTAATGCGCCCCCAAGGCACTAGGTCAGTCCCTTAGGGTCCGTTTCACCAAGCATTCATGAAAGCACAAGAAAAACCCACTTTCAAACAGAAGTTTGGACGCAAGACATCAACCTATCCAAAGCAAAGCAAAAACAAGAGCAAAGCAATCTAAATGATTCTATCCAAATTATGGCAAGAAAGGTACATCTAATGTAAGAATGTTGTGTTTCAATTAGTTGTGTCTTAAAGTCTTCACTTTTTGTTATCAGGTTTCCTATGCTACTCAAGGATGACAAAAGCTAGAGATGCTATGATGGGGGCATGATTCTTTACTTTGTTTGCTACTTGTGGGTTTATCTTTAGTAATGTGAAGCTTTGTCTAAGGACATGATCAACTCAAATGATCATCAAGAACATTAGAGTTCTAACATGAAAGGGGACAATCCTTGTCTATTGATACATAAGAAATACTTAGGTCATCTCAGTTCAATTATACCTAGATGCTTGTATTAACTTGCTAAATCAAAATCCATGTAAGCAATGCTCAGGTCATCTCGGTTCAATTATACCTAGATGCTTGTATTTTCTTACAACATTTCAAAAACACAAAAAATAAAAAAGCCCAATGATGAAATAAGCACTTCAAAATACTTGCAATATCAAGATGACATATATTCGCATCTAGAAAGTATCCACAAAGCATCCATATCCCATACAATAAGATTTCTATGCAGAGAATTAATGCTTACAATCAAAAGCTTGTGAGTCCTTTTGTCGAGTCACTCTTCTATCAACATTCTCCTTCTATCTTTCTTTGTGGCAATCATTGTGTCATTTCTATGTCGATTGCGAACACTTAGACATAACAAAAACATGGCATAAGTTGCATATCATATCACATGAGATAGTCATTAACATGATTAAATCATTTGCATACACAATAAATGCATTAGGTCATTCATACACATTTGCATCAGCATAACCTAGTGTTAATAGAAAAAACTAAAAACATAGCCAAGTACATATAGACCATCTCATAAACTACACAATCATATATATAACATTCACATTTGCATATTAGATCATCAGAAATCATCTAAATCTACATTAGATAATCACCATATCAGAGTCCTAGAAACATACATAAGCATCATAGTGTGGAAACATAAACTACATTATCATAAAAACATCACACAACATCCATATAGACATCACATAAAGCATGTAGACCATCAATAGACGCATCATCATATATAAATATAACATAAATATGTCCAAGTGTATAATATATCAAGCGTCTGTCATCCATGAGTTAGAGTCGTATAAAGTGTATACATCACAAAAATAATTATGCATGCCTCGGTAACGGTACAAAATGAGGTAAGCATACATATCAGGTTATCCATGAGCCATCAAAAATGTGTATACAATAAGCAAAAATTAGTACAAGTCTAAAAGGCTAGCCTTGCTGCCATGGGACACTACTCCTAGCACTACCCTCTCCTCCACCATAGCCTAACCCAGACTACTGTAGGCCCATCACCAATGCTCCTGACCATGATCCGCCTACCCTCTATGAAGCCACAGACTAGCTCCTGTAGTTGGGTGCCCTCTGGTTTACTGGCATAGCTCTGTGATATAGTCCTCTATAATACAGTGGCTAAGCCTACACTCTAGCAAGCTCACCTTGTATTTGTGCAATCTGTGTCTGTAACTAATGTACCTGGGCCTATCCCTGAGTCACCTCATCACCAAGAATCATGTGGCCCTATCAGCAGCCAAGGTGGCTATGACCACATCTCTCTCCAGTCTAAGAGCTCGCACCCTCACCAACACTGTGTCTCGCTCCATGGTGAGCCCAAATATGATCCCTGTGTCTACCTCCCTCTAGGACTCTATTGCTCTGAGATGTGCCCTAAGCTATTGGACTTGAGCCTGTAGCATAGTAATAGCCTGCTACTGTAGATTAGGCTAGGAAGGAGCCTGAGGAACTTGTACCTGTACCTGCACCTGCTGCTGGGGCACCTAATAGTGAACTACCTACTGCAGTGTTGGCACCTGTATCTACTGTGTAGCCTGTTGCTGCGCTACCTGCTGCTGGGACGGTCCCTCCCCAACTCTCCTCCTCTATCCCTACCTCCCTCCTCCTCCATCTCCTCTGTTACCTCCATCACCCCCATCTCCCTGCCCTCCTCTTGCCTGCACCATCCTTGTCATCTGAATCCTCCTCCTCCAAGAAAGGAGCCAACTCTTCCAGTGCGGAATACCTCAGGAATGGGTGGGCAACAAACCACTCCTCATATTCAAGAGTCATCCCCACATCTACTACCTCCCTCCGCATCAACCATGCCACATAGGGAATCTGTTGGAAGTCCACTAGAGCCTCATCATGGGATGCAACCAGACCCCATCTCAGCTGCTCTACATGTGTCTGGGCAAACCGTGGCTAACCCTATACTCTACCAAACTATCTTTGTACCTGGCTCACAATCTGTCTCTCTAGTATGTGTTGTGTCATCCCAATGAGCCACCGAGTCTGAAAGCAGTAGGGGAGCTCGTTATCCTCGTCATCCCATGGCTCACAATCCATATACGGGCACCAGATAACTCTATCCACATTATCTAGTGCATGTCTCTAGTACTAAGGGGTAAATCAATATATACCACAATTTAATCCAATTCAACTTTATCTTCAAAAGATTTCTAATGCCTTAATCAGATAAACAAATAATGAAGCAATTCAAAACACAATCACATGGCTAGACAACCATAACACCAGATTTACATGGAAAACCCTAGAAGGGAAAATCCACGGTGAGAAAGCTACTTGGATCTACTATCCAAATCCATCCTCACAAATAAAAAGAAATTTAAAATAGGTTTTATGGGCTACAACCCAAAGGAAGCTACAACTCCCTAATACATTGTTTTATGGGCTTCAACCCAAAGGAAGCTATAACTCCCCAAACATAGTTTTATGACTCCAACCAGAGGAAGCTACAACTCCCTGAATCACAATTTTTATGGCTACAACCAAAGGAAGACACAACTCCCTAAAGTGCTACAACACTTACAGAAAGAGGCTACAACCACTGTATAAGACACTTGACAAAATCTATCGATCAATCACCTCCACAAAATCAACACCCTTAACACTAACATATATCTTCAACACCTCTGAGCTCAATGAACCTTGTTGTTTTCAACATAATTACATACACACATAAACTCACATCCTCACACCTTCTCACACCCTCATTATTTTTACAATAAACTTGATCCCTCATTTATATCCTCCATAAGCTTTAAAATCTTTCTCCTTTGTCGACCAAGATGAAATGTGTAGCATGAAGCATGCAACAGAAACAAGTCAGTTCCAAAAATCCAATGTGGTTCAAACCAAGTAATAATCAAGATCTATTTCATCTTAACACACATCTCCATGCCGGTGCACACTTCCAAACATACGGCACAATCATCTAAGCACACAATGTTGGACCAAAAAGTACTTATCCTTCCATGCATTAGCTCTAGACCTAAAGCAATGCCGGAGAAACTAAATAACATCATGCAAATCACTTCATAAACATTATATGACTTGCAAGAACATTCACATACATTCCTTTCTCTGAATTATGCATCTTCTTTCTGGCACAACCAAACAGACACTGAGCCCAATACCTCTTGCAAACTCTGATCACACAGTCATGATATAACACATTGAAAAACAAAATTGCAGTACTCCTCAACACCCAAAACTTGAAATGAGCAAACATACAATCATTCTAAATGTATCCTTCAAACAACAACACTAAATATTGTATTGCAGTGAAATACGATGGCTTTTACTTTCTCCTTCTGACAACCCTAATCAACAACATGATTTATCTTTACTCTGCTGACTCTAGAGAACCTTTGCAGTACATTTTATCATTTGAAACTTGAATATAACATACTTCTCATCTTTATCCAGTTGTACTCCAAGCCACAAAATCACATCTTCAACTACGGGGAAATGTGGAGCATTCTTATGACTCATTCTGATTGCAATGCCATTGTACCATTATCTTCACTCCTCTAGTTCTAGATTCTTTTGTGGAAACTTCTATGCTCTAAAATTAGGAACATACATACTTCACATCTATCTTTGTCTAACTTCCAATCTGCAAGGCCATACCTTCAAATGTGGAGGAATGCAAAGCATTCTCCCAAGCTTCTTCAGTAAAACTTCCTCTACCTTAGATAGTTTGAAACCTTATACACTTTCTTTCATATCTCATGCAATACTTTTCATCAAGAGATAATGAATACAACATTTACAACACAATAGACAACAATCACCAATCCTTTTCATCACAAACAAGAAACCAACAACTTCTTCATATTAGTATACTCTTGAACTTATCAACTTTCACATGTCGATGAACTATAGAAGATAAGGTACAATAGTGTATAGATGATACTGAACAAATAGCATGCTCATGAATTTCATCATCATGTCCTTTATCATGCAACTCCTCTAATCATCAATCTCTTGTCTGCATATCTGAACTGCTCCTTTGTCTACTTCTCTAAACACTTGCTCTATTGACATCATGTGCAACTTTCCTCATCAAAACTCTATTGACATCAATGACAACACATATGCAACAATCTCCCCCTTTGGCATTAATGGCAACACTATCCTAATATGCAAAATCTCTCCCCCTTTTCCAATCAAGGACAATGGGCTAGTGGTCTTCCTCTATACTTGTAAAAACATACAAGCTCCCCCTGTCTACACAATCCTCATCATCCTCCTTAGTCTCTTTCTACCTGCTACCCCTAAGAGGTAGCCTCGATCAATCTAGGGATAAAATGTATCTAGAACTACACCCCTAGATAGATGCACCATCTATACATCTAGTTAGAAGGAGGGGCAAAAACCCCTAACTTCTATCTAAGATATTCAAATGTGTCCTTAGAAAGTGTGTTTGTAAAGATGTCTACAACCTGATTTTGTGTAAGTACATATTCTAGTTTTACCTCTTGATTTGCAACCTTCTCTCTAAAAAAGTGATACACGATAGATATATGCATTGTTTTAGAATGCATCATTGGATTCCTTGAAATATTTATGGTGTTGGCAAGAGACACTATATGGCTTCATGAGTGTTATCATTGATGGCAACAAAGTTCATCCCACCCATCTACAGAACATGGTGTGCCTATATCGGAAGTCAGATTGAAGAAGTATTGTGGTTCGGTAAGCAAGAACAGAGCATGCAGTAGGGTCTGATAGTTAGGTCTGGATCTCTCAAAGGAAGTATCTTAGTATAGTGCAGATTTGGGGAAGTCAATAGGAGTACATTGACTGATAGATTCCATGGATTGAGCCTTCGGTGATGGAAGAGTGAAGAGACATGAGCACTTGAGTGTTGGGTTTCTGTTTGGCAAAGTAGACAGAGGAAGAACTAACTGGTAGAGCATCAGACCTAAATCCAGATAAGATATTGATGGTGATCAAGCTTCCTGAGGTATCATTCATGACTGGCCAACATGATTGATGACTTCTATAAGCATCTCTTTGATCCGCATTACTTGGTATGCAAAGATTTAGGCAACAGATCAGAATTTGGGAAAATATTGACTATTCTGAATGCCGACTAGAAAGAGGATGAAATCCTTTGTGCGGATATATATATACCAGATAGATTTGGATGTGAAGGTGTGTGTGGTGTATTGTGTGGTGCAAAGAAAAGTAGAAGAATAGAGTGAAGGCAGTAAGATAGGTCTGAAATGTAATAGGACAACAGCACCTAAGAGAGTAAGAATGAAGTGCAGCAGATCAGTATATTGGGCTTAACCAGAACTGAACCTTAGCATATGTGGATGCTTCTCATCAGTTCAAGTATCTAGTTTCCTTGTATAAACTATTGTAGGCAATGAGCCTCTTATGAGCAGTGTGCTTGAGCAGTGAGCCCTAATTGGCAAGTGCTATTTTGTACTATCTTATTCTTCTAACAGAGAATACAATCTTGTGTTAATCACCCCATGGTTTTTTCCCCTAGCAGGGTTTTCCACGTCAAAATCATTGTCTCATGTGTATTGATGTTATTTCCATTTCATGGTTATGTTTGCTTATTTAATTTAATGTTGCACTAATTGATAAGGCAATTCAGAAAGATGAAATAATTAAGATAATTGATTCACCCCCCCTCTCAGTTATCAACAATTAGTATTAGAGCCAAGTTCCCCCCAAAAGAGCCTAATAGTTTGAGGAAGATTTGGGAACTCAAATGGATGTGTATGGTATGAGGGAACAACTTTAGTCTGCCCTAGATGATCTTGAGCAATCAAGCTCTGAAGTCGATGAATTGAAGGAAAGACTCAAACAGGCTGATGATTTCATAAATGAACTAAAAGGGAAACTAAGTATCTCTATGAAAAAGAGAAAAGATCTACTTCAGCAATTGGCAAGTCAAAGTGAAGACAATGGTACAAATGAAGATTTGAAGGAGAAAACCAAGTTATGTGAAAAGTTATCAAAAGAGGTTATTATGGTAAGACATGAAATGGAATTAGGAGTTATGAAATTCACCCAAGAAATTGAAGAGAAAAGAAAAACTAAAGATGATCTAAGACAATCTCTCAAGGAGAAGTCAGAAGACTGCCACAAAATGGATAGAATAATCAGGCATCTAGAATCTGATCTTGAAGATGCTAAAGATAATGAAAAAAAACTTGAGGATCAAATTGACACTCTTAAAAAGGATCTTCAAACAACAAATGAATACAAAGAGAAATTCAAGATAAGTTCTGCTCAACTTGAAGTTCTTCTTGAAAGTCAAAAGAGAATAGATGACAAGCATGGCTTGGGATATGAGAAAGGTGAAAGCTCCGGATCCGGTTAGAAGAATTTTGGATCAGGAAATCCAAGGAACAGGCCTAGAAGACCTCCGATAAGGCAACCTAATGCTCAAAGATATCCATCCTTCAATGGATACTGCCACAACTACAATAAATTTGGTCATAAAGCTAATCAGTATAGAAAGAGAATAAATTAGACTAATACATCCTTCTCCAGATAGTGTTTCAACTGCAAAAGGTATGGTCACAAATCTCATGAATGCAGAAATATGCAAATGAACAATTCATTCAATGGTAGATGCTTTGCATGCAATAGAATGGGACATATGGCTAATCAATACAGATCAAGAGGATATCATTCAAATATGCAAAGAAATGTTGTTTGCCACAATTACAATAGATCTAGTCATATTACCAAATTCTGTAGAAGCAAGAATTTGGACAAAAGGGGTTCGGTGCATCATAATCAGAATCAAGACAAAGGAAAAGGAAAAGTGAATGCAGATGAAGTTAAAAGTGAGATGAACAAGATTTGGGTGAAGAGAAGTACAGAAAATGTAGGGGATGGATCCACACCAAAATCTGGTGCTAATATCCCTTCCAGAAATTAAAATGTGAGCTCTGGCTCAGGGGGAGACACAAGGAAAAACATTTTCCCCTAGCCAGTTAATTGGTGCCTGAAATTGGCACATGGGAAGTTGTGGAATAAAATGAATCTCAAAGAAACATCTAAAGAAATCTTGGTAAAGATATGGAAGATCCGCAGGAAGATTTGAAGAGTCTAATCTTCCAAGATTGATCCGGTTTAACAATCATCCGGTAAAACAAGATTATCACAGTTAAATCTGGTATGATTCAAATTCAAGGCATCTTGTTCTGTGGATAGATAAAGTGTTTGGGGAAAGTAATATAATTTTTTATTAATCACCAAGGATAACTCTAAGTATAACTCAGTGATCTGGAAAAAGATCTTTCTCAAAATAAGAAGAACCAGGCAACTGGAATGAATTGAGTTGTGCATTTATTGCAATATGAAATTAGGGTTTTCCCAGAAATAAAAGGGTTCATTCACTTGTCATTTGTACATTTACATTCAAGAAGAAGAGAAAAGGAGCTCTGCAACAAATTATCTCAAATTCTCAAAAGATCAACCGTTAAAGTCAATTAATCCAGCTCATTCAGCGAACCCTAGAAGTGCAAAAGGTATTTTCTGTTATTGAATATTTCTCTATAAAATCTTTTGAAGATGACTACACTGAATGTTGTAAAGATCACTGATAGGCTGCATCCTAAATTCAATAAACATCCATATAAATCCTTAGAAGTTGATCCCCTAGGCGCCTTTTCAAGCATTTCGCATGGGGTTCTGCATGTAGAAGACATTAGGGCATATATTCATGCAAATATTGAAGAATTTGGGGAATCTAAGTTGGTTGATATCTATCACAAGCATTTGATAGATGACTTATTTGAACTCAAAACTCAATATAAAGCCATCTGGGACAAGCATTTTGCACAATGCATTCATTTCCCTTGTTTTGCAGAAGATGAATGGGTCCGATATGTTCTAAGTAGAATGCATGATAACTTTATATGGTTGATGAGGCCATTTAAGATAACCAAGGATGCCATTAAGGCAGTAACCGGATTGCACTCATCCAGTGGGATTCCCGTTCTCAAATCTATCAAGAATCAAACTATTAGTGAGGCTACCGGATCAAAATTTGACAAAAGAGCAATGACAATAGAAGACATCACTAATCTGAATGTCAAGTTTTCCTCCATGATCATCAGTTATAAGATATATCACTCTAGCAGGGAAAATTCAGTACCCAAAATTGCAATTTACACTGCTTATGAAACATTGAGGAAAAATGCGGATTATGATCTTTGTGAACTCCTTCTGAGCCAACTAATGGAAAACCTACAAAAGATCAAGAAGGACAAGAAGAACTCCTTCAAGTATGGTGGGCTGATACTGTGCTTGTTCTTCTACTTCATGAATGAGCTTCCCGGATCTAGTAGTTGGGTATGGTAGAATGATAGACCAGTAGCCATCCAAATCAGAGATTATATACATGGGCTTGGTGATGCCAAGGCACAAAATACAACACTCTAGGGCTATTTCAAGAATTTTCAAAACATGATACAAGAAAGACAGAGAATCCCCCAATCTTAAGTTGAAAAGTATAAAGATACAGTATGCTTTATATTAGAAACTGATCAATGTCTAATGGAGGCAGTAGATCCAAGAATAGTCTGGATCATGCCAATGGGGTATGAAGTAGATGAGAAAATTGTTGAGCTACATGTTCAACACATGCTCAGTCAATCGAAGGATCCTAAAGTAGAAAGGTTTGGAACCTTTGAAGAATTAAGTGTGAAGATCAATGTGGACCTAAGACAACCAGAAATAAAAAGAAAAGTGAGGAGGGAAATAGAAGAGTTTGCCAAGAGGCGTGGAATTTCAAAAGAGGCACTTGATGCAAATAGAGAAGACAGAAAGGACAGAGAAAGAAAAAGAAAAGGTAGAGAAAGAAGGTGCTCTGGTGGAAGTCCCCTCCTAGACCAGATCCTCTAAGACCCTTGTACCTACCACTACAAAGAGCTCAAAGGCATCAAAACTGGAAGCAAAATCATCTGGTAAAGGAGAAAAGAGAACAAAGACAAAGGCTACAAGATCATACTCTAGCCTCAAGGATGATGAAGAGACAGAATCTGATGAAGAGATCAAGAAAATGAGAAAGAAGAAGAAATCATCTGATGAACCCTCTACTGGTCAAGGCAAGGAAGAGAAGGTAGAGGAATTTGTTGAAAAACCCACTCTTTGCATTGATGATATCATCAAATCAGTTACTGTGGATGGGAATCTACAACCAATGGTTGAATTTTGTGATGAGTATAATGAATCTGATCAGATGAAATTGTAAGATGCCACAGTCAGGTATCTAAACATCTACAACAAAGCATTTATTGAGATTATATCTCTGATTCCCAAAAGCCTAGAAAAGGAACTTCAAATAAGAAAAAATAATGCTCAAGCAAAAGACCTAGAAATCTGGGAGCAAATAGCTATTCAGCTCTATCCTTCAATCACTCAGAAACAAATGAATATGATCTTCAAAGATTGCAAGGATGAGTTCTGGAGCAAAGCTAGAATGAATCAGCTTATGCTTGGAGAAACAGACAAAGTGGCAAAGGAAATAGAAGACATCCTCCGAAATGCATACAAAAGATTCAATATTCCTATTATAGAGGACTTAGGTGTGGATGACAAAGAAGAATCTACTAAAAAAATGGCAGAAGAGGCAAAGGAGATAGGTGAAGAAAAAGCAAAGGATTTAGATTCCTCTGTTCTAGAAGAGGAAGTCCAAGAAGAAGTAAATATCTCTCATCCGGTTTCCCCTGCTGACTCCGGATCCAAAGGAGAAGAAAAAGTAGAAGAGAAGATCAATCAAGAAGAAAAAGAAAAAGAAGATGACAGTAGCAAGGCTACAGAAGGAGAGAAAACTCCAACAAAGAAGGCCACAGATGATAGTGGTAAGGCTGCAGAAGGGGAGAAAATTCTATCTCCGGCAAGAGACACAGTAGAAGCAGTCAAAGAGTTCTTGACCAAAGAGATGATGGAATTTGATAAACTGGAATTTCTTCAATGTCCATTCAATTTTGATTCCCTCTCTCCGGTCCAAACCATGAAACTAGCTTCCTTCACTCAAGCAAAGGCAAAAGAAAAAATATTGAAGTCTCACATGGAAGACTGTGAGCTCATAGAAATTGCATCTGGTGTATTGGAAAAGATCATACCATCCTTCCAAAAGGATCCTACAGCCTCCACATCTAGTAATCTAAAGTCTCTTGTAAATTCTGTTAATACACATTTTGATTCTTTAGAGAAAGCAGCAGAAGAGAAAGTCAGGAAAGAATTTTTGGATAAGAGATTCTTTGAAGTACAGGGTCTAATCTCAAATGACAGGAGAGTTATGGATATTGGGATAAAGAGTTTAGAAAATGCTCTCAAAGATGGCAGAAATATTTATAAATTTTGTTTATCCTGGTCCAAAGTAACCAAAGATGTTGATAAGAAAGTAAAAGAGCAAGAAGATAAACTACTAAGTTTGTCTCAAAGTTTTGATCCTCTCTCATCTCCCTTAATAAATCAAGAATGTCAAACTATTGTAGTCTTGAATGAAATTAAGAAAATTGAGAAGGAGAAGAAAAATAGAATAAGTAGGTTGAGTGAACTTAGAGGGATCATTATCCCTAAGTTAGAGGCCATGCATGAGGCCCTAAGTGATGCTCAGACTACAGCCCGGACCAGTGATCCGACAGATCTAAAAAGGGCAGAAGCTTTTGCATTCTTGTTGAGTCATCACATCTCAATTTTGGATAGGATGAAGAAGAGTTGGGTGACAAAAGTGGTACAGCTAAAGACCACTTTTGCAGATATATTTTAGTATATGTAGGTAAAACATGTATGTATGTTTTATGTGGCTAAGTATAGATTGGTTTTGGAAATTTTGGTGTAAGGACCCCACCCTTTGCCATTGATGTCAAAGGGGGAGTGAGGAGTAGTGAAAAATGAGGAATCCATCTAAGGGGGAGCTCTGAAAATGTACATAAGAACAGAGCATCAGCCAAGGGGGAGTATAGTGTGGACACTTAGTCATTTTTCACTAAGTATTGCCATCAATGCCAAAGGGGGAGATTGTTGGCAAGAGACACTATATGGCTTCATGAGTGTTGTCATTGATGGCAACAAAGTTCATCCCACCCATCTGCAAAACATGGTGTGCCTATACCGGAAGTCAGATTGAAGAAGTATTGTGGTCCGGTAAGCAAGAACAGAGCATGCAGCAGGGTCTGACAGTCAGGTCCAGATCTCTCAAAGGAAGTATCTCAGTATAGTGTGGATTTGGGGAAGTCAATAGGAGTACATTGACTGATAGATTCCAGGGATTGAGCCTGCGGTGATGGAAGAGTGAAGAGACATGAGCACTTGAGTGTTGGGTTTCTATTTGGCAGAGTAGACAGAGGAAGAACTAACCGGTAGAGCATCAGACCTAAATCCGGATGAGATATTGATGGTGATCAAGCTTCCTAAGGTATCATTCATGACTAGCTGACATGATTGATGACTTCTATAAGCATCTCTTTGATTCACATTACTTGGTATGCAAAGATTCAGTCGATAGATCAGAGTTTGGGAAAATATTGACTATTCCGGATGCCAACTAGAAAGAGGATGAAATCCTTTGTGCAGATATATATATACCAAATAGATTTGGATGTGAAGGTGTGTGTGGTGTATTGTGTGTTGCGAAGAAAAGCAGAAGAACAAAGTGAAGGTAGTAAGATAGGTCCCGAATGTAACAAGACAGCAACACCTAAGAGAGTAAGAATGAAGTGCAATAGATCACTATATTGGGCTTAACCGGAACTGAACCTCAGCATATGTGGATGCTTCTCATTAGTTCAAGTATCTAGTTTCTTTGTATAAACTATTGTAGGTAGTGAGCCTCTTGTGAGCAGTGTGCTTGGGCAGTGAGCCCTAATTGGCAAGTGCCATTTTGTACTATCTTATTCTTCTAACAAAGAATACAATCTTGGGTTAATCACCCTGTGGTTTTTTCCCTTAATAGGGTTTTCCACATCAAAATCATTGTGTCATGTGTATTGATGTTATTTCCATTTCATGGTTATGTTTTCTTACTTAATTTAATACTGCACTAATTGATAAGGAAATTCAGAAAGATGAAATAATTAAGATAACTGTTTCACCCCCCCTCTCAGTTATCAACATATGGCACTTGTATTGTCACAAAGAATAGGAATGGGCTCATCACACTACCTTGATATCCTTGAATGTTTGCTTCATCCACAACACTTGAGTGCAACAGGATGCTACAACTATATACTCTGTTTCAGTTGTTGATAAGGAAATTGAATCCTTCTTCTTAATTAACCATGAGACCAATCTGTCTCCCAAAAATAAATCTCCACCACTGGTTCTTCTTCTATCATCAACATTGCTAGACTAATCTGCATCAATATAGGCATTTATGGAAAATTCATCATCTTTTTGTTACAACAATTCATATTCTAGAGTGCTCTTCAAATATCTAAAGATCCTTTTGACTTCCTTCACATATGTTTCTTTTGGATCAGCTTGAAATATTACAACCATGCAAATAGCTTAGATAATATCAGCCCTAGGCACTAATTCCCAAGTCTATTTTTTCTCTATTTGATTTAGTTCTTCTTCCATTACTTGTATCCATCCTTCATCCTTGCTAGCATCAGCAAAATTTTTAGGCTCTATCTTAGATAGCAAAGAGAATTTTACCTATTTATTTGTCCTTATGAATCTTCTTCTAGTTTGCAGTCCATTCTTGTATCCAATTATCTGATCTTCTTAGTGATTCTTCTAAACATACTTGGCAGGAGTCTTGGTGACTTTCTCTTGTGTTTCTTCCTTTTATTCAAATTCTTCTTCTTCTTCTGTGCAAATAGATTCATCTAACCAAAAATATTCTTTCTCATATGTGATTTGATGTGACTCTTCATCAACTCTAACATTTGCACTCTCAACTATCTTACTCAATCTTTTATTGTAGCATTTGTAAACTTTCCTTCTAGTTGAGTATACAAGAAAGATTCCTTCATCAAATCTTGAGTCAAACTTTCCCAAACCTTCATCTCTTTTGATATAAGATTTTCTTCCAAAAATGCTGAAATACTTGATAGATGCTAGTCTACCATACCATAGCTCATAAGGAGTCTTGTTGTTTACTCTTAGTTGTCCTCTATTGAAGATATAGACAACAGTATGGACAGCTTCTTTCCAATATGCATTACACAACTTAGCTTCACTCAACATTGTTCTTGTCATCTCCTGAATAGTTCTATTCTTTCTTTCCACTACTCCATTTTGTTGAGGAGTTCTAGCAGTAGATAAATGCCTCTTTATTACATGTTCTTCACAAACTTCTTCAAACTCATTTGTGTTACGTCAGAAAATGTATCCCTAGGACTTTTCCCTCCTATGTTTAGCTCCTGGGTCCTTTAAAAAGCATTTTAATCATCTTGCATATTCATGTTAACTCCTGATGAGAAAACCCCAAAGTTTTATGAAAAATAGGACCTAGGGGGTGCTATTAAGATAAGTCAAGTTTTAAATACAAAGGGAGGACTTGGGCACATACGCCCTAGTCCTACCCTATTTTGTGTAGGACCTAAATTCAAGTGTCAGTTATGTGACCGTTAATTAGGTCCCATGCTGACACCTTAAGTTTGAATTATGAAATTAAAGCCAGAATGTGTTTAGTTCCATATATAAGCATGATTAGGGATTCATTTATAAACTAGAAAATGATTATGAACTTTGGGCACACTTGTGATTTTAGAGCATTCTAGATATTCATTTTTGTAGAGCAGACTTGTCTTGTTATTGTGTTTGTTATGTAGAGTTGGCTTCATCTTCTCATGCATTGAAGGATTTTCATCTACATGTGAGATACACCTTTGAGGTGACATTTATTTGTGTTTTCAATCATTTATCAATTGGTTTATGTCTCTAGCCTGCAAGGATATGAACTCTTTATTTGACAATGGTGTTTGGAAGACTTGAATGTCTCTCAGGGGCTTGACTGAGGCAAGCCTCTAAACATCACAACCCAAATCCCCTTTTCTATGATTGCAAGATATAGGTGTAGAAGCAAAAGGAGTGGAGTTGTAGGGAGACATAACAGAGTGTCAAAGTTGTAGTTCAAAGTAGAAAGCAGAACCTGGACTTGGGCATCCACTCATTAGTCCTCTGAATCTCTAAACATAGAAATCCCTGGAACTATAGAATTAGGTTGTAGAAAACTTTCAAGAATCTTGATAGAAACTGGTACCTTGGACTAGGGTACCTGCTCATTAGTCCCTAACTTTTCCATTATGGAATCTCAAAGTTTTGTATGTATTTTCTCTGAATATTACATCTCTGTTTGCGAGCATCTGTCATGTTTTGTCTGTTCATTTATGATTTTATGAAATTAGGGTTTTAAGCATAATCAGGATTTAATTGATTAATTAATTATAAAATTTCAAGTTTCCTCTTCATTCTAAGGGACACTAAATATGTAGCAGGGCCCTCTTGCAAATGAATGTGGCTTAACTTGATTTATGTCCTTGAATGTAAGGTGTGAAAGGAGGATTTAACCTTGAAATTGAAACCCCTCTTTTTCCACTAAACATTCTGGTGAACCTACATTTATTTGAATTTTGCACCTTACTAAGTGTTTTACTTTAGATTTGCATTAATTTAATTCATCATTCTCATATTGCAATTGAAAATTTCCAAAAAAAATCATAATTTTGAATTTTTTTAAAAAAATTGGCATCTTAGACTTGCATTTTCAAATAATCTAAATTAATTTGCATTTAATTTTATTTACTTTTTGTTATTTCCATTAGATCTGGTTTAAATTACAGAAATTCATCATTTATTATTCATTTGCATTGAATTTTCAAGCCTACTTTGTTAAAAATTGCTTGAACTTGTGCATTTTTCATATAACCTAGTTTTTGCATTAGCTAGGGTTTGTGGTTAAAATCTTGTTTCAGATTTTACTAATGTTTTAAGCACTCATTTAGGACTTATTTATAACTATAGTGCTTCATCATAGTGCATTTTTGCATTTAGATTTCATGTCTAGGGTTTAAAAATCTTGCATTTTCACTAGATTTTGACTTATTTTGCATATAGAATTGTATTATAGGTGTGTTGTGAAGGATATTACTGAATCATTGGACTGATATATAGCTTATTATTCATTCCCCTCATCGAGTTCCTTACAACACCTCCTCTTTTATACATTTGCATTGAAATAAGATGAAAAAAGTGAACATTTTAGGTGCATAAACAAGCATAATTTGTGTTGTTTCATTGAAATCAATAAAGTACATAAAATCATCGATTGGACCTTGTTGTATTTTAATCTTTTCCTCCTATCCATTGTGTTTGTTGTGAACCTGGTGTGTCCTTTTATCCCTTTTTCTCAAACAAGTGCTTAGGAGTGAAATAGTCACACATCTAGGGTGTGTTGAGTATCTTATAACTTTGCATGTCTTGTCTTATTAAATCTTATTGGACATTGATGTTACAATACATTTCATTATTTCATCTTTATCTCATTTCCCTTTGGCATCTTTACATGCATATATCAAAAACTTTGAGAATTTCTACAAATTCCTTAATATGAATCCTCATGTTCTCACTTATAATTAAGCTATGTATCATAAGGATATATTTAAATGCTCTTCATTTGAAATTCTTAACTATGTATCTAATTTTGATAACTTCACATCTCTCATGAGTACATACCCTTTGGTAGTAGAAGATCTAGCAAAACACATTGACAATGATGAGTGTGAAATTTATTTTAATGCTTTGGAACTAATAGCTAAAATATATGAGGATGATGATGATGATGATGATTCTGTAAGTTATCCTACTTCTATAGTTTAATGTCTAAGAACCCAACATGAGAAGACTATGGATAGCTCTATTAATGATACAACACCTAACCTTCCTAACTACACCTTACCTTTCTTTCATTCCAATGCTCTCCTTGTCCAGGATGAAGCATTAGTGGATGAGAAAAGGTGTCTCAAATTAAATTCTTTAGGGATATATGTTGGGTATAATCAAGAGGAAAATAATGTTAATTCAATATTTCCCAATAGACTTATTCCACCCACTAAGGGGTTACTTGATAAATGTAGAAATATTCCTAAGATGGTTGTGTAGGGAGCACCTAATACACCTTCTTTCTTACAACTGCTGATTACGGTTCAAGGTGATCAAAAACCACCTCAACCCCTATATTATATTCTAAACTAAGCAAGACAAATAACTCAAAGAAACCAAGGTGTTCAAAATGTTATTGCTCACACATCTAACACTTGTAATAACAAGCAAAGTAAGCAAGCACCTTATGTGCCTGTGTCTCTCCCATATTCTCAACCTATGCTCCCTCTGCCACCTCATCTTACTCCTAAAACTGGTCAAGAATATGATCTTGTCAAGTAGCTTTGTGCTACTCTGGCTAAGATTTCTCTTAGGGATTTGTAACATTGGAAAATGTCACCTTGGGGGCTTTTCCCTCATAAGGTTTAGCTCCTGGGTCTTTTACATGCATTTAGGACATCTTACTTCATAATTTGGCATCCCGATGGAATGAGCCCTAGGTAACATGAAAAATGGGACATAGGAGGACCACTTGAGCTTAACCTTTCCCAAAATAAGGGGGAGAACTTGGGCGCCCACTCCCTAGTCCTGCCCTATTTTGGGATAGTCCCAATTTTTGGGTGTCAGCTTGTGATCGTTATTTGGGCCCTATGCCGACATGGTAAGTTTAAATTTATGAAATCTTGGCAGGAGTGCTTATAGTTGCATATATAAGCATGATTAGGCATTCATTTGTAAACTAGATGATTACTAGCAAGCTATTGTGTTCTCAAGGTGACTCAAGGCTTTCTATTGTGTTGCAAGAGTAGACTTGTGTGTTTTGTGTGTTGATATTTGTAGATTTGAGAATCAATTTCCTCTGGGAATGAAGAGCATCTTCCCCCCATGAGAGCTTCACTACAAGGTGACATTATATTATGATTTCATCATTGATTCCTTTGGTTTTTAGCTCTACCTCACAAGGGCATGCATTCTTTATCTGAAAACAGGGTTCAGAGACTTAAGTGTCCTCCGAGGCTTGACTGAGGTAAGCCTCTAAACACCACAACCCCCAAACCATGTCTTGTGATTACAGGTTACAGGTGTCACATTTGGGAAAAGTGGAATTGCAGGAAGGATTGGCAGGCATCAAGGATTCAGGATCTGAAGAAAGGAAGGACACAGGAGCACTTCCAGGACTTGGGTGCTCGCTCTAGTGTCCTCCACATCTGACTTTCAGGAAACAGAAGTTATAGGGCTGATCAGTTTCAGGAGGAGGTCTAGATTTTGCAAAGAAACTGGCACCTTGGACTTGGGCACCCACTCCAGTGTCCTCAACTGTTCCACTTTAGAACCCTAAAAATAGGTATTATGTAATTTGGTATTTTACTCCTGTCTGCAAGAGCTTTTTCTGTCATTCGTTAATTTGTTGTCGTATTTGCATAATTAGGGTTTTAATGGTTAATTGGACATAAGAGAAGGAAAATTAATAATTAAATTCCCTAATCCAAGTTTCCCTACATCTATAAGTGACCTAGGGTATGATAGTGCTCGTCACTCGATCCTAGATCCTTGAACGTATAGTGGAGAGGCGTATTTAAACAATCTAAAATCTAGAACATTAACAAATCCAATTTTCCCCTAATCATTTTGGTGAACCCGTGTTTTTGGACTTAAATTTCAACTTTTTGTGTGTGTGTCTTCAGATTTGGATTGATTTCATTCATTCATATAGTCATCCATTTTATTGCATTGAGAAAAATTCAAAAAAATTGAAAATTTTAGAAAATACCAAAAAAAATTGCATTTTTTGGCTTACTAAATTGCATAAATTCTTTCTAAATTTTCCTAATTCATGATTTTTACATCAGATCTGATATAAAATATATAAAAATCCAAAAATTTAGAAATTTGCATTACATTTTCATCATTTAATTGCTAGGGTTTTGTGGAAATTTTGACAATTTTATATAACCTAGTAATTCCAAAATCTAGGGTTAGTAGGAAAAATCTTTTTCTCAGATTTTTTTACTGATTTTGGAGGCTCATTTAAATTAATATTTGGCTATAGTCTTGCATTTTAGTGTAAATTTGCATTTAGATTTAAAATAATTGCAATTTTGCATAGAAATTTTTAAAAAACTAGCAATTTTGATGCATTTTCATTAAATTTGCATGGGCATTTTGAATGTTCAAGCTTGAAAATAATTTTCAGATCTGAGAGTAAGTCAATTTTATCATAAATCAGACTCCAAAACATTTGCATAGCATTTTGTCCCAAGGTCTCAAACCTAGGGCTTCAAAAACAACAATTTTCACTAAATTTGGCCTTATAGACTCTATAAACTTACACCATAGGTGTGTTGTGAAATATATTTTGGCATTATTTGTATGTTATCAGGGTAATAATTTTCTTCCCCTCATAAAAATCTTCACAACACCCTTTTATCGGGCTCTTGTAGTAAAAATTTTACAAAAAATAACACATTTTGACTATTTTTGCCCTAGGGTTTGAACTAGTTTGCACTCCAAGTGTGCTGTGACAAATTTTATGGATTGAGGTGACTAATATCATTGATATTATTTTCTGTACCTCCTAAAATTCATTACAACACCCCCTTTTCTAGGTCTTGGAATTGAAAAACCGTGAAAAATAGCCTTTTTTTGCTATATTTTCACTATGGTTTTACCTTAACAGGCACTAAAAGCATGTTGTGTTGGGTGTTTTTGAACCAAGTGTCTATTATTACTGATGCTATTTTATTTCCATCTTCATTTTCCTCACAACACCCTTTGTTATGCCCTTTTGCATTGAATTTTGGTGAAAAAAGTGCCTATTTTGACATATTTTCACTATATTTTGACTTGGCATTATCTTAGATTTGCATCAAGAGTGTGTTGAGAGTTATTATATTGCTGTTTTGGACTGATATTAGACATATAACTTTCTTCCAATTGATTGAAATCCTTACAAAATCCTTTGTTTCATTCATTGGGATTGAAAAGAGTACAAAAACAAAACAAAAAACAAAGCATTTTGGCCGTCAATCATATCCTTCTCCTAGGATTTGTTCTCTTAGTTGTTGAATTGTATTCTTTGGTATAAGATTTATGACACGCTATCCTAAAAATAATAGCCCTTTGAGAAGAAGTAAAAGATTAATGGGATCCAATGCTCTTAAAGAAGTTGGTACTTTGGACACCTTCTTTACAAAGGGAGAAACTCAAATTGTGCAAGATAGTATACATCCTCCAACCACAATGGAAGAACAAAGTTTTCATGATGTTGATAACACTATTGAGGTAACAAGATATATATCTAATGAGCAAATATAAAAATTGGATAAGGAGCTAGCTAAATATCAATCATTTACGGAAAATGAGAGAATAGCTGAAGAAGTTGTCCCTACAATTCATAACATAAGAGAATTGATAAAAGAAGGACACGATGGTGTTAATGCAATTCGTTGTCTAGCACATATTGTACAAACCAATATCATGCCAGTGACTGAATGTGTGCAAACGATGAATAACACTCTATCACCATCTCATACTCAAGTTTCGGCACCTATACCAACTACATGAATATCCACTTTTACATTAATGGTCTTAACACCTAATGCAAATGCTTGTAGTAATGCTACCACTGTTATTGGAGTATCTAATGGCACTAGTTACAAAGTTGTGGGATTTAATTATCAGAATTTGGTTCCCAAAGGGACCTCCTCTATGCATAATTGTTCTCAACCTCCTATCTATAACACTCATTTCCAGCTACCTATTACTTACTCACAACCATCTTCCACCTATCATTATGGCCAACCACCGTTAACATATTCTTAGCATCTACCTATTGTATCTCAAGCTCAATCACCTACTCACCTTGGTTCTAATTCCTCACAACAAACCATATCTCCTAATGACGCCATCGTAAACCAACTTTTACAGGGCATGACTGCTTTGTAACAAAAGGTAACAAATTTGACAAATTCTTCGCAGCCTATTCTACCAACATATCATGCTTGTAATCCATTATCCTATGCAATCTTGAGAACTCCTATGCTTGAGAGGTTTAAGACTCCTCGCTTTGAAAAATATGGTGGAAATGGTGATCCTAATATTCATATGGCAGCATTTACAGCTATGTGTAGTGATTTTTATTTCAAAGAGGATTTGTTAGAAAACATTTTCCTGTGATATCTCAAAGATACTACTTTAGAATGGTTTTGCTCATTGCCTTCAAATTCAATACACTCCTTTTCACAGTTGATTGATCAATTTTTACAACATTTTCAAGCAAATATCAGACCCCAAGTCACCCTTATTGACTTGGTTCAATGTAAACAAGGTCTGAAAGAAAAGTTGACTGAATTCATTAGTCGGTATCAAGGACTTTATGCACAGATTCAGTATCAGATGCAAGATGAGGATGTTCAAAAGATATTCATTACAAAACTACAACCTAATATTTGTGATAAGATTCTCTTGATGAAATACAACTCCTTTCAACATTTATGCACCGCTCTTCATGATTACTAACTTTCATCTAGTCAGTATGAAAACCAAAACTCAATGGCTCAAGTTGGTCAATCCATGGGTGGATCATCACAAAAAAATTTTAAGAGAAACAATAATAGGAGTTTCATCAAGATCAATGGACCGAATACAAATGTGTCTGCTATAAATAATCCAAAGAAAGCATCGTATCAACCAAGAAAGTTTAATATCTAAGTCTTATCATTCTATTATGAACCAAGATGTGAGTAATAATATTCTAAAGCTTCCCTTGATCAAGCATATTGATCTTAGTAAACAAGGACCTTACTTTGATGCTAATGCCTTTTATCATTATCATAGAACTCAAGGACATGACACTGAACGATGCATGCATCTTAAACATGAGATACAAGACATTATTGATTCAAATGTCATCTAGGTTTTGAGTGTGAATGACAATGGAAATAAGTCGGTTGCTCTGCTGAATCAGAATTTACAAATCTTCACTAATCCTTTCCCTAAGCATACTGAAAACAATATGGTGGAACAGGGTTTAGTGGAAGTAGACGAGGATGATTACTTGGACTATGAGAGTATCGTAGGAATGATTGAAGTGGATAAGAAACAAGTGGATAATCCACCTCGTCCTCAAAGAAACATAATTTATGCTAAGGTTCCTCCCCTGTTATCCATGTATGGATTAGGAGACAATCAAAATACATCAGAAAAGCAAGAACAACAACCAATACAAATAAGTAAGATGGTACAGGATGATTCCTGTCCCTGTGCTAGAAAGATCCAACAACAAAAACTTGATAAAAATTAGAAAAGAGCTAGATGACTATTAAAAAATGGAGAAAATAGTGGTTCCCCTCCTCATAAGCAACAAAAAGTTATATTTACACAAGGAGTAACAAATCAAACATCACACAATAATCAACAAAACTTTCATAAGAACCACTCAAATTTTGCATTAAATATGATCAAATACCTCTCCAAGAGTTTCACAAGCTCTAACATATAATATGAAGACTCCACAGGTAAGTGTCTCTAACCCTTTATCTCTATTGTAATGTACTTCCCCCGTGATGTGTTATTTGTTGTTTAGGCCTCCTGGGATGACCTCAGATTTTTTCATAAGGTTCGGGATACCAGGAGACCGCCTCTGTTGTGACCTTCTTCTATTTGTATCATCATTCTACTAAAATTGCCTCTCTGATTTCATTGTTGTGTGTTGTGTTTTACGGACATAGCGTCATGGTTGGTGACCTAGGGGTACCCTCGTACATGACTATCCCTAAGAAAATTGTTTCTCCTCTCTTATTTATTGTTTCCCTTCCTCTAGTGTTTCCACCTAGTGGGCAGATGATGATAAACATTTATACTGATGTGGACCTAGTGTCCCTTTCGAGAGCAATAAAAAAAATTGACATAGTTCCTAATATGACGATGGGGTTGTATATTTTATCCGATGCTTGGCTAGTGGAAGCACTCATGCTTTCCATGTAGTGAATTTCATGAGGTTTCTATCGCATTTATAAACCTTAACAATACTACTGCTCTACACACTTTTGTTTGTCTTTGAATCTAGCCTTGGCAGTACTCAATTTAGAGAGCTTCATGATATAACCCCATGGTTATTCTTGAACTTCAAATTCGTGGTATAACCTTGGCTCTTTGTATAGTTAATCATATGCATTGATGTTGTTGTTTATCATGATATTGTAGACACTAACATGTTTCTTGCAGGGATGTGTTTGTGGGAACATTTGGTGATCATGAAGTACATGTCACCTCTGGGGGGCATGGGCTTTGCGAAAGTCTATCTTCCCTTGTGTGTTTTCTTCCTACCTTAATGTGCTTGATATCAATACCTGATATCAACCACCTTAAGGTGGGGGCATATATAAGGTAAGCTATTTGTTGTAGATGATAGCTATGTGCTTGTCCTTAGATGCAGTTTTAAGACCAGTGCAATGAGTGCTTCCTGCATCTTGAGTTTGTTTGCAATCAATCAATCAATCATGTAAGCCCTCTATGGAGGTGGGATATCATGTATATCCTTTTTATCTGAAGCCCTCTGTAGAGGTGGGGATGGTGTATTTCTCAGAGTAGATTGCATCATCCTGTCATTTTCAAAAGTCCTCTACGGAGGCAGTGAGTGGTTCTGTGACTAACTCAACCCTTAAGCGTGTCTTCAGTGATTGTTGTAGTGAAGCCTAATCGTCGATATGTGCTTGTAATGTGCCTGATATGGTGTTGGACCTAGAAATAGGTACACTCCATCACTTTTCTACCATGTTTTCTCTGTGTCTTCAAGTGTATGTTTATTGCTCCATATGCAATCTAAAGACTAGCGCAATGAGTGCTTCCTACATTTTGGGAGGTTTTACATGTCTTGTGTGTGTGTTGCCCCATATATGTAGTATAAAGGCTAGTGCGATGAATGCTTCCTACATTATGGGAGGTTTGTTTACTTTCCAGTACCTGCACTTGCATTTCATATATATGAGAAAAAGAAAAGAAAAGATATCATGCCTGTGTTCCATGCATTAATGTGTCTTCTATGCATTTATTGTCTTCTTCGTGTTCTGCATGACCGTAACTATCTTCTCCATGTTTTGCGTGCCTGTTACTATTTTCTATGTGATTGGTGTGTCTTCTCTGTGCTTGGTGTGTTTGAGACCATACTTTAATGTATGTATTGGCCTTGTGTTTATACATACATTAAAGTGTGTCCCCTTGGGGGCTTTTCCCTCGTAAGGTTTAACTACTGGGTCTTTTGCATGCATTTAGGACATCTTACTTCATAATTTGGCATCCCGATAGGATGAGTCCTAGGTAACATGACAAATGGGACCTAGGAGGACCCCTTGAGTTTAACCCTACCCAAAATAGGGGGAGATGACTTGGGAGCCCGTGCCCTGGTCCTGCCCTATTTTGGGGTAGTCCCAATTTTTGGGTGTCGGCTTGTGACCGTTATTTGGGTCCTATGCCGACACGGTAAGTTTGAATTTATGAAATCTTGGTGGGAGTGCTTGTAGTTGCATATATAAGCATGCTTAGGCATTCATTTGTAAACTAGATGATTACTAGAAAGCTATTGTGTTCTCAAGGTGATTCAAGGCTTTATATTGTGTTGCAAGAGCAGACTTGTGTGTTTTGTGTGTTGATATTTGTAGATTTGAGCATCAATTTCCTCTGGGAATGAAGAGCATCTTCCCCCCATGAGATTTTCACTACAAAGTGACATTATATTGTGATTTCATCATTGATTCCTTTGGCTTTAACCTTTGTCTCACAAGGGCACACACTCTTTATTTGACAATAGTGTTTGGAGACTTAAGTGTCCTCTGAGGCTTGACTGAGGCGAGCCTCTAAACAACACAACCCCAAAACCAAGTCTTGTGATTACATGTTACAGGTGTGGCATTTGGGAAAAGTGGAGTTACAAGAAGGATTGGCAGGCATCAAGGATTTGGGATCTAAAGAAAGGAAGGACACATGAGCACTTCCAGGACTTGGGTGCTCTCTCTAGTTTCCTCTGCATCTGAGTTTTGGGAAACATAAGTTACAAGACTGATCAGTGTCAGAAGGAGGTCCAGATTCCATGAAGAAATTGGCACCTTGGACTTGGGCACCCTCTCTATTGTCCCCGACTGTTCTGCTTTGGAACCCTGAAAATAGGGATTCTATAATTTGGTATTTTACTCCTATCTGTAAGAGCTTTTTCTATCATTCATCAATTTGTTGTCGTATTTGCATAATTCAGGTTTTAATGGTTAATTGGACATAAGAGAAGGAAAATTAATAATTAAATTCCCTAATCCAAGTTTCCCTACATTTACAAGTGACCTAGGGTATGATAATGCTCGTCACTCGATCCTAGATCCTTGAATGTATAGTGGAGAGGTGGATTTAAACAATCTAAAATCTAGAACATTAACAAATCCAATTTTCCCCTAAACATGATTTAATACAAACATCACCTACATACCATGGAATGCTCCAAGAAGCTTTACAAAAGGTGATTGTATCACCTGCTATTAAGCCAAATGATGTAGCAGCTCTATTAGATTGTATGCATGCAACAAAAATAGATATTCTCTTTCAACCACATGAATTACCATTAATTGGAGTTCAAAACCAATATGATCTTATAATATTTGCCATGATAGATAAAAAGTTGATAAAGTGAGTTATGATTGATAATGGATTGTCTATTAATGTTTGTGGTATAAATTTATTATATAAGATTAAGGTTTATACCTCTTTGATTAAACTAGATAGATTAAGAATTTGTGGCTTTGATAATGTTGGTAGACAAACTATGGGTACTATAACTCTACCTGTGAAGGTTGGACCTATGACTTTGTCTACCTTTTTTCATGTCATGCCTAGATCAATTTCATATAATATGATTCTTGGTAGACCATGGATTCATGCCATGGGGGAAATTCCATCTACCCTTCATAGATCAATAAAGTTTATTTATAAATACAAGCTCTATACTGTTAAAGCTAATCCTAAACTAGATAACTATCTACATATAGAAATGCAAAAATTAAAAAAAAACAACAAAACCTATAAAACATACAAAAGGATTCATCAATGCCTCTTGCCATAGATAACATTGCACAAGACTCTAAACCATAGAATGCACTTTTTGGTGATGATTGGGGTTCATTATAGTTTACCCCTTCCTTCAATGGGGAATATAAACTTAATAACTCTAACACATCAAAAGTCACATTGATCTCATCCAAGCAATCTTTTTAAACACCTAAGAAACCTAAAGTCTCCTTAGTAGAAAACAAGGATAATACTCTTACTTATACTACAAATTATGATACCTATGAGGCTTCACCATCTTCTAAAGAATGACATCCCTATATGGTTGATGATTTAAAATCCTTTATAACAACTATGCCTATGTAGGTAATGGATGTGGTGTAAATCAACAAGGAATCAGAGTACCTTTACAAGTTGCTAGAATTAATTATACATCCAGTATTGGATACCACTCTTTGAAGCCCACCAAAGGCTCTTGTCATCCTAAACATAATGTTAATGTAATATCAACAAGACCAAAATAACATGAGAGATATCATGGGTTGATAGACAAGAATTGTCCGCCAGGAGCTATCCCTAAGAATCAGGTAAATATTTCCCCCTCTTTAAGACACACTCGTTGTAGAAAATATTAGAGTTTCTCTCAAGGGTGGCTTCTTCCTAGACATGTATGTTCTTTGGGTTGTACTAGGTGAGGTATTTCTAACCCTTTCTATCTCATGTTGTGTTCCCCCATGATGTGTTATGTGTTGTTTAGGCCTTCTAGGATGACCCTTGATACTCTTTTAAGGTCAAGGATACTCGGAGACCACCTCTGTTGTGACCATTCTTCTATTTATGTCATCATTCTTTTATATTTATCCTCTCCTCTACTTTCATTGTTGTGTGTCATGCCTTAGGGGCATATCATTGTGGTTGGTGACCTAGGAGCACCATCCTATGTGAAAACCCTAACCCACTTGTTCCCCTCACTTGATTTATTTTTTACCTCCTTCTAGTGGTTCTATCTAGCTGGCGGATGATGAAAAACAAATAAGACTGATATGAACCAGGTGTCCCTTCAGTGAGTAAGAAAAAATGGACCTAGTCCATACATGACGACAGGATTGATATATATTATCTGACACTTGGCTAGTAGAATCACTTTGTGTGATATTTTGATGTTGTCTTATCATACTAACAAACTATAACAATACATCTGCTCCGTGCACTTTGTTTATCTTTGAATCTCACCTTGGTTACACTTGGTCTGGAGATTTCTATAGTATATCCCCACCATTATACTTAGATTTTGAACCCATAGTATAGCCTCAGCTTTTTATGTGAATGATGTACATACATTTCTTTTGATCATGTGATGTGGTTATTATCTTATAGAAAGATTTCTAACCTCTTTTCTTGTAGGAAATTGTGTGTTTATGGGAACATTTGGCGATCATAAAATACATGTCACCTTTGGGGGCATGGGCTTTGTGTGAGCTCTTATTCCCTTTTGTGTTTTCTCTCTACCTTAAAGTTCTTGATATCGGTACATGATATCAACCACCTTAAGGTGGGGGCATATAAGTTAAGTTGTCTAAAGATTTTGGTACTAACAAAGCGTGTTTGTAAGCCCTCTGCGGAGGCAAGATGTTGTATCTCCAACCCGAGTGCTTATCTTTATCTATATTGCAATCATAAAGCCCTCTACAAAGGCGGGATATCATGCATATCCTTTTATTCAAAATTCCTATATATGAGGTGGGATGGTGTATCTCTTGAGCTAGTGGACATCCTTTTATCTTAAAAGTCCTCTAAGTAGGTGAGGTTGGATCTAAGACTATCCTCCCTTAAGTGTGTCTTTGGTGGTTGTTCTGGCATAAGCCCAACCTTCAGACGTGCCTATAGCATGCTTGAGATGATGGGGGATTAGCAATAAGTTTCTTTCATCACTTTGTTTGTCATGTTTTAGATGTATAGTATGTCTTTGGCATGCTGTATGACACTCATGTATTTTGTGTGTCTTCTGTGTGTTTTCCCCTTTGTACGGTTAATCCCCACTTGGGATTTTTATGGCATGTTTTCCCCTCTTGTGTGAGTGTAGCTGAAAGGAAGCAAGGTATGTTTTGGGACATGAAAATTTTAAAAAAAATTTGTCTTTATACCCACTCATGTCTGACCAAACCAAAAAATATTATGCTCAAAATCATGATGATAACTGGTGTATTCCATAAAAATCACAAGCTTTCACCACAAGTGAGTGTATCACTCACTAAATTACACTAGAATGAAAAGCTTCAATTCCCAAGTTTCGGCAAGCCCTCTCTTTTGTTATACCAATCCATGCTCTATGAAAAACTTGTTGAAATGGCTATTGACATGAGAATAAGGATCAGGGAGAAGATTTCAAAAGTCACCGGTGGAGAAAATGATACTGATGGCCTTTCATCAGAGAGAAAGTTACCAGTCATGCCGATCGTCATAAGGAAAGACTATCAGATAACACTCTAAAAACCCTCCCAACAGTATAAGTCATACTAATGGAGGAGTTCGGTAGGACTCTCACCGATCATCCAGTGGAATGGAGAAAACTAGTGGTCATCGGCAGGAGACAAGCATCGGAATGAAAGATTAATGAGTCTCTGATACTCTAATGTCTCAGCGATTAAAGAAAAATGCTTCGGCATAGCTTACACTGATGTGTATGAAGAATAAGAACCATCGGTGAGAGCAAAGGAATCAGAACAAAGCTTATAAGTCTAGCCAAAGCAATACTCACAACAATGTTGGTGACATGTTGTGAAGGTCTCTCCGATAAGGAGTGTAAAGGGCTATCGGGGAGATAACCATGATCGGGTGACTTGAAATAAGTTATTCCGATAACATATCTTACTTTGATAACAATGAAGATTATGTTCATCGACAAGACTCTCCCCGATAATCATATCAGTGACACTTAGGAGATCGGGGAAGAGTGTTATTCACACAGCGATGAAGAAAGTCATGCCAATGGCAACCATGCCCACTTCCACATCAAGTAAAGCTTGGAGATATTTTGCTGATACAAATTCACAAATAAAATATGACATCGTGGAGACAATTAAAGGGTTACAACAATTGATCCATGAACAAACGTTCGTGCCATAAGAAGATATTAAAATCACCCAGACATTATGAAAATCATGCCGATGAAAGAAGTTATAACAATGTGACATTTCACAATGATCAAGAAAATTGAAATGCTCGAATAATTAATTATAGATGAAGAAGAAACCCTCTGAGATACCATTTGAAATAATTGTAATTAAGTTTAAGAGAATTATCTGAGAAGAGCCTATAGGCAGAGACTTCAAGCAGAAAATAGGGGAATTTGATTAGAGCCTCTGATAACAGGTACCCATATATTAACTTCTATGCAGTAGCTTACAATTCAAATTTGTTGTCCAAAGAATTAAAATGGAAACTCAGGGGAAAGAAAAGGGTAGAAAACCACAGGGTGATACAAGTAAACCTAAAAAATAGAAAATTGACAAAACCCCTGAAGAGAAAACAAAAGAGAGAAAGTTGAACCAAGACTTGATTGATCAACTACCAGGATCAACTCCCAAAGCCTGAAGGTCTGCACAACTTAGGGCAGAAGTGGAGAAACTAGAAGACAAGTGTAAATACCTTAGGAATGTTTGGACTCCAATTAGAGGCTATGAGCTCTTCAAATTCCATTACAATAGAAGAATTAGGAATTTTCCAGTGTCAAACCCATGGCATTTGAATTTAGGTAAATTAGTTGTTCCTGATGTGTTTCTGAATGTTAAACTCCTCCCACTTCTTACTAAATAGTATAACCCAAGTCTTAAGGGTATATGCAACCCACAAGGGAACCTATTATACACTTGTCAAAGAATGCCATTTGTGAAGTTTTGACTTGGATGATTTATGTACTATTCCCATTATTTATGAGGATTTGGAAAAGGAGTACTAGAAAATGGATTATACTTATAATGGATGGAGGTTGCCTATTCACAGGCCTAGGGTAGAGGGAGAAATGGTGCCTCTCAGTGAGGATGATGGCCTTCCTTTTCATGTATCATTATTTGAACCCTACATGCAATATACTTACTCCTCTGTGGGCCAGGTCCTAGGATTTGAGGTCCTCAACTTCATGACAATTCCTCCAATGGTCATAGCTATAGACATCTAATGCCACAATGACAGGCAGTTTGATTATGCTACCTATGTTTTTAATAGGATTGACTCTTGTTTGACTGCCATAAAGAATAATACCCCATCAGTTTCCTTTAAACATTATTCACTTCTCATGCACATGGTGCTCTATTATGGTCAGGAAGTGGGGTTATGGTAACCTGAATTCAAAGTTGTTCCAGTAGACTAGAGGGGGAAAAAGTCACCCATACAGATGTGGACTAGAATATGGGATAGCATATATGCACATTCTAGCTATGTGTAATTTGAGGAATACTGTGTCAAAGTGTTATATAGATATTTTAGTGATCCCTGTTAGTATTCTATTTCAAATGAAATCAAGAGGTTTCTTAGACCAAAGGATTTTGGTGGTCCTCTTATTGTTATTCATAACTGGGGAGACTAGTATTATTTTGAGGATACTACTATGGTTAAAGTTTATGGTTTTGAGGATACTCCTTTTATCTTGCCTAAGATTGTCCTTGACGGAATTGCCTATTTAGAAATAGTTAGGTAAATGAATTGTTCAAATGTGATGCACTTGAGCTCCCATGATAAACAGTCTTTTATGCCTAGTACTCTTTTCTTTGGAGATTTCACTGTGGTATCCAAGGAGGGGTATGGTCTCATTTTGGATAAAATGATGCACTATAATATGAGGTCTCCTGAGGTAAGAAAAGGGTTTGATCCTGAGGGTTTTATTAACCCTACTCGAAGAAAGAAAAATCTTAGTGGGTACACACATGTCCCCTATCCACATGATGATGTCATTAGGAATCTAGAGGAAACTGAAGTTGAGTTGCTGGTTGAAAAATATAACAGGGATCTAGATGAAAAAAGTAAACAATTGGCAGAGATAGAATTGTTATCTTTTGGTGATGAAGAACTTACAGGACAAGTGGAACCACATCAATAGACAACAAGAATGTCCAAAAGAAAAATGCAACAATAATAGTCTCCTGTTATAGCACATGATGAGGAGGGGTCTGCTGATGAAGACCCGAGACAAATATCATATGATTCTTTTATTTCTGATGATAAATTTATTCATTCTAAAGAATTCAAATCATTCTTATATAAATGCAAGGGGAAAGAAATCAGAGAGTCAGTTGATGATGTATCTGCCAACAATGAGAGACAATTACTTGATATGTTGAAAGAAACAGTGGATAATGAATTGTAATATATGACCCCTAGTAAGGGTAGACAGTTGCTCAAAGAAGTAGGGGTGATGATCTTTCCTGGCCTTGATTTGATTTTTGCTCTAGTATTTGATAGTTTCTGCATAGTACAGATGATAAATACAAGCTCACTCCAGAAGGTGTCACTGAAGTATATATGGGCACCAAATATAATAATGATGAAAATTCATTAATGATATGGGCCCTATATCCTCCCCACAAAAAGATAGCTATTATAGACACTAAGAAAACTTTTGGCCATGTCATGACTTTGAAGGTAGGGGAGACTGACCCCTTAATTACTATAGACATTGGCATTAATGTTGCAAAGTTGAATAAGGTGCAGGCTCAGATATTAATCAAAGAAAGAGATGCATACAAGCTGAGCTGTGAAAGATTGACCAAAGAAAATGACTACTTGAAAGATGTTGTTAAAGCACCTTCGGGGGATCAATAAAGAGATTAACTCAGGGTGAAAGCTCATAGAGTGTCCAATCACCATCCATTGACTAGATAGCTCAAATCTAGATGGATACACTTGTCACAGTACTCCAAAACAGGCATACCAACATGCTGCATTGGTTGAACCAATTTTGGGATAATTATTCTCAAAATTATAAAGTGATCCAAGAGCATGAGAGGCTAGACAAAAGGATGCATGAGAAACAAAATGAGACACAGAGTAAAGATACTTCTGACATTACAGATACCTCCAATGCAAAAGATTTGGTTGAGCAACATCAGACGTATTATCACCAACTTAAGACTGATGCCAAAGAGTGTGTTGAAGCCTCAAAAGCAGGAGTGCCCACATTGTTCAAGAATGATAAAGAATTAAAGAGCAAAGAGGAATGGAGTAGAGACTGTCAAGCGATATTACATGAAGCCTTAGAAGCTCTTATGGACAAAGATTCTGCATCCGGGGAAGCCTACAAGCATTTGAAGAGGATGGTTACGATGGATGTGATCACAAGGAATGCTATTGAATTTACTGATTCACATCGTAGCCAGGAGTACTTAGACCACATTTCTCAGCTATACTTGTGGTTGAATAGGGCCTAAGCATTGTTGTTCTATGGTTGTTATGTTAATCTTGTTAATTCCCAAAAGACTTCTTGAAGAGTTATGTCTCTTCACAAGCATTTCTATATAAGTTCAAACATATGATGTTGAATTAGGATCAGCAGTAGGATATAATACATAAAATTTACAATGTTTCTCAAGGACCATGTTGCAATCATATTATTGAAGAAGTAAATTGAAGTTCTCTAATTCTATGGTTTATTCTGGCATCAATTATTTATTTAAATTACTCAATTGTATGGTTGTCTCCAGTTCAGTATTTCCTTGTTATTCAAATTAGTATATCAAGTATATAGTTAATTTGTCAATGCACATTTGTTGTATCTGTGTGATTGAATTAATTGGTTTCTATTAGAGGAATTAAACATCCTTCTGATCAATCACAGTAACCTGGAAGTGTTAGTTTGGATTACTAAGAAGAACCATATAATTAGGATTGCCATTCTATCTCCAAGTTAATATTATCTTTTGTTCTTGCATATTTCATTCAATTGGTTCCTTCAAGAAAGGATTAAATTACCTTCTGGTGAATAACAAGATATCTGATTATATTGGTTGGATTATTAAGAAGAGTTTGTCAGTCATTTCCTTACACGTTTATAAAAGTTATAAACTAAAATATTGTGCCAAACAATTAGAGTTACTGCCAACTATAAGCCACTAGTCTTAGTCTTCCATTTGACTCTATTTACCCAACAAGGCACTGGTCTTATTTCAACTTATCACTTAAAAACCATTTTATTAGTTAAGCACAGTCATAGAATTCACCTTGATATTTCTTATACAATTTATACCAACCATTCATCAGATATTAGATATAGAAATAATTAGCAAGCTTTCATCTATTGTACACCATTTGCCATTGTAGGTAGATTCATTTACTTAGTCAAGATATTTACATTCAATCTACTTTAATTTCCAAGGTTCACCCGCCTAGGTGTAGCAAGACCTAAAGTGCAGTGAGTCATCAAACCCTAAAGGTTGATTTCACTGCGTTAGTTCAAAAATGTTGCAAATCTAAGCATAGAGCCTGGCATCCTCTTAGGATTAGCAACTTGCATTTTTGAGACCTAACAAATTGGCAACTCTAGTGGGGATAAATAAAAGATGTTAGTAACAAACCATTCCTTTTATAGTCATTTTAGAAATTTTAATTTGGTAACTCTGCTGGCAAGAACAATCCAGAAAAGATAAATTTTTCCTATTTACAAAATAGGTGGCGACTCTAAAACCTGTTACAACAGAAAGTTGATACCAAATGGATGGTAGGAGATCTAAAATGGAAGGCAAGAAATTGCCATCATCTCCACCAATTAGAAACAGCTCCAAGAGAAATGGAACATCAAACTATTCTCTCCAAAATAATAACCACGAGGCTCAAGAAGATAATGTTGAGCAAACTATTGCAATTCATAATATGTTTACACCTCTACATGAATCAAATGAGAATCTCAATGGAGTAACTGATGACATATTGGCTAAATATAGACCTAATCCCCAAGAACAGCTTGAGAGTGAAGCATAGGCCATGAGAGAAATTGATCAAAGACAAGATGAATATGATTTTAAAATGTCATTACAGCAAGGAGAAGGGATAAAACATGGATTCTCAATTCAAGAAATAAATGAAAGCCCAAAGAATTCAGGAGGTATGAATCAAGAACAACAGGATCTACTTAGGCTCTAGGAAGAACTTGAAATGATCAAGATAGAGGAAACTAAGAGGTTGTTGCAACAAGAGATTCAACAGATGAAGAGTAGGGCTAAGAAAACCCCACCAAAATATGTACCTCCACATAGGGGAAACACTTCAAAGAATCCATAGAAAACCCTACACCAAAATACAGGTGGTGTATCCAATTCACAAACATATGGAGGTCATCAAAATACCCTCCCTAGAAATTCTAGACCACCTCCTGTGAATAATACCTCTCAACATATGGCTAATCCTTATCTACCCCCTGGCCAACAATATTATAGACCACAAAACCCTTATTTAAATCCCCACATAAACCCACAACAACAATATGCTTATCATCAACCTCTAGGAGGATATAATTACTATCCTAACCCACCACCCATGAATTTTCCACCTCAAAACCTTACAAACATATGTAGCCAATTTGATCTGACTGGATATCAGTTGTATCCATATCCTATGGATAGTAATTGGAGAAATATAGTTCCCAAGTTTATTGGGAATAGTGCAATATCAGTTGAAGATCACATTAGAAGCTTCAATGCTTTCGTACAAGATATTGGTATGGACTCTGAAGATGTTAGAATGAGGTTATTCATGATGTCCCTGACTGAAGATACAAGAGATTGGTTCAATAGTTTACCTGATGCTTAAATTAGTTCAATAACTGATTTCCACAATCAATTCAAGGAGTAGTATGGTAATCAATATGCCACTGAGTTTGCATTGCACGAATTGATAAGCATCCAGAAATTCTAGAATGAATCAATGTATGATTTCAATCTAAAATTCTCCAAATTACACAACAAAATACCACATGGATCTAAACTGATTGACCCAGCAGCATTAAGCATTTATCTAAAAGCATTTGATCCCAAGATAGGGTATGAACTTAGAAATTGATGCCCTGCGACCCTGGCTAAAGCACAGAAAGTAGCATTAACTATTGAGAACAATAGGAAAGCTGCAGGTATGGTTAGCAAGAGGGATAACCCTAGAAATCCTCAGAACACAAACATTCATTAGACTAAATGAGAAAGTCAGCATAGACATGAAAGGTCCAGGTTGCATGATATGCCATATAATACAAATTGGAAAGATGGGAGACCCATTGAAAACAACAGAAAGCAACATTATGGAAAAGATACCCCTGACCCTCTAGAAGGATATGTGGCACATATGGTAGAAGATAAACCTTGGTGTCTGGTGTGTAATTTACCACATTCACCTAAATATTGTGAGGTGGCTAAAACAGTACAACAACAAGAAGCATTATATAATTATAATAGAGACAATCACACAATAAACATGATGCAAGATACACCATATATGCTGAATGAAGACTATTCTTCTATAGAGGAAGAGGGATATGAATATGATGTGGGAAATCAGAGACATCATGTCAATATGGGAAAATAGGAAGTGTTCTCAAATCAGGAGGATAGTTATGAGGAAGCTACCTATTATAAAAATTAGCCATATGATCAGTGGAGAAAGCCCACTAAAAATGAAAGAGAAGCTCTTACAATAGCTCAAGCTAAAAATGCCTATAACTTAAGGAACAAGACAGTGAATGTGGAACAAGAAACACCTGGGAGTGTCTTTATAAAATATCAGAAATACAAAAAGAATAATGCAAAATCATCATTCAAAGAACCAGAAAAGGCTGATAAAAATAAAATGAAAGATAAATCACAAATCAAGAAAAAGAAAATATAAAGATAGAAAAGAATGACCAGACTATGGCCCATTCATTTGACATTGCTCATGCAATATCCCAAGTAAAGATTTCAGTTCCACTTCTAGAGATGATGAAGATAGACAAATACAGGAATACAGTAATTAAACTGATTTCAGATATAGCAAATCAAAAACACAAAGGATTAGAAAATAGAACAAACAATGTTCATCAAGAAACATTCCAAATTCCTTAGGTAGAGCTAGGTGATACATTGATGAAGAATCCCTCACATGTGTACCCTTTTTACACTGCATTATTGATAAAAAATAGGATAGTGAGGAACTGCATGATTGATTCAGGTGCGGCCATGAATATCATGCCAATAGCAGTTCTAAAAGAACTAAGAATGTGGGTTGACACTACATTTGGTAGGTTTTATGCAATGGATAATAGATCCATCCTAGTCATTGGTATTATGAGGGATGTGGAAATAAAGCTTGCCTCATACCTTGAAGCAACTTATAACATTGATATTACTGTGGTTGACATCCCTCCATATTATGGAATACTTCTATCAAGACAATGGGCTACAATGGCAGGAGGGAATGTCCAATTGGACTTATCATATGCCACGATACCAGTGGGAGGTAAAGAGATCAAGATGTGTAGGGAGCCAAGATATGAGAATATTATAGAACGCTTGGATCAACATCAGATAAATTTATTTTTGTGATATAGATTTGGGAGCCTTCAAAGATGAGAAAAATCAACCAGAGTTGCAGAATACTGATCCAATAAATGTTGAATCTAAGAAAGAAGAAAATGATGTGTGGAAGATGTATTTTGATGGTGCATGTAGCAAAATAGGAAATGGGGCCAGAGTAGTGTTTATCTCACTAGCTGGTAAAACTTTCAAATATTCCTTTCTATTAACATTTGAATGCACAAACAATGTAGTGGAATATGAGGCTTTGCTCATTGGTTTAAATATAGCCACCAAGCATAAGATAAAAAAGTTAGTTGTATATGGTGATTCTGAATTGGTTACTTCCCAAGTGAGAGAGAAATACCTATCAAAAAATAAGAGGTTGAGATAGTACAGAAACTTAGTCTAGGATGATATTGAGTTATTTGATGTCTTTTCAATTAACTGGATTGATAGGTCAAAAAACATTACGTTAGATTTTCTAGTGAATATCACATTAAAAAGATGATGTCACATTAGGAGGTATTATAGAAGTTGAATTAAAAACCAGACCCACCATTCCAGACAATGTACATAACTGGAAAGTGTTTGATAATGATACTGATATAATCAACTTCCTGCATTGTACTGATTATTATGAAAATCAAGAGATTGATTTCAATGCATTTGTAGAAGAGCATGATGGGAAGGAAACCCTTTTTGGTCAAGAGATAGTTCAGTTGAAAACAAATAAAATACCTAAGGGACTTATAGCATTGGAAAAAGCATTTGATGGACATGATAGATTTAAAATGAAAGACACACCAGTGGTTCAAAATGACCTTGAAGAGATTAATTTGGGGACACAGGCATCCCCGAAGAATGCATATATTGGAAAGAATCTTAACCCCAAAATCAGAAGCAGGATCATCACATTACTTAGGAAGTATAGACATGTATTTGCCTAGTCATATGATGATTTAAAAGCATATAGGGAGGATATTTTTCAGCATGAAATACCATTGAAACGAGATGCTAAACCATTCAGGCAAAATTAGAGGCCTATCAATCCTACATTAGCTCCTAAGATGCTGGAAGAACTCACAAAATTAAGAGATGGAGCTATCATTAAACCCATCAGGCATTCTTTGTGGGTTTCTAGTTTGGTGCTTGTCAGGAAAAAGAATGATGATATTAGATTATGTGTGGACTTTAGGAATTTAAACAAATCTTCCCCAAAAGACAACTATCCCCTCCTTAATATGGAAGCAATATTACAAAAGGTTACCAGATGTGAACTATTGTCAATGATGGATGGCTTCTCATGATATAATCAGGTGAAGGTCAAAGAATTAGAACAATATGAGACTGCATTCACCACACCATGGGGAACATATGTATATTTAAGAATTCCATTCAGGCTCACTAATGTTGGAGCAGCATTCCAAAGAGCAATGGATGTGGCATTTACTGAATTGATCAACAAAATCATGATAGTATCTTAGGATGACATGATAGCATATTCCAAAAGGGTGAGGATCATTGTGCACATTTAGAGCAGATATTTATTAAAGCCCTAGAATATGGGATTTCATTGAATCCAAAGAAATGTCATTTCGCAGTGACAAAGGGGAAGTTGCTTGGTCACATAGTTGCTTGGTCACATAGTCTCAAAAGATGGAGTGAGAATAGATCCTGAAAGAGTAAAAGAAATTGACCAAGTTCCTATTCCTAAAAATGTAAAAGCTATAAATTCATTTTTTGGCCAAATCAACTTTGTCAGGAGGTTCATATCAAATTTTACAAAGGTTGTTAGTCCTATATCTAGAATGTTGAAGAAAAATTCAGAAGTAAAGTGGACCACATAACCAATAGAAGCATTTTCCTCTATTAAGAGAGCAATCAAAGAATCCCTTATCTTGATATCCCCTGACTTCAGTAAGCCATTCCAAGTATTCTCATTTGCCTCTTATCATATAGTTGCAGCATTACTATTGTAGAAAAATAATGAAGGACATGAACAGACCATTTCCTTTTTTAGCAAATCTCTTCAAAATGTACAATTAAAATAAGACATTGTTGAAAAATAGGCATATGCATTAATGAAGGCAGTTAAAGCTTTTAGGCCATACTTGGTGGGAGCTGAAATAATAGCATATGTGCCTAATGCTGCAGTAAAAGATGTATTGGTCCAAACTCAGGTCATAGGCAGAAGATGCAAATGGATAGATAGAATTTAGGAGTTCAATATTGAAATCCAGATCACCAAACTAGTGAGAGGACAAGGTCTTGCTAGGTTAATGGCTGAAAGTAATCTTGAGGCTTCTCAGATATGTAGTGCTAATGATGTTGATAATACAAGTTCTAGCATTGAGCATACTCCATGGTATACTGACATAATCTATTATCTAAAGCACATGAAATGTCCCGAGGGGTATGATGAGAACAAAAGGACACTTAAATTACAAGCCTCAAAATATGTATTTATTGATGGAGATCTTTACTGGAAGAATAGGGATGTAATTCTACTATTATGCTTAGATGAGCATCAATCAAAACATATCATGAAATAGTTACATAAAGGCATGTGTGGAGGTCATTTTTTTAGCAAAGAGTATAGTTCACAAAATTCTAAGGGCTGGATACTATTGGCCTAGAGTTTTTAAAGATTCATATCATTACACTAGGAAATGTGAAGCATGTTAGAAATTTTCAGGAAAGTTAAAATATCAGGGAGCATTGCCCTTGAAACCCATGTAGGTGGAGGCTCCATTTTATCAATGGGGTATTGACTTCATAGGAGAAATTGTAGAGAAGTCAAGTAGTGGACACAAATGGATTTTAGTGGCGATAGATTACTTCACAAAATGGGTGGAAGCAATCCCAACCAAACAAGCAACAAGTAGGGTGGTGATTAACTTTCTGATGGAAAATATTATATTCAAATTTGGAACTCTAGTAAGGTTAATCACAGACAATGGAATGTGTTTTAGGTCTAATGAATTCAAAAATTTATGTTGTACATATGGCATCACTGTGTCCTATGCTGCCCCTTATCATCCACAAGCAAACGGACACGCAGAATCCAGCAACAAAAGCCTTCTAAAAATTATAAAGAGAATGTTGGATGGAAACAATAAAAGCATGGGATTCAAAGTTAAGAATGGATGTATGGGTTGATAGGATTACTGTGAAAAGAGCAATTGGGAGATCTCCTTTTGAACTATTATATGGAACACAAGCGAGAATACGATTAGAAAATCTCCTACCAGTTAAAAATTTGTTCTTCAAGAAGACTCAAACATGCCTGAACCAATGGAGGAAAGATTACAAGATCTTTTAGAACTTCATGAAACAAGGAGAGTAGCTCAAAGGCAGAATATCAAGTTACAATCTTAAGTAAAATATCTTTTTGACAAAAAGGCCAAAGATAGGAAGTTTGAGATAAATGATTTAGTACTGATGTGGAATGCTAGGTGCCAAGAGAAAGGAAAGCATGGGAAGTTTGAAGATTTATGGCTAGGTCCTTTTGTTATAACTGGCAAAGGAGGTGATGAATCTTATTATTTGCAAAACATGTCCAGAGAAGAGCAGGAACTGCCTGTGCAAGGGCAATATCTGAAGCCTTTCTTTTCATAATCATGCACAAAGACAATTGAGTGTTGCCAGTGCATGGACAACCCTCAAATAATTCTCAAAATACTTTTATTCCATGCACAGTAGTCTAGGCAAATTAAAAGAGATTAGGATCTGCCAGTACATGGACAATCCTATGAAATCTCTATATAATATATATATATATAATCTTTTCCATGTACAATAGTATAGGATCATCTCGATTCCCTATCATTATCACCTCCATCTCCCATTCTCATAAAACCATCATCTCGAATAAATAAAACATATGGTCTAGTCCCCCAAGAGGTCTGAATTCTTGTTATACTCACAAGGAGTATACGTCCCAAACAGAGCCACTGTTAGGACATGAAAATTTTAAAAAAATTATGTCTTTATATCCACTCATGTCTGACCAAACCAAAAAATATTATGCCAAAAATCATGATGATAACTGGTGCATTCCATAAAAATCACAAGCTTTCACCACAAGTGAGTGTATCACTCGCTAAATTACACTAGAATGAAGGGCTTCAATTCCTAAGTTTCGGCAAAACCTCCCTTTTGTTATACTGATCCATGCTCTATGAAAAACTTGATGAAATGGCTATCGGCATGAGAATAAGGATCGGTGAGAAGATTTCAAAAGTCACCGATGGTGAAAATGATACCGATGGCCTTTCATCGGAGAGAAAGTTACTAGTCACGCCAATCGGCATAAGGAAAGACTATCAGAGAACACTCTGAAAACCCTCCCGGCAGTATAAGTCATACCGATGGAGGAGTTCAGTAGGACTCTCACCGATCATCTAGTGGAAAGGAGAAAACTAGTGGTCATCAACAAGAGATAAGCATCAAAATGAAAGATTAATGGGTCTCCGATACTCTAATGTCTCAGCGATTAAAGAAAAATGCTTCAGCATAGCTTACACCAATGTGTGTGAAGAATAAGAACCATCAGCGAGAGCAAAGGTATCAGAATAAAGCTTATAAGTCTAGCCGAAGCAATACTCACACTGATGTTGGTGACATGTTATGAAGGTCTCTCCGATAAGGAGTGTAAAGGGCTATTGGGGAGATAACCATGATCGGGTGACTTGAAATAAGTTATTCTGATAACATATCTTACTCTGATAACAATGAAGATTACGTTCATCGACAAGACTCTCCCTAATAATCATATCGGTGACGCTTAGGAGATCGGGGAAGAGTGTTTTCCACACAGCAATGAAGAAAGTCATGCCGATGGCAACCATGCCCACTTTCACATCAGGTAAAACTTGGAGATATTTTGCCAATACAAATTCACAAATGAAATATGACGTCCATGAGACAATTGAAGGGTTACAGCAATTGATCCATGAACAAACATTCACTCCATAAGAAGATATTAAAATCGCCCAAACATTATGAAAATCATGCCAATGAAAGAAGTTATGATGATGTGACATTTCACAATGATCAAGAAAATTGAAATGCTCGAACAATTAATTCTAGACGAAGAAGAAATCATGTGAGATACCATTTGAAATAATTGCAATTAAGTTTGAGAGAATTATCTGAGAAGAGCCTATAGGCGGAGACTTGAAGCATAAAATAGGGGAATTCGATTAGAGCCTCTGATAATAGGTACCCATATATTAACTTCTGTGCAGTAGCTTACAATTCAAATTTGTTGTCCAAAGAATTAAAATGGAAACTGCAGGGAAAGGAAAGGGTAGAAAACCACAGGGTGATACAAGTAAACCTAAAAAATAGAAAATTGACAAAACCCCTGAAGAGAAAACAAAAGAGAGAAAACTAAACCAATACTTGATTGATCAACTACTAGGATCAACTCCCAAAGCCCGAAGGTCTGCACAACTTAGGGCAGAAGTGGAGAAACTAGAAGACAAGTGTAAATACCTTGGGAATGTTTGGACTCCAATTAGAGGCTATGAGCTCTTCAAATTCCATTACAATAGAAGAATTAGGAATTTTCCAGTGTCAAACCCATGGCATTTGAATTTAGGGAAATTAGTTGTTCCTGATGTGTTTCTGAATGTTGAACTCCTCCAGCTTCTTGCTAAATAGTATAACCCAAGTCTTAAGGCTATATGCAACCCACAAGGGGAGCCTATTATACACTTGTCAAAGAATGCCATTTCTAAAGTTTTTGACTTGGATGATTTATGTACTGTCCCCATTGTTTATGAGTATTTGGAAAAGGAGTACTAGAAAATGGATACTACTTATAATGGATGGAGGTTGCCTATTCACAGGCCCAGGGCAGAGGGAGAAATGGTGCCTCTCAGTGAGGATGATGGCCCTCCTTTTCATGTATCATTATTTGAACCCTACATGCAATATACTTACTACTCTATGGGCCAAGTCCTAGGATCAGAGGTCCTTGACTTCATGACAATTCTTCTAATGGTCATAGCTCCAGACATCCAATGCCACAATGATAGGTAGTTTGATTATGCTGCCTATGTTTTTAATAGGATTGACTCTGGTCTGACTGTCATAAAGAACAATGCCCCATCAGTTTCCTTTGAACATTATTCACTTCTCATGTACATGGTGCTCTATTATGGTTAGGAAGTGGGGTTATGGCCAATTAAATTCAAAGTTATTCTAGTAGACTAGAGGGGACAAAAGTCACCCGTACAGATGTGGACCAGAATATGGGATAATAGATATGCCCATTCTAGCTATGTGCAATTTGAGGAAAATTGTGTCAAAGTGTTATATAGATATTTTAGTCATCCTTGTGAGTATTCAATTTCAAATGAAATAAAGAGGTTTCTTAGACCAAAGGATTTTGGTGGTCCTCTTATTGTTACTCACAACTAGGGAGACTGGTATTGTTTTGAGGATGCTACTATGGTTAGAGTTTATGGTTTTAAGGATACTCCTTTTATCTTGCCTAAGACTGTCCTTGACAGAATTGCCTATTTAGAAATAGGTAGGCAAATGAATTGTTCAAATGTGATGCACTTGAGCTCCCATGATAAACAGTCTTTTATGCCTAGTACTCTTTGCTTTGGAGATTTCACTGCGGTATCCAAGGAGGGGTATGGTCTCAGTTTGGATAAACTAATGCACTATAATATGAGGTGTGCTAAGGTAAGAAAAGGGTTTGATCCTGAAGGTTTTATTGTCCTTGCTCGAAGAAATCAAAATATTAGTGGGTACACACATGTCCCCTATCGACACGATGATGTCATTAGGAAACTAGAGGAAACTAAAGTTGAGTTGGTGGTTGAAAAAATATAATAGGGATCTAGATGAAAAAAGGAAACAACTGGCAGAGATAGAATTGTTATCTTCTGGTGATGAAGAACTTGTAGGACAAGAGGATCCACATCAATAGACAACAAGAATGTCCAAAATAAAAATGTAACAATATCAATCTCTTTCTATAGCACATGATGAGGAGGGGTCTGCTAATGAAGACCTAAGACAAATAGCATATGATTCTTTTGTTTCTGATGATAAATATATTCATTCTAAAGAATTCAAATCATTTTTATATAAATGCAAGGGCAAAGAAATTAGAGAGTTAGTTGATGATGTCTCTGCCAACAATGAGAGACAATTACTTGATATGTTGAAAGCAACAGTGGATAATGAATTGCAAGATATGACCCCTAGTAAGGGTAGACAGTTTCTTAAAGAAGTAGGAGTGATGATCTTTCCTGGCCTTGATTTGAATTATCCTCTAGTATTTGATAGTTTTCTGCATAATATAGATGATAAATACAAGCTCACTCCAGAAGGTGTCACTGAAGTATATATGGGCACCAAATATAATAATGATGAAAATTCATTAATGATATGGGCCCTGTATCCTCCCCACAAAAAGACAACTATTATAGAGACTGAGAAGACTTTTGGCCATGTCATGACTTTGAAGGCAGGGGAGACTAACCCCTTGATCACTGCAGACATTGGCATTAATGTTGCAAAGTTGAATAAGGCGCAGACTCAAATGTTAATCAAAGAAAGAGATGAATACAAGTTGAGCTGTGAAAGATTGATCAAAGAAAATGAGTATTTGAAAGATGTTAAGAGCACCTTCGGGGGATCAATAAAGAGATTAACTCAGGGTGAAAGCTCACAGAGTGTCCAATCACCATCCATCGACCAGATAGCTCAAATCTAGATGGATACACTTGTCACAGTACTCCAAAATAGGCATACCAACATGATGCATTGGCTAAACCAATTTTGGTATAATTATTCTCAAAATTATAAAGCGATCCAAGAGAATGAGAGGCTGGCCAAAAGGCTACATGAGAAACAAAATGAGACATAGAGTGAAGATAGTTCTGACATTAGAAATACCTCCAATGTAAAAGATTTGGTTGAGCAACATCAGAAGTATTATGACCAACTTAAGACTGATGCCAAAGAGTGTGTTGAAGCCTCAAAAGCAAGACTGCCCACATTGTTCAAGAATGATAAGGAATTAAAGAGCAAAGAGGAATGAAGCAGAGACTGTCAAGCAATATTGCATGAAGCCTTAGAAACTTTTAAGGACAAAGACTCTGCATCTGGGGAAGCCTGCAAGCATTTGGAGAGGATGGTTATGATGGATGTGATCACAAGGAACGCTATTGAATTTACTAATTCACATAGCAGCCAAGAGTACTTAGACCACATTGCTCAACTATACTTTTGGTTGAATAGGGCCTAAGCATTGTTTTTTTAAGGTTGTTATGTTAATCTTGTTAATTCCCAAAAGACTTCTTGAAGAGTTATGTCTCTTCACAAGCATTTCTATATAAGTTCAAACATATGATGTTGAATTAGGATCATTAGTAGAATATAATACATAAAGTTTACAATGTTTCTCAAAGACCATGTTGCAAGAATATTATTGAAGAAGTAAATTGAAGTTCTCTGATTCTATGTTTTATTCTGGCATCAATTGTTTGATTAAATTACTCAATTGTATGGTTGTCTCCAGTTCAGTATTTCCTTATTATTCAAATTAATATATCAAGTATATAGTTAATTTGTCAATGCACATTTGATGTATCTATGTGATTGAATTAATTGGTTTCCATTAGAGGAATTAAACATCCTTCTGATCAGTAATAGCATCCTAGAAGTGTTAGTTTAGATTATTGAGAAGAACTGTATAATTAGGATTGCCATTCTGTCTCCAAGTTAATATTATCTGTTGTTTTTGCATATTTCATTCAATTGGTTCCTTGAAGAAAGGATTAAATTACCTTCTGGTGAATAACAACATATCTGATTATATTGGTTGGATTATTAAGAAGAGTTTGTCAGTCATTTCCTTGCACATTTATACAAGTTATAAACTAAAATATTGTGCCAAACAATTAGAGTTATTGCCAACTACAAGCCACTAGTCTGTCTTCCATTTGACTCTGTTTACCCAACAAGGCACTGGTCTTATTTCAATTCATCACTTAAAAACCCTTTTATAAGTTATGCACAGTCATAGAATTCACCTTGATATTGCTTATACAAATTATACCAACCATTCATCAAATAGTAGATATAGAATTAATTAGCAAGCTTTCATCTATTCTACACCATTTTCCATTATAGGTAGATTCATTTACTTAGTCAAGACATTTACATTCAGTCTTCTTTAATTTCCAAGATTCACCCACCTAGGTGTAGAAGGACCTAAAGTGCAGGGAGTCATCAAACCCTAAAGGTTGATTCCATCGCATTAGTTCAAAAACGTTGCGAATCTAAGCATAGAGCCTGGTATCCTCTTAGGATTAGCAACCTGCATTTTTGAGACCTAACAAATTGGTGACTCTACTAGGGATAAATAAAATACCTTAGTAACAAACCATTCCTTTTATAGAGTCATTTTAGAAATTTTAATTTGGTAACTTTGCTAGCAAGAAGAATCTAGAAAAGATAAATTTTTCCTATCTACAAAATAGGTGGCGACTCTAAAACCTGTTATAATAGAAAGTTGATACCAAATTAATGGTAAGAGATCTAAAATGGAAGGCAAGAAATTGCAATCATCTCCACCAATTAGAAACAACTCCAAGAGAAATGGAACATCAAACTATTCTCTCTAGAATAATAACCACGAGGTTGAAGAAGATAATGTTGAGCAAACTATTGCAATTCACAATAAGTTTACACCTCTGCATGAATCAAATGAGAATCTCAACAGAGTAACTAATGATATATTGGCTAAATATAGACCTGATCCCCAAGAACAGCTTGAGAGTGAAGCACGGGCCATGAGGGAAATCGATCAAAGACAAGATGAATATGATTTTAAAATTTCATTACAACAAGGATAAGGGATAAAACATGGGTTCTCAACTCAAGAAATGAATGAAAGCCCAAAGAATTTAGGAGGTATGAATCAAGCATAGTAGGATCTACTTAGGCTCCAGGAAGAACTTGAAATGATCAAGATAGAGGAAACTAAGAGGTTGTTGCAACAAGAGATTCAACAGATAAAGAGTAGGGCTAAGACAGCCCCCCCAAAATATGTACCTCCACATAGGGGAAACACTTCAAAGAATCCACAACAAAACCTACACCAAAATATAGGTGGTGTATCCAATTCACAAACATCCGGAGGTCATCAAAATACCCTCCCTAGAAATTCTAGACCACCTCCCATGCATAATACCTCTCAACATATGGCTAATCCTTATCCACCCCCTGGCCAACAATATTATAGACCACAAAACCCTTATTTAAATCCCCACATAAACCCACAACAACAATATGCTTATCATCAGCATCCAGGAGGATATAATTACTATCCTAACCCACCACCCATGAATTTTCCACGTCAAAACCTCACCAACATATGTAGCCAATTTGATCTGACTGGATATCAGTTGTATCCATATCCTATGCATAGTAATTGGAGGAATATAGTTCCCAAGTTTACTGGGAATAGTGCAATATCAGCTGAAGATCACATCAGAAGCTTTAATGCTTTCATACAAGATATTGGTATGGACTCTGAAGATGTTAGAATGAGGTTATTCATGATGTCCCTGACTAAAGATGCAAGAGACTAGTTCAATAGTTTACCTGATGCATCCCTCAGTTCAATAACTGATTTCCACAATCAATTGAAGGAGCAGTATGGTATTCAATATGCTGCTGAGTTTGCATTACACGAATTGATAAGCATCCAGAAATTTTAGAATGAATCAGTGTATGATTTCAATCTAAAATTCTCCAAATTACAAAACAAAATACCACATGGATCTAAATTGACTGACCTAGCAACATTAATCATTTATCTAAACGCATTTGATCCCAAGACAGGGTACGAACTTAGAAATCAATGCCCTGCGACCCTGGCTAAAGCACAGAAAGTGGCATTAACTATTGAGAACAATAAGAAAGCTATAGATATGGTTAGCAAGAGGGAAAACCCTAGAAATACTCAAAACCCAAACATTCAGTACACTAAACAAGAAAGTCAGCATAGACATGAAAGGCCTAGGTTGCATGATATGCCATATAATACAAATTGGAAAGATGGCAGACCTATTGAAAACAATAGAAAGCAACATTATGGCAAAGATACCCCTGACCCTCTAAAAAGAAATGTGGCACATATGGTAGAAGATAAACCTTGGTGTCTGGGGTGCAATTTACCACATTCACCTGAATATTGTGGCTAAAATAGTACAACAAAAAGAAGCATTATATAATTATAAAAGAGACAATCACACAATAAACATAATGCAAGATACACCATATATGTTGAATGAAGACTATTCTTCTACAAAGGAAGAGGGATATGAATATGATGTGGGAAATCAGAGACATCATGTCAATATGGGATAACATGAAGTGTTCTCAAATCAGGAGGATAGTTATGAGGAACCTGCCTATTATAACAATTAGCCATATGATCAGTGGAGAAAGCCCACTGAAAATGAAAGAGAATCTCTTACAATAGCTGCAATAGCTCAAGCTAAAAATCCCTATAACTTAAGGAATAAGACATTGAATGTGGAAAAAGAAACACCTGGGAGTGTCTTTATAAAAGATCAGAACTACAAAAAGAATAATGCAAAGAACTAGAAAAGGTTGATAAAAATAAAACAAAAGATAAATCGCAAAATCAAGAAAAAGAAAATATGAAGACAGAAAAGAATGACTAGCCTATGGCCCATTCATTTGACATTGCTCATGCAATATCCCAAGTAAAGATTTCAGTTCCACTTCTGGAGATGATGAAGATAAACAAATACAAGAATACAGTAGTTAAACTAATTTTAGATATACCAAATCAAAAACACAAAGGATCAGAAAATAGAACAAACAATGTTCATCACGAAACATTCCAAATTCCTAAGGTATACCTAGGTGATACATTGATGAAGAATCCCTCATAGGTGGACCCTTTCTACACTACATTATTGATCACAAATAAGGTAGTGAGGAACTGCATGATTGATTCAGGTGCGGCCATGAATATCATTCCAATAGTAGTTATGAAAGAACTAGGAATGTGGGTTGACACTACATTTGGTAGGTGTTATGCAATGGATAATAGATCCATCCCAATCATTGGTATTATGAGGGATGTGGAAATAAAGCTTGCCTCATACCCTGAAGCAACTTATAACATTGATATTACTGTGGTTGACATCCCACCATATTATGGGATGCTTCTATCAAGACAATGGGCTGCAATGACAAGAGGGAATGTCCAATTGGACTTATCATATGCCACAATACCATTGAGAGGTAAAGAGATCAAGCTGTGTAGGGAGCCAAGATATGAGAATATTATATAATGCTTTGATCAACATCAGATAAATTTCTTTTGTGATACAGATTTGGTAGCCTTCAAAGTTGAGAAAAAACAACCAGAGTTGCAGAATACTGATCCAATACATGTTGAATCTAAGAAAGAAGAAAATGATGTGTGGAAGATGTATTTTGATGGTGCATGTAGCAAAATAGGAAATGGGGCTGGAGTAGTGTTTATCTCACCAGCTGGTAAAACTTTCAAATATTCCTTTTTATTAACATTTGAATGCACAAACAATGTAGCAGAATACTAGGCTTTGCTCATTGGTTTAAATATAGCCACCAAACATAAGATAAAAAAGTTAGTTGTATATGGTGATTCTGAATTGGTTACTTCCCAAGTGAGAGAGAAATACCTGTCAAAAAACAAGAGGTTGAGATAGTACAGAAATACAGTCTAGGATGATATTGAGTTATTTGATGACTTTTCAATCAACTGGATTGATAGGTCAAAAAACATTATGGCAGATTTTCTAGCGAATATCACATTAAAAAGGGATGATGTCACATTAGGAGGTATTACAGAAGTTGAATTCAAAACCAGACCCACCATTCTAGATAATGTACATAACTAGAAAGTGTTTGATAATAATTCTGATATAATCAACTTCCTACATTATACTGATTATTATGAAAATCAAGAGATTGATTTCAATGCATTTGTAGAAGAGCATGATGGGAAGGAAACCCTTTTTGGTCAAGAGATAGTTCAGTTGAAAACAAATAAAATACCTAAGGGACTTATAGCATTGGAAAAAGTATTTGATGGACATGACAGATTTAAAATGAAAGGCACACTAGTGGTTCAAAATGACCTTGAAGAGATTATTTTGGGGACATAGGCATCCCCGAAGAATGTATATATTGGAAAGAATCTTAACCCCAAAATCAGAAGCAAGATCATCAACATAGGAATTATAGACATGTATTTGCCTGGTCATATGATGATTTATAAGCATATAGGTAGGATCTTTTTCAGCATGAAATACCATTGAAACCAGATGCTAAACCGTTTAGGCAAAAACAAAGGCCTATCAATCCTACATTAGCTCCTAAGATGCTTGAAGAACTCACAAAATTAAGAGATGGAGCTATCATTAAATCCATTAGGCATTCTTCTTGGGTTTCTAATTTTGTACCTATCAGGAAAAAGAACGGTGATATTAGATTATGTGTGGACTTAAGGAATTTAAACAAATCTTCCCTAAAAGACAACTATCCCCTCCCCAATATGGAAGCAATATTACAAAAGGTTACCGGATGTGAACTATTGTCAATGATGGATGGCTTCTTAGGATATAATCAAGTGAAGGTCAAAGAATTAGAACAATATAAGACATCATTCACCACACCATGGGGAACATATGTATATTTAAGAATGCCATTCGGGCTCACTAATGTTGGAGCAACATTCCAAAGAGCAATGGATGTGGCATTTGCTAAATTGATCAACAAAATCATGATAGTATATCAAGATGACATGACAACATATTCCAAAAGGGCTGAGGATCATTGTGCACATTTAGATCAGATATTTATTAAAGCCCTAGAATATGGGATTTCATTGAATCCCAAGAAATGCCATTTCGTAGTGACAGAGGGGAAGTTTCTTGGTCACATAGTCTCAAAAGATGGAGTGAGAATAATCCTGAAAGAGTAAAAGCAATTGACCAAGTTCTTATTCCTGAAAATGTAAAAGCTATACAATCATTTTTTTGGCCAAATCAACTTTGTCAGGGGGTTCATATCAAATTTTGTAGAGGTTATTAGTCCTGCATCTAGAATGTTGAAGAAAAATTTAGAAGTAAAGTGGACCACAAAAACAATAGAAGTATTTGCCACTATTAAGAGAGCAATCAAAGAAGCCCCTGTCTTGATATCCCCTAACTTCAGTAAGCCATTCCAACTGTTCTCATTTGCCTCTTATCATATAGTTGCAGCAGTACTATTGCAGAAAAATAATGAAGGAGATGAACAACCCATTTCATTTTTTAGCAAATCTTTTCAAAATGTAGAATTAAAATATGACATTGTTGAAAAACAGGCATATGCATTATTGAAGGCAGTTAAAGCTTCTAGGCCATATTTGGTGGGAGTTGAAATAATAGCATATGTGCCTAATGCTATAGTAAAAGATGTATTGGTCCAAACTGAAGTCATAGGTAGAAGATGCAGATGGATCAATAGAATTCAGGAGTTCAATAATGAAATCTAGATCACCAAACTAGTGAGAGGACAAGGCCTTGCTAGGTTAATGGATGAAAGTAATCTCGAGGCTTCTTAGATATGTATTGCTAATGATGTTGATAATACAAGTTCTAGCATTGAGCATACTCCATGATATACTGACATAATCTATTATCTAAAGCACATGAAATGTCTCAAGGGGTATGATGATAAGAAAAGAAGGACACTTAAATTACAAGCCTCAAAATATTTATTTATTGATAGAGATCTTTACTGGAAGAATAGGGATGGAATTCTACTATTATGCTTAGATGACCATCAATCAAAACATATCATGAAAGAGTTACATGAAGGCATGTGTGGAGGTCATTTTTAGCAAAGACTATAGCCCACAAAATCCTAAGGGCTAGATACTATTGGCCTAGAGTTTTTAATGATTCATATCATTACACTAGGAAATGTGAAGCATGTCAGAAATTTTTAGGAAAGTTAAAATATCAGGGAGCATTGCCCTTGAAACCCATGCAGGCGGAGGCTCCATTTTATCAGTGGCGTATTGAATTCATAGGAGAAATTGTAGAGAAGTCGAATGGTGGACACATGGATTTTAGTAAGGTTAATCACAGACAATGGAATGTGTTTCAAGTCTGATGAATTCAAAAATTTCTATAGTACACATGGCATCACTGTGTCCTATGCTACCCCTTATCATCCACAAGAAAATGAACAGGTAGAATCCAACAACAAAAGCCTTCTAAAAATTATAAAGAGAATGTTGGATGGAAATAAGAAAGCATGGGATTCAAAGTTAAGAATAGTTGTATTGGTTGATAGGATTTCTGTGAAAAGAGCAATTGGGAGATCTCCTTTTGATCTAGTATATGGAACACAAGTGAGAATACCATTAGAAAATCTCCTACCAATTTATAAATTTGTTCTTCAGGAAGACTCAAACATGCCTAAACCAATGGAGGAAAGATTAGAACATCTTGCAGAACTTGATGAAACAAGGAGACTAGCTCAAAGGCAAAATATCAAGTAAAATATCTTTTTGACAAAAAGGCCAAAGATAGGAAGTTTGAGATAAATTATTTAGTACTGATGTGGAATGCTAGGTGCCAAGAGAAAGGAAAGCATGGGAAGTTTGAAGCTTTATGGCTAGATCCTTTTGTTATAACTGGTAAAGGAGGTGATGACTCTTATTATTTGCAAAACATATCAGGAGAAGAGCAGGAACTACCTGTGCATGGCCAATATCTGAAGCCTTTCTTTTCATAATCATGCATAAAGAGGATTGAGTGTTGCCAATGCATGGACAACCCTCAAATAATTCTCAAAATACTTTTATTCCATGCACAGTAGTCTAGGAAAATCAAAAAAGATTAGGATCTACCAGTACATGTATAGTCCTATGAAATCTCTATATAAAATAAATATATATATATAATCTTTTCCATGTATAGTAGTATAGGATCATCTTGATTCCCTATCATTATCACCTTCATCTCCCATTCTCATAAAACCATCATCTCGAATAAATAAAACATATGGTATACTTGTTGGTCATGATGTTAGTCACAAACAAACATAGAATAAAAGTACACATTAACCTTTATTCATCTTGAAAGATACAGTGAATTCATAGAATTCATGATCCCAAGTCTCCAATGATTAGGTCTTAATCGACTAACGTTACTCAGTAGTTAATGTGAATTGCTGTTTCCATTTTGGGGCCTTACGTGAAAATGTACCATCATCATGACGTTCCTACAAAAATTCCTTACAGAGAAGTCAAATTATGCAGTTATTTGATGAAAAGAAGTAAAATACCTCAATCTTTGCATGATATTTTCAATTGTGCATGCTTAGTGTTCAAATATGCTAAATATTTACTATTATCTATGGGATGTCTGCATATTTTGTGTTATTTGCTTAAGATTAGCAGTTATTTGCAATTGCGACAGTGAAATGCTCTGAAATTGAAAGAAATTAAAAGGAAATACTTCTAATTAAGTTGAACCTTTAGCTTTTGGTCCACATACATGCTTGATACTGTCATGAGGAGAAGAAATCAAACCATATGTTCACCAGGACATTCCATAGCTAGATACAGTGGATGCAAACTTCAGAGGATAATGAATGAAAACAATACATGCAACATGATGAGCACTCCAAGGGACGCAGTAAATCAAAGCATATATCTAGAATTCAAACACAGATTACTCAAGATTTACGCAGGTTTGTAATCAAAATACTCTTCTCTTCCATTAAGTATGCAAAAGACATGTACATATACAGCAGCTTTGAAATGAGCCCTGAATATTTCAGCAAACAGATTTCAATTAAGTTTCGAATCTCTACAACAAGGCACTCCACCACCTTTTATAGAATAAGGTGAGGAGGCCGTTACAAAAGATCAAAGGTCTTGATTCATCAATACAAATCAACGGTCATCATTCCATGACTTGTCAATTCACACAAAAAAGGCACAAGTTGCCAACTGGCAACTATCTATATTACCTATGCAAAATATTCCCCTTCATGATGTATCTCCATCATGTTCTTCAGCTGATTCATGAGGGTCATCATCATGTGCATCGCTTCCTGAACCTTCGCTATCCTGATGATGATGCTGCTGCATATGGGGCTGCATGCTGCTCTGGATCTATTCATATGACTGCACAACCTGATCTATTCCTCTGCCATCTTGAGTCTTTGCCTTGATAATGGCGTGCTTGTGTGCCTCATACTTATCCCTACTGTTATCCAGCTTATTTTCCCTGTCCTGCAAAGTCTCATTGTAGGTCTCCATCTTGACCTTGATTCTCATCACCTTATTTATAATCTCCTCTGTCAAGTGGATAAGTGGACCATCTTCTTCCATTTGGAAGTTGCTGCGCAAAGCCTTAAGGGTAGAGTCTTCATCTTGATTCTCTATTTTCCCCTCTACTTTGCCTTCTAGTGTTTCTAGCATATCTGCCTCAATGCCCATTAAGTCCTGCAACTTCATGCTGATCTCCCTCAGCTTATTATTGCCTCTCTTAAGGACCCCACATTCAAACTGCACATCCTTATACCAGATGTCCACTAATAATGCAGTATTATTATTCAATACCTGCTTACTGATAAGTAGTTGTGGGTTTATCTTCCTTATTTCTCCCAACAGGCTGAGGACTTTCTCCAGTTTATAAGACCTTTTCCTGGTCTGCATATGCAATTTGTCTACCTTGGTTTTGGAGTCACTTAATATGCTTCACCTCTTCAAAGAGGCCTTCATTATTTCAACAGCATCATCCAATGTGGATGACATCCATTTTCTTATTACGGACGCCTCATGCTTCATGAGGTCCAATTTATTTACTTCCTCCTGAGAAATGGCAGTCAATGGGACTGCAACTTCACTTGTAGTATCATCAGGATTGGTTAAGCCTTTAATGTATGCATGCAACTGAGAAATGTGCTCTTTATGTTGCTTATTTTTCTCCTTCTCTCTTTTCACTTTCTGAATTAGAGAGTCTATGACGTCCTTTCCCTCCTGACCTACCTGGTCCTTGTTAGCAAAACCTAAATCAACTGTACTTATCTGGAATTCATTCACAGTGATTTTGCCTTTCTCCTTCTCTACCACAGGTACAACAATTTGTGCGGTCCTTCTCCCTCTCGTCGGATCTCTTTTGATGGCCAATGTCATCCTGGCCTTCCTCTTGGGCTTCATTATATCCACGGAGAATAGGGTGGAGACGTCGAACTCTTGAATTTCAATCTCTTCCTCAACATTTACCTCTTTTTCTAACCATGGATGCACCTGATCATGTTTTTCGGCATCATGGTGCTGTTCACCCTTATTTCCCATTTCTATCAACAAGTGTTGTGGAGATGGTGATTTTTCCTTTTCTCCCTCTTGATGCTCACCTTGCTGCTGATCCTGTGGTGCCTCCTCCTGTTGAGGAACTTCCTTTTCTGGGGGAGCATCTTCTCGGTGTGGGGAACCCTGCGGTGTACCTGTATGTAGATCATGATGATCATGATCTTTCTCCATCATTACTTCACCTGTCCCCAGTTCTTCCCCTTGTGGAGGTTGATCATCCTCCTTTGGTTTCTCTGTTCCTGGTGGCATGTCCGTCGTTCCAAATGCTGTGAGGTCTACTTGAAGTAACGGCATCTGTTCTGTTCCTGCACTATCCACCTCTTATGTCTTAGCAACAGGATCCTCTAGTGCTTCTTTCTCTTTCTCATCAACCCTTGCTTCTTGGACCTCTACTATAGTAGGTCCTACTGATGTATCTTGTGGGCTTTGTTGGCTTGATTCAAGAGCATGACCTTCTGCTTCTATCATCTCTATCTCTTTTGTTAGGTGGCCCTTATCAGGTGATCCTGCTGGCTTCTCAGGACATGCATCCTGTTTCTCTGTCAAGTCTACCACTACAGGACTTGTCACCTCAGCGATCAGTGTATCCAGGCCCATTTCCTGAGCTACCTGCTCTGGGCTCTTTTCTGGTTCTGGACTCTTTTCTCACTCTGCTTCTGCTTGTTTCATCTCTTCAAGCACTGATTGAACAGATGGAGGCTTGTGAGGAGTCATGCCGGTACCAGCAGCCAGTGTTTCCATTTCTTGTGCAGCCACATCCTGCACCACCTCATCATCAGACAAGTTTATTGTCTCGTCTAGCGAGACATGCCCTTCCGCTTGTGTCTGGGAGGTTTCCTTTTGTTGTACTTTAGCCAGTTCAGTTTTGAACTTGACAATGGTAGGAAGTGGAACGTTATGCTGAAGTTCCTTCGGTACTTCACTACCTGCCCCTTGTAATTGTGCTGGGGGTTGACTTATCTCACCTCTCATGGAGGTTCTTGGTTTCTTAGCTGTGGTGGGAACCAACACCTGTGGAGCTCTCCTCTTTCTTCTTATTATTAGCGGAGCTTCCTCCTCTTCTTTAGGCTCCTCCATGAGGATATCTTTGCCTGGTTGTTTGGATGACTGACCCACTTCTTGGGTCTCTGTGATTCCAGCTTCTGCTATCTTGGTTTTCTTGGGCTTTGGAGGAGAATCTGATTCTGATCCTGATTTGGCTGCCTCCTCCACTGTGAATACTGCCCTTTCAATTATGACCCCTTTGGGTCCTTTTTCCACCCTCTTGCCCCTTGGGGCCCTTTTGCTAGGCTGTTGTGGTGGAGGGATCCTCTCTCCTTTAGTCTTCCTCTTCTCCAGCAGGAAGTCGTCATATTCATCTGTAGGGATGTCATGCCCCTTCTTCTTGTTGTCCACCGTGATGGCAACACCCTTCTTCTTCAATGCCTCTACCTGTGCATCTACCCAAGCTTGGGTCAAGTGTAGGGTTCTGGCAAGGAATGGGTCTAAGAACATATCCTCCTGCATGGTGAGGTCAGGTGCAGAGATGGTATCATTGTAAATCTTCTTCTGCTCATACTCATCCGCCATTATCCTGCCATCATCATTCTTTAGCTGTTGAGGAAGGGAGATGTAGTCAAATGTCCTAATCTGGTTCAGAGTCAACCTCTGATACCTCCTCCTCCTGGCTTCTGCCTCATCTTCACAGTCAGCCCAAAAATCTTCTAGGTGCCTCTGGTGAATAGGCTTTCCTAGGATCTTCTGCATCCTACCGTAAGGATCATATGGTCTCGTTACTAGGAAGGGTAGTAAATTCATCTTATTCAAAGTGACCATCACCTTCTTTATACTGTCAGAGTCAGTGCACATGTAGTTGCCAATGCTGACTGGGAACAAAATTGGTGGCAGCTTCTTGGCATCCTTATACATCTATATCATGGTGGAGCCCTACTTGATAAATTCCATTAACACTACTGCATCCGTAGGATATCTTGGCAGCATCAGGGGATGTCCTTCAAAACTTTCTATCCTGATATAGGAAAAGGTGACAAATTGTATGTACCATGCCCCATGCCTATATACTACCTCTTGAGCCTCCATGCTTAGTCTTTTAGTTCTGTCATCTTCCATGGTCCTTACCAGATGCATAGAGAATGCATCATTGACTAGTTTGTAATCTTTGATATAGTTGGTTCTTTGCAGCTGGGGATGATGATCCCAGATATATGCTGCATTTGTGCCTGTGAGATTTCCATCTGTCACCAGGGGATCAAAAGTGCCCCTATAAGCACAAGAATACACGATATAAGAGGTCATGTAGAATGCACAAGCTGAACCTCCCAGGTTCATCAGCTGCTCATGCAGAGCATCGCTTATTATTTGGCCCCACAGTGGCTTGATGTCTGCATACAGACACATCATTATTATGCCGTACATCCAATCTCTAAATTCACCAGTATCAGACTGGCCAGTCACCCTATTCAGAAGGGCAATCACGTACTGATACTCCTCATTGAAGTCAAACTTGAACATGTGCACGGGGAGCTTGGCCGCCGCATTGTATGTGCTGTTCTCGGCCCGCCAAGCATACATGTTCTTTCTGGCTGCCTTCTTGTTGGCCTCATATTCTCTTTCAGACTTCTTCAAGTCTACACTCTTTACCTTACTGCCCATTGGCAGTCCAAATGTCCGGGAGAGACCTTTGATGGATAGGTCTGCATACACTCTCCCATGCTTCACCACCTGCCTCGTCTGAGGGTTATAATTCTGGGCGCACTCAATGATGAGCTCTGGAGACTCCATGGAGTATGGGAAGCCAGCAGCGTTCCACATACCTGATACAAACATTGCGTCCAATACTGGACTCTTGTCTTGTCCATCATTTAGCTTGGCTGACCAGGCTTCCAGGTTGGTAATCCCATGATGGGTGTCTGTAATTGCTCCATATTTGAACAGGACCCCTCTCTGGGAAGAGAACATAGGCCTGCTGAATTCCTCCTGACTCTTGACTAAGCATTTTTCAGCCATGGGTACCTGCAATTAACAACATTTCTTCTCACAACAGGGATATGCATGCATACATATTGCAAATATCATGCCTATTGCATCAATTTCACACTACTTACTTATATGGATACATAACCAGAACTTACAACATTATTTAGAAACAACATGATGAGGGTTTTAGTTCACTTACCTAGTTATGCAGATTTTCCTTAATACCAGTATATCGTCAAGACGCTCTTAATTCAACTGCTGATCACTTCCTTCCTTCTATCTGTGAGCTCGAATTGTGCAACGGTAGCTGTTATGCGGATATGGAGGCTAGTGCTCTGTAAAACAATTTTAACGCAGGTAAACGTAACAATGGTGGTTGAATTACCTTTTAACCTCGCAGTTAGGGTAAATTTAGGGCACTCTGACAAGTTAGATTGCAATCTTTGATCATTCGTGTGAAAACTTAGGATCTTGCCAGATGTTTTATTGGGTTCCGGGGTCGGCGGGAATCACCTACCATATCTGCGCGCATTTAATGATAATGGCGGCAAAGGGAGCGGGGGGATATCCATATGACGGGATATCATGAGGGCAGGATGATATTTCACAAATATCAGGTTGAGTTTCGATATCGTCCTCCCTAGCATTGAAATTATTATCGCGACAAGATTCAGGTGACAATGCACCCTTTGTTTACGTTTTAGCACATCAGGAGGATATTTCAGTTTATCGGGTGATGTTTCAAAAAATGATGATGACGAGACAAACTTACTTGCAATCCTTTCTGAATATCAGGATGATGTCATCATGATATTTGTTCTTTGTATTGGCCATGTCACATGACGTCATCATCACATTGGGCGAACATGATCATGTTTACAAAATATCCTGTCGAAATGTAAATATGATGATGATGTCATCAGGATGTTTGTTTCTTCGTTTATCGTATTCAGATGATGTCATTAGGATATCTGTTAAGGGTGATATTTCGTGTCAGGATGATATTAACAAATATCGGGTTACTTTCCAAAACATGATGTTCGCGATACAAAAGATCGCTTGACGGGGAAGACTTACTACCATTTAAAGTTGACGTCCGAATATTTGAGCCGCAGGATATATTAGGGGATGCTCAAATATGATGATGATCTTTAAACAACATGACTCAGATTATAAAATATGATCTCCCCTCTTGCGAATATCTGGTTTGACCAAGACTTTGACTGTTCATAACTTTCACATCCTGATGAATATCAGGGTGATGTAAAAGGCAAACCTGCATGAAATTTAATGTTCTTTCATAATATGAGGTCACAGATACAAAATATGAATTTTGACAACCTGACCTCATATTGGGGACTTACCTCATCCTAACTCAACGTGATGATGCACTTGACTGATTTTTACCAAACTGCCAGAAAGCAAAAAAAACACAAACCAAGCCAAAAGAAGTTGGGTCCCTGTTTTGCCAAGTCAAAATGGGGCGTGTTGTGTAACCACACAACAACTTGCCACCAAAGAAAATGAACAAATTCCAATGATTCAAGTGATGTGATCACATTTATCTATAGTGTTCTAATTCTGTCTAAGTACAATCATCATGATCCTCTAAATGATAAAATTTCATCATGGTGATAATGCTAACAAAGGATCAGGTGTGTGCATATGATTAATTATCCTCATCTTGAAAGTAAGTTGAAAACGTAAGTAACTGGTGTTAAACTACATAGTTGGAGATCATCCCTCATAGCCAACCTGGATAGAGCCTTGCTGCCAGCAGGCGTCTATAGCCTCGGCAAGGTTATCTATACAATCTCCCTAAGTAGAGCCCCACTGCCAGCAGGCATCTATAGCCCTGGTAGAGTTACTTAGATGGCCTAATTTTATTTCTTTTCTGATTTTATTTTAAAATTCATATCTGATATCATCATGTCAACTCATTTGTACAAGGTATAGTCACTTGTAGCTTTAGGTTGGAGATTGCACTGGTAGCAAGGGAGTCCCTTTAGATTTTTCACTTAACACCTATACTAGCGTGTTCAACAAACCCAAGGCTGTTAGGTGTTTCATTGTGATGGATTCACTTTGACCAAGAAAAAGAACCCTAATGAAAAGACATCACAAACCTGATCATGAGCACTTCTTAGAATGAATCATAACCTATGTTTAAATGTGTTCTCATCACTTGAATCCCAACAACTTAATTATTTTCTAGGGTGATGAAGTGCATCATCCTGACTTACCAGAACAAAGTCCCAACCAGCAAAACAAAACAAGCACAACAAAGAAACTATACAAACAACTATACAAATATACAATATGGTACATATGACTGTCACGAAGTCATTCAGGCCTGGAAATAATGTTTGAGGAATTGTCCATTGACTGGCAATGGGACATCCTCGCCTGTCAGGTTCTTAAGCCTATAAGTGTTGTCTCCTAAGATCTCAGAAATCTGAAAGGGACCTATCCATAATCTATCAAACTTACCATGATCACCTTTCTTTTCATAGGCTTTATCCCACATCAGGACTAAATCAGATATCCTAAAAGCTTTAATTCTAGCTCTCTTGTCAAACCAGCGTTTGACAACAGCCTGATGTTTTGCAAATTGGTCAATAGCTTGACTCTGTTTTTCTTCCAGGTGCATCAACTGAAGCAACTTGACTTCCTGCTTGTTATCTATGCCTAGATATTCTTGGGCAAACTGTAGAGTAGGAATTTTCAAATTTACAGGGAGGATAGGATCTACCCCATATACTAGTTGGAAGGGTGAGTTTCCTAATGCAATTTTCATTCTAGTTCTGTCTACCCATAAGGCATATTTCAGAAATGAGTTCCATTCCCTGGGATTTTTCTCTATCAGTTTTCTTACGATACTCAGTAAATTCTTGTTGGTGGATTCTGCTAATCCATTCCCCTTGGGATAGTAGTTGGATGAGAACTTCAGTATGATCCCATGATCAAAAGCCCAACTTGACAATTTAATGGAAATGAAGGCAGAACCATTATCACTTACCAATGCATAAGGAGTTCCATACCTGGTGACAATGTTGCTTTCCAGAAACTTAATGACATCATCTGTAGTGCAAGTTTTGCTGCTAATAGCCTCAGTCCATCTAGTACAATAGTTAGTAATCATTAGGACATACCTATGGCCTGAGGAAGACGGAGGATTGATTGGTCCTATGAAGTCCATGCCCCACTGTGCAAATGGGCGCTCTTCCATTACTGGCTGCAATGGTTGTGCAGCATATTTCTCTCTGTTGGCAGCAACCTGGCAAACATGACAACATTTAACATGATCAGCAGTGTCTTTAAAAATGGTGGGCGAGTAATATCCTGCCCTGAGGATTGCATGAGTTGTGGCCAATGCTGATCCGTGTGCCATTCCAAACTTGTCATGTAACTTTGTCAAAACTTTATTTGCTTCTGGTTTCTCTAAGCATCTCAGGTATATTCCTTCATAATTCTTCTTAAACAAGGTTCCCCCTTCATCATATACTTTTGGGATCTCATTTTCAAGGCTCTTCTCTGTGAAGTTTGCATTCTTGAAGGACATCTTCCGGTGATCAGGATGTGCCTGATGTCTGAATACCATTCTCTATTGTCTTTCTCATTGATCACATACTGTTGACTGATGATGTTTGGATCCATTTCAGATATCATCTGGCTCAAAGCTTGTCCTCTTACCAGCTTCATTGGTGTGATCTCCATATCATATTCTTGTAATACAGTAATCCATTTGGCTCTTTTTTCACCAGGTTCACTCTGCATCAGCAGCATCTTCACTGCTGCATCTGGTACCACAGCAATCACTTTGCTTCTCAGTATATAATGTCTGAATTTCTTTACTGCTCTAACTAATGCAAGTGCCTATCTCTCAACATCTACATATCTCAATTCAGCATCCCTAAAAGGACAGCTCATGAAAGCAATTGGTTTCTCTTCTTTCTCTTCATTTCTTTGAGTTAACACTGCTGCAGAAGTATGTTCTGAGGCAAATGAGTAGATGTAGAAATCTCTTGTATAATCTGGACTAATGAGGATAGGAGCATCTAAAATGGCCTTCTTTATATCTTCAAAAGCAGCCTTGGCTTCTGGTGTCCACTCAATTTGTGCATCCTTTTTCAACATGGCATTTAGTGGTCTGACAATCTCAGCAAAGCCGGTGATGAACTTCCTCACAAAATTTATCTTACCAAAGTAGGACTTAAGTTCCTTTTTGCTTCCTGGAAGTTGTAACTTCATAATAGACTCCACCCTGTCAGGATCGATGATAATTCCATCTTCTGTGATTAGGTGGCCTAGTAATTTTCCTATTGTGACTCCGAATATGCACTTCTTAGGATTCAAAGATATTCCGTACTCTTCACATTTCTTCAGTACACTTCTGAGATCAGCAACATGATTTCCCCTTTCCTTAGAGAAAACCATCAGGTCATCCATGTAGATGACTATACACTTTCCTATTAAGCCTCTGAAGGCTATGTCCATTGCTCGCTGGAATGTAGCTCCAGCATTTATGAGTCCAAATGGCATACGTCTATATGCAAATATCCCCCACTTTGTGGTGAAGGCAGTTTTCAATCTGTCAATTTTATCAACCATCACTTGGTTGTATCTTGAAAAACTGTCCAGGAAGGACATCATTTTGGCTCCATTTACAATCTGTAGAACTTCATCCAAGGAGGGCAAAGGATAATTATCCTTTTCTGATGCTCTGTTCAGGTTCCTGAAATCTACACATAACCTGATGTCTCCATTCTTCTTTCTGACTGGCACAAGATTTGCCACCCAAGTGGAGTGCCTTACAGGAAATATTATCCAGGCATTTAACAATTTCTTGACTTCTTCAAGGATGATTGGTTCAAGCAGAGCATTGACTGGCCTCTACTTCTGTCTGAAAGGCTTTGCATCTGGCTTGAGAGGTATAGTATGAGTTATGACAGAAGTGTCATATGTCTTTAGCTCATCATATGTCCATGCAATCACATGTATGTAATCTTTAAGGGCCTGAGTTATTCCTTCTAACTCTTCTGGTGTACATACTTTACCAATTAGCACATTCTTCTTGCCTTCCTTTTGTCCTATATTCACTTGTGAATATTGACCCCCATCTGCCTTGGGCAGGTCCTTATGTTTAAGCATATTATCTAGATCAAAAGCCCTTTCTAATTCAATCATACCTTTAGGAATTCTATTGCTAGGCAACTCTAATATCTCATCTTCTTCCCAGACATGATCTTCCATACCATTCTCATCTATAATCTGAGCCTCAAATATGTCTCTGTTTGATATAAAGTCCAAGATGTGCTGATCATCATCGAACACTTGGAGATTAGTCACGTTGTCAGGTACTGAAGGTACTGACACCAATTCTACTGAAAATCTCTTTAGACCAGATATAGACAGCGGTTCCAACGTACTGGCGGCCTGGGCGAGTGCATCTGCCCTCTGGTTCTGTTCTCTTGGTACGTGAATGATATTAAAGGCATCAAAGTCTTCAATCAGGTCCCACACTCGATGTCTGTAATTTGATAGTTTTCTGTAGTTACAAGAGTAAATTCCTCTTACTTGCCTCACAACTAGTTCTGAATCCCCAAAGACATGCAGGATCTTTACTTTTTTCTTATGAGCAAACAACATTCCATGAATCAGAGCTTCATACTCTATGACATTATTGGTACAGGGGAACTATAATCTGTAAGCTGCTAAATAGGATTTTCCTGATGGATCAATGAGATCTATTCCTACCCCAGCACCTTGCTTAGATTTGGATCCATCAAACCTTAGGATCCAAGGTTTATCTTCAGCAGGACATTTAGCTGAACTTTCTTTTCTCTTGGCAGCTCTGGCTGCTGCTCCGCCTGATATCCATTTTATCTTAAGGACATCATCATCCTTAAGTTTCTTCTTTCCCTCTTCTTGTGAGCCTGATAGCTTTTCTATCCTCCCTTTCTGTTCAGCAGGAGGATGATCTTCTGAATCTGCAGCTGCATGCTTTTCCAGGATGTGTAAACATAGTGAGCAAGTTGCTTCTGAGTGAGGCACTTCGTGCAGCCTACACCAACCTTTAATTAACACCTTGTGGGGAGATTTATGCTGTCGTGTCATCTTCTCTATTTCTTTTACCAGAAATTCTTCGAACTTGGTCAGGTCACTGCCTTTGTCTTCATCAGACAATTCATAATCTGGTTCCATGAAGCAATCGCTACCAGGAGTGATTTTTTCTTTCTTCGCGTCATTCGTCTGATCGGACACCATGATCTCTTCTATTTTCAGGAGAGGATCTCTATCATGATCTGTCGACTCTTCTGTTCCTGCAAAAGACAGATAAGAATTAGTATCATCATCATCATCAGATGTAGCACTCACCTCGGAATATGATGATGATGCTTCACTATATGTCTGCTCCAGTATCATCATGTCTAAGCATGTTTCACAAGTCTTTTTCGAGTGCGCTTTGCCGTGTAATCTGCACCATCCGTCAATTAAGATATCATTAGCAGGTATATTTAGTAATTGACAACGTTTTACCTGAGTAGATAGATGCATCTCAAAATCTCTGAAGCGATTCATTTTATTTTCATTATCTGGATCATTATCAGGTTCTATAACTAGCCGGTCTTCATGATGATGATCATCATGATGATGATGAACATCAAGCATCAGGATTTCTTCTATTTTAACAGTCTGCAGCCTGATGCAGTAAACTCCAGGTTCTACGTTTACGTACATGATCTCATTCATTTTGTTGTACTCTGTGATCATATGTTTCATCCTAGGTTCAGCATCGATCCTTATCTGATTAGGTATACCTTTCCATGGCAACCACATGTGACTGAAATCTGTAGACATATATCCGTTAAGCGTTTTAGACCAGTCTCGGCTAAGCAACATCCCATATGTATCAGGTATGTCAACTACCTGAATGTCAATGTAATATTGGATCCTAGGATCAGACGCTAGCTGCATGTGGATGTGAGTTAGTTCTCCTACTACACTTACTTCTGTCTTGTCCAGTTGAGTGACCTTCTTTAAGGATTTAGCAGGATGCAGTCCTAAAGCATTACATATTGACAAAGGCATAACATTCGTTGAGGCTCCTGAATCAACCAAACAGTTGTGTAAGTTCTTGCTGAACATTCTTATAGTGAGGAGGAACGGAGGTGATTCAATTTTATCTCTGTACAAGGTCATATGGGAGGTTTCAGCAGCTTGGACTGTAGCTGACACTTTAGGCTTGATAATATTATCCTTAGCAGCATGATCTTTGCCACTAGATTGACTTGAAAGATGGCTATCCTCTTTAGGAGCAGTATCATCTAGTGACTTCATGAATGCCTTTTTGATGGCAGGAGTTTTCAGTAACTCCGATAAGGACACGCTGATCTTGATTTTCTTCATTTCATCAGCCAAATAGCTAACTAACTTGTCGGACTCATGAGGTGCATTTATGACCTTTGATCTGGTGTTTTGAGGTGACAAGTACTAAGCATTCACCTTGGGAAATCCAGGGTTATTGCTAGCCTTAGGATCAGGAGGTGTGTTGAAGTTGTTCAGAGGCAAAGATGATGTCAACGGACCAATGGGTCTGTTGGCACTACTTCTCAGGTTATAATTGTGCTTAGCAGGATATTGCTGCTGATATGCATGTACTTCCTCATGCTCTCTTGCAGGTTCATTTTCATCCTCAAAAGGAAAAACATAATTTGTTTCGAAAGTTAAAGCAGATTCCTCACAGGTTTGATCATAACTCAGATGAGGCTGATTAGTGTACTTTTCTAGCACAAAAGCCGAATCATATCCACAAGGAACTATCTCATTTCCTTCTGCCTGAGGTGGATTTCCAGAAGTGTTGGACACTTCAATCTGAAAGATGCTGGCAGCAATCCTAAATTGTGGGCAATCTAATTCTGCATGTGCATTGGTATTGTGGATCATACACCAATTGGTAAGGGCTGCCTCAGCAAGATTGACTCTAGTAGTCTGTTTAGCTTCACCCGGAGGCTGATTATCTAGGGGTGATGGTAATGAACCGTTATTTGGCCTGGAGTTCCATATTCTGGGCTATCTAGGTGGATTATTGTTGTTTCCACCATTATTGTTGAAATTATTGTTGTTATATCCTCTGTCAAGGTAGTTTGGTCTATCATTGGAATAATTTCTATTCTGACCTGACTGGGAATAAAAACCCTGATTTCTCAAATGTGTTACTTCTATGGTGAGTTTTCTCAACTGAGCAGAAATTTCTTTGATTTCTTCCTTTTCCTCTTGGGCTTTGGCCACTACATTTTCGGTCTGAGGCTTGAAAAAAGAAGATCCATGGTTACTGTTGGATAGATTAGTACCCTGAGGTGTCTGAGCATGTGCAGGATATTGTGATAGTTGGCCATTTCCATTAGGAGGAGGCATAATGCTCAATGGCGGTACTTGCAAAGGTGCAGGCATGACTGCTGGAGGTATCACTGCTCCATTTGGATATTGTGTAGGATGCTGTGGTGAATACGGTGCAGGATACTGTGCAGGATATTGTGACTGCATGCCAGGCAAAGTAGGGAATACTATATTCGGAGTAGGAGCAGGTATCAACTGCTGATTTACCTTGATAGCTTCTTGAAAAGCTCCTGTCAATGTAGTGATCTCAGGATGTGTTCTCCTGATGAACATGGAAGTTAATGGATCCAGGGCTGAATAATAGATACTCCTAGTAGCAGCATCAGCTACTACATATGGGGCAACTAGCTTGGACAACATTTTCTGGAATCTAGCATTGAAATTAGCAATAGGCTCATTCTCAAATCTTTTGATTGTAGCAAACATGTGATAATTCATAGATGGATCAATAGGGACCTTGAACCTGTCAAGAAAAGCTTTCTCTAAGATAGCCCAGGAACCAACAGAGGATTGGCCAAGACTGATGAACCAATTATAAGCCTCTTCCCCTAAGGAAAAAGGAAATAATCTGCACACGACGTCCTGATGCTCTATTCTGGCTCTGCAGCAAGCCTCTTTAAATGTCCTGATATGATCATCAACATCTTGATAAGGATGATATTTTGGACAAAGTTTGTCCAGATTCTTTGGTAACTCGTGATATGCATTAAAGGTCAAAGGTGACTCTGCTGCAAAGAAAGACATTGCAGTTTGAGGGGGCTGAACTGGTGGTGCAGCTGGCTGAGTTTGAACTAAAGGTATACCCTGAGGTTGAAGAGGAGGTGTCACAGATATCCCAGAAGGTATTTGCAAACCAACATGAGTTACAGGAGGAGGTTCTAGTGAAGCTCTAGATGCACTAGACCCTGGAGTATGATGAATGTCTACAGTTCTAGGTCTGAAACCTCTAACAGGCAATTCTTCAAAAATTTCACTAGGTCTAGACCTGGTATTTATTCTATGAGCCAGGATTTCTCGATTTGGAGGCAAATTGGCTGAAACTTTGCAAATATTGGCTGGATTCCACCAGATGAGGTGATATTTGCAGTCAGATGGCAAATCAGACTGGATATTTATGAAATATTTGCCAAGATACTGTAAATATGACAGAATATTGGGGTATCATGACTCGTAGCACGAGATCTAAAGTGCCTAAGGCCTAAATTCTTCAAAATTTGAACAAATTTATGTATCTTTGGCCAATATTTAGTGAAGTCAAAAAGGTCTACTGTAAAGCTTGCAATATTTATGTGAGATCTGGAAATCTTTACATAGAATGAACACGTACAAACTTCTCATAGTAAATATTTACGTAATTTACTGAAATTCACAGGTGATCTGAGGTTACCTTACTCTATGCGTCATCAAACCTGAAAATAATGATGATGAGCGTGGTTTTCTAGACTCGCCCTCCTTCTAGCGCCAATTTATGTTGGTCATGATGTTAGTCACAAACAAACATAGAATAAAAGTTCACATTAACCTTTATTCACCTTGAAAGATACAGTGAATTCATAGAATTCATGATCCCAAGTCTCCGGTGATTAGGTCTTAATCGACTAACGTTACTCAGTAGTTAATGTGAATTGCTGTTTCCATTTTGGGGCCTTACGTGAAAATGTACCATCATCATGACGTTCCTGCAGAAATTCCTTACAGAGAAGTCAAATTATGCAGTTATTTGATGAAAAGAAGTAAAATACCTCAATCTTTGCATGATATTTTCAATTGTGCATGCTTAGTGTTTAAATATGCTAAATATTTACTATTATCTACGGGATGTCTGCATATTTTGTGTTATTTGCTTAAGATTAGCAGTTATTTGCAATTGCAATAGTGAAATGCTCTAAAATTGAAAGAAATTAAAAGGAAATACTTCTAATTAAGTTGAACCTTTAGCTTTTGGTCCACATACATGCTTGATACTGTCATGAGGAGAAGAAATCAAACCATATGTTCACCAGGACATTCCACAGCTAGATATAGTTGATGCAAACTTCAGAGGATAATGAATGAAAACAATACATGCAACATGATGAGCACTCCAAGGGACGCAGCAAATCAAAGCATATATCTAGAATTCAAACATAGATTACTCAAGATTTACGCAGGTTTGTAATCAAAATACTCTTCTCTTCCATTAAGTATGCAAAAGACATGTACATATACAGCAGCTTTGAAATGAGCCCTGAATATTTTAGCAAACAGATTTCAATTAAGTTTCGAATCTCTACAACAAGGCACTCCACCACCTTTTATAGAATAAGGTGAGGAGGCTGTTACAAAAGATCAAAGGTCTTGATTCATCAATACAAATCAACGGTCATCATTCCATGACTTGTCAATTCACACAAAAAAGGCACAAGTTGCCAGCTGGCAACTATCTATATTACCTATGCAAAATATTCCCCTTCATGATGTATCTCCATCATGTTCTTCAGCTGATTCATGAGGGTCATCATCATGTGCATCGCTTCCTAAACCTTTGCTATCCTGATGATGATGCTGCTGCATATGGGGCTGCATGCTGGTCTGGATCTGTTCATATGACTGCACAACCTGATCTATTCCTCCGCCATCTTGAGTCTTTGCCTTGATAATGGCGTGCTTGTGTGCCTCATACTTATCCCTGCTGTTATCCAGCTTATTTTCCCTGTCCTGCAATGTCTCATTGTAGGTCTCCATCTTGACCTTGATTCTCATCACCTTATTTATAATCTCCTCTGTCAAGTGGATGAGTGGACCATCTTCTTCCATTTGCAAGTTACTGCGCAAAGCCTTAAGGGCAGAGTCTTCATCTTGATTCTCTATTTTCCCCTCTACTTTGCCTTCTAGTGTTTCTAGCATATCTGCCTCAATGCCCATTAAGTCCTGCAACTTCATGCTGATCTCCCTCAGCTTATTATTGCATCTCTTGAGGACCCCACATTCAAACTACACATCCTTATACCAGATGTCCACTAATAATACAGTATTATTATTCAATACCTGCTTACTGATAAGCAGTTGTGGGTTTATCTTCCTTATTTCTCCCAACAGGCTGAGGACTTTCTCCAGTTTATAAGACATTTTCCCGGTCTGCATCTGCAATTTGTCTATCTTGGTTTTGGAGTCACTTAATATGCTCCACCTCTTCAAAGAGGCCTTCATTATTTCAACAGCATCATCTAATGTGGATGACATCCATTTTCTTATTACGGACACCTCATGCTTCATGAGGTCCAATTTATTTACTTCCTCCTGAGAAATGGCAGTCAATGGGACTGCAGCTTCACTTGTAGCATCATCAGGATTGGTTAAGCCTTTAATGTATGCATGCAACTGAGCAATGTGCTCTTTATGTTGCTTATTTTTCTCCTTCTCTCTTTTCACTTTCTGAATTAGAGAGTCTATGATGTCCTTTCCCTCCTGACCTTCCTGGTCCTCATTAGCAAAACCTAAATCAATTGTACTTATCTAGAATTCATTCACAGTGATTTTACCTTTCTCCTTCTCTACCGCAGGTACATCAATTTGTGCGGTCCTTCTCCCTGTCGACGGATCTCTTTTGATGGCCGATGTCATCCTGGCCTTCCTCTTGGGCTTCATTATATCCGCGGAGAACAGGGTGGAGACATTGAACTCTTGAATTTCAATCTCTTCCTCAACATTTACCTCTTTTTCTAACCATGGAGGCACCTGATCATGTTTTTCGGCATCATGGTGTTGTTCACCCTTATTTCCCATTTCTATCGACAAGTGTTGTGGAGATGGTGATTTTTCCTTTTCTCCCTCTTGATGCTCGCCTTGCTGCTAATCCTGTGGTGCCTCCTCCTGTTGAGGAACTTCCTTTTCCGAGGGAGCATCTTCTCGGTGTGGGGAACCCTGCGGTGTACCTGTATGTAAATCATGATGATCATGATCTTTCTCCATCATTACTTCACCTGTCCCCAGTTCTTCCCCTTGTGGAGGTTGATCATCCTCCTTTGGTTTCTCTGTTCCTGGTGGCATGTCTGTCGTTCCGGATGCTGTGAGGTCTGCTTGAAGTAACGGCATCTGTTCTGTTCCTGCACTATCCACCTCTTATGTCTTAGCAACAGGATCCTCTAGTGCTTCTTTCTCTTTTTCATCAGCCCTTGCTTCTTGGACCTCTACTATAGCAAGTCCTGCTGATGTATCTTGTGGGCTTTGTTGGCCTGATTCAAGAGCATGACCTTCTGCTTCTGTCATCTCTATCTCTTTTGTTAGGTGGCCCTTATCAGGTGATCCTGCTGGCTTCTCAGGACATGCATCCTGTTTCTCTATCAAGTCTACCACTACAGGACTTGTCACCTCAGCGATCAGTGTGTCCAGGCCCATTTCCTAAGCTACCTGCTTCGGGCTCTTTTCTGGGTCCGAACTCTTTTCTCGCTCCGCTTCTGCTTGTTTCATCTCCTCAAGCACTGATTGAACCGATGGAGGCTTGTGAGGAGTCATGCCAGTACCAGCAGCCAGTGTTTCCATTTCTTGTGTAGCCACATCCTGCACCACCTCATCATCAGACAAGTTTATTGTCTCGTCTAGCGAGACATGCCCTTCCACTTGTGTCTGTGAGGTTTCCTTTTGTTGTTCTTTAGCCAGTTTAGTTTTGAACTTGACAATGGTAGGAAGTGGAACGTTATGCTGAAGTTCCTTCGGCACTTCACTACCTGCCCCTTGTAATTGTGCTGGGGGTTGACTTATCTCACCTCTCATGGAGGTTCTTGGTTTCTTAGGTGTGGTGGGAACCAACACCTGTGGATCTCTCCTCTTTCTTCTTATTATTAGCGGAGCTTCCTCCTCTTCTTCAGGCTCCTCCTCCATGAGGATATCTTTGCCTGGTTGTTTGGATGACTGACCCACTTCTTGGGTCTCTGTGATTCCAGCTTCTGCTATCTTGGTTTTCTTGGGCTTTGGAGGAGAATCCAATTCTGATCCTGATTTGGCTGCCTCCTCCGCTGTGAATACTGCCCTTTCAATTATGACCCCTTTGGGTCCTTTTTCCACCCTCTTGCCCCTTGGGGCCCTTTTGCTAGGCTGTTGTGGTGGAGGGATCCTCTCTCCTTTAGTCTTCCTCTTCTCCAACAGGAACTCGTCATATTCATCTGCAGGGATGTCTTGCCCCTTCTTCTTGTTGTCCACCGTGATGGCAACACCCTTCTTCTTCAATGCCTCTACCTGTGCATCTACCCAAGCTTGGGTCAAGTGTAGGGTTCTGGCAAGGAATGGGTCTAAGAACATATCCTCCTGCATGGTGAGGTTAGGTGCAGAGATGGTATCATTGCAAATCTTCTTCTGCTCATACTCATCCGCCATTATCCTGCCATCATCATTCTTTAGCTGTTGAGGAAGGGAGATGCAGTCAAATGTCCTAATCTGGTTCAGAGTCAACCTCTGATACCTCCTCCTCCTGGCTTCTGCCTCATCTTCGCAGTCAACCCAAAAATCTTCTAGGTGCCTCTGGTGAATAGGCTTTCCTAGGATCTTCTGCATCTTGTCGTAAGGATCATATGGTCTCGTTACTGGGAAGGGCAGTAAATTCATCTTATTCAGAGTGACCATCACCTTCTTTATACTGTTAGAGTCAGGGCACATGTAGTTGCCAATGCTGACTGGGAACAAAATTGGTGGCAGCTTCTTGGCATCCTTATACATCTGTATCATGGTGGAGCCCTGCCTGATAAATTCCATTAACACTACTACATCCGTAGGATATCTTGGCAGCATCAAGGGATGTCCTTCAAAACCTTCTATCCTGATATAGGAAATGGTGACAAATTGTATGTACCATGCCCCATGCCTGTATACTGCCTCTTGAGCCTCCATGCTCAGTCTTTTAGTTCTGTCATCTTCCATGGTCCTTACCAGATGCATAGAGAATGCATCATTCACCAGTTTGTAATCTTTGATATAGTTGGTTCTTTGCAGCTGGGGATGATGATCCCAGATATATGCTGCATTTGTGCCTGTGAGCTTTCCATCTGTCACCAGGGCATCAAAAGTGCCCCTATAAGCACAAGAATACACGATATAAGAGGTCATGTAGAATGCACAATCTGAACCTCTGAGGTTCATCAGCTGCTCATGCAGAGCATCGCTTATTATTTGGCCCCACAATGGCTTGATGTCTGCATACAGGCACATCATTATTATGCCGTACATCTAATCTCTAAATTCACTAGTATCAGACTGGCCAGTCACCCTGTTCAGAAGGGCAATCATGTACTGATACTCCTCATTGAAGTCAAACTTGAACATGTGCATGGGGAGCTTGGCCGCTGCATTGTATGTGCTGTTCTCGGCCCGCCAAGCATACATGTTCTTTCTAGCCACCTTCTTGTTGGCCTCGTATTCTCTTTCAGACTTCTTCAAGTCTACACTCTTTACCTTACTGCCCATTGGCAGTCCAAATGTCCGGGAGAGACCTTTGATGGATAGGTCTGCATACACTCTCCCATGCTTCACCACCTGCCTCGTCTGAGGGTTATAATTCCAGGTGCACTCAATGACGAGCTCTGGAGACTCCATGGAGTATGGGAAGCCAGCAGCGTTCCACATACCTGATACAAACACTGCGTCCAATACTAGACTCTTGTCTTGTCCATCATTTAGCTTGGCTGACTAGGCTTCTAGGTTGGTAATCCCCTGATGGGTGTCTGTAATTGCTCCATATTTGAACAGGACCCCTCTCTGGGAAGAGAACATAGGCCTGCTGAATTCCTCCTGACTCTTGACTAAGCATTTTTCAGCCATGGGTACCTGCAATTAACAACATTTCTTCTCACAACAGGGATATGCATGCATACATATTGCAAATATCATGCCTATTGCATCAATTTCACACTACTTACTTATATGGATACATAACCAGAACTTACAACATCATTTAGAAACAACATGATGAGGCTTTCAGTTCACTTACCTGGTTATGCAGATTTTCCTTAATACCAGTATATTGTCAAGACGCTCTTAATTCAACTACTGATCACTTCCTTCCTTCTATCTGTGAGCTCGAATTGTGCAACGGTAGCTGTTATGCGGATATGGAGGCTAGTGCTCTATAAAACAATTTTAACGTAGGTAAACGTAACAATGGCAGTTGAATTACCTTTTAACCTCGCAGTTAGGGTAAATTTAGGGCACTCTGACAAGTTAGATTGCAATCTTTGATCATTCGTGCGAAAACTTAGGATCTCGCCAGATGTTTCATTGGGTTCCGGGGTCGGCGGGAATCACCTACCATATCTGCACGCATTTAATGATAATGGTGGCAAAGGGAGTGAGGGGATATCCATATGACGGGATATCATGAGGGCAGGATGATATTTCACAAATATCGGGTTGAGTTTCGATATCATCCTCCCTAGCATTGAAATTATTATCGCGACAAGATTCGGGTGACAATGCACCCTTTGTTTACGTTTTAGCACATCAGGAGGATATTTCGGTTTATCGGGTGATGTTTCAAAAAATGATGATGACGAGACAAACTTACTTGCAATCCTTTCTGAATATCAGGATGACGTCATCATGCTATTTGTTCTTTGTATTGGCCATGTCACATGATGTCATCATCACATTGGGCGAACATGATCATGTTTACAAAATATCCTGTCGAAATGTAAATATGATGATGATGTCATCAGGATGTTTGTTTCTTCGTTTATCGTATTCAGATGATGTCATCAGGATATGTGTTAAGGGTGATATTTCGTGTCAGGATGATATTAACAAATATTGGGTTACTTTCCAAAACATGATGTTCGTGATACAAAAGATCGCTTGACGGGGAAGACTTACTACCATTTAAAGTTGACGTCCGGATATTTGAGCCGCAGGATATATCAGGGGATGCTCGAATATGATGATGATCTTTAAACAACATGACTCAGATTATAAAATATGATCTCCCCTCTTGCGAATATCCGGTTTGACCAAGACTTTGACTGTTCATAACTTTCACATCCTGATGAATATCAGGGTGATGTAAAAGGCAAACCTGCATGAAATTTAATGTTCTTTCAGAATATGAGGTCATAGATATGAAATATGAATTTTGACAACCTGACCTCATATTGGGGACTTACCTCATCCTGACTCAACGTGATGATGCACTTGACTGATTTTTACCAAACCGCCAGAAAGCAAAAAAAACACAAACCAAGCCAAAAGAAGTTCGGTCCCTGTTTTGCCAAGTCAAAATGGGGCATGTTGTGTAACCACACAACACTACTCCCCCAAGAGGTCTGAATTCTTGTTATACTCATAAGGAGTATACATCCCAGACAGAGCCAGATTTGGGATAGGAAAATTTTAAATTTTTTTTGTCTTTATACCCACTCATATTTGACCAAACCAAAAAATATTATGCCCAAAATCATGATGATAACTAGTGTATTCCATAAAAATCACAAGCTTTCACCACAAGTGAGTGTATGACTTGCTAAATTACACTAGAATGAAGGGCTTCAATTCCTATGTTTCGGCAAGACCTCCCTTTTGTTATACCATTCCATGCTCTACAAAAAACTTTTTGAAATGGCTATCAGCATGAGAATAAGGATTAGGGAGAAGATTTCAAAAGTCACTGATGGAGAAAATGATATTGATGGCCTTTCGTCAGAGAGAAAGTTACCAGTCATGCCAATCGGCATAAGGAAAGACTATCAGAGAACACTCTGAAAACCCTCTCGATAGTATAAGTCATACCGATGGAGGAGTTTGGTAGGACTCTCACAGATCATCCCATGGAAAGGAGAAAAGTAGTGGTCATTAGTAGGAGATAAGCATCAAAATGAAATATTAATGAGTCTCCCATACTCTAATGTCTTAGTGATTAAAGAAAAATGCTTCGGCATAGCTTACACTGATGTGTGTGAAGAATAAGAACCATCGGTGAGAGCAAAGGAATCGGAACAAAGCTTCTAAGTCTGGCTGAAGCAATACTCACAACAATGTCAGTGACATGTTGTGAAGGTCTCTCTGATATAGAATTAATTAGCAAGCTTTCATCTATTCTACACCATTTTCCATTGTAGGTAGATTCATTTACTTAGTCAAGATATTTACATTGAGTCTGCTTTAATTTCCAAGGTTCACCTGCCTAGGTATAGCAAGATCTAAAGTATAGGGAGTCATCAAACCCTAAAGGTTGATTCCATCACATTAGTTCAAAAATGTTGCAAATCTAAGCATAGAGCCTGGCATCCTCTTAGGATTAGCAACCTGCATTTTTGAGACCTAACAGTATGTGGAACACACTTCCTACACCAATCTAATGAGGGGAATAGTATGTAAATTCTTGTAAATCCTTACAATTATAGTTATGTCATGTGTTCAACATAGAGATTACAGCAGCAAACACAATGCAAGAATGCAAGAGAGACACAGGATATATCGTGGGGAAAACCTTTTCAGGTGAAAAACTCCACACTCCAAAACCTGCACAATGTATTATCAAAACAAGATCATTTACAACACACTTACAATGTAAGTTCTTCCAAGAGTCTACAAATGTTGTTTCTGGAGTAATTTTGGTAGCATAACAGTACCTGTACAAACACTATGCAACTACTACTCCAAAACACCTCAATATATAGACTTACAAGGCATAAACATGAAGCTTCTAGAGATGGGCATCCATCTTGGCGACATGGCCTATTCCTCATACCCAAGGACACTTGTCCAACATCTATACATCTCATTTACATCTGTCATACATGAAAGATTTGACTTCCCAAGAATGGAGCGCTCCAAGCTAAAAATAGGCAATGACAGATGCTCTTACGCATCATACAACTATCATAAAAATCTTCAACATAACAACACTTAATGTTGTAAGAGAATCTGTCATACATGACTAAAAATAGCATATTCCTCTTACAACATTTCATAACCCAACTCAGGCACCCAAAGATGGCTTCTCCACATGCAAAGATGCTCTTCGACACTTGTCTTCACTTGTCGTAGGAATCTCTATATTTGGCTCTTAAGTGTCATGGATTCTATCATACAAAATAACTCCTTTGCCATACCAAAAGATGCTGACACATGGAATATTAGTGCTACCTCAAATGAGATGCCTAGATACTCATGTGTTTGAGTTGACCATCCAAGTCATATTACAAGTAGGATGACATGTCACAATGCCACCTCAAACTAAGTGACAAAATAGGATGTGCAAGTAAATACAAAATTAGGCAATTAAATAAATAAATAATCTAATAATAAATGCTAGGAATTGCAAGGTTGATACACCTTAATTAAAAACATTCTCCCACTTGTCAAACACCTTGTAAGAGCCAATAGATAGACAAGATTTAACTGCTAGGGGTGAAGAGGTCCATAGACTCCGAACACCATCTAAACTTATTTCTGCCCACATGTTTCATTAATGCATATGCAACATTCATCAAATTGTCAACCCTCTCCAATATCATCTTCCTATCTTCTACCATATCATGAACAAAATGATACTGAACATCAATGTGCTTTGTTCTAGCATAGAAAGTAGGATTCTTTGCTAAGCAAATCGTACTCTAACTATCACAACAAATAGTAATCTATCCTGCATCAAAACTATCTGAACACAACCTCTTAAGCCAAATGGATTTCTTACAAGAATGAGTTGTTGCTAGGTTGTTTCTTACTCATCCAACTAATAGCTCCATCAAACATAGTGAACACATAGGCACTAGTGGATCTCCTACTGTCCATGTCACCTATCCAATCAGAATCCACAAATCCATGAATACTCACAGAATGTTGAGGTCATGTAGGATAACCATGATAACATAGGGAATACTCAAAAGTACTCCACAAATATATGAACACTCTCTTCACTACATTCTAGTGTACCCATCCAGGATTAGCCATAAACTGACTAAGGACTCCCACTGCTTGGGCACTTTCTGGTCTTGTACAGACCATAGCATACATCAAGATGCCAACTACACTAGCATAAGGTACTCTTCTCATATCCTACATCTTAGAAGGAGACTTTAGACAATCATCAATAGATAATTATGTCCCCATCATAATCAAAATAGTCAACTATCTACAATCCACCATACTAAATCTCTTCAACACAGTGTTGACATACTTACTATGGCCTAACCAAAGTTTTCTATTTGCTCTATCTCTTCTGATCTCCATCCCTAAAATGTACCTGGCTACCCCAAAATTTTTATTTCAAATTATGCTGACAACTGAGACTTCAAATCATAAATCAAACTTTTACCATTCCCAATTAGTAACATATCATCAACATAAAATGCTATAATGACAATGCGATCATTGTCAAATTTGAAATAAACACAATTATCTGATTTCAATCTCAGAAATCCAATACTCAACACAAAGGCATCAAACTTTTGGTACCACATCCTAGGAGACTGTTTCAAACCATACAAAGACTTATTTAACTTGCAAACTAGATTTTCTTTACCTTTTACCAGGTAGTGCTTTGGCTGTGACATGTAGATTTCTTCCTCCAATCACCATGAAGGAAAGTTGTCTTCACATCCATTTGTTCCACTTCTAAATCATAAGCTACTGCAAGAGATAATAGGAACTAAATAGATGTTATCTTTGCAATGGGAGAGAAAATCTTACCATAATCAATTCCGTCCACCTGAGAATACCCCTTCTCTACCAATCGGACCTTATACTTCTCAACACTGGCATTTGCACCAAATTTCTTCTTGAACACCCATTTGCAACCAACAGGTGTCCATCCTTTAGGCAAAGGCACCAAGTCCCAAGTTTTGTTCTTTTCCAAATAAGCCATCTCTTCTTCCATGGCCTCCTACCAAGAACCTGCATCTTTCATACCCATAGCCTCTTTCATAGTTCTAGACTCATTAGTGTTAGAAATCAAGGCAAAAGCACAACTAGAATCAAGCAATGAATAACCAAACCTCTTAGGTTGCTTCTTGTTTCATGTAGACCTCCTCAAAAGCTAAGGTGGAGGTTCTTCTTCCTCTTCTAAACTTTTAGAGCTGCTAGAGCTCTCCTCATCATTAGGTCCAATAGGGTCTTTCGGTTCAATTTTCTCAACGGTATTAGGAAACTGGACCACATCCTCTTTCTTTTCTTTTTCTTCTCACTATAAAACAACATGAGAAAGAGTTACCTCTCTGAATATAACACTTCTTCTATACAAGATTTTCTTGACCACAGGATCCCAAAGCTTGTACCCTTTCACATTGACACCATAGCCAATGAAGATACACTTAACTACCTTATTCTCTAATTTTGACCTCTTCTCTTTAGGCACATGTGCATATGTCTCACAACAAAAAATATGAAGATGTCTCAATGAAGGATTCTTACCAGACCACACCTCCATGGGTGTCTTATCAATGAGCACTGAAGTAGGAGACCTATTAATCAGGTAGCAAGAAGTGGCTATAACTTCAGCCTAAAACTTTTGTTCAAGGCTAGCTCCACTAAGCATACTCCTATCCCTCTCCATCAATGTTCTGTTCATCCTCTCTGAAACTCCATTTTGTTGAGGAGTGTATGGAGTTGTCTTATGTCTTTCAATCCCATGTTCTTTATAGAACTTATCAAACTCTATAGAACAAAACTATTATTAATTCTCAAACACTTAATCTTTTTACCAGTCTGATTCTCTAGAAAAGTTTTAAACTCTTTTAACCAACTAAAGACTTCAGATTTGCTTCTGAGAAAATAAACTCATCTCCTTCTACTGTAATCATCAATGAATGATACAAAATATAATGATTTATAAATCAAAGGAACATTCATATGACCAAACACATCAGAATGAATAACATCCAACACACAAGAAGACTTGTGAGAACTAGAGTAAAACTAAACACAGTTTTGCTTTCCATATATACAATGTTTGCAAATGTTGAACTTGAGATTACAATCATTTAACCCCTCAACAAGGTTTTTATTTTTTAGGGATCTAAGACCCTTCTCACCAATGTGACCAAGTCTCTTATGCCACAACATTGTCTTCTCAGCAGGAAGTTTCATTTCTAAAGCATAAGCACCCTTCGGTACACAGAAAGCACTACCATTAGAAGTTGAAGCAACACATCTCTTCACTACTGGTTCCAATGGTGAGGATGAAGAATTTGAAGCTCTTTTATTCAAAACAAAAGAACTATTGCATTGAGTAGTGCATGCATACAGCTGAAACATAGTACCTCTCCAGGTACCCTTAGCAAGCACCATAGCTCCTCTTGTCATCTTGTATCCTCCACTTGAGAAGATAACTTGTACACCTACATCATTCAATTTACTTACAAAGAATATGTTTCATGCTAAACTGGGGATGTACATAACCCCATTGATCCCTTCACTCATCCATCAGGGAAAGATCAAGACTCTTCCACAACCAACTATCTTCATGTGAGAATCATCACCCAAGTACACCATACCACCATCAAACTCTTCATACTTTGTGAACCAACCTCGATGTGAGGTCATATGGAAGGAAGAATCAGAGTCAATCAGCCACACATCTTCTGATCCATGGGTGGCCAAGGCAGTAATAAAAGCATCACCATCATCTTGAGATTTGTCAAATCTGAATCAGAGGTGTTCTCCTTTTTATTCTTCTCCTCCCTACACTCCATTTAGAACTGCCCAGTTTTACCACAGTTCTAACATAGTGGCTTGGAATTTCTAGGAGATTTAGATCTCCCATGGGATTTGGATTTGCCATTTTTAGCTTTCTTTTCCTTCTTCTTCCCTTTCTCTTTGGGTCTACCACAAACTGTAAGAGCCTCCTTAGCTGACTCAGAAGACTCTCTCCACATTTCTTTAGATAACAACGAAGACACCACTTGATCCATCTTGAAGATGGTTTTAGTACTCCCAATGGCCATGACAAGGTGGTCCAACGAGTTTGGTAAAGAACAAAGCAAGGTCATGCAACGATCCTCCTCCATTTTCACACCAATGGAAGTCAACTATGCAACTAGCATGTTAAAGGCATTCAAGTGATCTGCAACCAATCTTGCATCTTGCATCCTTAGAGAATATAGCTTCTTCCTTAGAAATAACTTGTTTACCAGGGATTTGGCTTGATAAACATCACCAAGTTTCTTCCATAGCTCTTTCGCAATCTTCTCTTCATGAACATTTAATAGGATAGAATCAGCCAAACAGAGTCCCAGAAGACCCTTAGCTTTATGATCTTTGAGATCCCAATCTACCTGTGACATTGCCATTGGTTTTGTATCAGAAATTGTTTCCCATAGATCTCTATCAACAAGCATGTCTTCAATCTTAAGTTTCTACAACTCAAAATTGCTACCATTAAACTTTTCCAACTCTATTCTTCCAGATGTGTCTGCCATCTCCTTCCAACAACAAGATTGTAGAATACTCTACATAGACTCCCACTTAATCAAAGATTAGCTCAAAAAAACCCTACCCAACAACTAGGATTAAAGGTGATCAAGCTCTAATACCAATTGAAAGGAAGCAAGGTACGCGAAACACACTTCCTACACCAATCTAATGAGGGGAATAGTATGCAAGTTCTTTTAATCCTTACAATTACAGTTATTTCATGTGTTTAACATAGAGATTATAGTAGAAAACACAACACAAGAATGCAAGAGAGACACAGGATATATTGTGGGGAAAACCTTTTCAAGTGAAAAACTCCACACTCAAAAACCTGTACAATGTATTATCAAAACAAGATTGTTTACAATACACTTTCAATGCAAGTTCTTCGAGGAGTCTGCAAATGTCATTTCTAGAGTAATTTTGATAGCATAATAGTACTTGTACAAACACTATGAAACTACTACTCCAAAACACATCAATATATAGAGTTACAAGGGATAAACAGGAAGCTTCTAGAGACGGGCGTCCATCTTGGCCACATGGCCTATTCCTCACACCCAAGGACACTTGTCCAACATCCATACATCTCATTTACATCTATCACACATGGTAGATTTGACTTCCCAAGAATGGAGCACTCCAAGTTTAAAATAGGCAATGATAGATGCTCTTATGCATCTTACAGTTGTCATAAAATCTACAACATAACAACACTTCATGTTATAAGAGAATCCATCATACAGAACTAAAAATAGCATATTCCTCTTACAACATGTCTTAAACCAAAGATGCCTTCTCCATATGCAAAGTTTCTCTTCGACACTTGTCTTCACTTGGCATAGGAATCTCTATACTTGGCTTTTATGCGTCATAGATTATGTCATACAAAATAACTCCTTTGTCATACCACAAGTTGCCGACGCATGGCATATTAGTGCCACCTCAAATGGGATGCCTGGATTCTCATGTGTTTGACTTGACCATCAAATTCATATTACAAGTAGGATGACATGTCACAATGCAACCTCAAACTAAATCACAAAATAGGATGTGCAAGTAAATACAAAATTAGGCAATTAAATAAATAAATAATCTAATAATAGATGCTAGGAATTGCAAGGTTGAGATATCTTAATTCCCAACAATAGTGACATGCTCCACCTACACTCAAAGTTTTGTATTGTGTGTCTGTTTCCCCATATGTAGTCTAAAGATGTGTGGTGATGAGTCCCTCCTACATTTTGGGTTGTGTGTTTACTTTCCATGTACTTGCATTTGCATTCATATATGAAAATGGAAAAGAAATAATCACTACATTCCCTATATTCATTGTGTTTTGTGTGTCTTCAATGTTGTCTTCTTCATGTTTTGTGTGACTGTTATTGTCTTCTCCATGTTTTGTATGATTGTTACTTTCTTCATTGTGTTTGGTGTGTTTGCGATGTGTCTTCTCTAATGTCTACCTGAGACTGGGGGCTAGAAATAGTTCTCAATCTTTGTGTATGCATTAGCTCTAAGTGTCTACCATGTTTGCTATGTTTGTTGACCATACTTTAATGCATGTATGGGCCTTGTGTTCATGCATACATTAAAGTGGAGGTTAAATGTTATGTCAAAAAATGGCTCCCTAGGACTTTTTCCCTCTTATGTTTAGCTCTCGGGTCCTTTAGAAAGCATTTTAATCATCTTGCATATTCATGTTAACTTTCGATGAGAAAACCCTAATTTTTTATGAAAAATAGGACGTAGGGGTGCTATTAAGATAAGTCCTGACTTAAATAGGGAGGGAGGACTTGGTTGCCTAAGCCCTAGTCCTACCCTATTTTAGGCAGGACCTAAATTCAAGTGTCGATTATGTGACCGTTAATTAGATCCCATCCCAACACCTTAAGTTTGAATTATGAAATTAAAGTGGAAATGTGTTTAGTTGCATATATAAGTATGTTTATGGATTCATTTGTAAACTAGAAGATGATTATGAGCTTTTGGCACACTTGTGATTTTAGAGCATTCAAGATATTCATTGTTGTAGAGCAAACTTGTCTTGTTATTGTGTTTGTTATGTAAATTTGGCTTCATCTTCTCATGTGTTGAAGGATTTTCATCTACATATGAGAGACACATATGAGGTGACATTTATTTGTATTTTTCAATCATTTATCAATTGGTTTATGCCGCTATCCCGCAGGGATATGCACTCTTTATCTGACAATGATGTTCGAAACACTTGAATGTCTCTTTGGGGCTTAACCGAGGCAAGCCTCTAAACACCACAACCCCAACCCCCTTTTCTGTGATTGCAGGTTACAGGTGTAGAAGCAGAAGGAGTGGAGTTGTAGGGAGACATAGAGTGTTAGAGTTGTAGTTCAAAGTAGAAAAGTAGGACCTAGACTTGGGTACCCACTCATTAGTCCTCCAGATCCCAAAACACAAAAAATCCCTGGAACTATATGCTCAAAATCATGACTCTGGTTGCTTGGGACTGTCGGGTTGGATTTCAGCATGCTCACAGACCCTTCCCTGCTTGCCATGGGGTGATCTACTGTGTCACTATCCAAGATTGTAATGGAGACTCCAGTGAAAGGAAAGGGCAAGAAACAACAGGGTGATACTGGTAAACCTAAGAAACAAAAAATTCACAAAAGTCTTGATGAGAAAACAAAAGAAAGGAAATTAAACCAGGACCTAATTGACCAATTGCCTGGATTGACTCCTAAAGCCTAAAGGTCTACACAACTTAGGGCAGAAGTAGAGAAATTGGAAGATAAGTGTAAATATCTTGGCAACATTTGGACTCCAATTAGAGGTTATGAATTATTCAAATTCCACTATAATAGAAGATTTAGGAATTTCCCAGTGTCTAACCCGTGGCACTTGAATTTGGGTAAATTGGTCATTCCTGATGTGTTTCTAAATGCTAAACTCCTCAGACTCCTAGCCAAACATTACAACCCTAGCCTCAAAGCCATATGCAATCTGCAATGAGAGCCAATTGTACATTTATCTAAAAATGCTATTTGTGAAGTGTTTGATTTAGATGATCTATGCACTATTCCTATAGTCTATGAAGATTTGGATAAAGAGTACTCGAGAATTGATACCACATATAATGGATGGAGATTACCTATTCACAGGCCTAGGGCAGAGGGAGAAATGGTGCCTCTCAATGAGAATGATGGACCTTCATTTCATGTATCATTATTTGAACCATACATACAATACACATACTACTCTCTGGGCCAAGTCCTAGGATCAAAGGTCCCTGATTTCATGACAATTCCTCTGATGGCGATAGCTATAGACATCCAGTGACACAATGCCAGGCAGTTTGACTATGCTACGTATGTTTTTGGTAGAATTGATTCTGGTCTGACCGCAATAAAGAACAATGCCCCATCAGTTTCCTTTGAACACTACTCACTCCTCATGCACATGGTGTTTTATTATGGCCAGGAAGTGGGATTATGGCCAAATGAATTCAAAGTTGTTCTAGTGGACCAGAGGGGGCAAAAGTCACCCATGCAAATGTGGACCAGAGTATGGGATAGTAGGTATGCCCATTCTAGCTATGTTCATTTTGAAGAATATTGTGTGAAAGTGTTATATAGATATTTCAGTCATCCCTGTGAGTATTCATTATCAAATGAAATAAAAAGGTTTCTTAAACCTAAAAATTTTGGTGGTCCTCCTACTGTTACACACAACTGGGGAGACTGGTATTATTTTGAGGATGCTACCATGGTTAGAGTTTATAGTTTTGAAGACACCCCTTTTATATTGCCTAAAACTATTCTTGACATAATTGCTTACTTGGAAATAGTTAGGCAAATGAATTGTTCTAATGTGATGCATTTGAGCTCCTATGACAAATAATCTTTTATGCCTAGTACTCTATGCTTTGGAGATTTTACTGTGGTATCCAAGGAAGGTTATGGTCTCATTATGGATAAATTGATGCATTACAATATGAGATGTGCTAAGGCAAGAAAAGGATTTGATCTTGAGGGTTTCATTGACCATCCTCAAAGAAAACAAAACCTCAGTGGATACACACATGTCCCATATCCACATGATGATATCATTAGGAATTTGGAAGAGACTAAAGTTGAATTAGTTGTTGAGAAATATAATAGGGACTTAGATGAGAAGAGGAAATAGGTTGCAAAGATAGAGTTGTCCTCTGGTGATGAAGGGCCTGCAGAAGAAGAAGAACCACATCAACAAGAAACTATGATATCTAAATGAAAAATGCAATGTTATTAGTCTCCTGGTATGGAACATGATGAGGAGGGGTTTGCTGATGAGGATCCAAGACAAGTAGCATATGATTCTTTTATTTTAGTTGATAAATTTATTTGTTTCTAAAGAATTTAAATCATTTTTATATAAATGCAAGGGGAAAGAAATTAGGGAGTCAGTTGATGATATCTCAGCCAACAATGAAAGACAATTACTTGATATGTTGAAAACAACAGTGGATAGTGAATTGCAAGACATGAATCCTAGTAAGGGTAGACAGCTACTCAGAGAAGCAGGGGTGATGATATTTCCTTGTATTGATTTGAATTATGCTTTAGTGTTTGATAGCTTTTTGTATAATATAGATGATAGATATAAGCTCACTCCTAAGGGTGTCATAGAAGTGTCTATGGGCACCAAATATAACAATGATGAAAATTCACTAATGATATGGGCCTTGTACCCGCCTCATAAGAAGACAGCCATCATAGATATTGAAAAGGCTTTTGGGCATGTCATGACTTTGAAGGTAGGGGAGACTAACCCCTTGATTACCGTAGAAATTGGTATAAATATTGCAAAATTGAACAAAGCATAGGCTCAGATGCTGATTAAAGAATGAGATGCATATAAACTGAGTTGTGAGAGATTAACAAAAGAAAATGATTTCTTAAAAGATACTGTTAAGAATACCTTCAGAGGATCGGTGAAAAGGTTAACTTAGGGAGAAAGCTCACAAAGCACCCAATCACCATATATTGACCAGATAGCTCAGGTCCAGATAGATACACTTTCAATGGTGCTCCAGAATAGTCATGTTAACATGATACATTAGATGAATAGATTTTGGGATGTTTATTCTGAAAACTATAAAGTGACCCAAGAGCATGAGAGGCTTGACAAAAGGCTACAGGAAAAACTCCATGAGATATAGGGCAAGGATGTTTCTAACACTACAGACATTTCTAATGCAAAAGATTTAACTGAGCAGCATTAGAAATATTATGATCAGCTTAAGAATGATGCCAAAGAATGTATTGAAGCTTCAAAAGCAGAAGTGCCCACATTGTTCAAGAATGATAAAGAATTCAAGAGCAAAGAGGAATGGAGTAAAGACTGTCAAGTGATGTTGCATGAAGCCTTAGGAGCTCTCAAGGACAAAAACTCTGCATCTGGAGAAGCCTGTAAGCATCTGGAGAAGATGGTAACGATGGATGTGATCACAAGAAATGCTATTGAATTCAATGATACACATCGCAGCTAGGAGTATTTGGATCACATTGCTCAGATATACTTATGGTTGAATAGAGCTTAAAGATTTGTTATCTTTGTTATGTTAATCATGTTGATTCCCAAAAGACTTTTTGAAGAGTTATGTCTCTTTATAAGTATTTCTATATAAGTTGAACATATGATGCTGAATTATTATCAGCAGTAGGAGATAATATACAAATTTTACAATATTTCAAAAGACCATGTTACAAGTTATACATTTGAGTAGTTAATAGAAGATCTCTGATTCTATGGACTTATCCTGGCATCAATTGTTTGTTGAAAATTGTTCAGTTATTTGGTTGTCTCCAGTTCTGCATTTCCTTGCTATCCAAATTAATATATCAAGCATATATTTAATTTGTCAATGCACATTTGTTGTACTTGTGTGATTTGATTAATTGGTTTCCCTAAAGGAATTAAAATCCTTCTTGTCAGTCACAGTAATCTGGGAGTGTTAGTTTGGATCACTAAGTAGAACCATATAATTAGGAGTGTCATTCTATCTCCAATTTGATACTATCTTTTTTTCTTGTTTATCTCATTAAATTGGTTCCTTCGAGAAAGAATTAAATTTCCTTCTGGTGAATAACACAAAATCTGATTTTATCTTTTGGATTATTAAGAAGAGTTTGTCAATCATTTCCATGTGCGTTTATACAAGTTATAAACTAAAGTATTGTGCCAAATAGTTAGAGTTACTATCCACTATAAGCCACTGGTCTTTGTCTTCCATTTTACTCTATTTACCCAACAAGGCACTGGTCTTATTTCAATTTATCATTTAAAGATTTACCTTGATATTGCTTATAAAATTTATACCAATCATCCATCAGCTACTAGATATACAATTAGTCAACAAGCTTTCATCTATTCTATGTCATTTTCCATTATAGGTAGATCCATTTACTTAGTCAAAACACTTATACTCAATCTGCTTTAATTTTCAAGGTTTACCTGCCTAGGTTTAGCATGACCCAAAGTGTAGGGAGTCATCAAACCCTAAAGGTTGATTCCGTCATGTTAGTTCAAAAGCGTTACACATCTAAGCATAGAGCCTGGCATCCTCTTAGGATTAGAAACCTGCATTTTTGAGACCTAACAAATTAGTGACTCAACTAGGTAACCAAATAAAGGACCTTAGTAAGAAACCATTCTTTATAGAGTCAAAAATTTTAAAATACAATTTGGTAACTCTACTGCCAAGAAAAATCTGGAAAGATAAATTATAAACTTTTCCTATTTACAAAATAGGTGGCGACTCTAGAAACTGTTATAACAAAAAGTTAATACCAAATGGATGGTAGAAGATCCAAGATGGGAGGGAAGAAATTACAATCATCTCCACCAATTAGAGCTATCTCCAAGAGAAATGGATCATCAAATTATTCTCACCAGAATAATAACCAGGAGACTCAAGAGGATAATACCGAACAAGCTATCACAACTCACAATAGTTTTACACCCCTGCATGAATCAAATGAAAATCTCAACAGAGTAACTGATGATATATTGGCAAAATATAGACCTGATCCTCAAGAACAGCTTGAATATGAAGCATGGGCCATGAGGGAAATTGCTCAAAGGCACGCTGAATATGATTTTAAAATGTCATTACAGCAGGGAGAGGGAGTAAAAAATGGATTCTCAAATAAAGAAATGAATGAAAGCCCAAAGAATATGGGAAGTATGAATAAAGCACATCAGGATGTGCTTAGGCTCCTAGAAGAACTTAAAATGATCAAGATAGAGGAAATAAAGAGGTTGTTAGAACAAGAGATTCAACAAATAAAGAATAGGACTAAAATAGCCCCCCCAAAATATGTACCTCCACATAGAGGAAACACTTTGAGGAATCCACAACAAAACTTGCACCAAAATACAGGTGGTGTTTCCAATTCACAAGTATCTGAAAGTCATCAAAATACCCTTCCTAAAAATCCTATACCACCTCCCATGCACAACACTTCTCAATATATATCTAATACATACCCACCCCCTGGCCAACACTATCATAGACCACAAAATCCTTATATGAATCCCCACATAAGCACACAACAGCAACATGCTTATCATCAGTATCCAGGTGGATATAATTACTACCCTAACCAGCCACCCATGAATTTTCCACCTCAAAACCTCACAAATATATGTGGCCAATTTGATCTGATAGGATATCAATTGTATCCATACCCTATGGACAATAATTGGAGAAATATAGTTCCCAAGTTCACTGGAAATAGTGCAGTATCAGCTAAGGATCACATCAGAAGCTTCAATACTTTCGCACAAGATATTGGTATGGACTATGAAGATGTTAAAATGAGGCTATTCATGATGTCCCTAACTGAAGATGCAAGAGACTGGTTCAACATCTTACCCGATGCCTCAATCAGTTGAATAGCAGATTTCCATAATCAATTTAAGGAGTAGTATGGCAATCAGTATGCCCCTGCGTTTGCATTGCACGAATTGATAAGCATCCAAAAATACCAAAATGAGTCAGTGTATGATTTCAATCTAAAATTTTCCAAGTTACACAACAAAATACCACATGGGTCTAAACTGACTGATCCAGTAGCATTGAGCATTTATCTAAAAGCATTTGATCCCAAGACAGGGAATGAACTTAGAAATTGGTGCCCTACGACCCTAGCTGAAGCACAGAAAGTGGCATTAACTATTGAGAACAATAGGAAGGATACAGGTATGGTTAGTAAAAGAGATAATCCTAGAACTCCTCAAAACCCAAACATTCAGCATACTAAACAAGGTCAACATAGACATGAAAGACCTAGGCTACATGATATGCCATATAATACAAATTGGAAAGATGGGAGACCCATTGAAAATAGAAGAAAGCAACATTATGGAAAAGATACTCCTGACCCTCTAAAAAGAAATGGGGCGCATATGGTAGAAGATAAGCCCTGGTGTTTGGTATGCAATTTACCACACTCACCTGAATACTGTGTGGTGGCTAAAATAGTACAACAAGAAGAAACATTATACAATTACAATAGAGATAATCACACAATAAACATGATGCAAGATACACCATATTTTCTGAATGAAGACTATTCTTCTACCGAGGAAGAGGGATATGAATATGATGTGGAAAACCAGAAACATCATATCAATATGGGAAAACAAGAAGTATTCTTAGATTAGGAGGATGGTTACGAGGAACCTACCTATTATAAAAATTTGCCATATGATCAGTGGAGAAAGCCCACTAAAAATGAAAGATAAGCTCTTACAATAGCTGTAGTAGCTCAAGCTAAAAATGCCTATAACTTAAGGAACATGACAGTAAATGTTGAACAAGGAACACCTGGGAGTATCTTTATAAAAAACCAAAATTACCAAAAGAATAATGCAAAGTCATCATTCAAAGAACCAGAAAAGGCTGATAAAAATAAAATGAAAGATAAATCACAAAATCAAGAAAAAGAGCATATAAAGATAGAAAAGAATGATCAGACTTTGGCCCATTCATTTGACATTGCTCATGCAATATCTCAGGTAAAGATATCAGTTCCACTTTTGGAAATGATGAAGATAGACAAATACAGAAATATAATGGTTAAACTGATTTTAGATATACCAAATCAAAAACATAAAGGATCAGAGAATAGAACAAATAATGTTCACCAAGAAACATTCCAAATTCTTGAGGTATACCTAGGTGATACCTTGACAAAGAATCCCTCACAGGTGGACCCTTTTTACACTACCTTGCTAATCAAGAAAATGATAGTAAGGAACTGCATGATTGACTCAGGTGCATCCAGAAATATCATGCCAATAGAAGTCATGAAAGAACTAGGAATGTGGGTTGACACTACATTTGGTAGATGTTATGCAATGGATAATAGATCCATCCTAGTCATTGACATTATGAGGGATGTGGAAATAAAACTTGCTTCATACCCTGAAGCAACCTATAACATTGATATCACTATGGTTGACATTCCACCATATTATGGAATGGTCTTATCAAGACAATGGGCTACAATGGCAGGAGGGAATGTCCAATTAGATTTATCATAGGCCACAATACTAGTGGGAGGCAAAGAGATCAAACTGTGTAGGGAGCCAAGATATGAAAACATCATAGAACGCTTGGATCAAAATCAAATAAATTTCTTTCATGATACAGATTTGGGAGCCTTCAAGGTTGAAAAAAGTTAGCCAGAATTGCAGAATACTGATCCAATACATGTTGAATCTAAGAAAGAGGAGAATGATGTGTGGAAGATGTATTTTGATGGTGCATGTAGCAAAATGGGAAATGGGGTCGGAGTATTATTTATCTCACCAGTAGATAAAACTTTTAAATACTCCTTTCTACTGACATTTGAATGCACAAATAATGTAGCAGAATATGAGGCTTTGTTCATTGGTTTGAATAGAGCCACCAAGCATAAGGATAAAAAGTTGGTTGTATACCGTGATTCAGAATTGGTTACTTCCCAAGTAAGAGAGAAATACTTGTCAAAGAACAAAAGGCTGAAGCAATATAGAAATGCTGTCTGGGATAATATTGAGTTGTTTGATGCTTTCTCAATCAACTGGATTGATAGATAAAAAAATATTATGGCAGATTTTCTAGCAAATATCGCATTAAAAAGGGATGATATCACATCAGGAGGTATTACAGAAGTTGAATTCAAAACTAGACCCACTATCCCAGATAATGTACATAACTAACAAGTGTTTGATAATTATACTGATATAATTAACTTCCTGCATTGTACTGATCATTATGAAAACCAAGAGATTGATTTTAATGCATTTGTAGAAGAACATGATGGAAAAGAAACTCTCTTGGGTCAAGAGATAGTTCAGCTAAAAACAAACAAAATACCTAAGGGACTCATAGCATTGGAAAAGGCATTTGATGGACATGATAGATTTAAAATGAAAGACACACCAGTAGTACAGAACGACCTTGAAGAGATTAATTTGGGGACATAGGCAGCCCCAAAGAATGTGTATATTGGAAAGAATCTCAATCCCAAAATTAGGAGCATGCTCATCAACTTACTCGGGAAGTACAGACATGTATTTGCATGGTCATATGATGATTTGAAAATGTATGGGGAGGATCTTTTTTAGTATGAAATACCATTAAAACCAGATGCTAAACCATTTAGGCAAAAACAGAGGCCTATCAATCCCACATTGGCCCCTAAGATGCTTGAAGAACTCACAAAACTAAGAGATGGAGCTATCATTAAACCCATTAGGCATTCTTCTTGGGTTTCTAATTTGGTGCTTATCAAAAAGAAAAATGGTGATACTAGATTATGTATGGACTTCAGGAATCTAAACAAATCCTCTCTTAAGGACAACTATCCCCTTCCTAATATGGAAGCAATACTACAAAAGGTTATTGGGTGTGAACTATTATCAATGATGGATGGTTTCTTAGGATATAATCAGGTGAGAGTTAAAGAATCAAAATAGTATAAGACTGCATTCACCACACCATGGGGAACATATGTATATTTAAGGATGCCATTTGGACTCACGAATGCTGGAGCAACATTCCAACGAGCAATGGATGTGGCCTTTGCAGAATTGATTAATAAAATCATGATAGTATATCAAGATGACATGACAACATATTCCAAGAGGGCTGAGGATCATTGTACACATTTAGAATAGATTTTTATTAAAGCCTTAGAATATGGAATATCATTGAATTCTAAGAAATACCATTTTACAGTAATAGAAGGCAAATTGCTTGGCCACATAGACTCAAAAGATGGAGTAAGAATAGATCTTGAAAGAGTAAAAGCCATTGATCAAGTTCCCATTCCTAAAAATGTGAAAGCTATACAGTCATTCTTTGGCCAAATCAACTTTGTCAGGAGGTTCATATCAAATTTTACAGAAATTGTTAGTCCCATATCAAGAATGTTGAAGAAGAATTTAGAAATGAAGTGGACCACAGAAACAGTAGAGGCATTTGCCACCATTAAAAAGGAAATCAAAGAAGCCCCTGTTTTGATATCCCCTGATTTCAACAAGCCATTCTAACTGTTCTCATTTGCCTCATATCATACAATTGCTGCAGTACTATTGTGGAAAAATCATGAAGGACATGAATAACCCATTTCATTTTTCAGCAAATCTCTTCAAAATGCAGAATTAGAATATGACATTGTTGAGAAATAGTCATATGCATTGGTGAAGGCAGTTAAAACTTTTAGGCCATATTTGGTGGGAGCTGAAATAATAGTATATGTGCCTAATCCTGCAGTAAAAGATGTACTGGTCCAAACTAAGGTCACATGTAGAAGATGCAAATGGATCAATATAATCCAGGAGTTCAATATTAAAATCTAGATCACCAAACTAGTGAGGGGACAAGGTCTTGGTAGATTAATGGCTGAAAATAATCTTGAGGCTTCTCATATATGTAGTGCTAATGATGTTAATAACACAAGTTCTAGCATTGAGCATACTCCATGGTATACTGACATCATATATTATCTAAAGCACATGAAATGTCCTGAAGGGTATGATGATAACAAGAGAAGGACACTTAAATTACAGGCCTCAAAATATGTATTTATTGATGGAGATCTTTACTGGAAGAATAGGGATGGTATTCTACTATTATGCCTAGATGAACATCAGTCAAAACATGTCATGAAAGAGTTACATGAAGGTATGTGTGGAGGTCATTTCTCCACAAAGACTACAACCCACAAGATCTTAAGGGTTGGATACTATTGGCCTAGAGTTTTTAATGATTCATATCATTACACTAGGAAATGTGAAGCATGTCAGAAATTTTTAGGAAAATTAAAATATCAAGGAGCATTACCCTTGAAACCCATGTAGGTGGAGGCTCCATTTTATCAGTAGGGCATTGACTTCATAGGAGAAATTGCAGAGAAGTCAAGTGGTGGATGTATACGCCTAAAAATGACACAAATCATCCTAAATATTTATTCCATTCTTCTATTAATTAAATAAATATGCTAAATTTATTTAATCGATTCACTGTTCCATAATTAAATAAATTCTATTTATTTAATTAAAATTCTTCTATTTGTCCTTCACAATTAAATAATCATAAATTATTTAATTAATCCTATTTCCTCTATCCTAAAGTTCTAAATTCAAAATTCCACATCACCTTTACACCTCACCTTGTCCACCTCATCAGGTTGCACATGTAATTAAATATATTTAATATTTAATTATCTTATTTTCCCTCACCCACATGGCCTATTTCTTCTCCAATTAGAGGTTAGTTAACCAATCAATCAAATCTGTTAACTAACCTGTCAGTTGAGTCAAATCCTCAATCAACCCAGTCAGTTCCACAATCCACTCTTCTAACTGATCAATCAATTTTGTTAACAGACCAGTCAATGGAGTTAACTCTCCAATCAGTTTTGTCACATCCCACCTTTCATGATGGAGCTGGGACACTTGGCACGTTTCCACTGGTTGCACATTCCTCAACCATCCTCAACCGTTGATCTTCATATCTTCTCTCAACCGTTGATTCCTATTCCTCCGAGTCTATAAATGAAGCTTCATCCCTCCATTCTATTCATCCAGGCTTTTGACATCGTTACTCTGCAGAAATATCACCAGTGCGCCTTTGGCACCCACTTGTCATCTACAAGCTTGAGATCACCATTGTTGCATTGGAGCTCACCTTCATTGCACATCACACCATAGCCGTTCACCATCGACTTCCTCAAACAGCTTTAAAAGATTGCACTCTCTGAGGGCTCATCTCATCTGCGAAAGGATGATTCGTGATAGGCGAACAACAGAAGTTTCGAAACGGAAGAGGTTTGCTGTGTTTGTTCATTGCTTTGTTCATTTGAATCTTCTTTGTTTCTCTATTCTGTTGATGTTAGGGTCATCTACTATTCATTTGATTGATGCACTATTTTACCCTCACATTTTTGGCACCCACCGTGGGGCCGTTGCCCCTTTATTTCACCATTTTTGAGCTTTTTTGAAGGCAGGTTCCGTACAGGTCCCGCAGAGTCACGCACAGATTCTTTCAGCGCATCTGTTCATTTTTACAGTGCTTTTGAAGACTGTTACGTCACTTTTGAAAATCCTGTGCATCTGTGTATTCTTGCGGCACTTTTTGAAGACTGTTACAGCGCTTCTGACGACTGTTGCTGCGCATACATTAATACTGCGCATTTATTCATTTTAACGGCGCATACGTTCAAAACTACGGCGCATTCATTAATGCTGCACTTCTGTTGATCACTTCTGTGCATCTGATCAGTGAAGCTGCGCATTTGTAACTGGCTCAGGTTTTAGTACTTTTCTAGAGTATTTTACTAACGCTAACCCTTTTGTAGGTGTTTGCTGGAGTGGTTTTGCAGGATAGGCTCGGGTTTAGCTACATGTAGTTGCATCTAACTAGCTCACATTTCATTTTCTGGGAAAGAGTAAAATGGTTGTTCATTACAAATCTTCATCTAGTCTTAATTAGGGAGGAAATAATTGGTTTATTTCATGCTTGCATTGCAAACAAACTTCCAAGTTATTGCTATCTAAGATTTAAAATTGAACTCATCACTGATCTTGCAGTTAAAATAAACCATTGCTATATTGTGAGACCTGAATTTCAAAGTTAACAATCTCGTGCAACGTGGACTTAAAATTGAACTCACAACTGCTTTCTGAAGTTAAAATGAACCATTGCTATATCGTGAGACCTGAATTTCAAAGTTAACAAATCTCGTGCAACGTGGATTTAAAATTGAACTCACAACTACTTTCTGGGATTTAAAATCGAACCACTGCAATATTGTTGAAATCACTTCAAAGTTTTGTTTGAGTAGCCTAGCCCATTTAGTTTTTATCTTTTTAACTAGGGTGGATTAATCAGTGTATACTGTGCCTGCGAATGATAATAGGCTTATGCTCTCCCCTCTTCTGGGTGATCAGAGTGCCAGACTTGTCATTCTACTTGTTTAACCTTTAGGAGGGGCCTGCCCTTGGATGCACGCTTGTCCAAGCGGGAACGACCCTGAGTGGTAACAGGCTAACGCCAAGCCCTACCGAGCCACTTAAAATAAATTGTGCTTGAGGTGAAAACCTCCTGCAACGAGTGCTGTTATGTTACACCGACGGCCAACCTCCCCCAAAACCCTCTCAGGCGCAACCCTGTGAGGCTGGGAGACTCCATAACGGAGAGTAGCGCCGCCGCACGTGTAACCACTTGAACGGTTGCCTGAATTAACTACCTCTTGTTTTAGTGGCCCAAATCCCTTATAATCCATTTCTCGCCTAGGATTTTGTGCTTGCTTTTGTCCAAAATAGAGTCAAAAAATGACAAAAATAATGGAAAACTACAAAATACTCTTTGTGCTTGCTATGTTTTCTTGCTAAATTAATTCATAGTATCAGATCAGGAAGACCTTTTCCAGCCAAAGAATACCAAAAACAGAGAAAAATCCCAAAAATTTGCAAAAAAAATATATATATACCAGAACTGCGCATATACCCATTTCTGCTGCGCATATACAGCGACTTGCTGCGCTTTTGTACTGACTTGCGGCGCTTTTATACCTTTCTGCTGTGCATATACACTGTTCTGCTGCGCTTTTACAGCGACTTGCTGCGCATATACGCCGACCTGCTGCGCATATACTTTTCTGCTGCGCATTTGCACACTGTTGCTGCGCATACATACTTCACCAGAGCGGCGCATATACAGCGACTTGCGGCGCATTTGCCCATTCTTGCTACGCATTTGTTTCTGCGCATGTGTGACAGTGAGCATCTGCCCTATTTTTGAGAAATTTTCGTCAGCTGTTCAGAGTACCCATTTCAGCCTAGTTTCATTTTTTGAGGTCAGAATCAACCTTGCAGTCAATCTTATCCATTTCACCCATTTCTCTCTCTTTCGACGGTCGTCCCAGTCACCTTCTGTCCTAGTCACTCTTGCCCCAACGTCATTCTGTCCCTTACCGAGTTGACATAGGTCCTTCTTCGTTTCATTCGTGAATTCACGTAAGCCTAGTAGGTCACAGTACCTTTTGCTAGTAGTCTTGTTGAACGACTAAGCCCTACACAGTGAGACTGGTATCAACTACCCTTGCTAGTGGCTAAAGTCTTGTGTCAACCGTCTTACCTGAAGTCATTGAGTGAGAGAACCCTTTGTCCAAGTCTTGTCCTAGATATCCCATTCATTACAGTCTTAGTCGGCACCTTGCCAAAATCTCTAATCCTAGCCCATTTCATCCCACCCCACCTTGCATGGTTCTTACTCGATCCCAGTACAACAAGCTAACGGAAATGACCGACTCTTCCGATCACATCGCCACACCACGCGATGATGATGAAGAAATTTCTCGTGAGGAATTAGTGGCACACATGCAAGATAGCAAATTCCAACGCCTAGTGGAGAAAGTGCTCCTTGAGGACCCCACCAAATATTTCCATCATCTTGCTAGTCTCGGAATCAAACTCCCCGTAGACTTTGACATTAGCTCCATCATGGAAAATGCAGACAATGAACGAGAGAGGGACACAAATGACACAGTCCCAAATGCACATGAGAGAGGCACAAATGATACGGTCCCCCAGGCCAATGAGAGAGGAAAACAACACATAGATCAAAATGCTCCTATGGCGGATGTGAGACAACAAATTGAGAATCTAAAGCTAGAAATCTCCAACCTTAAGATCGGCACCAGTTCCAAGAACTACTCCTTGGAAGATATAGCACCATACCCCTTTGACAGAAGTTTGGTCATGAAACCATTCCCCTTTCAGTTCGGAATCCCGAAATTTGACAAATACAAAGGGAAGGGGGACCCTAGAGATCATATCTGGGAATTCACTGCAGCATGTTTAGAAGTAGCTCACAACGAGACCTACTTAATGAGACTATTCCCAAGATCTTTAGGAGGTCAAGCTATGGAGTGGTTCTCACGTCTTCCACCAGGAATCAAAACTTTTGACGAACTTGTCAATAAATTCATAACGCACTTCTCTTACAACATAGAACACGAGGTATCTATGCTAGACCTATGCAACAGCAAACAAAAAGGTGGTGAGTCTTTCGCCACCTTCTTACAACGATGGAGACAGCTAGCTAGTAAGTGTTCTTACGACATGCCTGAGAAACAACTATTGGAAATGTTTGTCCACAATTTGAATCCCGATCTTAGCTATCAGATTCAGATACAATGCCCTACCTCATTCACCAAAGTCATTGAAATGGGGCTATTCATTGAGAAAGCTATGATCGCTAAAGGAACTCTCAAGCTCTACAAAGACACACCTCCTTCTAATTACACAACTGACAAGTCAAAGTTTTGGACCAAAAACAAGAATGTGGTCAATGATGGAGTAGTGGATGCCAAGGCGGCAACCCCTAAACAACAACCCATATTCACTCTTAAGGAAGAAGCAAATAACGGTGCACTCAACAAACCACCCCCTCGGGAATCTCGACCTTGGTTCACATCAAACCCAAGGAGAAAATTCACGCCGTTAGGAGAATCCCAAGAGTCTTCTCTCAGGAAGTTGTTGGCTAACAATGAAATTTCTCTACCGCCAACAAGTGACTATGAGCCTATAGTCAAACCTCCCTATTGGAAGGACACAGACTATTGCGAATATCATCGAGGAAGCGGGCACACAACCAATAATTGCATCCGTCTTAAGAACGTCATACAAGATATACTGGACCAGAATCAGGGAGGGACACAACAGCATACCTCCAATGAATCTCATGTGGCCTACCGCGATCCTCTTCTAAACCACAACCGGCCGTATAACAACAATCACAACAGCGGCCACAACAACAATGGTTACAACCACAACAATGGTCACAATGGCAACAACTCCAATGGCCATAACAATAATGACAACAATCACAACAGGCCAAACCAGAACAGTGGGTCGAGTAATGCTAACTATGCAAGCGTTCCCTTTGAGTACACCATTAACTGCATTTCTGAGCACGTCCCGCAAGTCAACGTCATATCCCCCAACCAACAACTAGGACCTAACGGAACTAGTTGTAGTATAATTACCCACAGTGGTAGAGTCACGATCAACACCACTCCTCCAAGGTCGTCGCCATCTTCGTCTAACCCCCGCCCATATAATGTCATCGACCAATTGCAAAAGATTCCGGCTCATATTTCTATATTGGAGCTCCTGCGTCTATCTCCTTCTTATAAGGAGATTCTTGAGAAAGCCTTAGTGGAGACTACTGTCCCCACTAACCTAGCCCAAGAAAAGTTTCAAACCATGGTGGGTAATTTGACATCCTCCTCTTCCATATCATTCACAGAACAAGATGACCTTTCCATGTCTCAACCCCACAACACTCCTCTACACATTGTCGCATTCATACACAGGCACCGCATCAAGAGGGTTCTCATTGATGGGGGGGCCGGTTTGAATATTTGCACTTTGAAGCTAGTCCTTGCATTGGGGTTTTCTGAACAGGCAGTGGATCCACGGAGGAAGATTACCATAAAGGCCTATGACGAGGAAGAGAGAACCACAAAAGGCACGGTTGTCCTACCTATTCAAGTTGGACCGGTAATTAAAGATGTGGTGTGCCAAGTCCTTGATCGGGAGCTTGCTTACAATATTCTACTAGGGAGACCATGGATCCACGCCATGAAAGCTGTCCCCTCCACCTACCATCAATGCATAAAGTTCCCACACGATGGCAAGCAGGTCACCATACACGGTGACCCCGACCCCTACCAGCATTGCAACTCTTTCCAAGCAAAACCGGAATGTGTCATACCCAACAATCGAGCCCATATCTCTCCTACTCCGCCACAAGACCATACTGCCGAAGCTTCCTCCTCCCAGCCCAAACCAATGAAAATCACCATAAAAGAAAATGGCGTGGGGGAATACCAGATTGAGCACAGCCTCAACCTTGCAAAAATGCCCTTGTCTCCTCGCTCCTTTGGCCAGCCCAAGCATCAACCCAGGCATTTTCCAAAGCCCTCTGCTCCTTCGATCACTCCCACAAACCCCTTTGTAAAATGGGGGACCTTATCCAATGAATCAGAGGAGCGAGATCTCTTGCAATGGCTTTATGCCGAAGAAGAAAACACACCCCAAGAGCCACCTAGACTCCCTACAGAACTCTATGGATGGGGTGAAACCATCTTGCATAGGATGGGATATGAAGGACAAGGCCCTATCGGCCTCAGAAAAGAAGGGATCATCGAACCTATACAACCTTCTTCCTCCTCTTCAGATAGAAACACCACTGGCTTGGGATACAAAGGCAAGGGCAAAGCCAAAGAAAATGCCTGCCTAGTGGAGACAATTCAAACACTCCAAGAGGATAGTGACGCAGATTCAGATGATTCCAATCAGTATGAATGGGACGAGCTGACAGAACACTCCTATGATGACAAGGAGGTTGACACCATCCAAACTCTTAGCCCATATCACGAGAGACAGACGCAACGGGACAGACCACTGGAGTCTGATTTGCCCCTCCGTGAGGTTATGACTTTCGAGGAAAGTATAGATTCCATTGCGATAAACAACCTGGAAGAAAGTACCACCCAGAACACTACCCCCACCTGTGCTCCTAATATTTCTATCCACACTATCAATGAATCAGGTCTTTCATCCGACTCCCTTCCCCTCTTACACCCTGAGCTTATTGACTGGGACCTGCAAGGGACCCCTCAATTAGATATGTTCCAGAACGATGATGCCTACATTGACTATATGGGACTTAGAGATCATTTACCAAAAGGAGATCATAAGGCCGGTTTCGCTATCGAACTCAATACTGTAGCTTACTTCAGGGAGGGTGCCAAGCCTTCTAGTCGCAAAAATGTAAAGATCAAAAAGGGATCTGACGGTGAAAACAGCCATGCGGCAGTGTCAGATCATAAAACAGTAAAAAGAAAGGATGTATCTGAAGGTGAAAACCCGACTGTGGCACCTGACGATGGATTGCTTGACACCCTCCCAAGTGACATGTATCAAGAAAGGTCACAGATCGTGGTAGAGCCAACAGAGCCAGTGAACATTGGAACCGAAGAGCAACCTCAGATTATCCACTTTGCAAAATCTCTCACGCCGCCTGAGAAAACCAAGTTTGTACCATTCTTTAAGAAGAAGAGAGGCAGCTTTGCTTGGTCATATGCCGACATGCCAGGTTTGGACCCAAACCTGATTCTACATCACTTGCCATTGGATCCAGGGGTGAAGCCCGTAAAGCAAAAACTAAGAAAGATGCATCCCCATATAGCCTTACTGGTCAAGGAAGAACTCAAGAAATTGTTAGACGTGGGGTTCATCAGAGCCATAGATTACCCTGAATGGATATCTAATATTGTACCGGTGTCTAAACCAGATGGCAGGGTCCGACTATGCAACGATTTTAGAGATTTAAACAAAGCATGCCGAAAAGATGACTTTCCCTTGCCTAACATTGATATCATAGTCGACCTCACGGCAGGACATACAATGTTGTCACTTATGGATGGTTTCTCAGGGTACAACCAGATCAAAATAGCACCAGAGGATCAGCACAAAACCGCTTTCACTTGTCCATGGGGTACCTTTTGCTGGAATGTCATGCCATTTGGGCTGAAAAATGCAGATGCTACATATCAGCGGGCCATGACAACTATATTTCACGACATGATGCATGTGACCATGGAAGATTATGTTGACGACATCTTGGCAAAATCACTCACCAGGGACTCACACCTGGACACATTAGAGAAAGTCTTCCAACGGCTGGACCAATTCCAAGTAAAATTGAACCCTAAGAAATGTGTGTTTGGGGTAACATCGGGCAAGCTGCTAGGCTTCATCGTGTCAGCAAATGGCATAGAGGTAGACCCGGCCAAGGTCAAAGCAATCATGGACATGCCTCCGCCCAAAACTCTAGCACAGTTGAGATCCTTACAGGGCAAGCTACAGGCCATCCGCAGGTTCATCTCACAGCTGGCAGACAAGTGCCATCCTTTCAGCCATCTCCTACATAAGAACATTCCATTTAAATGGGATGAGCAGTGCGAAGAGGCATTCAACAAGCTCAAGGAGTACCTCATGAATCCTCCTATACTCATGCCTCCGATCCAAGGAAAGCCTTTGATTCTCTACATATCTGCTACACCTACTGCTCTTGGGGCTCTCCTAGCGCAGCAAGACTATGAGAACAAGAAAAGAGCTGTGTACTACATCAGTCAAACCTTAGTGGGCTACGAGTTACAGTACTCACAGGTGGAACGTTCATGCCTTGCGGTGGTTTTTGCCTCACAAAAACTCCGACACTACATGTTGGCACATCCTGTCAAACTCATTGCCAAGATCGACCCACTAAAATATCTTCTCAGCAAAGCAGCTCTCACAGGTCGACTAGCCAAATGGGTTATGCTTCTTAGCGAATATGATATAGAGTATGTGGACAGAAAAGCCATCAAGGGGCAAATTATCACTGACCAACTAGCTGAGGCACCATTACAGGACACTTCACCAATGCAGTTTGAGTTCCCCGATGAATCTTTATTCACTCTGTCAACATCTCCTTGGAAACTCTACTTCGACGGGTCTTACACCAACCATGGATCGGGGGCAGGTATCTTGTTTATCACTGCCCAAGGCGACACAATTCCAAAGTCCTACAGGTTGTTATTCCCATGCACTAACAATATAGCAAAGTATGAGGCTTTGGTAATTGGTCTCAAGATGGCCACTGAGTGGAAAATCCAAGCACTATGTGTCTATGGTGATTCTCAGCTTGTCATAAACCAGGTCAACGACGAGTATCAGACCAAAGATGAGAAGCTCATCCCATACAAGCGAATGGTCGACGACCTCAAAGAACATTTTGGGACCATCTCGTTTGAGCAAATACCCAGGATCGAGAACAAAGCAGCAGATGCAATGGCGACCATAGCCTCTCTTCTTGAGATACCTGAACATGAGTCACGGTATGAGTTCTTAGTAGAAACAATTCGACAACCGGCTTATGATCTCCTTGAGACCCATTCCATTTGCCACCTAGTAGGATCTGATTCGCCTTGGTACGGTAAGACCTACACTTACCTCAAGGACAATATCCTTCCTTTGGACCTCTCTTCCAACCAAAAATGAACTTTCATCCGACAAGCCTCCCGTTACACCATTATCGCCAATACCCTTTACCGACGTGGTCTGGATGGTACTTTACTCCGTTGTCTAGAACAAGAAGAATCTATAACTGCCTTGCGAGACATGCACGAAGGGATCTGCGGAACACACTCCAGCGGTCCTTCCTTAGCTAAGAAACTCATGCGTTTGGGTTATTACTGGCCCAATATGGAAATGGATTCATATCAGTTCGTCAAAAAGTGCAAACAGTGCCAGATACATGGGAACCTGATTCATGCACCTGCTCAGGAGTTGAGACCTCTAACGACACCCTGGCCCTTTTGCCAGTGGGGACTTGACCTCGTGGGAAAGATTCATCTGCCCTCTTCCAACGGCCATAAATTCATCATAACCGCCACTGAGTACTTTACAAAGTGGATTGAAGCCGTTCCCTTATCAACTGTCACAGGAAAGCAAATTTCCTCTTTCATTCTGAATTACATTATCTGCCGATATGGCATCCCTTCATCCATCATAACGGATAACGGGAGACCCTTCAAAAATCAGGATGTCCAGGAACTTTGTGAACATTTCAAGATCCAACACCGCTTCTCCACTCCCTATTACCCCCAAGGTAACGGCCAAGCTGAGGCATCGAACAAAACCATTCTAAGAATCCTAAAGAAGACTGTCAATGAAGCTGGTCACGATTGGCACGTCCAACTCAATCCCGCTCTGTGGGCCTATCGAACCATCATACGCACTCCCACAGGTGCTACACCCTACGCCCTCGTCTATGGTTCTGAAGCCATCCTTCCCATTGAGGTCGAACTCCCATCCCTTCGGGTGTCGTTGAAAGGTCTCATATCAGACGAAGAGTACAGAGTCTCCAGACTACAAGAGTTAGAACTGCTAGAGGAAAGGCGCCAAAAAGCTTTTGACCATCTCAAAGCCTATCAACAGATGATGTCAAGAAGCTACAACCACAGGGTTAGACCAAGATGCTTCAAGGTTGGGGACCTCGTCCTAAGAGAGAACCCTCACAATCAGCAGGACAGAGAAAAGAAAGGCAAGTTCGAGCCTAACTGGCTTGGACCCTATGTAATTGTAGCAGCTTACGGATCGGGGGTATATCAGTTGGCCACATCAGAAGGTGAGTTGTTTGATGATCCAATCAACAGCATGCACCTTCGCCGGTTCTATACTTAAGAGAACCCCAGTGCAAGGGGGTACAATAAAGTCAAAAAATCAAAAAAGCAAAAAAAAAATCAAGAAAAAGTTACAAAGAGAAAATACAAAAAAAAAAATCGGAAAAGAAAAAAGTAGCAAGCATACAAAAAAATCATCCTTTGGTGAAAACCTGGCAAACAGGTGCCTTGGATAGGTATCATGGGGAAAACCTGGCAATCAGGCGTCATGTTACTTTCTAGCTTCTCGTGCAAATAAAAGCAAGTGATGAAAACCTGGTAAACAGGCGTTACTTGTGACAAACCGCATTCTCCATCTTTGGGAATCCAATCACCTTGAGCCCATTCTCCCTCTATTTTCCTCATTCGACCCATATCCATCCCACAATAAATGCTTGACAGTTACCTATCATGGCTTAATACTCACCTTGTGGCCTTGTCAACCAAGGTTTTGTCCCATACCGTCTCCTCAATGTAAGCCTAGTGTAGTGTCTCTCGTCAGTGTCTGTGGTCTGAATCCGTGAACTACATTGCCTCTGCGCCATCACGTAGGCAAGCCCATTATTCTAATGCGCCCCCGAGGCTTCCATCTCTCCCAAGGTCCCGTTCGTCTCCTTTCTTGTCTTCATTCTTGTCGTCTTTCTTCTAGTCCATCTAAGGTCCATTAGGGTTTACCCCGAACTACGTTGCCTCTGCGTCGTCACGTAGGCAAGGCCATTTAGCAATGAGCCCCCGAGGCACTAGGTCAGTCCCTTAGGGTCCATCTTCTCAATAAGGATAGTGCAACCTTCTCATCAGGTCAGCAAATGCAAGCAAACACCCACACTTCAAGCAGACATCCCGACAATGAGCATCTTAACCTATCCAATGCAAAGCAAATACCCAAGGTCTTCTAAATGATTTTATGCAAAATTAAGGCAAGAAATAAAAACATATCAACGCAAATGTGCTTTTGTAGATTGGAACCCAGGGTTAAGTTACAGAGTCTTGATTTTTGCTATCATACCTTCCTATGCTACTCAAGGATGCCAAAAAGCTAGAGATGCTATGATGGGGGCATGATTACTTTCTTTGTTTGCTATTTGGGGATTAAACTTTCGTAATGTGAAGCCTTGTCTTAGGACGTGATCGGCAAAAGATCATCGAGGACATCAAAGGTCTAACACGAACGGGGGCAATCCTTGCTTGTTGAAACGCAAGAGGTACTCAGGTCATCTAGATTCAATTTTGACTAGATGCTTGTATTAACTTGCTAAATCACAATCCATGTAAGCGATACTCAGGTCATCTCGGTTCAATTATACCTCGATGCTTGTGTTCACTTACAACATCTCAGAAAAGTACCAAAAAATAAAATGCCCAATGATGAAATAAAGCAATCTAAAAGCAAAGCATCCGTCCTATATCCATACACCCATCCATACAATCCTCATTATTCAAACTATGTAGAGTAACGATATCAAGAAAAATTCCTAAGTCATTCTTTCGCAACCATTCCTCTATCCATCATGTCATTCTTATGCCGATAGAGTACATTTGGACATCACAAAAACAAGGCATATAGGAGCATATCATATCATTCGTAGAAACTAGTCCTGCACATGAGTAGGTTAGTAGAATGCACCATCCAATGCATTAGGTTACCAATACATTTGCATCACATCTTAATCTTAAAAGCCCAGAAAATCACACAACATAGCTAAGTGCATCACATATATAGTTGCATCACCACATAGTACTCATGTTACAACTCCATACATATACATTTGCATTAGATCATATAGACATCACATATATAGTCACATCATAACATAGAAATCATGTTTCATATACATACATTTGCATCATCACATAGACATCATATTACATTTTGCATTCATTTGTCACATTAGATCATATAGACATCATATAGCAGCATATCAAAGTATTTCTCATATAAGCATCATATAGACCATCTAACTATGCAATAGAATCACATCATACAATCGAAGTAAAGTCATCATCTCATAATGCATGCAATAGATACACAAAGTTGCGTCATCATCCATACTATCATATACAAAGAGGTCCAAATGTACAATATCACCATCTCTCTCAAAATCAAAGTGTCATATACAATGTGCGTCTAAATAGACGGTGAAACATGTCCCAAAAATGTACAACATCGGGTCTGTGTCTACCCTTGCTGCTGTGGACCACCACTGCCAGCTCCTGACTGCTGAGGTCCCATCACGGATGCCCTTGACTACGAAGGACCTGCTCTGTGAGCCACCCCAGACTGACTCCTGAAACTCCCTGCCCTCTGGCTCGAGGATACGGCCCCATGGTACAAGCCTCGGTAGTACTGTGCCTGCTGCTGCGCTCTGGCTAGGTCTGTCTGTGCCTGTGCCAACTGGCCTACCTGTGCCTGTGCCTACTGCACCTGCCCAACCAAAAATGTACTCGCTACATCTGTGCCCATGGCAGCCACTGCTGTGTCCCTCTCTACTCGGATAAGGCGTACCCGGGCATCTGCCATGTCTCGCTCGCGAGTCAAACCAGTGATCGCCGCTGCATCTGTATCTCGCATCCTCTCCACTCTCCTCAGCTGTGCCTGCAGCTCTCGCACCTGTCCCCTCAGGCTGGCTATAGTCCTCTCATGTGCCTCACCCTGCACTGGCCCCTGTACTGCCTCTGCCTGTCCTAGCCCCTGCTGCTGCGGCACCTGCTGCTGTGGTACCTGCTGGAGTGGTGGCATCTGTTCCTACTGCTGCACCTGCTGCTGTCCCTCTCCCTGTCCTGGCACTGCCTGCCCAGCCCGATCCATCCTCCTCCGCTGCCTCGGCCTCTCTGCAGCTCGGCCACCCCGTCCTCGTCCTCCTCTAGCGGCCCTCCACCCTGGGCTAGCCTCTCCCTCCTCCTCTGAGTCCGCCTCGTCAATACGAGGCACCAGCATGCTAGGTCCTGAATATCTCAGGAATGGATGTGCAGTAATCCAGTCCTCATACTCCTGTGTGACCCCCGCATCTGCAATCTCTCTACGCATGTCCCATGCCACGTAAGGCAACTGCTGGAACTCTGCCAGGGCCTCCTCGTACGAAGCCATCGGCCCCCATCTGACCCTCTCTGCATGAGTCCGGGCAAACATAGCCTGTCCCTATGGTATGCCCTGTCTCCTGCCAAACTGTCGCAGCACTCGGCCCACCATCTGCCTCTCCAGTATGTGTCGTGTCCGGCCTATCAACCACCTGGTCTGAAAGCAGAAGGGTAGCTCATCTCCCTCGTCATCCCAGGGCTCGCAATCCAGATATGGCCGCCAGACGACCACATCTACCCCATCCAAAGTATGCCGCCAGTACTCTAGCTTCCCCAGCCTGTGCTGGGAAATCACTCCTGCATAGCCATAGCTATATGGCTCTCCCCTCTGCCTCGCGAAGATGCATATCGGCCTGGTCACCGCTATGTGCTCCCACAGCCAGAACTGTAGCAGCAACACCCCAGCTGATAGACTCGTGCTGCGGTGGTACACCACCTGATGCATGTCATGGTAGAGGTGGGCTAGCACACAGGGTCCCCACGCATATCGGGTGCCCTCGGTTAGCATCCGCTCCATGATCCTGCCCCATCCAATGGGGAACCCATGCGATCTCCTATCCGGGCATACAACGCCCCCAATCAGCCCAGCCACAATCCCAGGGAAGTAGTCGTAGCAGTCATAGATATCCTGCCAAGGGATGACCTGTCCCACCAGCTCAAGATCATCAAATACTCGCTGACACTCGGCGAGTCCCGCGTCCCGCTGTGCGTCGTACTCCACCAACTCGCCTACTACGGGCAAGTGCAGTATTCGGTAGACATCCTCCAGCATCACAGTCATCTCTCCAGTAGGGAAGTGGAAGGTCCCGTCCTCGCTATGGAATCTCTCCACGACAGCTGTCAACAGTCCGCGGTTCGCCCGCACCTCGGGCATAAAGCAAACATAATCTAAACCCATGGCACCAAGCGCCACTCTGTCAGCCTCCGTCAGCATGTATCTCTGCAATAGAGGCATAGGGAATGTCTCCCTCGACTGCAGAGTCTCTCGTATCTCCTCCTGCAAACACACAATGCAAGACGTCAGTCTCAAGTTGCATATACCATACTCAACATATCTATTGAACTATATCAACTAAACTTAGCATTTCAAATTGAGCAAAACAGCACACTACATCTCTTGACTAGATTCCTGTAATCTCAGAGATAGCTCATCGATTCCTGCGTCAAATAGGACGCTAATCAAATCAATTTGGCTAAGTAATTTGCCATCCTAAGCAAATGCGCCACTACAGGTGGTAAATGCGCCATTTCTGGTATATGCGCCATAAAAATTAACATATGCGCCGCAAAATTGCATATGTGCCGCTACAGGGCACATATGCGCCGTTCTAACGCATGCGCCGTGAAAATCCACGTATGCGCCGTGAAATTACGGGTGCGCCGCAGGAAGTCACGTATGTGCAACTTTAACAAATGCGCTACTACATTTCACGCATGCACGGCAGAAATACAAAAGCGCTGCCCAATTACGAAAGCGCAACTAGAATGCACAAATGCGCAGCTTTTGCGCATGCGCCGCCGAAACCGGCATATGCGCCGCGAAATTACAAAAGCGCAGCTTTGTGAGGCATATGCGCCGTTCTGCGTTTCGGCGCATTCATTTCACCTATTTTCTACGTGCATTTATGACACCTAAACTCGACCCTAGGAGAAATTTTTTGAAGCACGTATCGGGGGTCCTGCCTCTGCTGGCCGCCCGAATCGTCGGACTCGCTCGAATCGGTGCTCCTCGCGTGGAATGTCTGCTGCTCTGGCCGCCATGCTGCTCTAAGTTTGCTCTGAGCTCTCTTTCTCCAATCCAGATCAACCAAGTGTGCAAATGACTATTCTTGTGGACCCAGCTCCTATTTATAGCCTCCAAACCCTAATTCTGGCTAGGTGATGACTGTGGACTACTTCCCGTGTCCGTTTTTCCTCCCGTTTTCTTCCCGCATCCCTGACCGCGTCCCTTTTCCTCCAACCTATCCTAACCCCTTCCTCGTCGTGAGATCATCCATCTCCAAAACTTTTGCCGTTTTTCCCGTCCAATCTCCCGAGGGGGTATCCTATCGTCATTTAACCTGTACCAGGGGCAAACTAGGGCATGTATCATCACTCAGACTATCAATTTCTTTGAAGCAACACCGTAAACTGCATTGCATCAAAGAGGGGCAAAATGTATACGCCTAAAAATGACACAAATCATCCTAAATAAATATTCTAAATATTTATTCCATTCTTCTATTAATTAAATAAATATTCTAAATTTATTTAATCGATTCACTGTTCCATAATTAAATAAATTCTATTTATTTAATTAAAATTCTTCTATTTGTCCTTCACAATTAAATAATCATAAATTATTTAATTAATCCTATTTCCTCTATCCTAAAGTTCTAAATTCAAAATTCCACATCACCTTTACACCTCACCTTGTCCACCTCATCAGGTTGCACATGTAATTAAATATATTTAATATTTAATTATCTTATTTTCCCTCACCCACATGGCCTATTTCTTCTCCAATCAGAGGTCAGTTAACCAATCAATCAAATCTGTTAACTAACCTGTCAGTTGAGTCAAATCCTCAATCAACCCAGTCAGTTCCACAATCCACTCTTCTAACTGATCAATCAATTCTGTTAACAGACCAGTCAATGGAGTTAACTCTCCAATCAGTTTTGTCACATCCCACCTTTCATGATGGAGCTGGGACACTTGGCACGTTTCCACTGGTTGCACATTCCTCAACCATCCTCAACAGTTGATCTTCATATCTTCTCTCAACCGTTGATTCCTATTCGTCTGAGTCTATAAATGAAGCTTCATCCCTCCATTCTATTCATCCAGGCTTTTGACATCATTACTCTGCAGAAATATCACCAGCGCGCCTTTGGCACCCACTTATCATCTACAAGCTTGAGATCACCATTGTTGCATTGGAGCTCACCTTCATTGCACATCACACCATAGCCGTTCACCATCGACTTCCTCAAACAGCTTTAAAAGATTGCACTCTCTGAGGGCTCATCTCATCTGCGAAAGGATGATTCGTGATAGGCGAACAACAGAAGTTTCGAAACGGAAGAGGTTTGCTATGTTTGTTCATTGCTTTCTTCATTTGAATCTTCTTTGTTTCTCTATTCTGTTGATGTTAGGGTCATCTACTATTCATTTGATTGATGCACTATTTTACCCTCACAGTGGACACAAATGGATTTTAGTGGCAATAGACTACTTCACAAAATGGGTAGAAGCAATCCCAACCAAACAAGCAACAAGCAGGGTGGTGATCAAATTTTTGATGGAGAATATTATATTCAGATTTGGCACTCTAGTGAGCTTAATCATAGACAATGGAATGTGTTTCAGGTCTAATGAGTTTAAAAAAAATTTTAGTACACATGGCATCACTGTGTCATATGTTGCCCCTTATCATCCACAAGTGAATGGGAAGGCAGAATCCAGCAACAAAAATCTTCTCAAAATTATAAAGAGAATGTTGGAGGGAAACAAGAAGGCATGGGATTCAAAGCTAAGAATGGCTGTGTGGGCTGATAGAATAACTGTAAAGAGAGCAATTGGAAGATCTCCTTTTGAACTAGTGTATGGAGCACAAGCAAGGATACCATTAGAAAATCTTTTACCAGTGTACAAATTTGTTTTTCAGGAAGACTTAAACATTCCTAAACCAATTGAGGAAAGATCAGAACATCTTGCAGAACTTGATGAGAGAAGGAGACTAGCTCAAAGGCAGAATATCAAGTTGCAATCACAAGTGAAATACCTTTTTGACAAAAAGGCCAAAGATAGGAAATTTGAAATGAATGACTTAGTACTGATGTGGAATGCTAGGTGCCAGGAGAAAGGAAAGCATGGAAAATTTGAAGATTTGTGGTTAGGTCCTTTTGTTGTAACTGGAAAAGGAGGTGATGATCCTTACTATTTGCAAAATATGTCTGGAGAAGAACAGGAACTGCCTGTGCATGGGCAATTTCTGAAGCCTTTGCATAAAATACCAAAATCATGCACAAAGAGAATTAAGTGTTGCCAGTGCATGGACAACCCTTAAATAATTCTTGAAATACTTTTATTCCATGCACAATAGTCTAGGGTAATCAAAAGATATTAGGATATGCTAGTACATGGTCAGTCCTATGAATCTACAAAAAAAAAATTCAAAAAAAAAAAAAAACTTTTCCATGTAGAGTAGTATAGGATCATCCCTGTTCCAATCATTATCACTTCCATCTCCCATACTCATACAATTCTATGGAACTGTCATATATGGTCTACTCCCCCAAGAGATCTAAATTCTTTTTATACCCACAAGGAGTATACATCCCAGACAGAGCCACTGTTGGGACAGGAAAATTCAAAATTTTCTTATATTCCTACCCACCCATGTCTAACCAAATCAAAAAACATTACGCTTGAAATCAAAATAATAATTGGTATATCCCATAAATCATATGACTTTCATTACAAATGGATGTCTCACCCCTCAAAATGTAATATAATGAAGGGTTGCAATTCCTTAATTTCAGCAAGACCTCCCTTTTGTTATACCGATCCATGCTCTATGATAAATTGGTTGAAATGAGTATCGGCAAGAGAATGTTGGTCGGAGAGAGAATTTAAGAGATCTCCCATAAAAGGAGTGACACCGATGTCCCTTCATCAGAAAGAAAATTCCCAGTCATGTCGATCGGTATGAGAAAGCACTATCAGGGAATACTCCAAAGACCCCCCCAACAATATAGATCATACTGATAAAGGAATTCGGTACGACTTTCACCGAACAACCCATGGAACAGATGGAATTAGTGACCATCGGTGAAGTTGAACAAGTCAGAATGAAACTTATAAGTCTTGCCAAACCAATGGTCACAATGATAAAGATGTTGGTGACATATTGTGAATGTTCACTCTGATAAAGGATATAAAAGGGATATCAGGGAAACAAATGTGATTGGGTAACTTGAAATAAGTAATTCCAATGTCATATCTTATCCTGGTGATAACAATGGCCATGCTCATCGATAAGACTCTCACCAACAGTCATATCAGAGACACTTAAGATATCACAGAAGAATGTTATTCCCACGATGATAAAGAAAGTCAAGCCGATGATAACCATGCCCATTTTTATATCAGGTAGACCTTGAAATATCTTGCCGATATAAACTCATATATGAAAGATGACATCGATGAGACAAATGAAGGGTCACAACAATTGATCCACATGTAAATGTTTGTGCCATAAGAATAATTTGGATCACCCCAACATTACAAAAGTCCCACCAATGAAGGGAGTTATGGCGATGTGACATCTTACAATGATTTCAAAAATCAATACACTAGAACAATTAATTGCAGACAAGAAAGAAACTCTCTAAACTACCTCTTGAAATCACTACAATTAAGCTTGAAAGAATTGTCTGAAAGAGCAAGCAAGAGGAGACTTGGAGGAGAAAATAGGGGAATTCGATCATCACCTCAGATAAATAGGTACACACATACAAACCTCTATGCAATAGCCTACAATTTGAATTTGCTATCAAAGATTGTAATGGAGACTCCAGTGAAAGGAAAGGGTAGGAAACAACAGGGTGAGACTAGTAAACCTAAGAAACAAAAAATTGACAAAAGTCCTGATGAGAAAACAAAAGAAAGGAAATTAAACCAGGACCTAATTGACCAATTTCCTGGATCGACTCCCAAAGCCTGAAGGTTTGCACAACTTAGGGTAAAAGTAGAGAAACTGGAAGATAAGTACAAATATCTTGGCAATGTTTGGACTCCAATTAGAGGTTATGAATTATTCAAATTCCACTACAGTAGAAGATTCTGAATTTCCAAGTATCTAACCCATGGCACTTGAATTTGGGTAAATTGGTCATTCCTGATGTGTTTCTAAATGCTGAACTCCTTAGACTCCTAGCCAAACATTACAACCCTAGCTTCAAAGCCATATGCAATTCACAAGGAGAGCCAATTGTACATTTATCTAAAAATGCTATCTGTGAAGTGTTTGATTTAGATGATCTATGCACTGTTCCTATAGTCTATGAAGATTCGGATAGAGTAGTGGAGAATGGATACCACATATAATGGATGGAGATTACCTATTCACAGGCCTAGGGTAGAGGGAGAAATGGTGCCTCACAATGAGAATGATGGACCTCCATTTCCTGTATCATTATTAGAACCATACATACAATATGCATACTACTCTGTGGGCCAAGTCCTAGGATCAGAGGTCCCTAATTTAATGACAATTCCTCTAATGGTGATAGCCATAGACATCCAGTGCCACAATGCCAGGTAGTTTGACTATGCTGCCTATGTTTTTGGTATAATTGATTCTGGTCTGACAATAATAAAGAACAATGCCCCATCAATTTGCTTTGAACACTACTCCTCATGCACATGGTGCTTTATTATGGCCAGGAAGTGGGATTATGGCCAAATGAATTCAAAGTTGTTCCAGTGGACCAGAGGGGGTAAAAGTCACCTATGCAAATGTGGACTAGAGTATGGGATAGTAGGTATGCCCATTCTAGCTATGTTCATTTTGAAGAATACTCTGTGAAAGTATTATATAGATATTTCAGTCATCCCTGTGAGTATTCATTATCAAATGAAATAAAAAGATTTCTCAAACCTAAATATTTTGGTGGTCCTCCCACTGTTACCCAAAACTAGGGAGACTGGTATTGTTTTGAGGATGCTACCATGGTTAGAGTTTATGGTTTTGAAGACACCCCTTTTATATTGCCTAAAACTGTTCCTGATAGAATTTCTTACTTAGAAATAGCTAGGCAAATGAATTGTTCTAATGTGATGCATTTGAGCTCCTATGACAAACAATCTTTTATGCCTAGTACTCTGTGCTTTGGAGATTTTACTGTGGTATCCAAGGAGGGTTATAGTATCATTATGGATAAACTGATGCATTACAATATGAGATGTGATGAGGCAAGAAAAGGATTTGATCCTAAGGGTTTCATTAACCTTGGTCAAAGAAAACAAAACCTTAGTGGATACACACATGTCCCATATCCACATGATGATATCATCAGGAATTTGGAAGAGACTAAAGTTGAATTAGTGGTTGAGAAATATAATAGGGACTTAGATGAGAAGAGGAAACAACTTGCAAAGATAGAGTTGTCCTCTGGTGATGAAGGGCTTGCAGAAGAAGAAGAACCACATCAACAAGAAACTATGATATCTAAATGAAAAATGCAATGCTATCAGTCTCCTAGTATGGAACATGATGAGGAGGGGTCTGCTAATGAGGATCCAAAACAAGTAGCATATGATTCTTTTATTTCAAATGATAAATTTATTCATTCTAAAGAATTTAATCATTTTTAGATAAATGCAAGGGGAAAGAAATCAGGGAGTCAGTTGATGATATCTTAGCTAGCAATGAAAGACAATTACTTGATATGTTGAAAACAACAATGGATAGTGAATTGCAAGACATAACTCCTAGTAAGGGTAGACAGCTACTCAGAGAAGTAGGGGTGATGATATTTCCTGGTCTTGATTTCAATTTTGCTTTAGTGTTTGATAGCTTTTTTCATAATACAGATGACAAATATAAGCTCACTCCTGAGGGTGTGACAGAAGTGTATATGGGCATGAAATATAACAATGATGAAAATTCACTAATGATATGGGCCATGTACCTGCCTCATAAGAAGACAACCATCATAGATACTGAAAAGGCTTTTGGGCATGTCATGACTTTGAAGGCAGGGGAGACTGACCCCTTGATCACTGCAGAAATTGGTATAAATATTGCAAAATTGAACAAAGCATAGGCTGAGATGCTGATTAAAGAATGGGATGCATATAAACTAAGCTGTGAGAGATTAACAAAAGAGAATGATTTCTTAAAAGATACTGTTAAGAATACCTTCAGAGGATCGGTGAAAAGGTTAACTCAGGGAGAAAGCTCACAAAGTGCGCAATCACCATCTATTGACCAGATAGCTCAGGTTTGAATAGATACACTTTCAACGGTGCTCCAAAATAGTCATGTTAACATGATGCATTAGATGAATAGATTTTGGAATGTTTATTTTGAAAACTATAAAGTGACCCAAGAGCATGAGAGGCTTGAGAAAAGGCTACAGGAAAAACTCCATGAGATATAGGGCAAGGATGTTTCTGACACTACAGACATTTCTAGTGCAAAATATTTAACTAAGCAGCATTAGAAATATTATAATCAGCTTAAGAACGATTCCAAAGAATGTATTGAAGCTTCAAAACTAGGAGTGCCCACATTGTTCAAGAACGATAAATAATTGAAGATCAAAGAGGAATGGAGTAAATACTGTCAAGTGATGTTGCATGAAGCCTTAGGAGCTCTCAAGGACAAAGACTTTGCATCTAGAGAAGCCTGTAAGTATCTGGAAAAGATGGTAACGATGGAGGTGATCATAAGAAATGCTATTGAATTCACTGATACATATCACAGCCAGGAGTATTTGGATCACATTGCTCAGATATACTTATGGTTGAACAAAGCTTAAAGAATTGTTATCTTTATTATTGTTATGTTAATCATGTTGATTCCCAAAAGACTTTTTGAAGAGTTATGTCTCTTCATAAGTATTTCTATATAAGTTGAACATATGATGCTGAATTATTATTAGCAGTAGGAGATAATATATGAAGTTTACAATATTTCAAAAGACCATGTTGCAAGTTATACATTTGAGAAGTTAATAGAAGATCTCTGATTCTGTGGACTTATGCTGGCATCAATTGTTTGTTGAAAATTGTTCAGTTATTTGGTTTTCTCCAATCCTATATTTCCTTGTTATTCAAATTAATATATCAAGCATATATTTAATTTGTCAATGCACATTTGTTGTACTTTTGTTATTTGATTAATTGGTTTCCCTAAATGAATTAAAATTGTTCTTGTCAGTCACAGTTGTATACACCTAAAAATGACACGATTCAGTCTAAATAAATATTCATAACATTTATTCCTTCTAATTCCTCTATCAATAAATAAATTAAATAAACAAATTTATTTATTTGATTCATATTTTTCCAACAATTAAATAAAATCCTTTATTTAATTAAAATTCTTCCAAACAATTAAATAATTCCCAATGATTTAATTAAATCAAATTCATTCTTCCAAATTTGAATAAATCAAATCAAATTTATGTAAATCCTTTCAATCTCCAAAAATAAAATACAATCAAATATTTTATTTATTCTTCCGAAATCATGCACAACAATTAAATAAATTTATTTATTTAATTTTCTTTCTAATCTTCTAAATTAAATAATACCAATTATTTAATTGCTTCTTCCAATAATATCTTCTCTAAATTTAAATAAATCAATTATTTATTTAAGTTGCTTTTTCTTCTAAATTGAGTTATCTCTAAATATATTTCAATCTTCTTTGCACATGCAATTAAATATTCCTAATATTTAATAAAGCAAAATATCTTCTTATTCTCATGCAAATCCCTTCTTGTTTTAAATCACTTAACTGATTATTATATTCTTCTAATTGCTTTAACTCATTCTTCTATTCTCAGCAAATCTTCTCATGCAAAAGAAAGTAAGACACATGTCTTCTTCTTATTTGTTGCATGTTCCTCAACCATTCTCAACCGTTGATCTTCTCATTCTCTCTATATCATTGATCTTATTTCTCTCGAGTCTATAAGTACAACCTCATTCTTCCATTTCAATCATCCAAGCTTTAAGTATTGTTACTCTACAAGAATTACAGTACGCCTTTGACACCAATTCCTTCATTGCTGGTGATCACATTCGCTACTACGCACTACACACTACTACCTTTGTCTTGAAGCTCCTCTTCATTGTGACATTATCAGAGCCATTCTCAATTGACATTGTTGAACAAAGCAAAGAAGTGCACTCTCTGAGGGCCCTATTTCATACACGCAAGGACGATTTTGATAGGCAATGAATGGAATTTTTGATCTAAGGAAGGTTTTCTTTGTTATTTGATTCATTGTTATTGAATTTCCTTAGTTCACTATTTCATTGAAGTTTTGGGTATTTGATATTGATTATATTGCATCTTCATTTGATCCAATTTTACCCTAACATTTTTGGTGCCCATCGTGGGGCCTAGCCCCAATTTAACCCAAAAATTGAGTTTTTGTGTGTTAGAATCCATACACAGGGCATTTCTGTGCATCCATTACATTTCTGTGCATATCCTCTGTTCTGTGGCGCATATGATCAATTTTGTGGTGCATATGATCAATTTTGTGGTGCATTTGATTTTACTAGAGTGGAGCATATGATCCATTCTATGGTGCATATGATCAATTATGTGGCACATATGATCAATTCTGTGGCGCATATACTCCATTCTGTGGCGCATTTGATTTTGCTAAGTTTTTGAGTTGTTTCTTGAGAAATCTCTAATGTTAACACAATTTGTAGGAATATTCTCTGATCTACTTGCAAGTTAGGGCCTAGTTTAGATCATATAGTTGCACTTGTTAACTCACACTTTTATTTATAATGGGAAAGTAAAATGATGCTCATACAAATCTCACATAGTTTTTAACTAGGAAGGTGGTAATTGAATCATTGCTATCTTGCATATCATTGAATCATTGATATATTGCTATCCTTCAAAGTTAACAACTCATTGCTATCTTGGTCAAATTGACCATTGCTATCTCATTATCACTTCAAAGTTAACAACTCGTCCTACGTGGATAAAATTGAACTCATCATTGCTATCTAGGTAAAACTGAACCATTTCTATCTCGATTGACCATCACTTCAAAGTTAAAAAATCATGCTATCATGGATAAAATTAAACTCATCATTGCTATCTGGGTAAAACTGAACCATCACAATCTTGATTAACCATCATTTCAAAGTTAACAACTTGTGCTATCATGGATAAAATTGAACTCATCATTGCTATCTTGGTTAAAATTGAACCATTGCTATCTTTCTAATCGCTTCAAAGTTCTGTGCTTGCCCAAGTAGATAGTTCATCTAGTTTTTTTTCATTTTAACTAGGGGAAAGAACAACTGTATTATGTGTTTTGGGAATGATACTAGGCCTATGCTCTCCCCTATCTTGGGTGACCAAAATGCTAGACATATCATTTTCGCATGTGTTTTTCCTTTAGAGGGGCCTGCTCTTGGATACCATTCATCCAAGTAGGAATGACCCTAAGTGGTAATAGGCTAGATGTCAAGCCCTTCCAAGCCACTATAAATAAATTGTGTTTGGAGAGAAAGCTTCAAACAATGAGTGTAGTTGTATTATACCGACAGCTAACCTCCCCCAAAACCCAACCCTTGCAGGCTGGGAGACTCTATAATGGAGAGTAGTGTTGCCACATGTATAACCACTCAAATGGTTGCCTTTATTAAACACCATTGTCCTAGTGGCCAAAAACCCATGTGATCCATTTGAATCCTAGGATTGTACTTGCTTTTCTTTTTAGTCCAAAAAGAGTCAAAAAATCACAAAAAAATAAAAAACCATAAAAACATTCTTTGTGTTTGCTGTGTCTTCTTGCCATAAATTTAGAAAATTAGATCAAAAAGACCTTGCAACCAAAGTACCAAAAACATCAAGAAAATTTCCAAAAAAAATTGCAAAAATGCTGAGAAAAGCCAGAGTGGTGCATCCATCCTCTATTGCAGTGCATTTGTGCCGACCTATGGTGCATTTGTATCGACCTACAACACTTTTACTGTAGATTATAGTGCATTTACTTTTTACCAGTATGGCGCATTTGTTTCAACTCACGGCACATTTGTCAGTTTCTACAGTGCATCTGTTCTAGCGCATGCATAATAGTGAGTACTTCCACATCTTTTCAGAGAAAAATTTCAAGTTTTCTAGGTACCCATTTTAGCCTTGTGTCAGTTTTTATTGAAATGACAAACCAATTAGAAGCAATTGTTCAAGAAATCCAATACCTACGAGAGCAATTAGACTTCGATATCTCACCTGAAGAAAAGAAAAGACAATCCAAGTGATACAGCAAGAAAAGACAATCTTACAAGCTGAACAGACCAGTACTAGCTACACCTCACCCCAAAAGCATACATCCTTTTCTCATCTTCATGATACTCTTGACAAGGCAAGCACCACCTCAAGTTGGAAAACATATACCACTCCATCTACTAGTCCTCCTTCACCATTTTCTAAGACACATATCCCAAAGCATACCAATCCTACACCAACACTACCATTGAGTTCCCCGAGCTCTAAATGGACACCAAAAAAAGCTTCAGATGATTTTTGGGAAAGATGTTTTCCATATTTACATAGCAAAAGAAAAGCTAGGGAGAACTCCAAGCCCACTCATCCATTACCTCATTCATCTACCCATACACCTACCCAGGATGTGATCCAAGGGCTACTAGCAGAGAGTCAACCATGTCCCCAAATTCTGGTCCTTGACCTTATCAATAAGTCTCCAAACATGTCAAATCCTACAACACCTTCATGTAACCTACAACCCCTTGAGCATATTGAAGAACCTCCTACCATGCACCAAAGTCAAAGTCTATCACACCTTCATGTTGTTGACCAAGAGCCTATCCAAGAGTCTTCTACCTCAACTTCAATTCAAACAACCCAAGAGTTATGTTAAGAGCACACTTTAGAACATGTGGAAACATCAACCCCTTGTCTAAATCAAGATCAAAGCACTCCCATCTGACCCTAACATAACCTTTATCTTTTCGATGATCCTACACCTATACATGAGAAAGAAATCCAATTTCAAGCCATTCATAACCTATATCTCTTTTATGATCAAGATACTACCGTTGATGAAGAAGCTATCCATGAGCAACTTGATCCTATACATGAACAAGAGATCAAATTCCAACCTTTCCATGGCCTATATCCTTTTCATGATCAGGATCGTATCGTTGATGATGAACCTATACAAGAGGACCTTAACTCCATCATGCTAAATCCTATCTATGATCAAGATCCCACCTATGATCAAGATCCCACCTATGATCAAGAGCCTATCTATGATCAAGTAGACCATGATGATCCTCTTATCCCACTTTATGCATTCCATGGTCTTGAGCTTATAACCACATCTAGTCCTATCCAAGATTCAACAACTTCCTCTTCCTTTGATGAGACACTTGCCTCCCAAGCAAGCGTAGAAGATCGAACCAATAATACTCCTCCGCCATCCATTATCGACCATGCTGCAAATCCCCCACCATATATCCATGGTCTTACTGCCTTCATTCATGAGTGTTCCTCCTTAGAACACTAGACCACCATTATCCTCTATCCCACCTTCTCCACCCAATAAAGAACTTGTGTCTAGTGTTCCACCTACACATAATCCTGTTATCCACCACATACTCCAACATATGAACTATCAAGGTAAAGGCTTAGGCCTTCACAAACAAGGTATTTTGGAGCCCGTCCATGTCAATGTTCCTCCTCCTTCATATGGCCTTGGATACATACCCCAAGGTGAACAATCTCAAGATGTTGGTACTTCCTCCACTCCTCCTAAATCCACCACTTTCCATCACAAACCCTACCATGTCCCCAAACATATGTCGCCATTCCACCTCCATCATCCTACAATTATCAAAAGCATGTGACCATACACCTTCCACCATCCAATTTACCTCCACTACTTCCAACTCCTAATATCCCTCCATGCATTTTACCACCACTTCTCCCAACACCTTATACATCTACCTATGAATCTTCTATCAATCCCAATCATGGCCAACAAATGCACATGTTGTCTAAACAAAGAACTTCCTCTAACCCCACTTCCACTATCCCAAGGGAATTTCACAACAAAAATCTAGATACCTCTACCTATAAAGTCAAAAATCCTAAGAGTCCTCATAACCTTGGATACAAAAACCAAGAATCAAAGAAACACCCTTCTCAAGAGCTGCATACACCCACACACCTATATGCCAAGCTGAAAAAGGTGTGGGTCTGCATCCAACAAATGATTACTCCAAAAGCTACACAAAAGTTGTATACACCCAAACCCATACCTTCACAGGTACTATCTAAAAACAAAATGGTTTGGGTACCTAAGCAAAAATCCCTCAAGCTACATGAGGCATCTACCTCTCAAGAATCCCAACCATCCACTTTCTCCCATTCCATCCAAAAGTCTCAAATTCTTCCATCCCATATGGCAAGCAAAAATCAGAAAAATACTCAGTCTATGTGGATCCCTACATGCCTAAGTTATTCATCCACAAGCAAAAGTCTCAATTGCTTCCTACACTACTTTCCCATCACCAGCTTCAATGTTTATCATGATATGTGCAACCATTGGTCATGATTCCCTTCCATCCCACAAACATTTCTACATCACTCCATCTCCCCTTCCTTCCACTATTATCCTACATATCTTCCTCATCCTATTCCTATGGTCCATGCTTTTACATAAGCCTTCCCTTCATATTCTGCATCATCATCCACTATTGCACCTTTCGCAATCCACTATCTACCTTCTCCGTCTCACAGTCATGCAATCTCCTACCAACATCTATGAGAACACTTGACATGTCCCATTTGCAATAGCATCCATCTAACGGGACTATCACCTCTCAAGGAACTAGATACTTGAGTCTCTCCCTTCTGTATCCACCTTCTCCCATCCAACTATTCCAAAAAAAAAGTAAAGAAAAATCCCTTTGTCTAATGGTGAAAATTTGGCAAACAAGTGCCTTGGATAAGTACCATGATGAAAACCTGGCAAACAAACGTTGCGTGTAAGTTGATCTTCTACGTCACCTACACTTGGGGGCACTTTGTCTCATCAACATATCATTCTTCTCCTATCAACTCCCTTCCATACCATTTCCTATCCTATCCTTCTATCCATTATGTACCTATACCATCCAGTCTATCTATCCTAATCTTCCTTGCCTCTATCTTTCTTTGGTCTTGATAAAGATTTGGGGCACAATGTTGACAAATTTTTTAGAGGTCTCTTGTCATACCTTATCCCTCCCAAACCAAGCAAATCCTTCATTATCCTCTTATCCTCCTATTGTCATAAGAGTTACCATGAAAAGTCCTAAGTATTTACATATAATGGGGCATGTTATTCTTATGTGACATAGTCCTTAGAGATCACATCCTTGATTCCTTCTACCTATTCTTTATCACCCATACATCTACCTATCCATGGTGTTTCCTTGTCATTAGTATCATCCAATCCATATCTATCCCATATTTGTTCTGTATCTGATCCATATCTGTCTATATCTGATCCATATCTATTCCATATTTGATCCATGTGTATTCCATATCATGTCTTGTCTGATCCATATCTGTTCCATGTCATGTCTTGTCTAATCCATATCTATTCCATATCGTGTCTTATCTGACCCATATCTATTCTATATCTAATCCATATTTGTTCCATGTTTGATCCATATATGTTCCATATTGTGTCTCATCTGATCCATAACCTAGGTCCATCCATGGTCCAAGTCCATGAACTATGTTGACTCTGCGTCATCACGTAGGCAAGGCCATTATTCTAATGTGCCCCCGAGGCTCCCACGGTCCCATCCATCCCATTTTCTTGTCATCTTTCTTCTAGTCCATCCATTGTCCATTAGGGTTCACCCTGAACTACGTTGCCTCTGTGTCGTCATGTAGGCAAGGCCATTTAGCAATGAGCCCCCGAGGCACTAGGTTAGTCCCTTAGGGTCCGTCTCACCAATAAGGATTGTGCAAAATCTCCTCACCAAGCAAGCAAGTGCAAACAAAACCCGCTCTCTCCAAATAAAAAATCCTGACGTAGGACATTAACCTATCCAAGGCAAAGAAACACCTAAAGGCCTTTTAAATGATTTTACCCAAATTATGGCAAGAAACAAGGACATCTAAGTGCAAGAATGTTTTGTGTTGCTTAGGTTAACTTGTAGAGTCTTGATTTATGCTATCATGCCTTTCTATGCTACTCGAGGATGCCAAAAGCTAGAGATGCTATGATGGGGGTGTTAGTGATGCAGAGGCATCAGAGGCATCCACACTATAACCTTCGCATATAGCATGGATGTCTGCAGACCAACCTCATCATCATCATCTTCGCCATCATCATCATATTCCCTAAAACCATCAACAGCATCATCATGTTTCGCGTTACACAGTCAGCATCATCATATTTCGGACGATCACAATCATCCTCCTGCCGACTACTGTTCACCTCCTCCGTCAGTCGCCCATCATCATCATGATATTCAGCGGGCGCGAATATCCTCCGGTTGCACTATTCATCGGGCACCGAATTCCATCGGCATCATGATATGCAACACTTCCTTCGTCAGCAGGATATCCAACATCCGGTTGCTTCAAATATCCTGATGACGATCACCTTCAGCACCTTCCCTTCGATGCTCCGCTAGTCGACGACACAAACAACAGCATCATGATCTGCTTTATCCGGTTCTCTCGAAACCTCCTGATGATGTTCATACAGCCTTCTGCCGATACCCAAACACTTAACAACGGCAGGATAAACTCGCATAGGGGGGATATCTCAATATCCTGATGACGATGACGTCATATCCTGATGACGATGACGTCACCCAATATCCTGATGACCTCTTCAACACTTAGTCAAAAAACACGAACTTTCTCTCCCGCATCTACTCGCGATACGCGGATGTTTGGCACTCCCGATATGATGATCCTGGTGCCGATACACTCCACCTCGGCTCCTCCTGCTGATGATCACCCTGACGAACTCGCACTTCATGCAATCGACAACATCATGCTCTCCTCCACTTATCCGGATGACGATGCCTAACCCGACTGCAGGATATTTGCAGAAATATCCTGATGATGCCGTCTTCACGAACTTTCAGCTTTTGCGAAGTTTCACTTCGCCGATCCTCCAGGGATGATCCGATCCAGTCTTGGGGTGATCTCCCACCTTGAACTTCTCAACTCGACCTAGCACATGCCCATGCTAGGGTCTTCAACATCTTTCAGCCGCGATCCTGTACACCTGCATGTGAACAAACAAACTACCTACTAACCTACTGTACATTACCATTCCACCGATCAGATGAGTCAACCGGTGGAATGGATCAGTGAATCCATGAAACCTCTCAAACCAGCAAATCGATTACAAAGGGGATCAAACAGGAAACCGAAAATAGGATCTTTATTGATTTCAAAGATGCAATACAATATGATGTTCCTCACACAGCACAATGGAACTCCTCTGCTTAATGCGATACTAGACTGCCGATCGATGATCTACAATCAACCGATCTCATGCTTATAAAGATTAACCTACGAGTACTACTGACCCGACTCCAAGCGGCTGGGAACTCTCCAGGCGGCTGGGAGATCCAACCGATCATACATCATGACAGCTGTTCTAACAAACTTAACTAAAAATAGCAAAAGCCTGGTCAACATGATCTTATCATGATCAGCGTGACCTTATTACGTGCATTTGGTCTAACAGACCTTCTTGGAAACACAAACAAGACCTAAAACTACTAACTGCCTTATCAAGACCAGCTGTTAGGTAGGTGCTCCTGCACCATACTCCCCAAAAGAAAAGAACTCATGTCCCATGAGTTTAGTATGTGGAAGACTTCCACCTTTACACTTTGCCTTGTCAGTCTTCTGACCTGTTCCAGCTTTGTCTGCTGCTGTCTCTTGACTGCTCCAAGTCTTCTGAACTGTAACTTGCTTTCTGGCAAGCAAATCTTCATGCCTGTCAATGTAGGCTTTCCTCTCACATACCTTGTGTTTGTCAGGTTGCCTGATCAGAACTTCTGTCTGAACTGCCTCTTGAACTTCTGAAATGTTCAACTCTATCTTCCTGTCAATCTTTATAGGACAAGCAATAGTCCCAACTATGACAACATCCTTGTCATTCCTCTGAACTGATTGCTGTTTGCAAACCTGTTTCTGCACCTGCTGCTGACCGCTGTCAGTCACAACTGAAACTCCCTTCAGCTTGTTGTCTGTAACAACTCCTTTCCCTGCAGTGTCCTGAACTACCTTTAGGCCTGTTCCTCTAGGCATCTGCACATACTCCTTCGTTCCCATTAAAATGATTTGAGCTGCCTTCTGTACTGCAGCTTTTGCCTGCAATGGCATCAACTTAATAATCTTCCCATCCTTCTTGATGGTGTAGGTATTAGCATACCCATCATACAGTACCCTTCTGTCAAATTGCCATGGTCTACCCAACAGTAGGTGACAACATTCCATAGGCAAAATATCACACAAAATTCTATCATGATATGGTCCAATCTGGAAATCCACATATGCCTGTTCAGAGACAAAAAGTGATTGACTATCACTCACCCAAGATGTCTTGTAAGGGTGTGGATGTGGAATCCTTTCCAACTTCAGTTTATCCACCATTTCCTGAGATACCATGTTGTCTGTTGAACCAGTATCAATGACAACCTTACATACTTTACCTTTGCTCTTGCATGTAGTTTTGAAAAGAGCTCTTCTTTGCATCAGATCCTTTGATGCCTGCAAACTAATTCTCCTTAACATCAGTGATTCTCCACTCTCTGGATATCCATAATTCTCAGGACCTCTGTTTGAACTCTGTGCACTTTCTTCTACTTTCTCTTCTTGTACCAGTTGTACTCTCTTGTCACTAGTTCTATCATTTCTGGATGATGAACCTTTGTTTTCTAGACATTTGAAAGATGGATGACCAAACTCTCCACAGGTGTAACACTTTCCTGAAAATGTAGTAGAACCTCTACCACCTCCAAATCTTCCTCTATTACCTTTCCATCCACCCCTGAAATCAGACTGTCCCTGTCCTTTACCAGTGTCTTCTTGACCCTCAATGGTTTGCTTTTGTGCAGGGGCTGCTCCTCTTCCCCTATTGTTTCCTCTACCTCTCATGGACTTATCATGTCCTCTATTCATCTTTTCTTCAATCCTGATTGCCATTTGATAACAATCCTCCACATTCTTAGGGTTAGCTAACACTAACTCATCCTGTATGTTAAACCTCAAACCAGCCAAGTACCTAGCCACCTTTTCTACCTCATTCTCATGATGACCAGATCTCATACTTAACAGATAAAATTCCTCCGTATATGCTTTCACATCCCTGTCTTTCTGCTTTAAAAATTGCAGCTTCTTAAACATCTGGATTTCATAGTCCCTTGGCAAGAATTTACCCTTGATCCTTGCTACCATCTTATCCCATGAAGTGATCTTTGACTTCCCTTGTTTCCTTCTCTCAGATTGTACATAATCCCACCATACCAAAGCATGACCTCCTAACTTGGTCTTTGCAATCTTTAGCTTCTGATCCTCAGCAACATCTTCACATTCAAAGTGATTATCAAGTGCAGCAATCCAATCCAACAATTCATCTTCATTCAAACTTCCAGTATACTTGGTAACATCAACCTTTACCTTAGGTTTTTCACTCTGCACTGCCTTTAACAGTTTTGCCAATCTCTGGTCTTCAGCATCCAGATCTTCAGCTACCTCTTCATACTCTTCTACAGTATCTTCATCTTCTTCAGACTCACTGTCTTCCACTTCCTTCTTTTTGTTCTTTTCCAGGGCTGTCAGCCTGGCTTGAAGTGCTTCAGCAAGCTCCTTCATCTTCCTCATCTCTCTAGCATGTTTCTCCTTCATTTCCTGCAATTCCCTTGCAGTACCACTACCTTTCGGAGGCATTTTGTCAACCTCTCAATCAACACACAACACACAATCAACTCTACCTCTGCCCTTTCGGTGACAGAATCAACACACAACAGCCCAGACCTTTTGCTGAGCTCTGATACCACTATGATGCAGAGGCATCCACACTATAAACTTCGCATATAGCATGGATGTCTGCAGACCAACCTCATCATCATCATCTTCGCCATCATCATCATATTCCCTAAAACCATCAACAACATCATCATGTTTCGCGTTACACAGTCAGCATCATCATATTTCGGACGATCACAATCATCCTCCTGCCGACTATTGTTCACCTCCTCCGTCAGTCGCCCATCATCATCATGATATTCAGCGGGCGCGAATATCCTCCGGTTGCACTGTTCATCGGGCACCGAATTCCATCGGCATCATGATATGCAACACTTCCTTCGTCAGCAGGATATCCAACATCCGGTTGCTTCAAATATCCTGATGACGATCACCTTCAGCACCTTCCCTTCGATGCTCCGCTAGTCGACGACACAAACAACAGCATCATGATCTGCTTTATCCGGTTCTCTCGAAACCTCCTGATGATGTTCATACAGCCTTCTGCCGATACCCAAACACTTAACAACGGCAGGATAAACTCGCATAGGGGGGATATCTCAATATCCTGATGACGATGACGTCATATCCTGATGACGATGACGTCACCCAATATCCTGATGACCTCTTCAACACTTAGTCAAAAAACACGAACTTTCTCTCCCGCATCTACTCGCAATACGCGGATGTTTGGCACTCCCGATATGATGATCCTGGTGCCGATACACTCCACCTCGGCTCCTCCTGCTGATGATCACCCTGACGAACTCGCACTTCATGCAATCGACAACATCATGCTCTCCTCCACTTATCCGGATGACGATGCCTAACCCGACTGCAGGATATTTGCAGAAATATCCTGATGATGCCGTCTTCACGAACTTTCAGCTTTTGCGAAGTTTCACTTCGCCGATCCTCCAGGGATGATCCGATCCAGTCTTGGGGTGATCTCCCACCTTGAACTTCTCAACTCGACCTAGCACATGCCCATGCTAGGGTCTTCAACATCTTTCAGCCGCGATCCTGCACACCTGCATGCGAACAAACAAACTACCTACTAACCTACTGTACATTACCATTCCACCGATCAGATGAGTCAACCGGTGGAATGGATCAGTGAATCCATGAAACCTCTCAAACCAGCAAATCGATTACAAAGGGGATCAAACAGGAAACCGAAAATAGGATCTTTATTGATTTCAAAGATGCAATACAATATGATGTTCCTCACACAGCACAATGGAACTCCTCTGCTTAATGCGATACTAGACTGCCGATCGATGATCTACAATCAACCGATCTCATGCTTATAAAGATTAACCTACGAGTACTACTGACCCGACTCCAAGCGGCTGGGAACTCTCCAGGCGGCTGGGAGATCCAACCGATCATACATCATGACAGCTGTTCTAACAAACTTAACTAAAAATAGCAAAAGCCTGGTCAGTATGATCTTATCATGATCAGCGTGACCTTATTACATGCATTTGGTCTAACAGACCTTCTTGGAAACACAAACAAGACCTAAAACTACTAACTACCTTATCAAGACCAGCTATTAGGTAGGTGCTCCTGCACCAGTTAGTGCTCAATCTGAATGGATGTTTCCCAGTTATCCCTACAAGGTAGCCATCATTGATCAATAGGATTTTGGGACCAGGGGCCAACAGTACAAGAGATAGACTCTATAAATATCTCCTCTTCTTCTTTAGGCTCTGCAGAACCAAGTGGGGTATTCCCTATTCAACATCCATGAAATAATCTTATTAACTTGGTGGGATGTTGAGACAAAGCAGATAAATCCTCATATATGCAGACCAAAACTGTAAAATAAGTGCAGAGGGGCTAACTTTGGGCTTATGTTCAGTTGTGAGATAGAGGATTTCGGTCCTAAAACTACTTCTAAAAGTCCTAGAGGTTTGTATTTTGAAGTATGAATTTATGTTTTGTATTTGGATGTAAAACTGAGACTTTTGTTGTAACCTCAATACAAGATTGGACTGGTGCCTATCTCAGGGCTCAGATTCAATAGACATATATATGTGAATGTCTACCATAGACTTAAAACAATAATCAGATTTCAAGGGGGTTTTTGTAATGTCTGCCTTACAAACACTACCCAAGACTAAGTATTTAGTTATTTCTGCTTACAAACATCCTCACTGCAATATATTCTTCCCAACACTTAACCCAAAACATTTAATTTACTCATTGAGTAGAAGTAAAAGGTCAAGCATTCAACATAGCAAACCCATGTCCTAGAATCTCAAACACCCCTTAGCTGTTTAGATTCAAAAGAAGAACACACTCAACTTGGAGAAAAATAACAAAACACATGCAATAAAGCATTACTCATTTAAATCAACATGAAACTGGTGAATTCTATGCATAATACATTCGACATACAACTCATAAACTCACAAGGCATAAAACAGAGCTACCAACGAAGTTGTATCTTATCACAGCACCAAAATTTGTCCAGTTTTCAACCACAAAATGAGTGACACAATCTGTATTTTATAACAGGACTGTGCACCCATCAAATTAATTACATGGCAAATCAAAATTCTTTCTGGATACAATGCACCAAGAATGGCAACCAAAATATTTAATGCAGTAGGGAGGACACAGAGGGAAAAGCAGGTAGAAATGGGAACAGCACCGCCACCTAGAGATTTCTTCATCAAATTTGGTGGTTGGCTAATCAATCATACCCATACCTTTCTGCAAATAGCCATTAATGGCACACCAACCTGCAGCCTCTAGAAATACAACTAACTGTGTACTTCTAAAGTTTTCCTGCCAAGAATGCCATTGTAGATGCATGGGAGAACCCTCACCTTCGAATGTTTGAACACAACCATCGATTCATTTCCTCATCGTCAAGATCCACGGCTTCAATTTGAAAGGATGCACCAATCACCATCCTGGAAGAACCATTAGCCAATAAGATTGCACCACGTAGGCACCCTTTCTCCATTGTTGACTTTTCCTTTTTTGAACATGCATTTTCCCCTTCTCGCCTTCATATATACAAAAGCATATACAATCACCTTTTAAATCCATTGAATATGTAGAGCACATATATACAACAACTTCATTGAATTTGGGGGCCCCACCATTTGTATATCAGCCCTTTGCATATCGTGACCATACAAGCACCTTATACAACCTATGGACCTCAAATTTCATTCACTGCATTTGACTCTTCCTTCGTGTCCAGGCTGTATGTCTTTCCTTTGTATATTGGCCTGTATGTTGCATATACATATGCAATATACATGCAATCTAGGGATTCCAAACCTTTATGGAACATATTAGAACAACTTTGAAATCTGGCCTTTGTATCTGAACCTTTGCACTTTTTATTGTATATCTGCAATATACAATGCAAACATACATGCAAGCTGCGGATTTCAACACCTCATGAGCCATATTACATTCCCTCTTCACGTCCGGGCCTTGTACATGCACACTTGTACATCACAAACATACAACGTGGATATACAAAACATAATATACAATCCAGACATGTACCTTTTTATTAACCAGAATACAATACCCATCGGGTCTGGGCCTTGCATATTCGGTTGTATGTGCCAACATGCAATCGCCTTTGAATGCAACTGGTGGACCCCACCCCTTGGTTCCTACTTTGCATGTAACTTTTTCTTTGTATGTCGGACATACATTCATTTTTGTATCTATCTTGATGTACATTGACCATTGTATGTTTCTCTTGTATGCCACCAATGTATATCTCCAATGTATGTTTTCCTTTGTACCTAGCCGTTGTATGTCTGAACATACAACACAAAATATACATGCAACCTGATATACAAGTAGGGAATATTCCCATAATCTGCAATGGAATATGCGACATACAACAGTAGAATATTCCTGGAATGTATCTAAAAAGCACATACAAACCCTATATGTATTCAAAATGCATACAATCAATTCTCTCACCTTTTGAAAGTCGATTTGAACATTTTTGGACCCGCCAATGTACATTTACATGCAACAAGTTTCACCGCGGCATAGCATAATCTTGGACTTAACATCTTTTTCTTAGGTGCGAAGGGAAAAGGCGGTAGAACATTGCATAGGGGCTGATTAACCAATGAACGCTAGGGCATGAAGATGACACTTAAACAACCGGGGACCCACTACAGGAGGTCAACCACATAATTAAAAAAAACAATGCAGAAGGCCAAGGAAAAAATAAACCTAAGGCACCAAGAGTTTGAAATAATAAAAATATAGGCTCGCAAACTTGATTTAGAACCCTAACCCTAGGTGAGTACCACCAGGGGGCATGATCATTTTCTTTGTTTGTTGTTTGTGGATTAAACTTTAGTAATGTGAAGCCTTGTCTAAAGACATGATCGGCAAAAGACCATCAAGGACATCAAAGGTCTAACATGAATGGGGGCAATCCTTGTTTGTTGATACGCAAGAAATACTCAGGTCATCTCAGTTCAATTATACTTAGAGGTTTGTATTAACTTGTTAAATCAAAATCCATGTAAGCAATACTCAAGTCATCTCAGTTCAATTATACCTAGATGCTTGTATTAACTTACAACATTCAAAAAAAGTACCAAAAAAAAAATCACCCAATGATGAAATAAGCACTTCAAAATACTTGCACCATCAAGATGTCAAAAGCAAACACCATTTGCATCCATTATACATCCACAAAAGCATCCATATTGTATCCCTTGCAATAAAAGATCCAACAATGTAGAGTATCAATACAAATGAAAGCTTGTGATTCCTTCTGTTGAGTCATTCTTCTATCAATCAGTATTCTATCTATTGTTGTGGTCCATTCTTCTCAATTTGGTCAACCCGAGCAATGATCCAAATGTAGGTCCATCCTTAATCCATACCAATCAAGTCAAGTCAATCTTGTACAAATGATCTAATCACAATCAGTGGTCTTGATCCTTGTCTAGTCGTAAACCAACTCAATCGGTTAATCAATCAATTGTCTTATATGGGATGTAACATTGTCGAAATTAGACCAATACACACGTCTTACACAACATGTTCCATTTTCCTAAAACTAGACACTATCCTTCATGTTTGCTCTAGGGATCTATCATTCCCCGCCATGACAACGCGCCTGCCGTGTTGGTCTAGGGATATATTGTTCCTCGCCATGACAACATTGTCGTATATCGTTATCAATATATCATTGGTTTACTGCTTGACAGGGGCAATACCTTGATTGTTCTTGTATCATTTGTACATACTTGCTTACTTGCTTGTGTGTGTTATTATTCTATCTTGCATCACGTATCATTCAACCAATTTCTTCAAACCTAACCTATTCTTCATCCTTCTTCTTCGTGAGATTGTCCGTCTCACGCCTTCTACCTTCTTCTTGTCCAATCTCTTGAGGGGGCATCCTATCATCATAACCTATACCAGGGGCAAACTGACGCATGTATCATTATCAAACTATTTATTCTTTGAAGCAATGTCGTAAACTACATTGCATCAAAGAGGGGCAAAATGTATACGCCTAAAAATGACACGATTCAATCTAAATAAATATTGTTAATATTTATCCCTTCTAATTCCTCTATCAATAAACAAATTAAATAAACAAATTTATTTATTTGATTCATATTCTTCCAACAATTAAATAAAATCCTTTATTTAATTAAAATTCTTCCAAACAATTAAATAATTCCCAATTATTTAATTAAATCAAATTCATTCTTCCAAATTTGAATAAATCAAATCAAATTTATTTAAATCCTTTCAATCTCCAAAAATAAAATACAATCAAATATTTTATTTATTCTTCCAAAATCATGCACAACAATTAAATAAATTTATTTATTTAATTTTCTTTCTAATCTTCTAAATTAAATAATACCAATTATTTAATTGCTTCTTCCAATAATATCTTCTCTAAATTTAAATAAATCAATTATTTATTTAAGTTGTTTTTTCTTCTAAATTGAGTTATCTCTAAATATAATTCAATCTTCTTTGCGCATGCAATTAAATATTCCTAATATTTAATAAAGCAAAATATATTCTTATTCTCATGCAAATCCCTTCTTGTTTTAAATCACTTAATTGATTATTATATTCTTTTAATTGCTTTAACTCATTCTTCTATTCTTAGCAAATCTTCTCATGCAAAAGAAAGCAAGACACATGTCTTCTTCTTATTCATTGCACGTTCTTCAACCATTCCCAACCATTGATCTTCTCATTCTCTCTATATCATTGATCTTATTTCTCTTGAGTCTATAAGTACAACCTCATTCTTCCATTTCAATCATCTAAGCTTTAATTATTATTACTATGCAGGAATTATAGCGCACCTTCGGTACCAATTCCTTCATTGCTTGTGATCACATTCGCTATTATGCACTACGCACTACTACCTTCGTCTTAAAGCTCCTCTTCATTGTGACATTATCACAGCCATTCTTAATCGACATTGTTGAACAAAGCAAAGAAGTGCACTCTCTGAGGGCCCTATTTCATACACGCAAGGATGATTTTGATAGGCAATCAATGGAAGTTTCGATCAAAGGAAGGTTTTCTTTATTATTTGATTCATTGTTATTGAATTTCCTTAGTTCACTATTTCATTGAAGTTTTGGGTATTTGATATTGATTATATTGCATATTCATTTGATCCAATTTTACCCTAACAATAGTAATCTGGGAGTGTTAGTTTGGATCACTAAGTAGAACCCTATAATTAGGATTGTCATTCTGTCTCCAAGTTGATACTATCTATTATTCTTGTATATCTCATTAAATTGGTTCCTTCAAGAAAGAATTAAATTTCCTTCTGGTGAATAACAAGAAATTTGATTTTATCTTTTGGATTATTAAGAAGAGTTTGTCAGTCATTTCCCTGCACATTTATACAAGTTATAAACTAAAGTATTGTGCCAAACATTTAGAGTTACTACCCACTATAAGCCACTGGTCTTTGTCTTCTATTTGACTCTATTTACCCAACAAGGCACTGGTCTTATTTCAATTTATCATTTAAAGATTTACCTTGATATTACTTATACAATTTATACCAATCATCCATCAGATACTAGATATAGAATTAGTTAGCAAGCTTTCATCTATTCTACATCATTTTCCACTGTAGGTAGATCCATTTACTTAGTCAAAACACTTATACTCAATCCTCTTTAATTTTCAAGGTTTACCTTCCTAGGTTTAGCAGGACCCAAAGTGCAAGGAGTCATCAAACCCTAAAGGTTGATTCTGTCGCGTTAGTTAAAAAATGTTGTAAATCTAAGCATAGAGCCTGGCATCCTCTTAGGATTAGCAACCTGCATTTTTGAGACCTAACAGTATCGAGGGTTTGCAATTTTGTCTATTCTAGGGTTTCTATATGCATGCAAGGTAAATGATATGCAAAATGTTTTTTTGTGCTGTTTTAGTATTTTGGAAATAAAAATTGCTTTTAATTTATGAAAGGGAAATATGTATGCAATCTAATATTATTTTCCTAATGCAATCTTAACCTATGTTTTTTGGGGGTTTTGATAGATTTGAAGTAATCTAATCTAAGAAAAGGAAATTGCTTCTTCTAATAATCTAGATCTAGAAACATGAAAACAACCAATCTAACATGCAAGATCTAATTATCAAGGAAAAAGCAATGTTTTACTCTTCCCAAGAGCAAATTTTATTTTCTAATTACTATTAATTGAAAAAAAAATGAAGGAACCTGAGAGAAACAAAGATTTGTATAACTCCACTACCCTCAGAAATCCTTGATATAGGCAACCTCAAGACCTTTTGTGGTAGTGGGAGATCCTCTTGACAACAAAATGACACAAAGAAGCAAAAAGAAACTTTGATGAAGCTTGAATGAGCTCAATGAGAGCTTTGGTTGAGCACAATGGCATACAATGAAGCAGCGTAACAATGCTTGGTTGAACAAATAAAGAAAAAGGCACCTTTATCCTCTGAGAGCATTTGAATGCTAAATTGCTCCTTGGAAGAGCTTTGAAGCTATACAATAATGAAATCTTTGAATCTTTGGAAACCTAAAGAAAGAGGCTCAAGGGCCTATGAAGAAGCTTGAAAAAGCTTTTGAAGATGAGAAGAGTATTCTCCAACTTGCTCAACTTGGAAAATAATGAAGTGAGGGGTATTTATAGGTTAGAAGAAGGGATGAGTGGTGGAATTGATTGAGAAGTTAACTCAATTAATTGAAGAGCTAACATGGATTGATTGGGGAGTGAACTGGATTGATTAGCTAGTGAACTCAATTGATTAGAGAGTGATGAAGCAATTATAGCTTATCATTGAAGAGGAAATGGAGGTGAGGGAATGCATGAGATTGATTGAAGAGTTAATTTGAGATCAAATGGAGCTAATTATGCATGTGTGGGTGCATGAAATGGTTACATCTATATTAGGCATCAAAAATCGTGCAAACTGGAAGAAAAATAGGCAAAAATGGAGCTTAAACGAGTTAGAAATTCACATTTTTCTATGGTTGTGAAAACGGTAGGGTTGCCCCTTTTCCCAGTAGGGTCGTCCAAGGGAGATCTCGGCTGGACGAGGTCTTTTCTAGAAAAGTAGGTTGGGAGATGATAGAAGAGAAGAAAAGGAGAGGTTCAGCCTCTAGAAATAGGTCAGTCATGTGGAAGAATCCAAATCTCCACTTGCATCTACAGGATCTCCCAAGGGAGATCTAGAAATAATAGGGGGAGATTTGGATTAGGTGAGTGGAATTGAAAACAAAAAGTGGGAGATAGATAGGGGGACCTCTAGAAGGCTTCTAGGGGTGCATAGGATGAAAAACATAGGGGAAAGGTGAAAAATCACCTACAAGACACCCACAAGGTTAGGAGCAAGGTCAAAAGCTTAGAAAACACAAGTCAACAAGTGTTGAAAAGCATCACAAACAGGGAGAGAGAGAAATTGACAAAGAGGAAACAACACAAGATAAGAAAGAGGAAACATCATCAAGAGGTTTGCTACTTAAAGGAAATTATTTCATGCTTACATATATGTGACAAGGATTTGAATCATCATAAGGGTCCTCGTGGAGGCTGTACATGATTTTTGTGCTTACATATTTGCCCCGTCGGGGATGGTAGTCTACATGAAAGGTAGGTACCAATCTTGAACTCGACCTTTCTTGTTGTTGATTTTCCCGCAATTTGTACCTATAATAACTAGTATTAATCTAACATTTGAATATATCAAAATGAATAATGAAAACTAAAATGATGAACATACCATGGATCATTCGAATTTGACTAGTTGTTTTCCTTTATCAGTTTGGACGTATAGGGAGGAAAGCATGCAAAATGATGCACAAAATAGATGTATAAAAGCAAAGAACTAATCTAAACATGCATAAATTAAACTAAGCAAAGGGCAAACAAAGCAATTCAAATTGTGAGATCAGAGCAAAACAATGACGAAATCATTCGTATGAGTAGTCGTTAGAAAGGTATCATCGAGGAGATTGCAAAGATGGCTGCCTCTTCTTTAGCTACGGAGAATTGAGTATGCAATCAGTGAAAAACCCTTCTCTAAACCCTAGTTTGAATTTTGTGAAAAATCTCTTGAAATTGTCTATTTTTGATGATTTTCTCTATTACATTGTATTTGTCTCATCGTTTAGAGCAAGATTGTTTTTTCATTTTCTAAAATTGGTCAAAAAATGAAGCTTTTAGAATAGTTTTCAGTTGAGGGATCTTCTCCTAGGGTCACCCCTTTTGTCAGGTGGGGTGGCCTGAGGGAGATCCTGTTTGACAATAGGGTCACCCGGGGGAGATCCATAAAAACACCTGGATCACCTGGGGGCGACCCTATTGGGTTGATTTTGACTAAATTTTGATGTTGTTTAACGCTTGTTTCACTCTAATATGACATGTTTTGGCTACTGTATTTGCTAGTTTATTGCAGTTTTGAAGGTTTATATGCTTTTTTATGTAAAGTTTTTCTATAGTTTTATGATTTTTAGGGATTTTTATGAGTTTACGAGATCTAATCTAAAGTTCTCTTCTAATTTTGTAGGACATGCATATCTGATGGAATGCTTGCCAAGAGTAGACATAGCACTCAGGAATGTTTGCTTCATTAAGTATAGAGGATCATGCTATTCTGAAGAAGGTAGGTCTAGCTAGAGTTTCTCATGTGCCTATGATTCATCCCATGTCTTGTATATGCTATTCTGACCTACTGGGATGCAGACAAAAACACATTTTAGTTCCTGCAAATTTCTATCACTCTTTATGATGTGTATCATATACTTGGGGTTCCTTTGAGAGGACATCCTTTAGTTCTTCCAATTAGTGAGTCCTATGAGGACAAGGCTTCTTGGGCTACGTTCATGGGGGTTAATCACCCTGGGGATTAGATAGGAGTTTAGCTCACTTCAATGCCATGAATTCACATCCCACTTTTGAGGCGATTCCTGATTGGGTTGATTACATCGAGGCTGTCGGGATACAAGGCCTCAGCTCCTCTGAGATGGTGTTGGGAACCCATCATTCATGAGATTAAGGGAACATTTTATGCTTGGGGACCGGACATCTTGGCCATGGTCTATAGAGGCTTCTATCAGATTTCTTGATGAGGGGCTCCAGCTTTTAGCCACTCTTCTTTGATTATGACATGGATAGTTGAGCACATGAGGCCTTACTAGAAGCCCATTCCACTTCTAGATAGAAGCTTACCAAAAGCAGCAAGGTGGATGCATGCTAGTCACTTTGATGCTTCTTTACCCACTGTTGCTACTCTTACATATGAGGACATGGTCTTTGATCCTGATCACGACATGGAGGGATCTTGGGCCCGAGATGGTGAGGTCAGAGAGTACTATCGTAGAGTATCTAAGATTTCAGATCGTAATGATCTAGTTGAGGCCCATCAGGTTGATCGTGTTTCATAATAGTTTGGTGAGGATATCCCTGAGGACTTGCCTCCAGTTTCCACTTGCTACAGGACTATCTAGGAGATGGGTGAGATTGGGTAGAGGACCGTCATTTGGGCTCCTCTAACTCCTGGAGTCTTCATTACTAGAGTTTTGAGAGGAGGATGGAGGGGAGGGAGAGGGACTCCTTGATCTCTGATTGTGATTGTGGACTCAAAGTCTACTGATGAGGGCTACGTTCCAGATGAGGATGATTCGTTAGATGAGGTCCTTACCAAGGATGAGGACTTTGATGATATTGATGATTCATATGATGCTCTTGATATCTACAAGGGTCCACCTATGGTTCCTCGACCTCCTCATTTAGGTGATGTGACAATTTGACCCTAATTGCAAACTTGGTGATCCATGTAAGTCTAGTCTATTTTCTTTTTGTACTTTCATCTTTTCTCTTTTCATAGGGAACTAACTTGTTTATTTCTTGATTTTCTCTATCAAGTAACATCAGAGAGTGGAGGAACTTTGTTCACAAAATTAATGTCAGATTGGCTTCTCCCTTCACTAGTATGACTCGTGATCATCTTTTAGATGACCCTAGTGTGCCCCCTGCTACTAGGCAACACACTGACATTTTTTCTCCTATCTATCACAGATGCCAGATGAATGTAGAGCTAAAGACCCAAGTTGATACCCTTAAGGGTGAGAACCAAGTACTCTGAGAGATGGTTTGCCTTAATTTGGGACAACGTGATGCTAGTATGGCAGGGCCTTCATAGTCACAGGCAGTTTACGAGATGATAATGCAAGAACATAAGAAATGTTGAAATAAAATGTTTACCCTTACTAAATTTCATGAGATATGGCATTTGACTATATTTCTTTGAGACTCTTTTTTGATTTTTAGCATGAATGCAATGTGGAACAAACAATGTGATTGGTCTTAATTACAATTTTCAATTAGGGGATTGCGAGTTGTCTTGATAGAAGAGACCTATTCAAGGCTATGAGATGGGATTTTGTAACTCAAGTGGGGAGTGGGAATGAATATGGAGTGTTTCTTATTTCTAGGCTTCGCTAAAGACTAAACACTAATCCTTATCTAGATAATAGAAATTGATAAGCTTTCAACTTTAGACAAGTAGCAAATTTTATAGGTGTTCGCTAGACATAGATCATAGATGGGAAGCAAGGTAGACCCAAGGTAAAGGATAAAAAGGAAAGAACAAGGGTCCCTTGGTAGAAGATGATCCTAGAGACTACTAGACTCTTTGCTTTTGCTCAGCTAGTGCATGTGTCTGATTTGTACCTTTCTTTCTCTGTTAGAATGTCACCCTTGAGGCTTTGAGCTTAGACTGATCTCCACCTAAGAGTATAGATATTCAACAATCTTCTCTCTTTCACTCTTGTTTTGTATCTCTTTTTTTTTCACTTTTTTTTTATATTTTTCTCACTTGATTTTCTCATTTTTTTTTAGATTTTGACTTTTCAAGAAATGAATGCCTTTTGGAAGTTTTGTTATGCAATAGTTTGGTCTCTCAATTTTCACTTTTTCAATGCTCTTATTTTGATCACTCATTTTTTTTATTCACTCAAATCTTAGATTGCTTCCTTAAGAGTTTTGATCTTCTTGACATTTTTGGCTAGACAAGATAAGGGGCTGAGTGCCACCTAAAGTTTTTGTAATCTGGTTGGACTTCTCTACTACTAGGGAAGAATTGGGGACGTCTACTTGAAAGATTCCTTTAAACACTATAGGTTTGAATATTGACTTTATTTAGACCTAACATCTTGACTTATAAGACTGGGATCAGTGTAAAGCTAAGAGCTAGGCTTTGATTAGAACCACTAGGAATGAAAATGGGATAATGGTGATTTGTGAAAATGAGGAATCTCTAGGTCCTAAAAGGATCACATATACCTAGACAACATTAGACTCCTTACTAAAGAGAGAATAGCACAAGAGAAAGTCACTAACTGTAATGCAAGATGAACATAATGATACAAAAATACAAGAAACAAATTATTTTTGACAATTTTTAATTTTTATAATTTTTTTGTATTTTTGTATTTTATGATTTTAAAAAAAAAATTAGACATAATATTTCTTGAGGTGAAAGGCATTGACTATTTCATCAAATTCCTCTCCCTCCTTTGTGCACAAGTGATAGGTACCATTTTTGACGTCTTCTTTAACAATGTAAGGACCTTTCTAGTCTTCTGAAAAAGCTCTTTTTCATCTTCTTTTCTTATTCTTCATGATGTACCTCTTCTTAGGATGAGTTCTCCTATCCTATAGGGTTTGTCATTTGAATCTATTGCTACCAACTTTGTATCTTCTCTTCACATTGTGAGATGAAGTAAGTCTTGAAAGGCTTGTTGATGAGAAGGAGTCCAATACAGGTGGTGCAGTCATAGTAGAAGGGTTCATAGAATGAACTGTCTAGACCGTGCAACAAGAGTAAACACAATGGAAAAAACTCAAAGAAATAAATAAAATGCAGATTCAATCATTCAATATATCATAGAATTCAGAATAGAGATCAGCTGGCAACATGCGGGCTTACAATTAGGGCTCACAGGCCTAATTACATACATGCGCAAGATAAGGCTTTGAAGCTCCCATCGCACAAAATTTGAATTATCATCTATCACTATATCATGAACTTCATAACTACTTTCTTAAGGATCTATTACATTAATATATATCATTTCTGGACCAATAGATTCCTCTGCGTTGGCCAAGGAAGGTCACAAACTCCAATGAAGCGCTGTAACCTGTTCACAGATAAGTTGGACCTAAATGCATAGAACACTTCTTCAAATGAATGGAACAACATGTGGACCCTTGGGGAAGGTCTACCATGAACCAAAGGACATTGAATGATGCATCATTGAGATCCACAAGTCAAGGAACAATCCACAAGCCTTCTCCTTCAGTTGATTATCAAGAATTGTTAGGATGCTCTGCTCTGAGAAAATGGTCAACTTTTGATAGTGATATCTTTCTAGTAACTAATCCAAATACTCTAAAGTCTTGATATGATGTAGATGAATGAATTTAGATGCTAAGTCCAGATCCACAAGATGTGAAAAGCTAAAACCAAACCACAAGCTGAGAACTGCTACTGACTGAACTTCCTGAACTGAACTAGAAAATGAAAGAACTGAAATGCAAACAAACTGAAATGCAAATGTTTTTGGTTGATGCAAGATTTCTCTTGAACCAGGGATGCTCTTGCATTAGACATCTAGGGTTATTGAAAAAGTGAGTCCCTCACTTTGCTGGGGCTAGGGGAGAACCAAGATAGTCCACCTTAGCCTGAGAAATCCAAGATGAATCTTCTCCTGGTCTGCCTTTCCACTTCACAAGGTATTCTTTGTATTGTCTTCCTCTAGGGCTGCATCTAATTCTATTGTCCAAAATGTCTTCAATCTATTCTGGTGCTTCTTGTGGTAACTACTTCAACTCTTCTTCCATGTTGTCACTAAACTCTGCTTAATGATACTGATAAATATGTACAATGTTGAAATTAGGTGATATACCCAATGTCTCTGGTAGCTCTACTTCATATACATTACCTGAATCAAATTTCTTGAGTATCCTACAAGGTCCAAACTTCTTCATCTTCAACTTGTTATAAGTCCCAACTAGAAATCTTTCTTTTCTCAAGTACACCATCACTTCATTTTCACCTTCAAATTCCTTATGTTTTCTCTTCTCGTCTGCTTTCTCTTTGTACTTACTGTTCATAGTCTCCAAATGTTTCTTCACCTGGTTATGCACTATCTTCATATGATTTGCAAATTCTTCTACTTCTACACTCCTCATATCTTCTGTATTGATATCTCTTAATTCTGTAACTCCTCCAGGATTCACTCTAGTAACAATCTCAAAAGGTGTTCTTCTAGTACTCCTATTCACCAAATTATTATATGCAAAGTCTTCTTGTGAAAGAATTTAGTCCCAACTTTTGGCTTTGTCTCCAACCAAACATCTCAACAAGTTTCCCAAACTCCTATTCACTACCTCTGTTTGTCCATCTATCTGTGGATGAAAAGTAGAACTAAACTTCAAATCTGTCTTCATTTTCTTCCAAAGTGTCTTCCAAAAGTAACCAACAAACTTTGTGTCTTTGTCTAAAACTATACTCTTAGGTAATCCATGCAATCTCACAATCTCCTTGAAAAATAGGTTAGCTACATGCACTGCATCAGTTGTCTTCTTACAAGGTATGAAATGAGCCATCTTTGAAAATTTGTCAACCACTACTAATATTGAATCATATCCTCTCTATGTATTAGGTAATCCCATTACAAAATCCATGCTTATGTCTTCCCAAGGTCTCTCTGGAACTCTCAAAGGTTTATACAATCCAATGTTCTGACTACTCCCTTTTGCAACTTGACAAACTCTACAACTCTACACAAATCTCCAAACATCCTTGTATATCTGAGGCCAAAAGTAATTTTCACTTACCAAATCTACTATCTTATCAATGCCAAAATTTCCTACCAATCCACCACTATGCTTCTCGTTGATCAAATTATTTCTCATTGAGCTTCTAGGTATGCATAACTGACTTCCTTTGAACAACATATCTTTTTGAGTGAAATATTCCAACCACTTACTTCTATCTGTCACAACAGGTTCCTTACATGCTCTCCAAGGTTCTATAAAATCAGTGTCTCCCTCATACATATTCTTCAATTTAGCAAAACCCAACACTTCAACTCTCATCTCTATCAACAAGTTTCTTCTTCGACTCAAGACATCAACAACTTTGTTTGATTTACCACTCCTATGCTTCAACACAAAAGTATAACTCTGCATGAACTCTACCCATCTCATATGTCTCTAATTCAACTTTCCTTGACTATTCAGATATTGCAAAGCTTAATGATCTGTATACAACACAAACTCCTTAGGCAACAAGTAATGTCTCCACTTGTTCAAGGCTTGAATTATGGCATAGAACTCTTGATCATAAACTGAATATCTTTTCCTTGCATCATTCAACTTCTCACTAAAATATGCTACAGATCTACCTTCTTGACTTAACACTGCTCCAATTACATTTCCACTAGCATCGCAATCAACTTGAAATACCTTATTGAAATCTGGTAATGCCAAAATAGGTTTCTTTGTTACTTTCTACTTCCACAACTCAAAACTTTTATCTGCTCCTGATGTCCACTTGAAATCTTTTCTGTTGCCTCTCATTGTCTTTGTCATAGGGTTACAAACTGAACTGAAATTTCTGATGAACTCTCGTTAGAAACTAGCCAAATCATGAAATGATCTAACCTATCCAATTCTCTCTGGTGTAGGCCATTCAATAATTTCTTTCACTTTCTTAGGGTCCATCTTCAATCCTTCTGCAGAAATCACAAATCCCAGATATAGCAATTCTTCCTTCATGAAACTACACTTCTTGATGTTTATCAACAATTTATCTTCTCTCAACCTCTGTAAAACTTGTCTAATATGCAACAAATGTTCCTCTTTTGTCCTACTAAAAATAAAAATACCATCCAAGTACACAATCACAAACTTACCCAATAATTTCTTCAAGACCTCATGAAAGTACTCGGTGCGTTTGTCAATCCAAAAGGCATCACTAACCACTCATACAATACTTCATTTGTTTTAAAAGCAGTCTTCCATTCATCTCCTTCTCTGAATATGATCTGATGGTATCCACTCTTCAAATATATCTTTGTGAAATATTTTGCTCGACTCAAACAATCCATGATATCATCCATCCTAGGTAAAGGAAATCTATACTTAACTATGATCTTGTTTATTGCTCTGGAATTAGTACACATTCTCCATTATCCATCCTTCTTAGGTGCTAACACTGTAGGTACTGCATAAGGGCTCAAACTTTCTCTGATCAAACTTTTCCTCAACAACTCTTGTATTTGTCTATTCAGTTCTTCATTCTCTGCCGGTGTCATTCTATATGCTACTTTGTTAGGTAAACTTGCTCCCAGTATAAGATCCATGTGATGACTGATACTTCTTATAGGTGGTAATCCTTCAGGTACATTATCTAATATGATGTCTTCATACTCTGTCAGCAACTCTCTTATCTCCTCCAGTTCAGTCTCTCTCCTCAATATTTTAGGCTTCTTAGGAATCAAGGCATAACACATACTTTCCTATTTTAAACCATCCAAAAATTTCCTTCCATCTACCAAACAGATTCTAGCATTCCCACATACCACATTTTTAGGATCATCTTCTAAAGGAATCAAAGTAATTCTTTTCCCACTTGCTGTTATATTATATGTATTCTTTCTTCCATCATGCATAGCTTTTCTATCATATTGCCAAGGTCTACCCAACAAGATATGACAAACATCCATAGTCATAATATCACACAAGACTTCATCATGATAAGATCCAATATGAAATTTCACCAAACATTGTTCACTCACTAGTACCTTATGATCATCTTGAATCCATGCTATCTGATAGGGCTTAGGGTGTTTCAATCTTTCCAACTTCAGCTTAGTTACCATCTCCTCTGAAACTAGGTTATCTGAACTACCACTATCAATTACAACTTTACAACTCTTACCTCTTGACTTGCATTTAGTTCTGAATAGACTTTTGCTATGAGACAGTTCCTCATTTGTCTCTACTTGAAATAGTGCTCTCCTCATCACCAATGATTCTCCTTTGTTTGGATTGCCAACTAAACAAGGTGATCCAACAGGTTCTTCTTCAACATAGGTTGCTCTCCTACTATTCTCTGTCTTCTTGCTTGTACTACCCTAATTACATTCGAATGCTCTATGTCCTTGATCTCCACATTTGAAACAAGTACCTCTACATGTCTTCTTATCAAATCCTCTTCCTTCTCTTCTGTATCCTTCATTCTGGTATGCACTAGGGTTTCCTCTCTGGTAAAAATTTCTATCATCTCTCTGGTAAGCATTGTTATCTCTGTCATCCTTTCTGACTGGGCTGTCAAACTTGTTCTGCTCCACAAATGATCTATCATATCTAGAAAATGATCTTCCCTTCTAAAATTTACCTTCTTTGCCTCTCTGTCTCTGATCATGCTTCTTATTCATCTTTTCTTCAACTTTCAGGGCAAATTGATATGCTTCTTCCAAAGATGTTATCCTTACCAAACTTAGTTCTTATTGAATGTTCAATCTCAGTCCATTGATATATCTAGCCACTTTCTCCTTGCTTGCTTCACTATGTCCTTTTCTTATGATCATGTTATGGAATTCTTCAGTGTATTCCTTCACAAATTTCTCCTTTTGTCTTAGGTTTTGCAATCTTTTCAACAATTCCAACTCATAGTCAGTAGGTATGAACTGATTCTTCAACTTTGTCACCATCTAGTCCCACTTTGTAATCTTTTCTTTTCCTCTTCTATTTCTTTCCAACTAAACTTCTTTCCATCATATAGCAGCATGTCCTTTCAACTTTGTCTTAACAAATTTCACCTTCTCCAGATCTTCAATCTCCTCATATTCAAAGTATTCTTCCATGTCATTTATCTAGTCAATCAACTCTTCAGGGTTCAAATTACCAGTATAGTTCAGAACATCAACTCTAGGTCTCTTTCCAATCTTTGAAATAGCTCGTAACATCTTTATCTGATCTGATTCTTCTTCTTCATCACCTCCTAGGGTTTCACCAATGTGTTCAACAGATTGAAATTCTTCCTCATCATCACTTTCAATATCAGTGTCAATCCTCTTCACCTATCTTCTTCAACAACATCCAAATGAATTCACATTGTTCTCATCAATTCCATCATCTCATCCATTCTATTAGCCAATGTACCAGTAGGAGGAACTCTTTGCAGTGGCATCTTCCTAGGATCAAGTGCAAACTACCTCAGGTTCAACGATCGGGCTACAAGTGACAACTACCTCTCAATTGGTGATCGATTGCGCACAAGTAACCTGCCTCAGATCGGCGATCTGCTTACAACAAGATCTTATGGAATCCCCTTCACTAATTTTCTCCAAAGAATCAAACTTTCACTCTGATACCACTTGGTACAGTCACGGTAGGAGGGTTCACAGAATAAACTATCCAGACCGTGCAGCAAGATTAAACACAACAGAAACAACTCAAAGAAATAAAGAAAATGCAGATTCAGTCATTTAGTATATCATAGAATTCAAAATAGAGATCGACCGGCAATATGCAGGCTTACAATTAAGGCTCACAGGCCTGTTACATACATGTGCAAGATAAGACTTTGAAGCTCCCTTTGCACAAAATCTAAATTATCAGCTATCACTATATCATGAACTTCATAACTACTTTCCTAAGGATCTATTACATCAATATATATCATTTTCAGACCAATAGATTTCTCCACATTGGCTAAGGAAGGTCACAAACTCTAGTGAAGAGTTGTATCCTGTTCACAGATAGGTCAGACCTAAATGCATAGAACACTTCTTCAAATGAATGGAACAATGTGCGGACCCTTGGGGAAGGTTAGACATGAATCAAAGGACATTGAATGATGTGTCATTGAGATCCATAAGTCAAGGAATGATCTGCAAGCTTTCTCCTTCAGTTGATTATCAGAAACTGTTCGGATGCTTTGCTCTAAGAAAACAGTCAACTTCTGATAGTGATATCTTTTCGGTAACTGATCCAAATGCTCTGAATTCTTGATATGATGTAGATGAATGAATGTAGATGCTAATTCTAGATCTGCAAGATGTGAAAAGCCAAAACTGGACTACAAGATGAGAACTACTACTGACTAAACTGCCTGAACTGAACTAGAAAATGAAAGAACTGAAATGCAAATGTTTTTGGTTGATGAAAGATTTCTCTTGAACCAGGGATGCTCCTGCATCAACAAGACTCCATCATAATTCAATAGTTATGCTAATAGGTTGAATTGTTCTTGCATGTAGATCTTCACCTCTAGTCTCTCTTGGGCTCTTTGCAAGAATTGGAACAACTTGAGAGGAGTTTGTGGATCCCTTTTCTCATCAGGAGGGAAAAAGCTTATACTTGTCCTCCCATTTAGTTCTGGTCTCAAGTTCATGGCATATTTGATGTAACTTTTTGGGAGTTCAAAAATGATAGGGTCATCAACACTGACTGCCACTCTTATCCTCCACTCCCTGTGAAAGATACCTTCACTTTCTTCATCTTCATCGGGAAGTGTTTCAACCATTTTGATTTGTACCACAAGTGCTTCCCATTCAATGAGTTCATTTGATTGAATAGAGGCAGAGTGGTTGGTTTTTCTTATAGTTTGGATACCATGAACATCCTAGGTAGCATTCTTATAGCATTGGTTGATTCATTATCAATATGTGCCTCTTCCATGGTTATTACTGGTTGATGTGAATCCTCTATCGGTGAGAGAGGCTTATATGATTTTGTTTCTTCTAGTGTCTTAGGGACACATGATTTACTCAATGGTGACAATGGTGTGTAATTTTCCGTTATGTCTTCCTCAGCATCTAAGAAAGCATGTGGGTCCACATTTCTTAGATCTAATGTAGTGTTTTGAAACACTGGTCCTTCAGTTCTATGTAGTTTTTCTCCTATGCAAGGGAAGAGCTTGTGGGCTTCTTGGATGTTGATCATGACCATCTCTAGGGTAAATTGGAGTGGTCCATATTGCTCGATCAACTCCATGATCTCAATAGTCTTATCTTTGGGAACCATTTCTTTTTGTTTTGGTAATGGTTCATTCTCTAAAGTTTTGATATCTACACCATTTATGGTCTTTTCTGGGATTTCCATCCATTTGATGCATATCGACTAAGGTGTAGGATTAGGGACAATTAACTTGTTGGTAGGGAGTTCATAGTCTATAGGGATACCTATGCATTTTTTTGGTGTGTTTGATTTTAACATGCTGAAAGGTTTTGGATCTCCCTTTGTGACATAAACATTCCCTAAGTGAAGAAATTGAGCTTCTTGAAACAATGTGGATGGCACAACCTTCATTCTGTGTATCCATGGCCTTCCAAAAATCAAGTTATATCCCATGTCCTTATCTATGACATAGAAAGTGGTTGGAATGGTTTTGGGTCCCAAAGTTATTGGAAGGGTAATCTTACATATGGTGGTAGCTTTTAGATTATCATATCCACTTAGAGTATCTCGTGAGGCGATGATATTGGTGTGTCGATAGCCCATCCTCTGTAATTGGGAGAAAGGAACTATATTCACTATGGCCTCATCATCGATTAATGTTCATTTGATGCACATATCATAGATCCACACTTGAAGATATAGTGCAAGGTCCCCTTTTTTTGTCAACTCTACCTTAGAAGGCATCTATTGTAAGTCAAAGAAAAACCCTAGATCTTTGAGTTTTGAGTTTGGTGGGCTGATGTCATAGTCCATGTGATTGATTTGCTCACTAGATGGTGGTGTAATTTGGTCAAGGTATTTTAGACCTATTGCTTTTAGTAACATAGAGCATTGTGAAGGGGAGTTCCTGAGTAAATCAATGAATGAAATGTCCACATATGTTTTCTTTAAGTCTTCTATGAAATCATAAGGTCTGATTGGAGCTGGTATTGGTTCTACTACCGCAATGATACCTTTGTATGCTTTTATCTTCTCATTTTCATCCTCATGGTCTTCCTCTTCTTCTTAATTCTGCATAATCTTGACTAATCTCATCATCCTAGCTTCTCCTTTTAGTCCTAGTTGTGGTGGGATTTTAGGGTTACTACTCTGTGCTGTCTTATTTTGGTTCGTCATTTCTATATCTTTATGCATGGGGAACAGGTCCTAATAAATTCTCATGTTTGTGTTTTGTGGTGCTATTGGAGCTTGATTTTCTCTTATATCTTTGTTACCCAACGTGACCTCCTGTGGGTTTAAGAACATTTCTATGAACAAACGTTGTTGGTCTTTTAGTAGCCTTACTATGTATCTATCATATTCCCTACAAGATTATGTGTTGTTCTCCCTTGTTCTATGAAAAGAACAAAATTGGTTGAACTCGTATGGGGGTCTCTCGTATCTTCAATCATTTCCATTCCCATTTCTGTTACAGTTCCAACTTTGGTAGTTCTATCGAGGGTAGTACCCATTATTTCTAGGTCGATCTATGACATTTATGTTAGGAGGATAGTAATCTCTCCCATTGTAATCATCTTTTATCTTCTAAATTGGGGGTTGATCTGTCACCCCGTCTATGGTTGCACTCCTATTGTTTTTAAGGATTTTAATGACAAAGGCATTGTTTCTTGTATCTTCTTTTGTTAGCTTTTTATTTGACCCATAGACTTTTCTACCACTGTTGATGGTAGCTTGGTCAATTCTCAATGCACTTTCCAATGCCTCTTCATAAGATTTGTATGGCAATTTTTGAACATCTTCTCTCATGTCCTTGTAAAGGACATGCAAAAAGAGTTCACACAGTTCTCGGTGGTCCATGTTCAGAGCACTAGTTGAAGAATAAAGGACTTGCCTCTATCAAGTGACAAAGTGGGCTACGGACTCATTTGGCTCTTGTTTCATTGTGAGGAATTCTCTGATCCCTGTTTTAACGAGTTTGTTCATGTTGAACACCATGCAAAGCTCTTTGATTAATTGTCTGAATGAATGGATTGAAGCTTTTGGTAAGTGGTAATAGAAATCCAGATCGATGCCTTCAATAGTTTTTGGAAAGATTTTTTCTACAACCCCATCCCAAGGGAGGATTTCTCTTATGGCCATGGTGTAGGATTTATTGTGGTAATTTGGATCTCCTTCTCCTTTGAACTTCAGGAGATCTAGCAATGGACAAGGTAATTGTATGCTTCTTATGTTTTGGTCCAAAGGTTCTTTCAAATATTTGAGATATCTTCGCAGAAAGGCACTTTGAGATTGCAAGGTCAATAGTAATAACCATGTAGGTGGGTTTTGATTACCCATTTTCAGATTTGTTGGATTGTTATGAATAGGAGGATTCCCTTTCAGACATGTGTCGTTACTGGTATTTCATGAATAATAATTGAGGTAGGGGGATTTTGAGATGCCCCCTAGTCCTATTCATGAGATTTCTACCTTTTTCCAAGAGCATCTTGCTCTGGTTCCAAGATTCTAATTATTTGCACTAGAGTTGCGATTAAATCGGTAGGAGTAGCAGCTCAAGGTGTTTCTTCATTTCTAGGATGTTCTCTTTGAGTATTTTCATGGTGATGTGCTTCTTCGCGTGCAGTATTTTCTTTTTGCTCTTCTAGCAAGGCAATCCTCAATGCCTCTTGAGCATCTTTAGCTTCTTGTAGATGTTTTTCTAACCATTTAACTTCCTCATCGAGATGAGTACTTGGTGTGCTTGTGGAAGGGTGTTCAGGTTGATGTATCTCTGAGCTTATCTTTCTATCTTTATGTGGCACATTTGGTATGGCCAAGCTATTTTCCCAAGCTAGGTTGTTGAAAGATAGAGAATGCCTAGATTCTCTTTGATCTTCTTCATAATGGGAATCTTCATAATCATAACAATTGGTGATTGGTGCATTAGGGTTAGGTAGAACATACCTATCAAATGAAGGAGTTTCTAGTTCTCTTGAGGGAATGTTCCCTTGGTTTAAGTTAGGTTCCGTCATATTCGGGGGTGCCATAGATACCACAAAATAAATGGAACAGATGATGGCATAAACGATACAAGCAAAAGTGGCTATGAAAAGTAGTGAAATAATGTTTTGAATTTTTTTCTAAATATTTTCAAATGTTTGAAATGGGAACACAAATTACCAAAACAAAAGATTTTGCACTTCACGTCGAGTTCACAAAAATATGTACACTCAAAATCGTGACTCCAATTGCCTGGGGCTGTCGAGTAAGATTTCGGCATGCACACGGACCCTTCCCTCCTTGCTACAAGGTGATCCACTACATCACTCTTGCCCACATGTAAGTAGCCAGTTGAGAAGAGGTGAGACATGGTGGAGCTCTGGATCATTGGAGAGCTGGACTTCGTGGAGAGGGGTCAGCAAGTACTGTGGCCTTTGTTGTTGTGTACTAAGTTGAATGTTTCATTCAATTGAAGTTGTAGTTGAGATAACCCTATGAACTGAAGGGTCACTTGTTTCTCTTCTCCTATTGGGGATTCTTAGATTTCACCTCTCTGTGTGGGTAGGCGGTTTTGTTCATTTATGTCCTCTTGTCTTTTTATGCATTGGATGAGTTCTTGTTGTATTTGGAGTTGTCTAGTTTCTTCTAACAATAAGAGGACAAATTGGTCTCCTTGTGGTAGAACAAATGTTTCTCATTGTGGTTTTAGATTGATCTCCTCAATCTCATCACTGATAGATTTCACCCACTCTCCTGTCACTCCTAGGCACATTCATGAGCCAAGATGGAGGTAGTTGTGTGATTACTAACCTTAACTAGATTTAGGGTTTTGACCTAGGGTTTAGTTGACCTAGGGTTTGACTATGTTTTGACTTGTTTGTACCTCATGATGGTATCAAGGGTTTTATTGGATCATTTAACCATGGTTACCTCATGATGGTATCAAGGGTTTGCAATTTTGTCTATTCTAGGGTTTCTATATGCATGCAAGCTAAATGATATGCAAAATGTTGTTTTATGCTTTTTTAGTATTTTGGAAATAAAAATTGCTTTTAAACTATGAAAGGGAAATATGTATGCAATCTAATATGATTTTCCTGATGCAATCTGAACCTATGTTTTTGGGGGTTTTCGATAGATTTGAAGTAATCTAATCTAAGAAAAGGAAATTACTTCTTATAATAATCTAGATCTAGAAATATGAAAACAACTAATCTAACATGGAATAACTAATTATCAAGGAAAAAGCAATGTTTTACTATTCCCAAGAGCAAATTTGGTTTTCTAATTACTATTAATTGAAAAAATCAATGAAGGAACCTGAGAGAAACAAATATTTGTGTGACTCCACTACCCTTAGCAATCCTTGATATAGGTAACCTCGAGTCCTTTTGTGGTAGAGGGAGATCCTTTTGATGACAAAATGACACAAAGAAGCAAAAATAAGCTTTGATGAAGCTTGAATGAACTTAATGAGAGCTTTGGTTGAGCACAATGGCATAGAATGAAGCAGCATAGCAATGCTTGGTTGAACAAATAAAGCAAAAGGCACCTTCATCCTGTGAGAGAATTTGAATGCTAAATTGGAGAGAAAAACTAGCAAGAGCTATGTGTATAATGAATTTTCCTCCTTGGAAGAGCTTTGAAGCTATGCAGCAATGAAAACTTTGAAACTTTAGAAAACTAAAGAAATAAATGAAGAAAGAGTCTCAAGGGCCTGTGAAGAAGCTTGAAAAAGATTGTGAAGATGAGAAGAGTATTCTCCAACTTGCTCAAATTGGAAAATAATGAAGAGGTGAGGGGTATTTATAGGTTAGAAGAAGGGATGAGAGGTGGAATTGATTGAGAAGTTAACTCAATTAATTGAAGAGTTAACAAGGATTGATTGGGGAGTGAACTGGATTGATTACCTAATGAACTCAATTGATTAGAGAGTGATGAAGCAATTATAGCTTATCAATGAAGAGGAAATAGAGGTGAGGGAATGCATGAGATTTATTAAAGAGTTAATTTGAGATCAAATGGAGCTAATTATGCATGTGTGGGTGCATGAAATAGTTAACTCTATATTAGACATAAAAAATTAGACAAACTGGAAGAAAAATGGGCGAAAACAAAACTAAAACGAGTGAGAAACTCACATTTTTCTGTGGCTGTGAAAATGGTAGGGTTGCCCCTTTTAGTAGTAGAGTTGCCCCTAGGTGACCATGGGTCACCCAGGGGGTGACCCTAGGTCACCCGGGGGAGATCCGGGTTGGACAAGGTCTTTTGCATAAAAGTAGGTTGGGAGATGAAAGAAGAGAAGAAAAGGAGGGGTTTAGCCTCTGGAAATAGGTCAGTCATGTGCAAGAATCCAAATTTCCATTTGCATCTATAGGATCCCCTGGGGGAGATATGGAAATAATAGGGGGGATTTGGATTGGTTGATTGGAACTAAAAACAAAAAGTGGGAGATGGATAGGGGGACCTCTAGAAGGATTCTAGAGGTGCATAGGATGAAAAACATAGGGGAAAGGTGAAAACTCACCTACAAGACACCCACAAGGCTTAGGAGCAAGGTTGAAAGCTCAAAAAATGCAAGTTGACAAGTGTCGCAAAAAGTGTCAAAAAGCATCGCAAATGGGGAGAGAGAGAGAAATTGATAGAGGAAACAACACAAGACAAGAAAGAGGACATGTCATCAAGAGGTTTTCTTCTTAAAGGACATTATTTCATTCTTACATGTATGTGACAAGGATTTGAATCATCATATGGGTCCTCATGGAGGCTGTGCATGATTTTTATGCTTACAGGAATTGCAGAAATAGGTTGTAGACAACTTTCAGGAATCTTGACAGAAACTAGTACCTTGGACTAGGGTGCCTGGTCATTATTCCCTTACTTTTCTACATCTAGAATCTTGAAGTTTGGTATGTATTTTCTCTGAATATTACATCTCTGTTTGTGAGCATTTGGTGTGTTTCATCCATTTGTTTACAATTTTATGAAATTAAGGTTTTATGCATAATCAAGCTTTAATTGATAAATTAATTAGCAAATTCCAATTTTCCTCTTCATTCTAAGGGACACTAAATCTGTAGCAGATCCCTCTTGCAAAAGATTGTTGCTTAACTCTATTTATGTCCTTGAATGTAAGCTGTGAAAGAAGGATTTAATCTTGAAATTAAAACCCCTCTTTTCCACTAAATAATTTCATGAAAATTCTCCACCTATATCAGACCTTAAACACTTGATTCTAGCATTCATTTCATTTTCAACCATGGATTTGAAAATATTGAACCTACTGAAAGCTTTTGATTTCTCTTTCAAGAATGTAACCCATGTCATCCTAGAGAAATCATCAATGAGCAACGTGAAATACCTCTCACCTTGTAGACTCTTTATCCTGGTAGGTCCACACAAATTAGTATGGATTAGTTCAAATGGCCTTGTATAAGAATACACTTTGGTCTTTAATCTTATCTTGGTCTACTTCCCAATCTAAGATTCTTTACACAAGGTGCTTGCAAGATTGATAATCTTTGGCATGTCTCTTACTACTTGTATGGAGAAAATCTTCACAAGATTGTCAAAGTTAATGTGTCCCATCCTCTTGCCATAGCTAGCATTCATTTGTTTGTCCTAGAAGACAACTTCTTTCCTTAACACCCTTTAGGTTATATAAGTTGTTCTCTGGCCTAGCACCTTCTGCCACCAATTTACCAGACTTTGCTCTTTTGATTTCACACCCTTGGTCATGAAATATGAGATTGTAACTTTTGTTGCACATTTGACTTACACTAAGAAGATTATGCTTGAGACCTTCTACATAAAGAACATCTTCTATCCTAGATTTTCCATCAATACTTATGGTGCCTTTTCCACAAATCTTTGTAGATGAATTGTCTCCAAACCTGACTGATCCACCATTCCACTTAACAAGATTGATGAATTTGCTCTTATCACCTGTCATGTGTCTTGTACATCCACTATCTATTACCCTAAGATTTTCTTTCCCTAGAGCATGAAATGTTGTTTGGACAATCATTGATTTTTCAAGTTCATTGTTTGTCTCCTATCTTTTGGAAGAGTCACTAGCCTTATCTTGCTAAACAACATCTGTCATCTGAGATTTTGATTTTGCTAATCCACTCCTATAATATCTTGCTATATGTCCAAAATTGTTGCAAATATGACATACCACTTTGGCATCCACTAGTGACGCAAGAGGATTCCTACTTACAAAAGTTCTTCTATTCATTCTAGACTTGTACTCTATAGCCTTATGACCATATTTATTGCAGATAAAACAATAACCAAAAAATGCATGATTGAACATATTTACGGAGAATTATCTTGCATGAAAAGTCTTCCTTGAGGCATGATGCGATCTTCTTCTTCAGGGTCATCTGAATTTCCAAACTTTTCTTTCTCCAATTTGTTTTTGAGTGACAAGATTCTTTGTCAAATTTTGTGCATTCATTTGTCTTAGCTTCAATTAAGGGCTTTTTTTCTTTGCTCTCCATCCTTGCACATTCCAAATCTTCAAGAGAAGAAATAAGTTCACCTTCAAAATCCACTTCACATTCATCTTCATCTACAGTCTTGTTTGGACCATCAGAGATCTCCATGGCCATGAATAGGGATTCTCCTATTTCATCATCTGATAAGTAGTGATCTACTTCTTTTGAGGAACTATAGTCTTCTTTGGAAAGGAGGTTCCTCTTGAAGTTGGTCCTTTTAAAATCCTTGTTGCTATATTCATTTTCTCCAATAGGACATTTAGAAGCATAATGACTAACTCTTCCACAATAAAACATTTGAAATGTAACTTACCTTTATACTTGTCAGATCCCTTCTTTAGCTTTCTCACAAAGTTTGCTTCTTCTTCCTCAGATTCATTGTATGAACTAGATGTTCCTTCTTTCTTCACAACTTTGAAAGAAACTTCTCTCTTGTATGTACCTTGGACTTCATTTCCCATCTCATTGGTAGTGAGAGATCCAAACAACTCTTCCATGTTAAGTTTCTTCAGATCTTAGGGTTCCTCAATAGCAAAAACTTTTGAATCAAACCTATGAGGGAGAGTTCTCAATAATTTCTTCACCAAGACTTTTGATTCTATTAACTTCTTCATCCACTTGGAGAAAATAGCTAGCAATGTTTTCTTCGTTTCTCATCCTTAGATTCTCAAACATAGCTTTATAAGTTTGTAATCTTTCTTTATTTACACTGTCATTTCCTTCATAGAGATTTTTGACTTTATCCCATATCTCCTTGCTTGTCTTACATTGCACTACCTTGACAAGTTATGAATTGGTTGGACCACTCAAGATAGCATTCTTGGCTTTAGCATTGTTTTCATGGGCTTTCTTCTCATCTGGATCTATAATGGGATGAACAAGTTAAGTATAAGTATCCTTTGCATCTCTCCAAACATCATACCCTAGAGAGGTGAGATAGGCTTCCATCCTTACACTATAGAAAGCATAGTTACTTCCATCAATTACTAATTCTTTAGAAGATGACTCTCTCTGAGCCATGTGTTCTACTCCAAGATCTACCTTCATCTATTAGGCTACACCAAGGAACTCATCTCTAATACCAATTGTTAGAACACTCTGATATACTGAGACGGGGGGTGGATCAGTATATACCACAATTTAATCCAATTCAACTTTATCTTCAAAAACTTTCTACTACCTTAATTAGATCAATAGATAATGAAGAAATTTAAAACACAATCACACAACCATACAAACATAACACCAAATTTACGTGGAAAAACCTAGAAGGAAAAATGCACAGTGAGAAAGCTGTTAGGATCTACTGTCCAAATCTAGCCTCACAAATAAAAATAGATTTACAATAGGTTTTATGGGCTACAACCCAAAGGAAGATACAACTCCCTAATACATTATTTTATGGGCTCCAACCCAAAGGAAGCTATAGCTCCCCAAACACAATTTTATGGCTCCAACCAAAGGAAGATACAACTCCCTGAATAATAGTTTTTATGGCTACAACCAAAGGAAGCTACAACTCCTTGAATCACAATTTTTATGTATACAACCAAAGGAAGCTATAACTCCCTAGAGTACTACAACACTTACAGAAATCTAGGCTACAACCTATGTACAAGATACTTGATAAAATTTGGTGATCAATCACCTCTGCAGCATCAACACCCTTCACACTGACATATATCTTCAACACCTCTGCTCAATGAACTCTCCCAATTTCAACATAATTCCATACCCACATAAACTCACATCCACACTCACACATACATCATCACACCCTCTCACACCCTCATTCTTTTTGAAATAAACTTGATCTTTCATTGATATCCTCCACAAGCTTCAAAATATTTCTCCTTTGTCGACCAAGATGAAACATGTAGCATGAAACGTGCAACGGCCACAACAAGTCAACTCCCAAAATCCAATGCGGTTCAAACCAAGTAATAATTAGGACCTATTCATATTAACACACATCTCCATGCTAGCACATAGTTCCAAACATATGTCGCAATCATCTAAGCACACAAAGTCAGCCCAATAAACACTTATCCTTCCATGTATTAGCTCCAGACCTAAAGCATACTGGAGAAACCAAATAACATCATGTAAATCACTTCACAAACATTATATGACTTGCAAGAACATTCCCATAGATTCCTTTCTCTAAATTATGCATCTTCCTTTTGGTGTAACCAAACAGACACTGAACCAATATCTCTTGCAAACTTTGGTCACATAGTCATGATATAGAATATTGAAAAATAAACTTGTGGTACTCCTCAACACCTAAAACTCGAAATGAGAAAACATACAATCATTTTGAACTTATTATTTAAACAACAATGCCAAATATTGTATTGTGGTGAAATGGGGTGGCTTTTACTTTCTCCTTCTGACAACCCTAATCAACAGCATGATTTGTCTTTACTTTGCTGACTCTAGAGAACCTCTGTGATACATTTTATAATTTGAAGCTTGAATATAACATACTTCTCATATTTATCTATCTATCCTCCAATCCACAAGATCACATCTTCAACTGCAAAGAAATGTAGAGAATTCCTCTAACTCATTCTGACTGCAATGCCACTGTACCACTATCTTCACTCTACTAGCTTTGGATTCTTTTGTGGCAACTTCTATTCTTTAAAATTAGGAACATACAGACTTCACACTTATCTCTATCTAACTTCCAAGCTGCAAGGCCATACCTTCAAATGTGGAGGAATGCGTAAAATTCTCCTTATCTTCTTCACTGCAACTTCTTGTCCCTTAGACAATTTGAAACCTTATACACTTTCTATCATAACTCATGCAATACTTTTCATCAAGAGACAATGAATACAATATTTACAACACTAGACAATAGTCACCAATCTTTTTCATCACAAACAAGAAACCAACAACTTATTCGTATTAGTATACTTTTCAACCTGTCAACTTTCACTTGTCCATGAACTACAAAAGATAAGCTACAACTATGTATAGATGATATTGAACAAACAACATGCTCATGACTTTCATCACCATGTCCTTTATCACACAACTCCTCTAATCATCACTCTGTTGTCTGAATCTTTCAACTTCTCCTTTGTCTACTTCTATGAACACTTACTCTATTGACATCACATGCAACCTTCCACATCACAACTCTTTTGACATCAATGACAACACATATGCAACACTTATGACACTCATGGTTATAATATGCATGCTTATGAGTATGTTTATGGGTTGAGAATCTATCTTCCAACTCATAACCACACTAATAAGTATATTTTATGTTCTATCATGAACTTCAACAAATGAATCACTATTGACATCAAAAAAATGATTGAATCTCATTTTCATACTTCCAAGAGATAAGGCTGATTGAAATAATTGAGTTTTCTAATCTTCTTTTAATCTTACAAAATAGCTCCCGAATATATTGTTTTGTTCTAATAACTTCCATTTTATCTACTTTTTTTCAACATAGAGACTATTTCCAATTTTATGCAAAGAATGGAATCACAACCTCTTTATCAATGGTTAGAAATTGATATCATGTTATAATTATTCTTTAATAAGTATTGAACTTCCAATGTCCTAATTTTCTATATGTAGGTTATCTACAAGAAGACTCCTTATTTGTTTTAAAATGAATAATACTACTATACCTTTAGGGCATTCCAAAAGCATATATAAATTGTTATTCAAAATTTACTAATACTACTATCTTCTTGTGATCAAGTCAACTTTAAAACAATCTTATTTTTTCTATTCCAGAACTATTTTATGGCCTCTATGAATCAATCCAACATTCCTGAGTGGTATCTCTAATATTGGAGCAGCATATATGCTATCCATAAACTTTTATTGTCTACCCAAAATAATAACATATTTAATTTCTAAACCAAGGAATAAGTATTCAAAGTCACATATATTTATCCATATATGTGTATATGTATATCTAAAATACATATACACATATATGAGTAAATATAAAATCATATTTTCCCCAAATACAATAGCTAATGCACAAGTAACCGTTTAATCAATAAATCAATTTGAACACCCATTAACTATGGTATATATACACATTCAAACATTTTTTGGAGCAAAAGAGAATTGCCCCAATGATGGGTAATATTTTATGTCAAAGGATTAAACTAAAACTCATAAACCCCTACACATGAATGATGCCAGGGTTTTGATTGAAAAATGCAACATACTTTCTTATTTCTACCTTTAAAATAGACTAGAAATTGACATAATTTTGTACATACCTAGACATGGATTCCTTAACAAAACTTAGCTACAAATTTCCTTCTTCCAACTTGCCCTACATTCTCTTTCTCTCCTCTTCTTTTTATTCTTCTTCCAAGTTGGAAGAAGGAAATTTGTAGCTTTATTTTTCTTCCCTACAAAAATATGCACCCAAATGAAATGTTTACACCTCTTTTCTTCCCTAGTTCAGTGCCCAAATATCTCATTTTCTTTCTAGCACATGGCATACAAAACCCCAATTAATTTCCCTCTCTAGTTGTTGGATATTACTTAGGTATAAGGGCAAGAGTCATGCCAAACTAGCCAGTGCACTCTCTATTATTACTCCCCACTCTCTCATCAAAACTGACTTATGTAAAAGTCACGATTCTCTCTCCTTTCACTCTCTTTTCAAAAACAAAAGAATAACATAATAAACATTATTGTTATTATTTTTATTTCTAGATTAGTATACCTATAATTAAATCAATATTTTTAACCTCATTAATACTAACATGCCAATCAAATTAACACAAGGTAACATTGGTTCCTTCAACACTTATATAGGCAAGAAATAGACTTTTAAACTAATGTCAAAACCATACAATAATTAGTGTTATTTCAAAATGATGGTAAGATGACTTGACATTGACAAAATAGGCAATCATAAGACTTAAGGAAATACCTATTAATTAATTATGATATAGTGCAAACAAATTCATATGACTAATCGACACAAGGTATAACAATCAAACTAGTGGTTTGTGCTTATTAAGTTCTCGACATCATGTTACAAAATGCCATTTCAGCTTGATCTACAATCTTCTACCTGATGATACTTTCCCTCCTCAATTAGGAGGGGAATAAACTTTAACCTACATTCACCTCATTTACATGACAAGGTAGTTAGTCTAATATATATTATAACAACAAATCACAAATAATAATATGATAATCATGAATAGAATTAATGAATAAATTTAAGAAACATAATTTATAAGGAAAAATTTTAACCTTTCTATCATATCATCCTAACATTTTTCTAGAAGAAGTTAAGATTCACATATATACTTGATGATTAGTAGATAATTAAATTTTACGAATGCAAGATTATTAAATTTTTCAAATCATCTTTTGGTCAAATCAAACTATTGACTTTCATTAAATAAACTAGTCCAGATATTATCAAACATTATCAAATTATTAAACTTTGACACAAATATTTAGGTAAAAGTTGAAATTAGTTCAAACATGCATGGAGTTAGAAAAGGGGGTGTGACATCCTTCCCCCCTTGGAAAAGTCATCGTCCCAATGACTCAGTTCATAAAAATTACCAATTGTATAATAGTAGATATAGAACTAAAAAAAATACTTAAGCAAACAAATATGGAAAGCTCTATAAAACTCCTTGTATTCATCCGAGGTGGCACTATCTTTGGAGTATTGGTCCCACTAGACCTTACATTGACTTACATCTCTTTTATTCAATCATAGATTTTAAACCTTGAGCACTTTGATAGGCTCGATCATTACCACTCCTGGGTCAAAAACTTGGAGAGCATTCTAGTCAAGCACATGACCAAAGTTAGACACATACCTTTTTAAATATAAAACATTGAATACATTATGTAGTTGAGAAAGAGCAGGTAGTAAAGAAAGTATGTAAGCAATTGGGTTGACTACTTTCATAACCTCAAATGGGCCCACATATCTGGGGGGAAAGCTTGGCTGATTTCCCAAACTTAATAGAACTTTTGTGAGGTTTAACTTTGAATAAAACTTTATCTTGAATAAAAAACTATGAATGAGTTCATTTTGCATCAACATTACTCTTTCTCTTTCTATTAGCCTAAGTTAACCTTTTTTTAATTAACTTAACTTGTTCCTCCATTTTTGCTAACATCTCTAGGCCTATGCACACTCTATCTTCTAGTTTGTCCCAACTGATAGATGTTATGCACTTTCAACCATAGATCACCTCAAAATGAGCCATCTTGAGAGTGGAATGGAAAGAATTATTGTAAAAAAATTCCACAAGTGGCAGATATTTGTCCCAGTTGTAATGTTGATCCATATCTAGTACATACAGAACAAATCCTCTAAAACCTAGTTTATTCTTTCCATTTGACCATTAGTTTCAAGATGATAGGCTGAGTTGATATTTAGTTGAGTCCCTAAAGCTAAAAATAGGGTTTACAAAAATCTTGATGTTATCCTTGCATCTCTATTTGAGATAATCTTTATAGGAACTCCATGCAAACAAAAATTTCTTGATCAAATCTTCTGGCCAGCACTAGAGCTCCATCAATTAGATTTATTAGAATGAAATGAGAAACCTTGGTGAGTTTTTCCACTAACACTAAAATCATATCATGTCGATTCTTTGATTTAGGTAGTCCTTGGATGAAGTCCATACTTATGACCTACCATTTCCACTCAAAAACATCATGTTTGATATAGTAGTCTTGCAGGGTGTTGGTGTTCAACCTTGACTCACTAACATTATAAACATCTAGCCAAAACCTTTGTGACATCCTACTTCATGTCCTTCTAGAAGTAAAGTTTATTTAGATCAGCTAGCAACTTAGTTACTCTCGGGTCTCCAAAATATGGAGCACACTGAACTTTTAAAACAAAAATCCTTATGTCACTTTGACTTGCCACATAAATTTTGTCCTTGTATATTAATAATCCATTGGACTTGAATTGATAGTCATCATACATGTGGCCTTGAGAATCTTCAGAGAGAGCTTCCTTCACCTTATTATAGAATTCATCATTAAGGGAATTTCTCAAGAATTGCTCCTGAAAGGTTGTCTGAATTGTGGCTATTGCTCCAATATGCCATCTCTAACTAAAGGCATTAGCTACATTATTCTCTTTTCCCTTTATGTATCTAATGTTGAATTTATAGTCAGATAATGCTTCCAACCATTTCCTTTGATGTGCATTCAGATTGGGTTGTGTGAAGATATACTTAAGCCCTTGATTATCTGACTTGAGTTCTATTATGGAGTAAAAAGTGTCCACATGTATTTTTACCTCCTTGTTTAGCTCCTAGGTCCCCGTGATTACATTATACATTCTAATTATTCATCCCGAAGCAAAATTTCTTGAAACCAATGTAAATTGGGAATAAGGGGCCCATGTTTTATCTTATCCCAAGCCTAAAAGGAGCTCAAAGACTTGGGAACTATTAACCCATTTTCCTTTGTCCATAGTCAAATAGTTCACCTTGAATATCTCCTAGATATCCCTTGGGATTTACCCATACAAGCCTTGATCCTTCCAAACCCAATGCTCATCTTGCCAAAAATCCCTAAAACTCATCTGGAGAATCCTTGCAAAAAACCCAAAAAAACCCAGAAATCTTTAATCTTCAAATGCCTTCCTTTGTAACGATTTCCCATCTTCATACTTAGTCATTCTTGCATGAATTTCCTGGTGACATCATCCTGATCTTAGCTAACATCCTAGATATTATCTTAATATCCTGGACCTTGGCTATGGTCCTAATATTTCCTTCATATTTGGACCTTAGTTAATATTCAGATGTTTTCTAAACATTCAGATCTTAACTAATATCTAGGTCCTTTGCGAATGTGTAGACCCTTGTCAATATGACAATGATGTCATCCAGATATTTCCTAATATCTAGACCCCCTCCCTAAAGAAACGCATATGACGATGTTGTCACCTGGACATTCTACCTTCGGCATATTATCTTGTATTGATAAAGCATCCTGATGATGTCATCCAGATCTCCTCTTCAATGAAACTCTTAATGCCGATGACATCATCAGTATATTCAAAAGGGATCCAAATATTAAGTTAGTGCCTAGATATTAAAGGTTAATATCCATGCAAACAAAGGTTTCTTGATGCTGCGAAGAAAAAATTTGACCGGTGCATCTAGATATCGGATGCCCACACACGGCCTAAGCCTGACATCACATTTCTTCTACATGGCTATGAAATAAAGAGAGTTGTAAAGTGTATTAGGGGCTGATAAGGATCAGATGGTAGTGCAGTGTTGCAAGGGAACCTTATCTACAAGAAAGATTCAATGTGCAGCGGTGAAATGATGACATGTGGATGTCCATATGCTTGTTGACTATAACTTTGATAGTGGATATCTCCCTCATCGTGAGGAATTTCTACATGATCCAAAAAGCAAAAGTGCTTAGAATTTCCCCCTCTTTCATTTGGCAAGATTTTGGGGGGGATATTCTTACTTTGAAAATATGATCCAAATTTCATGATCTGGATATGCATCTAGATATCAAGATGTTTGCCGACTGAGGATGAATTTGCAGTCTTGGCTGACAAGACATCTCAACAACTAATTTAAAGTGTTGCAAGGACTTTCTAGATGTAGATTGTTACATCCCTAACCTGTGATTAGCTTAATCTTACTCTTACTTGGTAATTAGGAGGATTAGCTAAGAGTTTGATGATTTGATATTGTGGAAATATCTTATTTGACCTCTAATTATAAGGTTAATAATTGATATTAATTAGTTTTGAACATTAATTATTTATATTATTAGACATTATTATGATGCACTAATCATAATATTGTGATCCTGAGTGTGAACAGGAAAAGTTAACGACCTTCGAAGAAGGAATGAGGGTATCATCCTAGAGGAATGGTTAGATGTTGAGAAATCAAGGTTGAATATTCATCTGAGTACTAGTTCCCATGTCCTTCCGAAACCCTTGAAAGTTATCATGAGTCATGTCTTCCTCCTTTTGTAATTCTATCCTTGTGAGTCATTTTGTTGATGGTGCTTTAACAACTAGACGATGTTGTGGAACAATGTTATAAGTCATATGTTATTCAAGTTAAGAGTTGATAAGATCTTTCATTACCCTATTCTTAATAGGGATATTATCTCTTATTTTTCTAGTTTTTTGACTAAGGCTAATCATCAATGTTGGGGGAGTATTACTCGACCCTAAACATCCTAAGCTTTTAATGTGATACCTCTTGTTTTCATTATTTTGATGAACTTTAATAATATAAAAGTTCTTGAACCCTTATTATTAGTCAAGGGTGTTCATATATATAAATATATATATTTGTAAACATCTTTAGAGGTCGATGATAATAGTTTTGACTATACTTAGAACTATCCTATCTTATATTCTTACTTGCCATCTCGATATCCTTAAACCCATAAGGTGTGGGAAAGGAGAATTGTTAGGCCGAGTGGACTACATGGATCAATGATCTCACAAGGCGGCAAGCCCTCAATGCATGCAAAGAAAATTCTTTAGTTAGTTATCGAAATGCCAACTTGGGAGACTGAGAGGATGGCATAGACTGTGGTTTTTTTTTTTTTTTGGCTGGTTAGATTGGGAAAGAGAGGTGTGGGTGTGCGTGTGGTTTATACCAAGAATGATAACTTCTTATTACAAGGAGCTATAGACAATCTTAGCCATGAGATAAGGTGAGGAGGCTTGGGCTCAGCGGAGGCCATAGATAGTTTTTGGATTGGGGTTTTTGTTGTTGGGAGACAGGGGGAAGAAGAAGTAAGTGTGCAGGGTGGTAACAGGGAGACCGAGATCCCCATATTACAGAGAGCCACCTACAGTCTAAGCGACCAAAGAAGTCAGGGAGGCTTGAGCTCTACATCCTAAAGTCTTACCTCTATGTTATAAACATTAGTATGTATATCGTAGAGTTCTCAAGGCATATGTCTTATAGACTTCAATGCAATTTTAAATCTTTCTTTTGAAAAAAACCTCGACACTGTAGACTTTATAGAATGAGTCAAGCATTGCTCATGACATGTGAGCTGTGACTGTACATTATATGCACATCTTGATGATTGTTTTGGGTAGTCGAAGGCTCTTGAAGCCTCAATGAATTATAATTCATGATTATTTGAAAACCATTGTTCTTTGGTGGCACTCGACTAGCTTGAGGCCTTAAAACTTACATGCGAATGAATGGATGAAGCACCTGCGAGACATAGTTATTCTTATGCACCATGCATCATTAATGATGTCTTCTTTTATTTTGATTTCTAGTTGAAAATACTTACACACTTGTATATGCTAATGAGCCCAATAGGGCATTACTCTGTAATGAATGGCTACTTGATGGTATCAGCCTGTGGAGCAGTCCATACTATCAAATCTATGGCCACAACCATGATTAAGTTTAAACATAGTAAACCAAAGATAAACTAGGTTCTGCTATTACACTTGATACCCTAATTTTCCAATTCAATGGTTAAGGATGATAGGAATTGATTGGTTATCAATATATATATATATATATATATATATATATATATATATATATCTATATATATATATATATTCATTTTATGAATATAGTGATTCTTTGAGGAGGGTAAAAGAGTACTATTTTTTTATACTGAATTAGTAGGACTTCCATGACAGCTGAGACTGCAGTCTTCCTCTCATTATAAAATAGAGTCTTGAAATGTTCTCGATAAAGAATCTACTCTAGTTATATTAGAAGCTAGTGGTAATATATGGGATGAGAGTTGACTTTATAGGTGGTAGTTATGTTCTTATATTTGACTTTATGAAAGTTTCTTAAGGAAGGACTTAGAAAGGGTTCAAATCTATGAGTCTTTATGAACCTTTAAAAGGTATTATGATATGAGTATTTTCTTTTATCATGAAATGGTTTTTAACCTTGCCATTAGGTAAACAAAGTAATCATTGACTAAGTAGGGTGAATGTTGAAAATAAGGATGTATTCATTATTCAAGAAAATGAGATAATAGGATGTGGAGTCATTAGTAACCATTCCATTATGAAACCAAGAATGTAAGTATGGTTTTTGAAATAACATTCAAGTGTCCAACGATTGGACTTAAATGCATTAAATCCTACTTATGCTAGACCAAGAATGGTTGATGTTGATATGACTTGTATAGTGGAACAAGATGGTGAGGAGTCACAAGTTCCATGTTATGAAGTAAATTATTTTTTTATAACTAAACCTTGATGGGAGTCAAGTGTCCAGGTATGGACAATGAATCAAATTGATCCCATGAAACCTAGACCTAGGGTGGTGAATATGGTTGACTTTTGACATGATTAGGAAGTGGAATAAGGTGATGTGGAGTCAGATTCCCTATAATGGAACTTGACTATTAATGAATAGTTTTATGATAACTATGATGTATCTAATGAATTTAAAAGGTATGTTGATTCTTGATTGAAGAAGGAGAAACTAAATAAGAAGTAATTTTTATTGCTTTGTAGGAGGTAGTAAGTGCCTACCAAGTTTGTTGGAGGTACTATTTGTCCTAGAAAATTATTATACTTTTGAGAATGAATACTAAGATTAGTATGAAACTCTTGTATTGCACCATAAATGGAAGCCATCTTTTATGAATGGCCATACTTCACAAATGAGGTATAAGATGCTAAAAACCCATGAGAATACTTGAGATAGAGTCTTTTAGTAAGACCATCATTTTAGACTATTATGAGATAACTCTCCAATGTCATGATCTTGAATGTAAACCTTGGGAAAGTTTAACATGAAACTAGGAACCTAGGAAGGTCAGAAGTTAGAAAACTTGTTTTGACTTTTGAGATTTTGGAAAATGGAATAGGGCAACGAGGAGTCACAGATTACTTGGTGTGAAAGTAATCTATTACATCTAATGAACTCTTAGATAGGAGTCAATTGTCCTAGTATAGGACTATGAATTAAACTAAATTCACATTTACTAGACCCCAAGAGGTCGCATTAAACATACTATAGGACATGAAAACTTCTAAGTCAAGTAAGGGTGGTGGACATACGACTATGTTTATTGCGAAACGCATATGTATGTAAATCTTTGGCCAAAGTAATGCATCCATCTCTACATGCATTATCAGTCCACACTGCTCCAGATTTGCTAGTGTCTCCAATAGTGTCATACATAGTTAGAGTGGATCTATAGTTGTGTGACCGTCAGACATTAGGAAGGACACAACAAGAGATACTCAGATAGCTAACCCAAGGTTTCTTTATATCTAACCTTTCTGTGAAGAGTAGGACCACTTCCAGTTTGGAAGTTGAGTGGGGATTGCAGGTCTATGCTTGGTGTAAAAGCACCAAGATGATGCTCTCCTTCCTAAGCATGAGACAAGCCAAGGCTTATGAAGACATATGTCAAAAGTTCCAGATATAATGCTTTCATTTTTATGACTTGATGATCAATTGTAATGTAAAAGTTTTTATATGATGCCTTGAGCATAACTTGTATATACATAGTGAAAGTTATTCACTTGGATATGTAAATGTTTATTGTAATTGTAATCTTTGTTATGTTCTGTTTAGAAAAACATGCTTAGTGGATGAAACAATAATGCTTCTTTGGTTAAAAATTTGATTTACTCAATCATCTTGTTAACTAATTGCTTGATTAAGTTACTTGATTATGTTAAATCTTGAGCATTATGGATAGTGACGTTACATATGGTATCATAGCTACCAGGTTCAACACATGGACCTATGATCTCACTACATAATGATTTCCTTTATCCAACATTAAAGGTTGTTAATGTTCAGATGTTCTTATGCTAGAATGGTAAGAATAAGAACAATAGCTAGATAGAAGGTAACAAGAAATGGACATTACCTTAAGGTCTTGAGATAGAAATCCTCAAGAATGAAAGACTTGAACATATTGGCTACTTAGTAGGAGCATGGTTAACTAATGAGGAGACCTTTGTTGATGTTGTTAAATGCATCAAGTAGAAGTTGAGAAAATCAATTAGGATTGCTGCTCCTAACTCTAATGATGCATCAACATAACCCTCTACACCTAAAGCACTAGCTGTGGAAAACAATCCTAAGGGTTATGAGGTAACCAGGGAGGTTGTGGATGAGTACCTGTTTGTACATCCACCTCCTAAAACTAAATTGATAAATCTCAAAGTTGATAAATGAACATGGGAAGCTATCCCAACTTGAATATGACTTGCAGTAGCAAGGTGTAAATATAATTTTGTAATTTTGGTGGATTATATGTAATCCAATGAAAACTCAAATACAGTGACAAATTTTGACAATCTTTCCTTTCATGTTAAAGATTACATGAAAGAGAATAGATTTGTGTTATGAATGGATTCAATGGTATGGGAAACTAATCCATGATTGATCTGCAAACTTTAGGAAGAAATAGATTGCAGTAAAGGTTCAGATAAGAACCCATATGGGAGAAAGCTAGGATGAAGCGTAACCTTTAGGACACTTTGAATCTAAATTTGACTAGATCCTTGCTATGCTCTAAGAGACGAGAGTGAGAATTGGAACTCTTGAGCAGGAGGTCAAGGGTCAAATTGGACCTAGGAGGGATGCCTATGATGGGGGTGATGACAAGGAACATCATAATGACACCACCCAAAGTGAGCAAGGAGAGGATAACTCTGAGGTTAGATAAGAAGTGGATAAAAGAAGCCATATGGCTATGGAACTATTCTAAGACATGAAAAAGGTTATGCCTCCTAAAATTGATAGATCTATAATTGGAGATGTCATCGAGGCATGGTTTATGGAAATGGAAAAACATATGAAACTACTATAAGACCACCAAAGTGGTATGGGGAGCATACCACTTGGCGGGTGAAGCATCCACATGGAGGATGAATAAGAAAATGGAGTTAGGCTTGAGATTTACAAGGCTAACTTGGAATAGGTTATGATATAGGTGTGGTTTAGCTAGTTGTCACCATACTATGGAGGTGACAAATACCATATCCCTTAACCAGTGATGGCAACAAGTAGTATGGGATGCTTGTTTGCCATCATAGATAGTTGTGAATGTGTACATTATTCCCCTAGTCCTTAGCCAGTGCTGACAACAAGTAGAATGGGATGCTTTCTTGTCATCACAGTTGGTTATGAACTGGGAAAAATGATAGAAGCTTATGTGAACTAGGGACTTTATGTGTTATCACATTTGAGCCCTCGCTAGTGATGACTGCAAGTAGTATGGGAAGCTTGTTGGTCATCATGATTGGCTACAAATTAGGAAAAATGATGGAACCCATGGTGTACCAAACATTTTGTTTCTAAGTTAGGAAGAGGGAGTCCATAGATCAGGAGAGATCATATATGGACAAGTACCCTTTTCTTAGAGATTTTGAGGACCTATTTCCAAATGAGCTACCAGGATTACCTCCTAAAAGAGATTTTGATTTTTCTATAGATATGATTCCATGGTTGGAACTTATATTTAAAACTTCCTATAGAATGACCATTATAGAACTAATAGAACTAAAAGCTCAATTACAGGAAATTTGTGAAAAACTTTCATAAAATTGCACATCTTATAACTTCCTTGTAGAGAAAGGGCAAGAGAATTGAGTGGTCAGAAAAGTGCCAGGAGGCCTTTGACCTATTGAAGGAAAAAAAATTGACTTCAGTACCAATTTTGAAAGTACTTGACCTAGAGGGTCAATTTGTAGTTATTACCAACGCCTCGAGAGAAGGCTTAGGTGGTGTACTAGTCCAGGATGGACAATTCATTGTGTATGAATTGCATAAGCTAAAAAACTATGAACAAAATTATCCCCCAAATGATTTGGAACTTACAACATTCATTCATTCATTCACTTCAAATGTGGAAACACTATTTACTTGGGAAAACTTTCAAGCTGAAAACATATCACCAAGGACTCAAATATCTGTTCACTCAACCCCATCTTAATGCTCGGAAAAGAAGATGGTTGGAATTCATCTCAGATTATGATTCCAAGATAAAATATATACAAGGAAAATAAAATTGGGTGGTAAATGTTTCGAGTAGGAGGAGGCACCTCTCCTCCATGATCTCCATAGATTTTGATTTTAGGAATCAGGTGTTACAAAAATCTAAGGGAGATGAGTTTTATGAGTACTTAGGTAAAACAAGCCCTTGAGGAAAACCCTCAAAATCCAAGAAATGAATAATTTCACCTTAAACCAAATGGGTTATTAATGTTTAAAGGAAGGATTTATGTACCTAACTCAGTAGAGTTAAGGAATATGGTATGGAAAGAGGTTCATTCTACACCATATACTGGGCATTCTGGAGTAACCAAGTTACTTGCTGATGTGAAACCCTTATATTTCTGGAAAGGAATAAAGAGGGATGTTACAAATTTTGTAGCTACTTGTATGGAATGCTAGAAGGTGAAGGTAGAACACCATCACTCAACAGGATTATTATACCATCATAAAATTTCTAAGTGGAAATGACAAATTATAAGATTGGATTTGTGCATGGGCTTCCTATGTTAAGGAATAGGACAAATACTATCTTGGTTGTGGTGGACAGACTCACCAAAGCCACTCATTTTATACCTAGAAACTTGACGGATGGGGCACCCATCATTACTCAAAAATTTGTTTAAGAGATTTTTAGACTACATGGCATTCCTGAGAAGATTATCTCAGATAAGGATGCATGAATGACATCGATAATTTGGAAAACCTTATTCTTTTCACATGGTACCCAGTTGAACATAATCTTTGCTTATCATCCTGAATAGGTGGACAAACTAGAAGGGTGAACTGAGTGTTGGAGGACTTTTTGAGAATTTATTATGTGGATCAATAGTACAAATGGGAGGGTTATCTTCCTTTGGTGGAATCCACCTATAATAATTCCTATCAATTCAGCTATTAAGATGGCTTCATTTGAGCCATTATATGCACGGAAGTGCCAAACCCCTATAAGCTGGGCCAAGCTGGAAGATAGGCTTAGCCTTGGTCTAGATATGCTATTAGAAATGGAAGAGCAAGTACATCTAATCAAGAGAAGGCTAGCGGAAGCTAATGATATACAAAAGAATTATGCAGATGCTAAGTGTTGGTGCCTGCATGAATAGTCAGGTTTCAAGCATCTAAATCTGTAGGCACCCTCCCAAAAAATTCTAAGTCTTTGGGCCCTCTCAACATGTTTTAGCCTGACCTAATATTCTTGGGGGGGTCATCATATTTCTAGATATTAGCCTGATATTTCTGCGGGGTCATGTTTCAATTATCAGGTGATCTTAGTCAAGATCACCCCAATGCTATTTTATCACCCTGATGTTGCGGATGTCAGTTTTATATAGGGGGTGATATCTACTTGTCCATCACCCTGATATTTTTGTGGGGGGGTGATATTTCAAATATTAGGTGATCTTGTGAATATCACCCTATTTTGTCAACATGATGCTAACGTCATCAGGATCGGTGGGGTGCATCAAGTGGTCTTCAGCATGATATTATCAACAGTTATTATGAGGATCCCCCTGATCGCTGAGCATATGAATATGATGATATCAGGATTATCATGCAGGAGGATCATGATGAGGTATATGCTGGCGTCATCGGGAGAAAAATCACCGACATCATATATGCTCATGGCCTAACTTATAAAGTATTGAGGGGGTCACTGCGGGGTGAATGTGGGATAATTTGTTCTCACATAATTTGAATAATCAAGGTCATATTTCTTGGCAGGAAAAGTTGCAAAATGCTTAATCTACTACATTTCCCAAGGCTGCGGGTTGGTATGCCATTAATGGCAGATGTTACAGGGTATGGGCGAAGGCATGGATGGATCAAGTACCTGATTGAAGATGTGAATCCCCAGGTGGCAGCGCAGGGCTCAAGTCCAACCACTCCTTGCCTCCTCTCCCACCTATTGCATTCAATGTGTTGAGCAATATTTTCTCATGATGCAATGTATCTGGTGAAATTTTGAGTCAACCATGTGATTAGTGTTGAGTACACCTTCCTTGCTGTATATAGTAGAATGTGTTACTTATTTGTTGGTGGTTGAAGACCTGGGCATTTTTGTGTGAATAGAAAAAAAATAGGGCATTTCCTTGCTGTTTTATCTCATTTTTGGAGTTTATGAGTTGCATTATGAATGTACATTGTAGATATCTTCAGTTTCATTATTGTTCTATATGAAAAATGCTCTTATGCATGTGTTTAGCTGCTTGTCTCCATGTGTTGCATGCTTTTCCTTCTTTTGTATATAGCTGCTAAGGGTTTCTGAGGTTCTAGGGTATGGATTTCTATATCACATGCTTCATCTCTAACTTCCATTCAAGGAGTGGATGAAATTGTTTTAGGTGAAGTATGGAGAGGGTTGTATGTCAGCCTGGATATATGTAAGTAGAGGAAGCTAAATACATATTCTTGGGTGATGTTTGTAAGGCAAGCATCAATCTAACCCCTTGAAACTTGAATCCAATATGCAATCCATTCTCTTGTATATGTCTAGTTGACTCCTTGCCCTAAGATAGGCATTGGTCTGCTCCTGGGTCAGTAGTTAAATTCCAAAATCCCTTGTCTTGCATCCAAAACACAAAATCCATCTTTTCATAACTTCCATCCTGTTAGTTTGTAGGAGTAGGATTAGGACCACTGCATACTCTCATCCACAACCAGATAAATATGTCTAAGAATGTTGCCAACTTTGTGATGTATCATGCACATCTTGGTCCACACATGAGAGTATTTTGCCTGTCATTGTAAAGCTAGATCTTTATGTCATTGGGTGAGTCAAAAGTGTCAAATCTTTAGTTAATAGGGATACCCCCCTTGGTGTGGCAGAACCAGAAGTGAAGGGGAGGTAGCTCATGCAACCTCCCGTATCTGTTGGCCGAATTTACCTATGCATTAGAGCTGGCAAACCCTCTGCTGATTCGAAAACCAACAAAATGATGACTCTACTGGGGAGTCTTTCATGTGAATATGGTGCTCTGCTGGTGGAATGAACTCAAAAAAATATATGATGAGCTTTCAGTTGTTTGAAAATTTTATCCTCTTTGGAGAGGTGGCGACTCTACAAATAAGATTTAAGTGCACATGAAAGGATGATGTATGTTGTTGTGATAAAAGAATATTTCCTGTTCATGGTTTCAGCATCTGGATGAGAAAAGTTACCTGGCTTCTTCCCACTTATATTTGTTGTTTTATTGCATAAGTTAGATACCCAGGGGAAGCCTTAGGTCTTAGACAGACATAGGATGTCTAAGAGTGGAATTTATATGAATCCAAATATGTATTCACCCATACTCAGTCAAGAGGGGGATGAAATGTTGTGTAAAAGAATGGAAGAGATAAAAAATAGGTTGATATTCTTAGAGGCTAGGCAGGCTCAGTTAAATAGTAACCCTGTTGTGTCTGCCAGTCAGAATGGTAAACCTCTTGTCAGCCCTTTTGATCCTTTGTATGACCAGCTAGATTTTTCATGGGTTGATTATGAAGTTGAATGTATGCCTACTTAGATCTATAATCAGATGCCTAGATTTAGTGGACACAGTGTGTGTGATGGGGGTGCACATATCCAAAACTTTCAAAGCTTCATGGAGAAACATTCATTTAGAGATGAGGATATGTGGATGAGATTTTTTGTTAGATCCTTTGGTGCTAGAGCTAGAGATTGGTATTTAAGCTTTCCAAAGAGGTCCTTTCCCTATTGGGATGAACTTATTGACTATTTTAGGGAAGAATTTGCAAAAGAACCTGTTGATCTTGTTGCAAGATTAATGGAAATCAAAAAATAAGATGAAGAGCTCTGTACTGATTTCAGTCATAGATTTGTAGTAGCCCTTTCACAAATCCCTGAAGACTTCAGACCTGATATTTCAACTTGTATTGGCATATATTTTGATGGTTTTGAGGAGGGATCTATTGCATTGTTGAGGGAATTCAAGATAACAAGTATGCAGATGGCATACAAGTTTTTAGAAAGTATAGAAAAAATGAGAAATGAGCACATGCTGAATTCCCTGTCCATAGGCTTTGGTGTTAATAACAGTTGTATGGCTGCAAATGACCAAGTGATCATGGCATCATGTGAAGACAGAGATGAAAGTGAAAAGATAGATGTTGAGGATGCTAATGAAAGGATCAATGATGACTCCCATTTTAGGGCTGAGGTATTTAGTTCTAAAAATAATGATGTGGTTATGGACAGCAATGAATACTTGTTTGAATGGGTTTGTGGAGATGATTGTGAGTATTGTGCTCGAGATAGAGAAGAGATAAGCAAACAGAGGAGTAATCCCATGTTTGAATCACTACCTTTTATTCAGACACATGGAGATGATGAAGAGCGATCAGAGATTGAACAAGTGTTAGTGCTGAGCATGATTGTTCTTTATTTGATTATTGTTTTGCTTATGACACACAGGCTGATACTCCTCCACAAAGAGAATTCATTAGTAATGAAAATGCATGTTCTACTGCCCATGAACTAGTGGCATACCATAGTGAAGCTGAAACACTTGGATCAACCTCTTTTGATACATATAATGATGAGGATATGTTTGAGTATGGTGAAAGTGAAGGCACTGTTATTGATATGGATTCTATTTTTCATCCTGATGAAGGAGGAACCAACATACATCATGAAGGTTATTGTAGAGAGGTGCCAAAGCCTGATCCTTTCCAGCTTGGTGCTGCTAATGATTGTGTGCATAATGTGCACAATTGTGAATTTGAAAGCTTCTTCCTTGATATGCCAGCTTATGATACAATGAGGCCTGATGCTCCTAGCTACATGGTGGACTTTGAGGACTTTCAATTTTCAGTCCAGCTAGGGATCATTTTACAATGCATGTTGCTAATATAGATGATGATAAGTGCTATATGTCATATGAATATGCATTACTTGATAAATATAACATTCACATGTTGCTTGATGTTGATGGTTGTTTGCATAAGGTTGATAGTGACAAGCTAAATAAGAGGGTTGAATATGCAAATGACAAGGTTTGTTTGTGGATAAATCAGGGCAGTATCTTCAGGCTTGATCCAGTGATATCAGATGAAAATAGGGTATTTGACAAAGGGAGGTACAAGTCTTTCCTTTCTTGGTAGCGTTGGGCCACCAAGTGTGATTGGTGATGCAGAAAAGTATTTGACTCGGTGCCCAATGGATAAGGGACTGGTCTGCATCCCAGAGATCTATGGTTCTCACCATGCCTGCAAGAGGCATGCGTCCCCAGACAGAGCCACTATTGGTACCTACATGAACAGTCAGGTTTCAAGAATCTAAATCTGTAGGCACCCTCCCAAAAAATCCAAAAAATTCTAAGTCTTTGGGCCCCCTCAGCATGTTTCAGCCTGACCTGATATTCTTGGGGGGGTCATCATATTTCTAGATATCAGCCTGATATTTCCATGGGGTCATGTTTCAAATATTGGGTGATCTTAGTCAAGATCACTCCGATGTTGTTTTATCACACTGATATTGCAGATGTTAGTTTTATATGGGGGGTGATATCTACTTGTCCATCACCCTAATATTTTTGCGGGGGGGTGATATTTCAAATATCAGGTGATCTTACAAATATCACCCTTGCCGCCGAATATCACCCTATTTTCTCAACATGATGCTGATGTCATCGGGATCAGTGGGGTACATCATGTGGTCTTCGGCATGATATTATCAGCAGTTATTATGAGGATCCCCCCGATCACTCAGGATATGAATATGATGATATCAAGATTATCATGCAGGAGGATCATGATGAGGTATATGCTGGCGTCGTCGGGAGAAAAATCATCGACATCATATATGCTCATGGCCTAGCTTATAAAGTATTGAGGGGGTCACTGCAGGTGAATGTGGGATAATTTGTTCTCACATAATTTGAATAATCAGGGTCATATTTCTTGGCAGGAAAAGTCGCAAAACGCGCAATCTACTACATTTCCCTAGCCCGCGGGTCGGTATGCCATTAATGGTGGATGTTATATGGCATGGGAGAAGGCATGGATGAATCAAGTACCCGATTGAAGATGTGAATCCCCAGGCAGTGACGCAGTGCTCCAATCTAACCACTCCCTGCCTCCTCTCCCACCTGCTGCATTCAATATGTTGAGTGCCATTTTCTCATGATGAAATGTATCTGGTGAAATTTTGAGTCAACCATGTGATTAGTGTTGAGTACACCTTCCTTGCTGTATATAGTAGAATGTGTTACTCATTTATTGGTGGTTGAAGACCTGGACATTTTTGTGTGAATAGCAAAAAATAGGGCATTTCCTTGTTGTTTGATCTCATTTTTGGAGTTTATGAGTTGCATTATGAATGTACATTGTAGATATCTTTAGTTTCATTTTTGTTCTATATGAAAAATGCTCTTATGCATGTGTTTAGTTGCTTGTCTCCATGTGTTGCATGCTTTTCCTTCTTTTGAATCTAGCTGCTAAGGGTTTCTTAGGTTCTAGGGTATGGATTTCTGTATCACATGCTTCATCTCTAACTTCAATTCAAGGAGTGGATCAAATTGTTTTAGGTGAAGTATGGAGAAGGTTGTATGTCAGCCTGGATATATGTAAGTAGAGACAGCTAAATACCTATTCTTGGGTGATGTTTGTAAGGCAAGCATCAGTCTAACCCCTTGAAACTTGAATCCAATATGCAATCCATTCTCTTGTATATGTCTAGTTGACTCCTTTCCCTGAGATAGGCACTGGTCTGCTCCTGGGTTAGTAGTTATGATCCAAAACCCCTTGTCTTGCATCCAAAACACAAAATCCATCTTTTCATAACTTCCATCCTGTTAGTTTGTAGGAGTAGGATTAGGACCCCTGCATACTCTCATCCACAACTAGATAAATATGTCCAAGAATGTTGCCAACCTTGTGATGTATCATGCACATCTTGGTCCACACATGAGAGTATTCTTCCTGTGATTGTAAAGCTAAATCTTTATGTCATTGGGTGAGTCAAAAGCGTCAAATCTTTAGCTAATAGGGATACCCCCCTTGGTGCGGCATAACTAGAAGTGAAGGGGAGGTAGCTCACACAACCTCTCGTATCTGTTGGCCAAATCTACCTGTGCATTGGAGCTGGCAAACCCTCTGTCGATTTAGAAACCAACACTAAGCGCATTCAAAGGCATTTCACAATGGAAGAGAAAGTTCTCTTAAGAGTAAATTTACTCATCTTTTCTAAAAAACTTATTTATTATGCTCTTGAAACATATTTCTTTTTATGATGATTAACTTTTTAGACATTAAATCATCAGGGATGATGATTCTTATGGGGGGAGGTATGTTACATCCCTAACCTGTGATTAGCTTAATCTTACTCTTACTTGGTAATTAGGAGGATTAGCTAAGAGTTTGATGATTTGATAGTGGAAATATATGATTTGACCTCTGATTATGAGGATAATGACTGATGTTAATTAGTTTTGAACATTAATTATTTATATTATGAGACATGATTATGATGTACTGATCATGGTGTAGACACCCAAAATTGACCTAATTATCATTAGCATTCAAAATATTCATCTGCATTTGTCCAACACACTTGAGCAATTTCCCTAGCACCTATTTCTTCTTTTAATTAAATAAATTCCTATTTATTTAATTAATTCATTAGCTATTTCTTTTATTTTCTTCTAAGATATAATTAAATAATCTTTAATTATTTAATTATCTTACATTCTATCTATTTTAATTAAATAAATCTTATTTATTTAATGAAAATTCCTTTCATAATCCCACATTCCAATTAATTAAATAAATTTTATTTATTTAATTAATTTCTCTTATCACTTATCTTCATCTTTCTTCATGAGCCGACATGTGTGCCTCTTTTATTTAAAAACATGTGTGGTACTACATCTTTTATTTAATATCTTTCACATGTAGTACTTTTTATGTACACAGTCACACATAAGCCTTATCTTCCCTCCACTTGTCATCTACACATTCATCTATGATTATCATTTAATCTTAGCCATTCACATAGCCACCAAATCTCCACCGTTGATTGATTTTGGTTGAGGTCTATATAAACACCCTCTCATTCCATACTACATCAATCCAACATTCATATAGCATCTACATTATCATCTTGAGCATATTGAGTATTTTAGCATCCATCTAGCATATTAGCATTATCATCCATTCATCATGGCAGCTTTTATCTTCATAATTGTTCATTGTTGAAGAAGCAATCTACATCATAAACAAGGAATCATACAATCTAGGTGATATTGTTCTTGAATTGCATACTTTTGATTTCATTTGGATTAGATTCTTTGATGATGGTAGGGTTAGGTTTTCATGGCTATGCTTGATCTTATTAACCTGATTTTTACCTATCACACATGGTATTGTGGTCCTGAGTGTGAACAGGAAAAGCTAATGACCTTCAAAGAAGGAAGGAGGGTATCATCCTGGAGGAATGGTTAGATGTTGAGAAAACAAGGTTGAATAGTCATCTGTGTATTGGTTCCCATGTCCTTCAAAAACCATTGAAAGTTGCCATGAGTCATGTTTTCCTACTTTTGTAATTCTATCCTTGTGAGTTGTTTTGTCGATGGTGCTTTAATGACTAGACGATGTTGTTGAACAATGTTATAAGTCATATGTTAGTCAAGTTAAGAGTTGATAAGATCTCTCATTACCCTATTCTTAAATAGGGATATTTATCTCTTATTTTTCTAGTTTTTTTACTAAGGCTAATCATCCATGTTGGGGGAGTATTACTCAACCCTAAACATCCTAATCTTTTAATGTGATACCTCTTTTTTTCATTAATTTGATGAACTTTAATATTATAAAAGTTATTTAACCCTTATTATTAGTCAAGGGTGTTCATATATATAAATATATATATTTGAAAACCTCTTTAGAGGTCGATGATAATAGTTTTGACTATACTTATAACTATCCTATCTTATCTTCTTACTTTCCATGTCGATATCCTTAAACCTAGGAGGAGTGGGAAAGGAGAATTGTTATGTTGAGTGGACTACATGGATCAAAGATCCTACAAGGTGGCAACCCCTCAATGCGTGCAAAGAACATGCTTTAGTTAGTTATCGAAATGTTATCTTGGGAGACTGAGCAAATGGCATAGAGTGTGGTTTGGGAAAGAGAGGTGTGGTTGTGCATGTGGTGTATACCAAGAATGATAACCTCTTATTGCAAGGAGCTACATATGGTCTTAGCCACGAGAGAAGGTGAGGAGGCTTGGGCTCAATGGAGGCCATAGATACTTTTTGGATTGGGGTTTTTATAGTTGGGAGATGGGGGGCAGAAGAAGTAAGTGTGCAGGGTGGTAACAAGGAGAATGATATCCCCATGTTGCAGAGAGCCACATATGGTCTGAGCGACAAAAGAATCTAGGGAGGCTTGAGTTCTGCGTGCTAAAGTATTATCTTTGTGTTATAAACATTGGTATGTCTATCGTAGAGCTCTCAGGTCATATGTCTTATAGACTTCAATATAATTTTAAATCATTCTTTTGAAAAAATGTCGACACTGTAGACTTTAGAGAATGAGTCATGCATTGCTCACAATGTGTGAGCTATGACTGTATGTTATATGCACATCTTGATGATTATTTTGGGTAGTCGAAGGTTCTTGAAGCCTCAATGAATTATAATTCATGATTGTTTGAAAACCACTATTCTTTGGTGGTGCTTAGCTAGCTTGAGGCCTTAAAACTTACGTGGGAATGCATGCATGAAGCACCCATGAAACAGTTATTCTTATGAGCCATGCATCATTAATGATGTCTTATTTTATTTTGATTTCTAGTTGAAAATACTTACAAACTTGTATATGCTAATGATCCCGATAGGGAATTACTCCATAATGAATGGCTACTTGATGGTATCAACTTGGGAGCAATCCATGCCATCAAATCTATGGCCGCAGCCATGATTAAGTTTAAACACAGTTAACCAAAGATAAACTAGGTCATGATATTACACTTGGTACCCTAATTTTCCAATTCGATGGTTAAGGATGATAGGAATCAATTGATTATCAATATATATATTACTTTTATGAATATAGTGACTCTTCGAGGAGGGTAAAAGAGTACTAATTTTTTTATACTAAATTAGTGAGACTTTCATGACAGTCAAGACTGCAGTCTTGCTCTCATTATGAAATAGAGTCTTGAAATGTTCTTGATAAAGAATCTACTCTAGTTATATTAGAAGCTAGTGGTAATATATGGGATGAATGCTGACTTTATAGATGGTAGTTATGTTCTTATATTTGAATTTATGAAAGTTTCTTAGGGAACAACTTATAAAGGGTTCGACTCTATGAATCTTTATGAACCTTAAAAAGGTATTATGATAAGAGTCTTTTCTTTTATTATGAAATTGTTTTTAACGTTTACATTAGGTAAAAAAAGTAATCATTGACTGATTAGGGTGAATGTTGAAAATAAGGATGTATTCATTATTCAAGAAAATGGGATAATATGACGTCAAGTCACTAGTAACCGTGTCATTATGAAACCAAGAACCTAAGTATGGTTTTCGAAATAACATTCAAGTGTTCAATGATTGGACATAAATGCATTAAATCCTACTTATGCTAAACCAAGAATGATCGATGTTGATATGACTTACATAATGGAACAAGGTGGCGAGGAGTCACAAGTTCCACGTTATGAAGTAAACTATTGTTTTATAACCAAACCTTGATGGGAGTCAAGTTTCTAGGTATAAACAATGAATCAAATTGATCCCATGCATACTAGACCTAGGGTGTGTTGATAACTGAGAGGGGGGGTGAATCAGTTATCCTAATTATTTCCCTTATTGAACTTTCTTTTTAATTGATGCAGCATAGAATCAAACACAAAAACATTAATCATGAAATAAGAGACACATGACACAGTATTTTTGACGTGGAAACCCTGTTAAGGGAGAAAACCACGGGGTGATTAACCCAAAATTATTCTCTGTTAGAAGAATAGGAAATTACAAAATGGCACTTGCCAATTAGGGCTTACTGCCCGAGCACACTGCTCACAAGAGGCCCACTGCCTACAAGAAGACACACTGTCTACAAAGTAATAAGAATCATAGTCTTGAACTGATTGGAAGCATCTGCATATGCTGGAGTTCAGTTCCGGTTAGGCTCAGTACACTGATCTGCTGCACTTCATCTTTTCTCTGTTCTTTATTCTGCTATCTTTCACATACCGGATCCTTTTTGCTACCTCTGCTCTGTTCTGGACTTATTCGCATATATCTTCACCTCATCACTACCTTCACAACTAAATCAATCCTCTATATATATCCGCACAAGTAATTTCATCACCTTTCTAGTCGGCATCCGGAACAGTCTAGTTTCTTACAAACTTTTGTTCTGTCGGCTGAATCCTTCCTCACCAAGCAATGCGGATCAAGCATATACTTGTAGATATCATTAATCATGTTGGCCAAACATGATTCATGCCTTCACAACCTCTATCATCAACAGTAACACATCCGGAAAGTAGTCTGATACTCTGTCAGTCAGTTCTTCCTCTGTTTTCACTGTTTCTCAGGAATCCGGTACTTCAACTGTTCATATCTTTTTCCTTGTCCATCACCGGAGGCTAAATCCTTGGAATATACCAATCAAGGTAGTCCTCTTGACTTCCCCAAATCCGCACTGCACCAAGACACTTCCTCTGAGAGATCCGGACCAATCTGTCGGACCTTGCCACATGCTCTGTTCTTGTTCACCGGACCACAACATTCTTTATTCTGACTTCCGGTAGAGACACATTATGACTTGCAGATATGTGGGATGACCTTTGTTGCCATCAATGACAACAACCATGAATCCATATAGTGTCTCTTGCCAACAATCTCCCCCTTTGGCATTGATGGAAACACTTAGTGAAAAATGACTAAGTGTTTTCACTATGCTCCCCCTTTGCTGATGCTCTGTCTTTATATACAATTTCCGGAACTCCCCCTTAATTGGATTCCTCATTTTTCACTGCTCCTCACTCCCCCTTTGACATCAATGGCAAAGGGTAGGGTCCGTACACCAAAATTTTCAAAAAATTTCTATATATAGCCGCATATTTACATACTCACATGTACTGAAGAATGTCTGCAAAGGATGTCTGCAATTGGATCATTTCTGTAGCCCAACTTTGCTTCATTCTATCCAAAATTGAAATGTGACCACTCAACAAAAATGCAACCGCTTCTGCCCGCTTGAGATCTGTCGGATCTTTTGTTTGGGCGGTGGTCTGAGCATCACTGATGGCCTCATGCATAGTTTCCAACTTAGGGATTATAATCCTTCTAAGTTCTCCCATCCGGTTGGTGATGTTCTTCCTTTCCTTCTCAAGATTCTTTATTTCATTCAAGACTGCAATAGTCTGACATTCTTGATTTATTATGGAGGAAGAGAGAGGATCAAAACTTTGAGATAAGCTTTGTAGCTTGTCCTGTTCCTCTTTTATTTTCTTATCAATTGCTGCTGTTGCCTTTGGCCAGGATATGCAAAATTTGTAGATGTCACCGCCATCCTTAAGAGCATTCTCTAAGCTCTTTATTCCAATGCTCACAATCTTCCTATCTTTAGAGATTAATTCTAATATTTCTGAAAATCTCTTATCCAAAAATTCCTTCCGGACCTTTTCTTCAGCTGATTTTTCTAGAGACTCAAAATGTGTATCAACACTGCTGACTAAGGTTTTTAGATTACCGGAAGTGGAGGCTGTTGGATCTATCTGGATTGATGGCATAATCTTTACAAGTACTCCGGAAGCAGCCTCTATCAACTCACAGTCTTCCATATGAGACTTCAGGAGCTTTTCATTTGCCTTGGCATTTGCAAATGAAGCTATCTTCATTGTTTGTACCGGAGAGAGAGAGTCAAAGTCGAATGGGCCTTTTAGAAGCTCCGGTTCATCAATCTCTAAAGTTTCTTTGCTCAAAAATTGTTGAACAGTTTGTGCAGTGTCTCTTGCTGGAGACAGATGTTTCTTTTCTTCTGCAGTCTTGGAACTGTCAACCTCTTTGTCTTTCACCACTGCTTCCTTCTCCTGTAATTTCTCTTCTTCTTTGGATCCAGAGACTGTAGGGGAAACCGGGGGAGAGATGTTTGTCTGTTCAGGGCTCACTTCTTCTGGAACAGATGATTCTAAATCAGCAGCTGTTTCTGCACCTAAGTCCTCTACAACAGGAAGATTGAACCTTTTGAAGGCCTTCCGGAGGATCTCTTCTGTCTCTTGGGCCACTCTGTCAGTCTCACGAAGCATGAGTTGATTCATCTTGGCTTTACTTCTGAACTCATCTTTGCAGTCCTTGAAGATAATGTTCATTGTCTTGGGATCAATTTGAGGATATAGCTGAATAGCTATCTGCTCCCGGATCTCAAGATCTTTAGCATGAGCATTATTCTTTCTTACTTCCAATTCCTTTTCTAGGATTTTAGGAATAAGAGATATGATCTCAATGAAAGCCTTATTATATATGTTAAGATATTTGACTGTGGCTTCCTGCAGAGTCTTTTGGTCAGCCTCACTGAAGTCATCATAAGATTTAGTCATTGGTTGAAGGTTTCCATCCACCGTGACCGACTTGATTACATTCTCTAGAGACAGAGTGGGCTTTTCAACAGATACCTCCGCCATTTCATCCTTGTCTTGGCCTGTGGAGGGTTTACCGGATCCTTTCTTCTTCTGTTTCTTTATTTCTCTTACTCCCTCATCTGACTCTGTTTCCTCTTCATCCTTTTGGCTTCCATAAGCCCTTGTGGCTTTTGTCTTGGATCTCTTACCGGATGCCTGGACTTCCGGTTTAGAACTTTTGGTTGTGGGAGGTGCAGATCTCTTTGATGATCTGGTACGGGTGGGAGCTTCAACCGGAGCACTTTCTTTACTTTTCTCTTCTTCCTCAGCCTTCCTCCTCTTTTCCCGGCTGGCATCAAGTGCCTCTTTTGAGATGCCTAGGCCTTGAGCAATGTGCTCTACTTCTTTTCTCACCTTTCTTTTAATCTCAGGTTCCCTGAGTTCTACATGTATTTTTACACTCAGCTCCTCAAAGGTTCCAAACCTTTCTGCCTTAGGATCTTTAGGCTGACTTAGCATGTGTTGAACATGCAGTTCCACTATCTGTTCATCCACTTCATACCCCATGGGCATGATCCAGACAGTTCTTGGCTCCACTGCCTCCATTAGGCACTGATCAGTGTCAACCATAAAGCACACTGAGTCTTTGTATTTTTCAACAAGAGACTGGGGAATTCTCTCTCTTGCTTGCATCATGCTCTGAAAGTTTTTGAAGTATCCCCATAGAGCTGTATTTCTTGCTTTTGCATCCCCAAGTCCATGCAAATAGTCTCTTATCTGGACTGCAACAGGTTTGTCATTCTGCCATACCCATCCACTTGATCCGGGTAGCTCATTCATGAAGTAGAAGAATAGACATACAATAAGAGTACCATACTTAAAGGAATTCTTCTTATCCTTCTTGATTTTCTGTATATTTTCCATTAATTGGCTTAGCAGTAGTTCGCAGAGATCATATTCTGCATTCTTTCTTAGCATTTCATAGGCAGTGTATATTGCAGTTCCGGATACAGAATTCTCCCTGCTGGAGTGATAGATCTTGTATCCTATTATCATGGATGCATATTTGATATCCGGATCCGAAATATCTTCAATGGTCATTGCCCTCTTATCAAATTTTGATCCGGTGGCCTCAGTTACAATGTTGTTCTTGACAGATTTGAGGATAGGTATCCCTCCGGAAGAGTATAGGCCAGTTACTGCTCTAATTGCTTCTTTTGTGATCTTGCAGGGTCTATCCAGCCATAGAAAGTTGTCATGCATCCTGCTCAGTACATACCGGACCCATTCATCTTCTTTAAAGCAGGGGAAATGAATAAATTGCTCAAATTGTTTCTTCTGGATATCCTTATACTCTGGTTTAAGCTCAAAAGCATTGTCTATCAGTTGCTTGTGATAGAGGTCTCTTAATTTGAATTCCCCAAATTCCTCAATGCTTGCATGTATGTAAACCCTAATGTCTTCGGTATGTAAAACTCTGTGAGGAACACTAGAGAAGGCTCCTAGTGGATCTACCTCCAATGATTTGTAGGGATGTTTCTTAAATGAGGGGCGAGGTCTATCAGAGATCTTAACTATGTTTGGAGTAGCCATTCTTCAAAGATTTGCAGTGAGGTAATGAAAAAACGGAGAATACCTTATGCGCCTTCGGTTTGCACGGAGTGGTTGGATTGATTTCTTTATGCAATAACTTCGGCAGGAGATCCTTGGTGTGCTTGATGAACCTTGTTGCAGAGCTCCACTTTTCGCTTCTTCTTGAGTGTAGAATGAGCAAATGACTTTTGAGAAATCCCTTAAATTGCTCCGCGAACCCTAATATCTGTCTGCAATAAATGCTTCACCTACATCATTCCGGTTTGCCTTGTCTGGATAGCTTGGAGTATCCCGGATTAGTCCTGATCTGTGGATATCATCTGGATCTTTCAATCATGAATAAATCGAAGTAACATATTACAAGAATATCCCAAACACTCTGTCCAATCCGCAGAACAAGATAGTGCACTTCCGGATCTCTCCGGACCTTTTTGTAATCCTTTATCATACCGGAGCATCTCCCTGAACAGGTCTTACTTGATCGATCACAGCTTCTTCATAACTCCATGCGGACCTCTGAAAACTTGACTGAAGCATCTCAAGACTCATATCTGCAAACCCTTTAATCCGCATCTTGTGCCACATCCGGCACCACTTGTTTGGCTGGGGGAATAGGATTTTCTTTGAGTCTCCCCCTGAGCCTGAGCTCACTTTTTAATTTCCGGAAGAAATATCAGCACCAGAGTCTGGTGCGGATCCAACCTCTACATTCTCTAAACTTTTCTTCACCCAAATCTTGCTCATCTGATTCCTAACTTCATCCGCATTCATCTTTTGTTTACCCTTGTCTTGATTCTGATTATACACCGGACCTCTTTTGTCCTGATACTTGTTTCTGCAGACTTTAGCATTATGACCGGACCTATTGCAGATTTGGCAAATAACATTTCTTTGCATATTTGACTGATATCCTCTTGATCTGCATTGATTAGCCATATGACCTACTCTATTGCATGTGAAGCATCTACCTTTGAATGATTTGTTTACTTGCATAATTCTGCATTCATGGGATTTGTGTCCATACCTTTTGCAGTTGAAGCACTGTCCGGAGAAGGATGAATTAATCTGATTCATTCTCACTCTGCACTGATTAGCTTTGTGACCAAAGTGGTTGCAGCTGTGGCAGTATCCATTGAAGGATGGATATCTTTGAGCATTTGGCTGTCTTACCGGAGGTCTTCTAGGCCTGCTCCTTGGATTTTCTGATCCATGATTCTTCTGACCAGATCCGGAGCTTTCTCCTTTCTCATATCCCAAACCATACTTGTCATCTGTCCTCTTTTGACTTCCAAGAAGAACTTCAAGTTGAGCAGAACTTATCTTGAATTTCTCTTTATATTCATTTGCTGTTTGAAAGTCTCTTTTGAGAGAGGCAATTTGATCCTGAAGTTTTTCTTCATTATCTTTGGCATCTTCAAGATCATATTCAAGATGTCTGATAATCCTGTCCATCTGGTGGCATTCTTCTGATTTTTCTTTAAGAGATTGTCTTAGATTGTCTTCAGCCTTTCTTTTTTCTTCAATCTCTTGAGTAAACTTTATAGTCCCTGATTCCATTTCATGTCTTAACATAATGACTTCTTTTCATAACTTTTCACATAGCTTGGTTTGCTCAGTCAATTCTTCATTTGTATTGCTTTCTTCACTTTGTCTTGCCAACTGTTGGAGTAGCTCCTTTCTCTTTTTCATAGAGAGACTTAATTTGTCTTTTAATTCTCTCATGAATTCATCAGCCTGTTTGAGTCTTTCCTTTAATTCACTGACTTCAGAATTTGACTGTTCAAGATCCTCAAGAGCAATCTTGAGTTGCTCCCTTAAACCATATGCATCCATTTGAAATCCCAGATCTTCCTCAAGCTGTTAGGCTCTATTAGGAGGAACTTAGCTCTGATACCAATTGTTGATAACTGAGAGGGGGGGGTGAATCAGTTATCCTAATTATTTCCCTTATTGAACTTTCTTTTTAATTGATGCAGCATAGAATCAAACACAAAAACATTAATCATGAAATAAGAGACACATGACACAGTATTTTTGACGTGGAAACCCTGTTAAGGGAGAAAACCACGGGGTGATTAACCCAAAATTATTCTCTGTTAGAAGAATAGGAAATTACAAAATGGCACTTGCCAATTAGGGCTTACTGCCCGAGCACACTGCTCACAAGAGGCCCACTGCCTACAAGAAGACACACTATCTACAAAGTAATAAGAATCATAGTCTTGAACTGATTGGAAGCATCTGCATATGCTGGAGTTCAGTTCCGGTTAGGCTCAGTACACTGATCTGCTGCACTTCATCTTTTCTCTGTTCTTTATTCTGCTATCTTTCACATACCGGATCCTTTTTGCTACCTCTGCTCTATTCTGGACTTATTCGCATATATCTTCACCTCATCACTACCTTCACAACTAAATCAATCCTCTATATATATCCACACAAGTAATTTCATCACCTTTCTAGTCGGCATCCGGAACAGTCTAGTTTCTTACAAACTTTTGTTCTGTCGGCTGAATCCTTCCTCACCAAGCAATGCGGATCAAGCATATACTTGTAGATATCATTAATCATGTCGGCCAAACATGATTCATGCCTTCACAACCTCTATCATCAACAGTAACACATCCGGAAAGTAGTCTGATACTCTGTCAGTCAGTTCTTCCTCTGTTTTCACTGTTTCTCAGGAATCCGGTACTTCAACTGTTCATATCTTTTTCCTTGTCCATCACCGGAGGCTAAATCCTTGGAATATACCACTCAAGGTAGTCCTCTTGACTTCCCCAAATCCGCACTGCACCAAGACACTTCCTCTGAGAGATCCGGACCAATCTGTCGGACCTTGCCACATGCTCTGTTCTTGTTCACCGGACCACAACATTCTTTATTCTGACTTCCGGTAGAGACACATTATGACTTGCGGATATGTGGGATGACCTTTGTTGCCATCAATGACAACAACCATGAATCCATATAGTGTCTCTTGCCAACAGGGTGGTGAATATGGTTGACTTTTGACATGATTAGAAAGTGGAATAAGGTGATGTGGAGTCACAGATTCCCTATAACGAAACTTGACTATTAATGAATAGTTTTATGATAACTATGATGTATCTAATGAATTTATAAGATATGTTGATTCTTGATTTAAGAAGTAGAAATTGAATAAGGAGTAAGTTGTATTGCCTTGTAGGAAATAGTAAGTGCCTACTGGGTTTGTTGGAGGTACTATTTCTCCTAAAAAATTATTATACTTTTGAGAATGAATACTAAGATTAGTATGAAACTCTTGTATTGCAATGTAAATGGAAGACAATTTTTATGAATGGACATACTTCACAAATGAGGTATATGATATTAAAAACCCATGAGGATTCTTGAGATAGTCTTTTTAGTAAGACCATCATTTTAGACTATTATGAGATAAGTCTCAAATGTCATGATCTTGAATGTAAACCTTGGGAAAGGTCAACATGAAATTGGGAACCTAGGAAGGTCAGAGGTTAGAAAACTTGTTTTGACTTTTGAGATTTTGGAAAATGGAATAGGATGACGAGGAGTCACAGTTTCCTTGGTGTGAAAGTAATCCATTACATCTGATGAAACCTTAGATAGGAGTCGATTGTCCTAGTATAGGACTATGAATTGAACTAAATTCACATTTTACTAGACCCTGAGGGGTCACATTAAACATACTGTAGGACATGACAACTTCTAAGTCAAGTAAGGGTGGTGAACATACGACTATGTTCATTGCAAAACGTACATGTATATAAATCTTTGGCCAAAGTAATACATCTTCCTCTTCATGCATTATCGATCCATAGTGCTCCCGATGGCCTAATGTCTCTTGTAGTGTCATACATAGTTAGAGTGGATCTATAGTTGTGTGACCATGAGACATTACAAAGGACACAACACAAGATACTGAGATGGCTAACCCAAGTTTTCCTAATATCTGACCTTTCTGTGAAGGGTAGGGCCACTTCTAGTTTAGAATTTGAGCGGGGAACTACAGGTTCGTGGTTGGTGGAAAAGCACCAGGATGATGCTTTCCTTCCCAAGCATGAGACAAGTTGAGGCTTATGAAGATAGATGTCAAAAGTTCCAGATATAGTTCTTTCCATTTTAAGAGTTGATGATCAATTGTAATGTTAAATTTGTTATATGATGCCTTGAGCATAACTTGTACATACATAGCGAAAGTTATTGGTGCAGTCACAGTAGGAGGGTTCACATAATGAACTGTCTAGACTGTGCAACAAGATTAAACACAATGGAAACAACTTAGATATATGAAACAAATGTAGAATCAATCATTTAGTATATCAAAAAATTCAAATACAGATCGACCGACAACATGCAGGATTACAATAGGGCTCAGAGGCCTGATTATAGAATATCATAATATACACTAGATATAGCTTTGAAGCTCTATCGTACAAATCTAAACTATCAGTTATCTCTATGTGAATCACTACTTTCCTAAGGATCTATTACCTTCCTTATATATCATCTCTGGTACAAAACATTCCTCCACATCAGCTAAGGAAGATCACAAACTCCAATGAAGAGTTGTAACATGTGTACATAAATAGGTCAGACCTAAATGAATAGAACTCCTACGCAATTGAATGGAATGATGTACGGATCTCAGGGAAGGTCAGCCATGAACCATATATCATTGAATGATGTGTCATTAGTCTCCATGAGTCAAGGAATGCTCTACAAGTCTTCTCCTTTAGCTGATTGTTTGAGACTTCCAGGATGCTCTGCTCTGAGAAAATAATTGATCTTCTGATAGCGATATCTTTCCGGTAACTGATCCAAATGCTTTGTGAATTGGATATGATGTAGATAAACATGTCTAGATGCTAATTCCATCTCCGTAAGGTTTGAAATGCAACCACAGCAGAATGCAGACCAAAATACTAAGACTACTTCTGACTAAACTACCTGAACTAAACTTGAAAATGAAATGAAACAAACTAAACTGCAAACAAACTGAAATGCAATTTTTTTTGGTTGATGCAAGATTGCTCTTGAACCAGGGATACTCCTGCATCAAACATCTGGAGTTATTGAAAAAGGTGAGTCCCTCACTTTACTTGGGCTACAAGAAAACCAAGATGGCCCACCTCAGCCAAATAAATCCATGATGAATCCTCCTCCAGTCTGCCTTTCCACTTCACAATGTATTCTTTGTATTGTCTTCCTTTGGTGTTGTATCCAACTCTATTGTCCAAAATGTCTGCAATCTGCTCTGGTGCTTATTGTGGTAATTGCTTCTTCAAGTCTTCTTCAATTTTATCACTGAACTCTACTTCATGATACTGATATAGGTCTGCAATGTTGAAAATAGGTGAAATACCCAATGTCTCCAATAGTTCCACTTCATATGCATTTCCTGAATCAAATTTCCTGAGTATCTTGTAAGGTCCAAACTTCTTCATCTTCAACTTGTTATATGTTCCAACTGGAAATCTTTCTTTTCTCAGGTATACCATCACTTCATCTCCTACGGCAAGTTCCTTATGTCTTCTCTTCTCATTTTCTTGTTTCTTATATTTGCTATTCATATCCTCTAGATGCTTCTTCACATGATTATACACTATCTCCATGTGTCCTACAAATTCTTCTACTTCTGCACTCCTCTTTTCTTTTGCATTGATATCTCTCAATTTTGCCACTCCTCTAGGGTGTGTTCCAGTAACAATCTCAAAAGGTGTTCTTCCGGTGCTCCTATTTACTAAATTATTGTATGCAAACTCTTCTTGTGAAAGAATCAAATCCCAACTTCATGTCTTCTCTCCAACCAAACATCTCAACAAGTTTCCCAAACTCCTATTCACTACCTCTGTCTGTCCATCAATCTATGGGTGAAATGCTAAGTTAAACTTCAAATCTATCTTGGTTTTTTTCCAAAGGGTCTTCCAAAAGTATCCAAGAAATTTGGTGTCTCTATCCAAAATTATGCTCTTAGGTAATCCATGCAATCTCACAATCTCTTTGGAAAATAGGTCAGCTACATGCACTACATCAGTTGTCTTCTTACAAGGTATGAAATGATCCATCTTTGAAAATCTATCCACCACTACAAATATTGAATCATGTCCTCTCTATGTCTTAGGCAATCCCAATACAAAATCCATGCTTATGTCTTGTCAAGGTCTCTCTGGTACTATCAAAGATTTATACAATCCAGTGTTCTGACTACTTCCTTTTGCAACTTGACAAATTATACAACTCTACACAAATTTCCTAACATCCTTATGTATCTAAGGCCAAAATTATTTTTCACTTACCAAAGCCACTATCTTATCAATGCCAAAATGTCTTGCTAATCCTCCACTATGTTTCTCTTTGATCAAATTATCTCTCATTGAACTTCTAGGTATGCATAGCTAACTTCCTTTGAACAACATATCCTCCTAAATGAAATAGTCCAACCATTTACTCCTATCTGTCACAATAGGTTCCTTACATGCTTTCCAAATTCTACAAAATTAGTGTCTCCCTCATACATGCTCTTCAATTCATCAAATCCTATCACTTCAATTCTCATCCTTGTCAACAAGTTTCTTCTTCTACTCAATGCATCAGCAACTTTGTTTGATTTTACACTCCTATGCTTCAACATAAATGTATAACTCTGCATGAACTCTACCCACCTCATATGTCTCTGGTTCAACTTTCCTTGACTATTCAAATATTGCAAAGCTTGATGATCTATATACAACACAAACCCCTTAGGCAACAAGTAATGTCTCCACTTCTCCAAGGCTTGAATTATGGCATAGAACTCTTGGTCATAAAATGAATATCGTCTCCTTGCATCATTCAACTTCTCACTGAAATATGCTATAGGTCTACCTTCTTGACTTAATACTGCTCCAATTGCATTTCCACTTACGTCACAATCCACTTGAAATACCTTATTGAAATCCAGTAGTGCCAAAACAGGTTGCTCTATCACCTTCTACTTCAACAATTCAAAACTTTTATTTGCTCCTAATGTCCACTTGAAATATTTTCTATCACCTCTCATTGTCTCTGTCATAGGGTTACTAACTAAACTAAAATTTCTGATGAACTTCTGGTAGAAGCTAGCCAATCCATGAAATGATATGTCTTCTCCAATGCTCTCTGGCATAGGCCATTCAACAATTGCTCTTACTTTCTCAGGACCCATCTTCAATCCTTCTATAGAAATCACAAATCCTAAATATACTAATTCTTCCTTCATGAAACTACATTTCTTGATGTTTATCAACAATTTCTCCTCTCTTAATCTCTGTAAAACTTGTTTTAGGTGCTGCAAATGTTCTTCTTTTGTCTTACTAAAAATTAGAATGTCATCCAAATATACAATAACAAACTTACCCAAGAATTTCTTCAAGACTTCATTCATCAATCTCATGAAAGTACTAGGTGCATTTGTCAATCCAGAAGGCATCACTAACCACTCATATAGTCCTTCATTTATCTTAAAAATAGTCTTCCATTCATCACCTTCTCTGATTCTAATCTGATGGTATCCACTCTTCAAATCTATCTTTATGAAATATCTTGCTTCACTCAAACAATCCATGATGTCATCCATCCTAGGTAAAGGAAATGTATACTTAACTATGATCTTGTTGATTGCTCTAGAGTCAGTACACATTCTCCATTCTCCATCTTTCTTTGGTGCTAATACAGTAGGACTATACAAGGACTCAAACTTTCTCTGATCAAACCTTTCCTCAACAACTCTTGTATCTACCTATTCAGTTCTTCATTCTCTGTCGGTGTCATTCTATGTGATGTTTTGTTAGGTAAACTTGCTCCCAGTATAAGGTCCATGTGATGAATGATACTCCTAATTGGTGGTAATCCTTTAGGTACATTATCTGATATGATGTCTTCATACTCTATCAGAAATTCCTTTATCTCCTCCAGTTGTGATTCTCCAGTCTCCTTCCTCAATGTTTCAGGCTTCTTAGGGATCAAGGCATAACACAGATTCTAGCATTCCCACATACTTCACTCTTAGGATCATCTTCTAAAGGAATCAAAGTAATTCTCTTTCCATTTGATGTTATAGTGTATGTGTCCTTTCTCCCATCATGTATAGCTTTCCTATCATATTGCCAAGGTCTATCCAACAAGATATGACAAACATCCATAGGCATAATATCACACAATACTTCATCATGATAAGATTTAATATGAAATTTCACCAAACATTGTTCACTAACCAGTACCTTATGATCATCTTGAATCCATGCTATCTAATAAGGCTTAGGGTGTTTCAATCTTTCCAACTTCATCTTAGTCACCATCTCTTCTGAAACTAGGTTATCTGAATTACCACTATCAATTACAACTTTACAACACTCACCTCCTGATTTGCATCTGGTTCTAAATAAACTTTTCCTCTATGATGGTTCCTCATTTGCCTCTACTTGAAATAATTCTCTCCTCATCACCAGTGATTCTCTTATCTCAAGTTTGCCAACTAAACTCGGTGATCTAATAGGTTCTTCTTCCACATAGGCTACTCTCCCACTATTCTCCGTTCTCTTACTTGTGTTTCCTTGATTACATTCAAATGCTCTCTGTCCTTCACCTCCACACTTGAAACAAGTGCCTCTGAATGTTCTCTTGTCAAATCCTCTTCCTTCTCTTTTGTATCCTTCATTCCGGTATGCACTAGGGTTTCCTCTTTGAAAAATGTTTTTGTCATCTCTTCGGTATGCATTATTATTTCTGTCATCCTTCTTGAATGGGTTGTCAAGCTTGTTCTACTCCGTATGTGATCTGTCTCCTCCCAAAAATGTTCTACCTCTCTAAAATTTACCTCCTCTACCTCTTTTTCTCTGATCATGCCTCTTATTTAGCTTCTCTTCAACTTTCAAGGCAAACTGGTATGCTTCCTCCAAAGATGCCATCCTTACCAAGCTTAGTTCTTCTTGAATGTTCAATCTCAGTCCATTGATGTATCTAGCCACTTTCTCCTTGCTTGCTTCACTGTGTCCTATCCTTATGATCATATTATGAATTTCTTCAATATACTCCTTCACAAATTTCTCCTTTTGTCTCAGGTTTTGCAATCTTTTCAACAGCTGTAACTCATAGTCAACAGGTATGAATTGATTCTTCAATTTTGTCACCATCCTATCCCACTTTTTAATCTTTTCTTTCCCCCTTCTATTTCTTTCCAACTAAAATTCTTTCCAACATATGGTAATATGTCCTTTCAACTTTGTCTTTACAAATTTCACCTTCTCCAGATCTTCAACTTCCTCATATTCATAGTATTCTTCCATGTCATTTATCTAGTCAATCAACTCTTTAGGGTTCAAATTTCCAGTATAATTTGGTACATCGACTCTAGGTCTCTTTCCAATCTTTGAAATAGCTCACAACATCTTAACTTGATATGATTCTTCTTCTTCATCACCGCCTAGGGTTTCGCCAATTTGTTCAATAGATTGAAATTCTTCTTCATCATCACTTTCGACATTAGGTCTCGGTGTCAATCCTCTTCGTCTATCTTCCTCGACAACATCCAATTGGATTCTCATTGTTTTCATCATTTCCATCATCTCATCCATTCTACCAGCCATTGTTCCAATAGCAGCAACTCTCCTTAGTGGCGTTCTTCCTTAGATCAAGTGCAAACCACCTTAAGTTTGGCGATCAGGCTACAAGGTGACAACTACCTCACAATTGGTGATCAGTTGTGACACAAGTAACCTGCCTCAATTGGGAAATCTATTCATAGTAAGATCTTACATAATTCCCTCACCAGCTTCACTCACTTCACTCCTAAAGATTCAAACTTTTGCTCTTATACCACTTGGTGTAGTCACGGTAGGAGGGTTCACATAATGAATTGTCCAGACCGTGCAACAAGAGTAAACACAATAGAAACAAATCAAAGATATGAAACCAATGCAGAATCAATCATTTAGTATATCAAAGAATTTAAATATAGATCAGTCAGCAACTGCAGGCTTACAATAGCACTCACGGGCCTGATTATAGAATATTAGAATATACACAAGATATAGCTTTGAAGCTTTGTCACACAAATCTAAACTATTAGCTATCTCTATGTGAATCAATACTTTCCTAAGGATCTATTACATCCTTATATATCATCTCGAATACAAAAGAGTCCTCCATGTTAGCCAAGGAAGATCACAAATTCCAATGAAGAGCTGTAATGTGTGTACATGAATAGGTCAGACCTAAATGAATAGAACTCCTCACAATTTAATGGAATGATGTGTAGATCTTGAGGAAGGTCGACCATGAACCATAGATCATTGAATGATGTGCTATTAGGCTCCACAAGTCAAGAAATGCTCCACAAGTCTTCTCCTTTAGCTAATTATCTGAGACTGTCAGGATGCTCTAATCTGAGAAAATAGTTGATCTTCTAATAGCTATATCTTTTCCAACAACTAATCCAAATTCTCTGAGAATTGGATAGGATGTAGATAAACATGTCTAGATGCTACGTCCAACTTTGTAAGGTTTGAAATGCAACTGTGACATAATACGGACCAAAATACTGAGACTGCTTCTGACTAAACAACCTGAACTGAACTAGAAAATGAAAAGAAACAAACTAAACTGTAAACAAACTGAAATGCAAATGTTTTTGGTTGATGCAAGATTGCTCTTGAACTAGGGATGCTCCTACATCATTTATTCACTTGGATATGTAAATTTTTATTGTAATTATAAGATTTGTTATGTTCTGTTTAGAATAACATGCTTAGTTGATGAAAAGATAATGCTTCTTTGGTTAAAAATTTGATTTACTCAATCATCTTGTTAACTAATTGCTTGATTAAGTTACTTGATTATGTTAAATCTTGAGCATTATGGATAGTTATGTTACATAGATAATTGTTGTATTTATGGTTGTAGGTGAGTGATTTAGCAACTCCCATCGAAGGCCCAAAATATCTCCCATCTTCCCAAGGTCCAGATGTTTTCTACAATGAATTCTTGCAGGCTGACATTCCTTTTGGTGGAGATATTTTTTGATAGAGCCCATGGGGTGATTTATTGTAACCTAATTGGTCATTTGGAGTCATATACTATATATGCATGAATGTAAGATGTAAAAAAGGTTGGAAAATAGTTATTTTTATGCTTCTGTATTCCAAACAGAACTTTCCACTATTGTAATCGTGCCTCTTGATCAATACATATGGTGTTTACTTTTTCATGCTTTTTAACTCTGTGTAGTCTTAGAATTCGCTATTGTTTGTGAATGATTAATTATTGGTAATCCATTCTTTACCTTTGTTAAAGTCTCCATGATCTATGTAAGTTTATCAACTATATTTCTTTATTTGTGCATCTTAGCTCTGTGAATGTTCTTTATTCAAACCCGGTGTATCACCTCCTCTTTATTTTTAGTTTTTACTCCCTCTTCCTCTTTTTATTAGTTGGATAGATTAGGTTTAGTATTAGGATCACTGAGTCTATCATTCAGCAAAGGAACTAGCCTCTCTTTGGAGATTCGGCCTCCCTGTAGGGTCCCACACCTAGAGGTCATCTCAATGTTTCACTAGATTGTTGGAGCCCTAAAAGACTTCAAAATTGGGTGCAAATCTATGTGACAATAGTTTCTAGCATGCCCAGTGGAACATTAAGCATAAGTAATCAAAGAATCAAGCTAAGAATTTGGCTTTCTTCTCAATACTCTACATCTTGGTAGACATTTCATTTACTTGGCGACTCTACAAGCTACTGGTTTTGATCAGTGCAATCTTTTATGCCTGTACAAACTATGACATTTTCAAGAGGTAATTTCTAACTCACCAAATTATCTGCTTCTACTTCAAGGAGAATGTCTAGGTTGTCTAGGTCTCTTGTGAGGAGGGACATTAATCTCACTTTACCTCTTTCAAGGTCTCAATCCACACCCCCTCCTGTTAGGTTTCAACTTATAATAGAAGAATCTTTCATATCCCTAGATTGAATTTGAATATTCCTAGGATGGCAAGGAATTTTCCTTTTGTAACCTTTAATAGAGGAAGTCCATTAGACTTGGCTACATATAATGACATACCTATTGTAGCCCTGAAAAGTGTTTCACCCTTCATGAGTGATGGTTTTGTAACCCCTACTAAGCATGTCAAAGATATATCTAATGTATTCTCGGTTCATCATATACAACATGAAGATGTCATAGTCCATCTCATGGTCTCATCTCTTAAGGAAAGATCTCTTGAATGGTTCAGGAGCTTGACCCCTGCATCAATACATACCTAGGATGAGCTGGGAGAAGCCCTCTACAAGAGTTTGGTGAGAGGAAGATAATGTTTTATTACTTGAGAAGTTGACAACCATCAAGAGGGATCCAAGTGAGATGCTGGCAGACTTTAACTTTAGATTCCAGAGGACATGGGAGAGAAATATAGCTACCCTGATGCCATCTCCACAATGTTCTTTCTCATACTTTTTAAGAGCTTTACAATCTGACATTGTTGTGATGATGCAATCAATGGGTGCTGAGACTCTACCAAATGACTATGAGATAGCTCTCAAAGTTGAAAACTATATAATACAGGTTGGTAAAATTGCTTCTAGACCTCCTATCCCAGTTTTCCAAAGCTACCTTCCTCATCCCAGTAGCCCATTTTTGCTCCTATCCTAGAGCCTAAAACTTCAACACCCTCTCTTTATGAAGAAGAGAATGATCTTAAGACCCTAATGTCTAATTTGACTAACAAAGTGAATAGTATAGCTATTCAAACTACTCCCAAACCCTATCAGAACTATAACCAGGACAAACATCTAATCAGAATTGGAACCAAGGGCATAATTCTAATAGGAATCAAAACTAGAACTAGGGTTACCAACAAAATAGATACCAAAATCCTAACCTTGCATTGCCCTTACAAACCATTCAACCCATTCAGCAAATACCAGATGTGAATCCAATTAGCGCCTTACTCCATACTCAGAATAATCTGGCCCAGGAGGTAGATTGGTGCTATCCCTGCAACCAACCTCATAATCAGTCCAATTGTGCTTTTGGAGCACAAGAAAGGGCTTTAATGGTGCAGAACTTTCACACTCATTAGGCATCATTATAAGAGGCAACCAATAGCAACCCTAATGTTCAAAATGAGGCTATCCATGATACTAGTATGATGATATGGACTATAGAAGACTTTTGTGATGTTAATCAGCCCATGGACAGTGTTGTTATGCCCATCACAAACAACATCAGGTGAAAGAAGAGGTAGTTGGAGGCTAGTCCCATGCCTGCTATGTTACAAAAAGAGCTTGTTCCAAAGGCCAAAGTGGCTAGTACCATGGTCCCAATTCAAAGCAGTAAACCTGTTGTTATAAAGGAAATTCCATTAGGCTTAAATGTGCCTGAACAACTTACAAAACAACCAATGAAGGGAACTTGGATTCCCTCCATGCATAAGGAAACCATTGTTCCATTAAATATTGAGCAGATGAAGAAAGAAAATATCGATGTCTCCATGTGGGAAGTGATGTCCATCCCTTCTTAGAGGGATCTGTCACAAGAATCCTTGAGGCACTTCCCATCAGCTGAGTTAGTAGCATCAGACTCACCAACCAAGTAGAAAGAGAACTCTCCTATTATCCTAGTGCAACCAATTGAAGGACAAGCAAGTATAGTCAAGAAGCCATCCCCTTTCTATTTGTCTTTGATCATTTACAAGTTTTTAGTGTAAAACTACATCACAGACTCTGGGGCTAGTGTTTTAGTCATGCCCAAAAAGATAGAAGATGCATTAGGCATCAATTATACCCCTATTTCATTAGGAGTATTACAGTTAGATGGTACCTCTGTGAACACTATAGGAGTGATCAAGGGATTGGACTTGACTCTACATGCATGTCCAAACCTGACTTTTAAGTAGGACATATCAGTCATTGATCTTCCTCATTTCTTTGCTATCTATATGTCAAGAGATTTCACAACAAAGGTAGATGGCTACCTTTCTTCTGACAGGTCTCATATATTACTAAGGACCAGATATGGCACACGGTTCACCATCAAGGCTAAACCAATTTTAGATTATCATGTGGAGAATTACAACCACAAACTGGTGAACCCACATGTGATGATTCAGGGCAAGGAAGTGCATGACTCAAAACCTATTGAGGTAGAACCTTCACTTGTTCCTATCCTTGACCTATTTTTAGATGAGTGGGCAAGGGATCATGAAAATTTTGATCCTTATGATACCACTAAGGTGACTAACTTGGGAAACTACATGATCCATGAAGGGGATTCTTTAGCTCCTTCTATACTCAAGCCTAATGATGACTCTATTGGCCCATGGAAGATGTTCTTTGATGGTGTGAAGAGCAAAAATGGAGCTGGTGTAGATGTTTTGCTAGTCTCTTTGACTGGTAAGAAGTTGCATTTTTCTTGCATGAGTAATGTAGCAGAGTACGAGGCATTGGTCCATGGCCTATTGATTGCTAAGAAGAAAAATATCAAGTGTCTGGAGATCTTTGGTGATATCAAATTTGTGGTTAACCAAGTTAGAGAGAGATGTACAACAAAAAACTAGCTTCTAAGAGCTTACAGACAAAGTTTGGGACCTGTTTGAGAATTTTGATGCTCTTAACCTACAAGTGATCCCAAGAAAACTAAATGTTCATGTTGATCAATTAGCAATGATGGGAGCTCAAATTTCTCCACCTATAAATTCGTTTCAGGGTGCTGATCATCATGTGAAAATGGCCATCAGGCCCTCTATTCCTAACAATAACATTCATTGGCAAATGTTTGATAGTGATGACCAGATTTCATGCTTCATCCATAATGAAGCTAAGTTCTTTTCAAGAGCATGGCCTAGGTTACAAGAATCCTATGGTGATCAGATCATCTAGCTCAAATCAAGCAAGATACCCAAGGGTCTAGTCACCCTGGAGGCTATCTTCAGCTGTGATGATGAATTCAGGGGTGATAAAAATAACATGACCTTCAAGAAAGAAGATTATCAGAAGGTAATTGTCACCCAGGACAAAGAATTACTACTAGGAAAGGTATGTGGAAATATAGAGGAGCAAGAATTCATAAGACTTGCCCAAAAGTACAATGATGTCCTAGCATGGACATATGAGGATCTAAAAGGATTCAATTTGGGTGTGGCTCAGCATGCCATTGATCTGGATCCTAATTGCAAGCTAGTTTGTTAAAACAACAGCCCATAAATCCAAAAATTGAACCTCTCATGAGGAAAGAGATTGATAAGCTCATTACTAAAAGGATTATCTTCCCTATTAAGTATTCTACTTGGGTGGCTAATTTAGTTCCTGTGAGAAAGAAAATAGAGAGATTAGGCTCTGTGTAGACTTCAGGGATCTGAATCGTGCTTCTCTGAAAGATCATTACCCTCTGCCCTCTATGGATTAGATTTTGCAAATAGTTGTAGGGGTAGAAAGTTTTTCATTATTGGATGGCTTCTCTAGCTATAATCAGATCTTTGTCAGAGAGGAGGATAGATCTAAGATGACATTCACAACCAAATGGGGAATCATGGCATATGCAAAGATGCCCTTTAGTTTATCTAATGCTTGTGCCACATTTCAGAGTGCAATAGATATTTCCTTCAAAGGATTTATAAATAGATTCTCCTTGATTTATTTGGATCACATCACAATTTTGTCTAAGAAGGGAGAAAACCACATGGAACATCTAGAGAAAGTTTTCCAGAGGTGCAAAGAGTTTGTGGTGTCTCTAAACTGCAAGAAATGTATTTTTGTTGTTGCCCAAGGTAAGCTTTTGGGTCACATGGTATCTGAGGATGGAATATCCATAGACCTAGGTAGAACATCTGATCTCCTTTCTCTTCCTCTACCTACTCAAAAAAAGGCCTTACAATAATTTCTGGAGATCAACTTTGTTAGGAAGTTCATTCCTAACTGCGCTAGCTTGGTGAAGCCTCTAAACCTTATGCTCATGAAAGAAGTAGTCTTCAGATGGACTAGGGAAGGGAAGGATGGTTTTGAAAAGATCAAGGAAGAGATTGCCTAGGTACATACTCTCATGAACCCAAAGTATGAGAAAGATTTTGTCCTTTATGCACATGGAGTAGAGAACAATATTGTTGTTGTCCTGATGCAACAAAATGAACATGCACTCAAGGATCCTCTGGCCTTCTTTAGTCAGACCTTGAAGGATTATGAGGTCAGATATAGCTCGATGGATAAATAGGTATTTGCCATTATTAGAGCTTTAAATAAATTTAGATATATGCTGCCAAATAACCATAGTAAAGTTTTGGTTTCTCATCCTAGTGTGAGAGATTACATAATGGGAATAGAAATTAGTGAAAAGTAGGCCAACTAGGTCACTAAGATCCTAGAATATGATGTGACCATAAAAGCCACTAAGTTGATTAGAGGCAGAGGATTGTGTGAGTAGCTAGCCTAGACATTAGTAGATGAAGTGAATTCATCTTACCATTTGAATGAGGAGGAACCTACAGCTGAGCAATCGGTTGTGAGTTCTTGGACAATAGATATGGCTAGTTTCCTATCCACTGGTGAGTCTCCTATGGACTGGATAGAGCCAAATGAAAACATTTTAGGCTATAGTCTATCCCTTAAGCTTTGGCAGATGGTGTTCTCTTCAGAAGAAACTTGGATGGAGTCTTATTGAGATGCATAGAAGAAGATCAGGTTGATAGACTTCTTGGTGAGTTTCATGTTGGCCCAACTGGTGGCCATTTCTATGCTAGAGCTACAACAATGAAAATAATGAGGGTAGGTTACTTTTGGCCCACATTATTCAACGATGCCCATGTATGGGTAAGAAAATGCAAAGAGTGTTCTCTCTTTGCTAGAAATAAAATATTGGTGGCTCTTCCCCTCCACCCTATTCAGGCTAATTAGCCCTTCTCACAGTGGGCATTAGATTTCATCAGCATGATAAACCCTATTTCTAGTGATGGTCACAAGTGGGTTTTGACTACAACAGATTACTTAACTAGGTGGGTTGAAGTAGTCCCACTCAAGGAAGCTAGTGAGTCATCTATCATGGATTTCTTGGAAGAAATCATGATAAGATTTGGAGCTCCTCATACTATTATTTTTGATAATGCAAAAGCATTTATTGGTTTTAGGATTACTGATTGGGCTCTCAAATACAATGTGTTCTTTAAGTCTTCATCCAATTATTACCCCCAAGGTAATGGGCTAGCTAAATCCACCAATAAGAACCTGGTTAGGATTCTGAAAAGGACCATGGAGGTAAACCAGAGGTAATGGCATAATAAGATCATATTAGCTCTTTGGGTTGATAGGATCACATACAAGAGAGCCATTGGGAACTCTCCTTTTGTTCTGGTGTATGGGAGAGAGGCTAGATTACCTATATCCTTAGAATTTCCTGCACTAGATCTGGCTCATTAGTTGGCATTAGAAGGTGAAGATGCAGGGTCTATCAGGATGATTGAATTGACTAAACTAGAAGGACAAAGATAGTCAGCCATGATCACATTAGAAGAACATCAGATGCAAACCAAGAGGTATTTTTATAAGAAGAACAAGGTCCATACTTTCAAAGAAGGTGATCTTATCCTAAAATGGGACACTGACTAAGCCAAACTAGGAGGCCATACCAAGTTTGATGCACTTTGGAGTGGGCCATACATCATCAATAGTTGCAAGCAAGAAAATGCCTTTATTCTTTCAAGGCTGGATGGTGAAGTTCTACCCATTTCAGTTAATGGGATTCATCTCAAACCTTACCATTAAGGTTGGTATGAGGTCTTGTATATATTTCTTTAGTTCATTTCAATTTTAGGTTCCCCTTTCCCTAAGTGCTCTTGCACAGGCTACATTGTCATTAGGAGAAGGTAGGCCTCTTCCCTTTTTTATGTTTTAGAGGAAAGTTTTAGTTGTCTTGACCTATTTCATTCCTCTTTTGGAATCTATGCCCAATGGATGCTTAAGGCCACTAATCCAATTGTTTAGCAGACAAACATCCCTGAGAGGTCACCAAAATGTTGACCCATTTTCCTCTGTCCAGAGTCAAACAGTTCACCTTCAATATCTTTTGGATATCACTTGGGATTTGCCCCTATAGGCCTTGATCCCTCCAAACCCAATGCTCTGATTGGCAAAAATCCCTAAAAATCATCTGGAGAATCCTTGCAAAGAACCTAGAAAAAACAAGAAATCCTTAATCTTCAAATGCCTTCCTTCGCAGGGATTTCCCATCTTCATACTTAGTCATTTTGGCATGAATATCCTAGTGATGTCATTCAGATCTTAGCTAACATCCCAAATATTATCTTAGTGTCCTAGACCTTAGCTAAGGTCCTGATATCCTCTTCATATTTGGACTTTAGTTAATATCCAGATGTTTTTTAAACATCTAGAACTTAACTAATATCCAGGTCCTTTGCAAATGTGAAGACCCTTGTGAATATGATGATGCCATCATCTAGATATTTCCTAATATTTAGACCCCTCCCCAAAGAAATCCATATGATGATGATATCATCTAGACATTCTGCCTTCAACATATTATCCTACAGTGATAAAGCATCCTGATGATGTCATCTAGATCTCCTCTTTAACATAATTCTTCATTCTGATGACATCATCAGGATATTCAAAAGGGATTTGGATATTAAGTTAGTTCCTAGATATTAAATGTTAATATCCATGTAGATGATGACTTCTTCATGCTATGAAGAAAAAATTTGATGGGTGCATCCAGATATTGCATGCTTGCAGATTGCCTAAGGCTGACCTCACATTCCTTTCACATGGCTGTGAAATAAAGATAGTTGTAAAGTGTATCAAGGGCTGATAAGAATCATACGGTAGCAGAATGTCGTAGGGGAATCTTTTCTACAAGAAAGATTCACTATGCGGCTACGAAATGATGACATGTGGACATCCATATGCTTGTTCACTGCAACTTTGACCACGGATATCTCCCTCATCCCGATGAATTTCTATATGATCCAAAAGGCAAAAGCGCTTACAAATTTCCTCCTCTTTCACTTGGTGAGCTTTTGGGTGATATTCTCACTTTGAAAATATGATCCAAATTTCATGATCCGAATATGCATCTAGATATTAGGATGCTTGTCGACTGAGGATGAATTTGCAGTCTCGGCTGACAAGACATCTCAACAAACAATTTAAGGTGTTGGAAGGACTTTTTAGATGCAAAAATTTGTTACATTTATGGTTGCAGGTGAGTGATTCAACACCTCCCATTCAAGGCCCAAAATATCTCCCATCTGCCTAGGCTCAAGATGTTTTTTTGCAATGAATTCTTCCAGGCCAACATTCCTTTTGGCGGAGATATTTTCTAACAGATGCCATGGGGTAATTTATTGTAACCAAATTAGATCATTTGGAATTAGATTCTATATATGTATCAACATAAGATGTAAAAAAAGGTTGGAAAATAGTTAGTCTTATGCTTTTGTATTCTAAACAAAACTTTCCTCTATTGTAACTATGTCTCTTGATCAATACATATGGTATTTACTTTTTCATGTTTTTTAACTTTGTGTAGTCTTAGAATTGGCTATTGTTTGTGAATGATTAATTATTGGCAATACATTCTTTACCTCTATTAAAATCTCCATGATCTATGTAAGTTTATTAGTTGTATTTCTTTATTTGTGCATCTTAGCTCTGTGCATGTTCTTTACTCAAACCTGTTGTATCACCTCCTCTTTATTTTCATTTTTTACTCCCTCTTCCTCTTTTCTTATCAAGAGGATAGATTAGATTTAGTCTTAGGAACAATGAATCTGTCATTTAGCAAAGGAACCATCCTCTCTCTAGAGATTCAGCCGCCCTATAGGGTCCCACACCTAGAGGTCATCTCAATGTTTCACTAGATTGTTGGAGTCCTAAAAGCCTTCAACTCTGGGTACAAATCTATGTGACAATAGGAACCACCACCCATGTCTTCCCTAATTGGTTAGTGCAAATTCAAATGTATGTTGGCATAGGACCTTTCAAAAGATTTCTCTTTGTCAGCTCTTTTGGTTTAATTTCATGAATCTTAGTGGGAAAGCATATATAAGTGGGTTTTGAATTCATTATGAACCTAGATAGAGATAGACAACTTGAAGCATTAGAGAAAAGAGAATTCAAAGAATTCATTATGATTCTAGAGCAAATTTGTATTGTCATTATGTGTGTTGTTGTAGGTTTGAAGTTATCAACTATCTCTCCTTATGAGTTGAAGGTCATTCATCCTCCTAAGGGTTTCATCATATAGGTGATATCATTGGTGTTTATCATCATTTGATTTATCATATTTTTATTATGTTTAGCCTCTAGCTTATAAGGGCACATTCTCTTTATCTATCAAGAGGGTTGGGAAGCTCGAATTGTATCCCAGGATTTGACTGAGGCAAGTCCATAAACACCATAACCCCAAAACCCCTTCTCTTATCTTGTGTGCTGGTTACAAGAGAGAGATCCAAGAAATATGAAGATATAGGAAGATTAAACAAGGATTAGGGTTTTGATATCTGACAATAGTTTAGGAATATTCCTCTATACAAGACTTGGGTGGTGGCACCCTAGTTTTTCTACCCCTGCTGATTTTAGATCTGGCATCAGGGTAGCCTTTGCAACATTTCTCTAGTTTATAGTTTATGCATATTCAACCATTCAGGACTTGGTTTGTCCTAAAATAGTCCTCCAACACCTTTGCTTCTGGGACACAGGTTTTATCATCTTTCTAATCCTCTCTGTGCAATTGGTTTCTGGAGATTTGTTGTACATCTTTTATTATAATCAGATCATCATAGAACTAGGGTTTAGTGCATTAGTGACCTAGACTTTTATAAAAGGACTACATTAAATTTGATCTTTCTATAGAACTCTTGAGAACAAGATATTTAGCTAAATCCACCTCCATTTGGTAGTGATTTGGCTTGGTCTTGTCCTTGAATGTTATTGTGAAAGAGGGTTTGATCTAGTGTGCATGCTAGTTGTCATCATTCACCTTTTCCACATATAAAATTTTGGTGAACCTGTAGCTTTGAGAATTTGTATCTTTTTGATAGTTCAAATAAGATATTGCATTGATTTATATCATATCTTTCATTATTTTTTTGAATTTCTTGCATTATTTCATATCTTTGGTTAGAAAATTCATAATTGTGTAATTACACATTGTGTATTTCAGAAAGCATAACTAACTTTAATATTCATAATCTTATTAATAATATCCTTTGTTAGTGCAATGAGTTTTATAAAACTTTGTATGAGTTGTATAACCCACTTCCCTAACACCAACACCTTGGTAAGGAGAAGTTGTAGATTGATGGGTTCTAGTGCTTGAAACAACAATTGTGTGAAAACATTAGAAAATCCACTCTCCAACTACTTTACACAAGGTGGAACAATATCTTTCCCAAATATCACCAATACCAACATGTCTAAACAATAGACATTTCATGATTTTGAAGATGTGATTGACATAGTTACACATGTTCCTGAAGATCAAATCAAGAAGGACAATAAGGTGTTGACATGCTCTGTGGAAGAGCCCACATAGTGGATCATAACATTATGTCAATGGCTAGCTACACAAATGTCATAGAAAATGTGTCACCACCGAAGCATATAAGCTCAAGAGTATTAGCACCCATACCGACTACTGGATTATCTAGTTTTACATCATCAATTCTCACTACCAATACACAATATTGTAGTAAAGCTACCACTACCATGGGAACAATTTACAAAATTACAAAGTTGTAGCATTTAATTACCAAAAATCAGCACCTCGTGTATCCATACCCATCAATAACTATTCTCAACCACCCATCACTTCCACTTATTCCCAACCACCTCTTAATTTCATGACTCTAGAATCAAATTCCCTTGTCTTAAATACATCACCTAATGATGCCCTCCTAAATCAACTTTTGCAAACTATGACATCCTTGCAGGAAAAAGTGACAAATTTGACCAATGCTTCTTCTCAACCTAATATACCAACATATCATGCTCATAGTCCTTTATCTTATACAATCCTAAGAGCTCAAATGCCTGACAAATTTGAGACCCCCCACTTTGAAAAGTATAGTGGTAAAGGTGATCTAATACTCATGTGGCAACATTCACAACAATGTGTAGTGATTTCTTTTTGACGAGGCATTGTTAGAAAAACTCTTTCCATGATCTCTTAAAGATACGACTTTGGAGTGGTTTTTCTCTTTACCTCCTAATTCAATACATTCATTCTCATAGCTAGTTGATCAATTATTGCAACATTTCCAAGAAAACATTGGACCTTCTATCTCATTGATTGATTTGGTCCATTGTAAACAAGGTCCAAAAGAAAAGTTAATAGAATTCATTATCCGATATCAATCTCTCTTTGCACAAATACAATATCCAATTATAGATGAGGATGTTCAAAAAGTATTCATTACGAATTTAACAATGAACATACGTGATAAAATATTGTTGATGAAATATAGTTCCTTTCAACATCTATGCATAGCTCTCTGAGATTACCAACTTTTAGCTAGTTAGCATGAGAATCATAACTCATTGGCTCTAGTTGGTCAATCCACAACTAGAACATGTCAACACTCATTTAAGAAGCATAACAAGAATTTCATCAAGATCAATGGGTAACATTTGAATACCTTTCAATCACAAGTGTCTGCCATTACAAAACCTAATCGGACACCATTTTAATTCACGAAATAACAGAGTCAATTCACTCCATTTGATAATGACTCAAGCAGTAAACAACAATCTTTTGAAGATTCCTCCTACTCACCCACTAGACAATAGCAAGATGCAAGGACCTTCATTTGATGCTAATGCCTATTGTCACTATCATCACTTGGTGGGGCATGACACCGAAAGATGTATGTCTTAAACATGAAATTCAAGACCTCATTGATTCTAACATAATATAGGTGACTTGTGTGAATGACAATGTAAATAAGTCGGTAGCCCCTCTGAATCAAAATTTACAAATCTTCACTAATCCTTTTCCTAAGCATAATGACAACATGGTGGAACAACATAATGAAATAGGGCATGAAGATGAATATCTCGACTACAATGAACTAATTGGCATAATAGAAGTAGCTAAGAGAAAAAATGAAGACCCACCTCAACCATAAGAAAAAGGTATCTACGTTGAGGCTCCTCCATTATCCCTTCAAGGATTGAGAGATAACCAAAATGTACAAGATACGAAAATGAATCAGTCTACATGCAATCACTTTAAGAAAGAGAAAGTTGTAATGATGAAAAGCATCACATTTCATCATGAATGGCATATTCATCACGCAAAGAAGAATAAGAAAGAAAAAGAAAGGAAAAGAGCAAGGAATGAGTCATTTGTTGAAAAAGGTAATGATTCACCTCCCCACAAGCATCATAAGATTTCAAACATACGCAATCTTGTGAAGCTAGCATCCTGCGACTACTTAGGTAACGAAAATCAAACAGCTATGAATCTCTCATCTATTCTACCACACCTGATAGAGTACCTGTCCAAGATGCTTGCAAGCTTGGCATCCTGTTAGATAAATATATTCATATTTATGTATAGGTGTTGTGTTGTGTTTCACGATATAGTGTTAAATGTTTGTTTAGGTCTCCGTGGATGACCCTTGATACTCTTGTAAGGTAAACAATACAAGGAAACTGCCTCTATTGTGACATTCCTTCTATTTGTTTCTCTATTCTTCTATACTTCTCTTCTGACAATTGTTGTGTCAGGTGTCTTGGGGGCATAATGTTGTGGACGGTGCTTTGGGGGCATCCTTCCATGTTGTTACCCTAAGTTACTTTTGTCTCCTCTCTAATTTTTCATGATTTCATTCTTCCATGGCTTTACTAGTCGGCAGATGATGATAATAGATAAACACTAATAAGGACTGTGCATCCCTACAACAAGAATAAAAATGGACCTAGTTCATATATGAAGATGGGGTATGTTTAGTGTGAAAAGAGAGAGGATGACAGAATTTGCAAACTAGGTCAAGCCCCTCTTTTCAAGTACACCAAACATTAGGAATATGAAATGAGCTTGATCACTATGAAAATGATAAGCTACATGTATCCTATCCCCTTTTTGTTGTACCTAAAAAGGTGTCTCAACTAGAGTTATGCAAACCCTAACTAGCCAAGGAGAGATCAAACCCTAGTTGTAAAATATGCCCTAATAGATAGATCTCAGGAGTAACACATAGACTGATCACATAAATACAAATAGGGAATAACAATGACTGTACACCTGAAATTCAAAGGCATGTTAGACTTGGGCGCTAGCCTCAGTGTCTTGTAAGTTTTCTGATAGCAAAATTATCTATACCATATGCTTACATCAGAGTAAATCTTGGTACCCTGAGATTTAGGGTAGGACTAGGGTGCAACCGCCCAAGTCTAGCCCATATTTTGGCTCCAAATTAAGATTAAGGATGTCCTAAATATCCTACATCCATCATCTCATTCTAGATTTTATCGTTAGATACCTCTAAATACGATCCTTCCTCGATTAGATGGTCATTAATTAGGGCTTAGATAGGTCCAATTAAGAAAGGGGTTAAGAGACACTAAAAGGTAGGAGCTAAACATAGTGAAATTGTGCTAATCCAAGTAGGAGCACAATTTACAACATAACATTTAGCCCCCACTTTAGTGGCCATATGACACTATGTGCATATGCAGCTAAAGGAAAGTAAATATAGTAATCACAAAAGGATACCCAAAAGGATACTATAGAGGAAGTTGAATGTTTCCATGCAAAAGTTAGAAGCCCCCAATCTGCAATTGTACAAGATCACAAAGGTTAGGAGCCACAACCTATAAAGAAGGATATGTTAAATGAAATAATCAAGCCAACCCACAATTAGGAAATGAACAAGTTAGTCATAAACACTAAAGAGGTGACTAATGAGACATGATTAGGGTGGAAATTGTGGGAGATATATGCCCCCCTTGTCTCTTCTTGCTTAACTTGAAAAGGAGAAATAAGGTGATAATCTTCACACATGGATTTTAGGGAAAGTGTGGTGAGAAAATGCATTGCTAGAGTTATTCTTTCAAACAACACCAAGACTCAAGGCATTAGGTTTGTTGAAGGGTAGAACCAGGATTCCAACACAACAAACAGCATAGAAATCTGAGTTTGGCAACCCAAGATAGAAATGTTTGAAAATTGTTATGCACCTTTTTATCCTAGATAGTGTAAAAAAGTCATCATCCGTTTACTATAAATAAAGGGAGTTTTCACTTTTTCACCATTCATTTATCACTTTCACATTTAGAGGAGAAGAAGAGGAGAGAGCTAGTATGCTGACTCAACATCTATATCAGGACCTGAGGCTTGATGCACTATAGTCCCAAGTGGCAAACATGTGAGTTAAGCATGAGGTAGGACTCTAAACTGGACTTCTCGCATTAATTTCTTTCAATTTCATGTACTTTTTATCATTTTGCATACCTTTGAGAAGAAATGGACAAAGGTCCATGTTTAGGGCACCCAAGTCCATCTGGGGCACCCAAGTCCTCCCTGGGCACCCTAGTCTTCCTGAGGTGCCCAGGTCCTCTTGGGGCACCCAAGTCTTCCAGGGGCACCCAAGTCCAGAAAGGATAAGGGCCCAAGGGGACAAGGTACAATTAAAGTAGATATGTGTGTATGTTTGATTTTTTATGAGTATGTACTGATTTGAACCTGTTTGATATACAGGACATCCCTGGGATACGAAAGCACACTAGTGGTCAACTCATAAAATTATTGTGGGACCACATAGGTACTATCTCTATTGAGGACTAAGGTCTCCTTTAGGGTATTGGCTTGTGGTGGGTTTTAACGAAGCACACGATGAGATATCATAGTAGTATGCTAATGGCCCTGATGGAGAGATGGAATGTAGACACGTCTACCTTCCATCTACCCATAGGTGAGATGACTGTGACACTTGAGGATGTGTACTAGGTACTACAAGTTCTAGTTTGAGGGTGGGCAATGCAAATTATAGAGAATTTCTTTGAGGAGTATACCCATGATATACAGATCTATTTCCTAGGTTGTGTGGTGACACCACTTGGATGAGGTCACATCTTGCTTCATTGGTCATGGGGATACGTGGACATACCCCTTGTTTTTCGCATCATGATTGCTACCATCGCATTAGCAGTTACTTCAGATGGGCGAGGCACATACCTTCATGGAGGCCTCATGCACATGATCCAGTTGATGGAGGAGGAGAGGATAGTCTACGCATGGGGACTTAGTATGCTTGCACACCTATACCAAGACCTAGGGTGTTATGTTCACTATGAGGCACAAGGTTTGATGGTATGTACCTTGTTACATGTACAGGCATTCAAGAACATTAGATGCACATGGCTAGTGGGGTTTCTGGTTGAGCCGACATGGACACATCCACATGCACATGCCTATCCATTGATTAGATGTTGCAGATTTGGTGACTTTCTGTACTGGAGAGTAGTGCTAGATAGACTACAGCCTAACAATATCACATGGAGGCCATATCGTAGCTGCAAGCCCTAGATGGAACAACGTGTTTAGTTAGCAAGGATGCAGCACAATCGACTATTATCTAGTCAGCTAGATCACATCATTGTTAGCTTTTACTTTGATAGTTACATGAGAGTTTTGATGCATGCAAGGTGCTCCTAGCATGCGTTTGAGCTACACACACTCAACATGTCGCACAATGAGGGCCAATGAGGCCCTACAGCTGATGATCACTAAGGTGGTCAAGAGTAAGGATGATGGTGTAGAGGATGCAAAACTAATGTTAGAGGTAGATGACATTGGGTGTACCTAAGCATATATGACTTGGTGGGAGACAACTTGGTATGATCTAGTTTTCCTGTCAGACATCCCATAGGTGATCCATGACCATGGGCGGGATGTGGGGATGATGTGGGAGATAAGGATGAATTCAATCACTTCTTTGGATACTATGGTGATGAGGAGGAGGAGGAAGAGACACAATTGTGCTTCATTTTTAGAGTGAGGCCACGATGAGGGTAGCAAGGGGTGGATGACAACAAGGAGACCGAGGAGAGACCTAGGTCAAGATCTCATGGTCTAGGTCCCACAGACACTAGGAGATCAAGTCATATTGAGAGAGGGGAGGCTAGTAGCTCTATGCCCTTAGCTATAGAGGTGACTCTAGATGTAGCCATAGTGTTAGTAGTACGTGATCCTGGTTGGCAGGATGGCAACCCTGGTAAGATTGTTTTTAAATTTTGTTGATGATTAATTGCTTATGATATATATATGCTTGATGATGAGATATTGATATTATCTATGTTTTATTTTTGATACTTGGTACAGATGCATGGCACGACTTTGTGAGTTGCGTCATAGAAGATATAGTTCCTACCGATGCAGCCAAGCAGCAAGTGCAAATATGATATTCATCATAACACTTAATGGGGTGACATGAAGGGTTATTCATGCCCTTCATGAGATATAGGGTGGCTATGGAAGCCACACTAGATCATGCCATAGGATATAGAGATCAGGCTATCTAGAGAGCAGAGCATGCGGAGGCAGAGCTCTAGGCATGATGAGAGCAGGCTACGACACTACTTTTATCTGAGATGGGCCATGCCGTGACTTAGATCCTACATGCTAAGTTAGATCAAGTGAGATCTGAAAGAGATAGAACATAGTCAAATAGAGATAGAGCATAGGCAGAGAGGGAGAGACTTCAGCATCTATACTTAGACACACAAAGATAGACAATAGAGCTCATGGGAGAGCTTAGGGGTCTACGATCATGGACTGCCGCTGGGATTCATTCACAGTCTATGACCTCACATGGGTAGCCTTTTGTCACTTGCACACCACTAGGTTTTGAGGGATCTAGTAGCCAAGGTTCAGCTATGTGATATGTATCTCATGTTTTGTACCACGACATCCCATTTTTGATGTACGGGAAAGTGGAATTTGATGTGTATATTCAAACTGATGCCTGTATATATGATGTTTTTTTATTAATGCTATGGTGTGATTTTATGTAAATTGAACAAGTGATAATTTTGATGATCATGTGAAAATATGTTTAATACTATTGTGATTTAATAAAAAATACAATGATTAACAATTTTGCACATAAGTAAAGTTATTGTTTCCAATTAGTACAATTGTAATCTAACAACACATGGTTTAATTAGATGCAATAATGATTAATTGTGTTTTTAAGATCTTATGCTAAATGAATTAAGACAAAATGTACTATCTTGTCAAAATTGAAACAATTAATAACTAATTGCTTTATTAAGTAATATCTAACATGCGATCTTAAGCATGGAATTTTCATAAATGAATAACATTAATAGGCTCTTTAAGAGGTGTACCTTGTTCATCAACAAATTTATATGCTCCTAATCCATAGTCTTTAGTGATAACATTAGGTCCTAGCAAATTAGGGCTAAACTTCCCTTTTTCACCAAGAGGTGCATTCACATTATGTTGATTTTCATAAAGTACCAAGTCTCCAATATCGAATGAGTGATGAATGACACATTCATTATACGATCATTGAATATTTTTTTTATTATATTTAAGATGCTCAAGAGCATCAACACGTTGTTCATGAAGCATCTCTAGTTGATGTAATCTCTTCTATCTTTCCGTGTTATCATCAATAATGTCCCTTAGGGAAACACATAGTAAAGGAATTTCTAATTCTAAAGGCATTATCGCATCAGTGTCATATACAAGTTTATACAATGTAGTACCAATATCCATATAAACACTTGTCCTATAGGTCCAAAGCACATAGGAGAGTTGAATATGCCAATCTTTCTGATGTTTATTAACAATTTTCCTAAGAATTTGTCCAATGATCTTATTTGAAGCTTCTGCTTGGCCATTGGATTGTGGATAATATGGCATAGAGAAGTGATGTTGAATGTGATTTTTTCAAGGAATTTCTTCACATCCTTGTTCTTAAATGGTGTACCATTGTCAGAAACTAAGGAGGAAGCGATACCAAATCATGAAATTATATTATCTTGAATGAATCAATAGATTACTTCAGCAGTTATGGATCATAGCAGCATAGCTTCAACCCTCTTTGTAATGTAATCAATAGTAGTGATAATGAAAGTGTGTCCTTAAGAGGAAGGAGGAGAAATTTTTATAATTAGATCCAAGCCCCATACAGAAAATGATCAAGGAGAAACCTAAGCATGAAGTTCTTAGGTGAGAGCTCAAATTAAGTTACTATGTTGTTGACATTGCTAGCACTTCTTGACGAATGCAAAGGAATCTTGTTCCATGGTTTGCCAATAGAACGCCATATGTAATAGTTTTTGTACCAAGGATTTTCCTCCAAAATACCCTCCACAGGCACCAAAGTGAGCTTCTTCTAGAGCCATTTGAATTTTTAATTTATTAAGACAATGGAGAAGAAAACCATTATAGCTTCTTCAATACAACACCTTGGATAATATAATGTAACATGTGAGTTTGCATATGCAAATTGTTATGTTTTAGATGTTGAATTAGGAAAGGTACTATCACTCAAATATTGAAATATATGGGAGTACCATTCATCAGCATTTGTGTTACATCATATCCAAGGGGGTGGCCTCATCTACATCTGATGTTTTGATATTATGAATGATGAAATGACATTTGTCAATTAAATCAACATGAGGCATGAGGGAAGTTGCACTTGCCATTGCATTTGCATGTTAATTGTCTTTCCTTGGAATTGTGTTGATAGTAAAGGATGAAAATTGTTTTAATAATGACAAGGAAAGATCCTGATACTGAGTTAACTTATCCTTCTTTTCTTGATAAGCTCTAGTAACTTGTCCTACAATTAACTGTGAATCACCATAGATAGCGATGTTTTGGATATTTAGAGACAAAGAAACATGAAGTACTCCAATAAGAGCTTTATACTTAGCAATGTTATTTGTACATGAGAAATTTAGATGGAAGGAAAGAGGAATTGACTTAAGTGGAGGAGGTACCAAGATTATACCATCACCCAAGCCAATTCTACATCTTGAACCATCAAAATACAATTCCCATTTATCATCTTTATTAGTAATGAGAATTTGATCATCAAGAAATTCTTCATTATTTTGAATAGAGAAAGGTGAAGGTGCTTCAAATAAATGGTTGGTTAACACTTGTCCTTTTATCGCTTTGAGAGAGCTAAACTTGAGATCGAATTCCATTAACAACATAACCCATTTAGCTAGGCAACTTGAGAGATCTATTTTAGTAAAAAGATGCTTCAAAGGATCAAATTTTATCATGAAATGAACTTCAACCTTTAGGAGATAATGTCTTAACTTCTGTGTTGTGAAAACAAGAGCTAAACATTGTTTCTCTATGATAGTATATCGCACTACATAATTGATCAAAGTTTGGATTATATAATATACAACGCGTTCTTTGCCATCGCTATCATGTTGTGCTAATAATGCCGCTAGAGCATTAGTAGAAGTTGTGTAAAGAATAAAGGGTTTTTCTGTAGTTGTTGGTTGTAGAATAGGAGGATTAGATAAGTATTCTTTCAATTTGTCAAAGGATTTTTGACAATGTGAGTTCCATTGAAATTTTGATTCTTTCTTAAGTAATTGAGTATAAGGGTGAGTCCTATCCTCGAGTTGTGATACAAATCAATGAATGGCCTATATATTCCCTTGTAAACTACGAAGTTGAGTGATATTTGGAGGAGATGGCATGTTAAAAATTATGTCAATTTTCTTTGTGTCTACTTCAATACCATGATGCAAAACTATAAATCCCAACAGTTTTCCACTGTCTATGTTGAAGATGCATTTACGGGGATTTAAGTGCATGTTATATTTTCATATCTGCTCAAAGATTTGATGGAGGATTGTGATGTGATCCTAGCGATGAATAGACTTCACAAGAATGTTATCAACATAATCCTCTAGGATGTTATGCATGTAATTATTTAGGGTAAAATTGGATTTTGTTAATCTTTTATTGTTTAGATGTTAAAACCCTCCTTTCCACTAATCATTGAAGGATCTAGGGTCAAGTGGCGAGCACTATCATACCCTAGGTCACTTGCAAACAAAGGGAAACTTGGATTAGGGAATTAATTATCATTTTTTCCTTCTCTTATGTCCAATTAACCATTAAAACCCTAATTATACAAATATGACAAAAAATTGATGAATAATAGAAAAAGCTCTTATAGATAGGAGTAAAATAACAAATCACAGATTACCTATTTTTGAAGTTTTGAGGTGGAATAGTTGGGGACTAACGTACGGGTGCCCAAGTCCAAGGTACCTACTTTTTTAGGGAATCTGGACCTCCTTCCGATACTGATCAGCCCTGTAACTTTAGTTTCCTGAGATCTATCTGCGGAGGACACTGTTGCGGGCACCCTAGTCCTGGAAGTGCTCCTGTGTCCAACTTCTCTTCAGATACTGAATCCTTGATGTCTGCCAAGCCTTCCTACAACTCCACTTTTTCTAGATGTGAAACCTATAACCTGCAATCACAAGACTTGGTTTGGGGGTTGTGGTGTTTAGAGGTTTACCTCAGTCAAACCCCAGAGGACACTTAACTCTTCAAACATTGTTGTCAGATAAAGAGGGCATGTCCTTGTGAGACAGAGGCCAAAACCAAAGGAATCAATGATAAAAACACAATGATATGTCACCTTGTAGTGAATCTCTCATGGAGGAAGATGCTCTTCATGCTATGAGGAGATTGAAGCTCAAATCTACAAATATCAACACACAAAACATACAAGTCTACTCTTGTAACACAATAGAAGCCTTGAATCACCTTAGGAACACTTGAACATCACACTTGCTATCTAATTGCAATCTAGTTTACAAATGAATGCCTAACCTTGCTTATATATGCAACTACAAGCACTCCCACCAAGAAATTAAAATTCAAACTTTACCGTGTCAGCAAAATAACCAAATAATGGTCATAAACTAACACCCAAAAATTAGGGCTATCCCAAAATAGGGTAGGACTAGGGTACAGGCACCCAATTCCTCTCCCCCTATTTTAGGTAGGGTACAGCTCAAGGGGTTCACCTAGGTCCAATTTTCCATGGAACCTAAGTCTCATTCCATCGGGATGCCAAAATATGAACTAAAATGTCCTAAATGCACTCTAAAGACCCGGGAGATAAACCTTATGAGGGAAAAGCCCCCAAGGGGACATTTTCTGATGTTACAGTAATCATGAAAGATAAGAGACATAGCACATTGATAAGTTGCTCCAACATTCTTTAATCCAAATGACATGACTACCAAACAAAATGTTCACCATGGGGTTATAAAAGTTGTCTTGTACTAATCTTGAGGGTTTATAAAGATTTAATTATAACTCAAAAAACCATCCATGAAGGAAAGTAATTCATTTCTAGCTATTGAATCAACAATCATATCAATATTTGGAAGAGGAAAATCATCTTTTAAAGAAGTGAGATTTAAATATCTAAAGTTAGTGCACATCCGAATATGGTTGTCAGGTTTAGCAACAGCCACAATATTCAAGATCCTAGGAGAGTAATCACTAGGGGGGATAAAACCAAATTGTAAAAGATTTTCTATCTTAGCTTTGACTAACAATGCAACCTTAGGATTCATTTTATGAATCTTCTATTTAAATGGCTTAGCATCAGGTTGTAATACAATATTATGTGTTACAATCTTAGGATCAATGCCAAGCATATCCAAATAATTCCAAGAAAATAGTTCTAAAAACTCATGTAAAAGTTTGGTCATATCTTCTTTTTCTTTTGCACTAAAACAATCTCCTATAGGGATAATCTTCTCATGGTTATCCTTCTCCATGAAGACATCAACAGTCTTTCCATTAAGTAAAGTACTGTGGTCCTGGAGGCTAGGTGATTGTGATGATTATATAGATGCTTCATTAGGTGTTAAAGTAACATTTACCAAGCAAGTGAATTTTCCAAAGTATTCATTAGTATTTAAATAATAAGGTAATCCATGCTTATGATGATAACGGGACAAATTGTCATAAGCTCCCATAAATTCAATTATTACTTCAGCTTTAGAGAAATGATAAAATTTGATGTTTCCTGGAGGACAATTTGTATTGATCATCTCAGGATATATCAAATTAAGTGTTGATATGGTATTAAGATTAGAACATTTGTAAGCTTTAGTGGGCTTTAAGAAGAGGTATTCAATACTGGTTGTGTAGTTAATTCCAACAACTTGTAAAGGTACTCTGATTCCTTGTTGATTTATACTGCAACCATTACCTACATAGTCATAGTTCTTATAAAGGATTTTAAATTCTCATCCATAAAGAGATGTCATTTCTTTAACAGATGGTGGAGCTTCATAGGTCTCATAATCTGTAGAGTAAGTAAGAGTGGTATTTCCCTTGTTAACTAAAGGATTTTGAGATTCTTTAGACTTTTCCACATATTGTTTAGATGATATAAATGCAAGTTTTGAATTTTCAACATGCTATTAAGATTATACTCCCCTATAATGGTAGTAGTGAGATCTAATGAACCCCAATCACCACTAGGAAGTGCATTTGATGAAGGTTGAGAGTCTTTCATTGTTGGCAAGAGACACTACTCTAGTATGGATTGGTATGTTGTCATTGATGGCAACAAGGCTCAAAGATACTATCACCATGACAAGAAGAGACATCTCTGGAAGAACAAGTTGGATTCTAGGTTCAGTTGACAGAAATGGCTAAGTATGGATGTGCACAGAGTAGAGAATAGTAAATTGGATAGTATGCCTCTGCAATTGATGACTTGGAGATACGGTTTAGGTATGATGTCAGTTGGTGTTTGATAGTGTTATGCTTCAAAGATTAATTCCTGATCTTCTTCGGAAGTCACCGTGAAGAAATGCCTAAGTCCAGGTAAGCAAAGGTATAGAAGGAACAGTGAATAGGGTCTAGTGTAGTGGTCTGTATTCCTCCGCAGATAAGTATTTCATTATGCAATTTTGAGGTGTTGTAAACACTTATATGAAGTGTCTTATTCTAGAGTTAGGAGATCTAAAGTTTATCAGAAAGATAGTTGCAAGTTGCTAAGTACCAGCATAGTGTTTGACAGAGACAGAGTCTGAGTTCTGATGGTCTGCATTTCTCTGCAAGATGATATCATGCCTTGCAGTTCTGAAGGGAAGATTGGGAATGTGTAAAGAGTCCTTGATAATGTTTTGAAGGTGTTTGGAGATCCTTAGTAAAAGTTGTAAGTCAGCAGATGAAGTTGTTAAACCTGCTCTTGAGGAACAGGCCAACTGGTGAGATAAACCTTGTTGCAAAGAAAGGATAGTGTGTGAAAGGTCTATGTAAGTAATTGAATGATTAGAGACGACCTATATGAACATGTTTGGGAGAAGATTCCGGTCTACATGACACATAGTGCATTGGATTGAATGACAAGGTACATCTTTCTATGTACTTGTTTCACTTCTTGGATGCCGACCTGATTATGGATTAAATCATGATGCAAATATATATAAGAGTGATGATATTTGGTTGAGTAGTGTGTGTGTAGGTGTATGTGTGTGTGGTGTGAGCATGCGATTAGAAGAGCAAAGTTAGAAGAGAAGCAACAATGAAGACTTGGGATTCACAATTCAGTTGCTAAATGACTACACCTTGGCATAGAGGTAGATGCTCAAGCAATACTTAGTTATCATGTGTGATCTGATTGGAAGCAAGCTTTTGACATCAAGGTAGTGAGCTAGTAGTTATCCTTCAATAGGGTCTAACAACCCTCAGGGTTTAATAGCCCTTATTGTAATCTTGCTAGGTTTAGGGTTGAGGCAGTGAGCCTACTAGACCTAGTTGTACTTCATGGTAGTGAGCCAGTATGTTTAGGCCTATGGAGTGACCAAGCCTGAATATTATTTTTGTAAATATTGCAATATATATTTGAGAGCTAATCCTCTCCGTGGTTTTTCCCTTTTTGGGTTTTCCACGTAAAATCTAGGTGTTATGTGTCATGCTTTTGTGGATGCTATTCAGTTGTATATTTTGCTTCTATTTGATTATTCTTTTGAAATGGTTAAAAGTAAAAGTGAAAGAAAAGATTTATAGAACATTGATTCACCCCCCCCTCTCAGTGTTCCTGACAATCAACAATTGGTATCAGAGAAAGGTTCCTCAAAAGAAGTTTAACAACTTGAGGAAGATCTGGGATAGTATAATCATGGAAGCAAGAAGGTATGGAAATTATGAAAGATTCAGCCAATTAGAAGCAGCTCTCATGGATCTTGAAAATTCTGAAGCACAAGTCAGGGATCTAAAGGAAAACTTGCAACAAGATGATGAATGCATCTTAAAGCTAAGAGAGAAAGTCAAGAAATTCAAAGACAAATACATAGAAATTAGTGATCAATTATTATTAGTAAATGAAGCCTTGAATGAGTTGGAAGTAGAAGTTGTGGAAAGATCAAGAGCAGAGGATGATCTAAATGTAATTGTGAAAAACAAATCAGAAGACTATGCAAAACTTGAAAAAGAAATCACAAATCTAAAGTTAGACCTAGACAAGGCTAAAAGATTTGAAGAAAAATTCAAGATAAGTACTGCAAATCTTGATGAAATGATTGCTAGCCAGAAAAGTGTAGATGATAAACAAGGCTTGGGATTTAAAAAGGGAGAAAGTTCAAAATCTGGTCAATAAGCACTGAGTCAGGGAAAAACAAAAAACATCAGTCTAGAAATCAAAGAAGAAGACCTAGAGGACCTTTGATCAGGCAACCAAATGCTTAGAGGTACCCATCCTTCAATGGTCACTGTTATAAATGTAACAGGTATGGTCATAGGGCTACTCAGTGTAGAAGTAGAAATCAAAATGTTTCATCTTTTTTTGGAAAATGTTTCAATTGCAAGAAAATTGGTCATAGAGCAAATGAATGTAGAAATTAGATTAGGAGAAGTCCCAACAATGGAAGAAATGAACAAACATTCAAAGGAAGATGTTTTACTTGCAATAAAGTTGGTCATAGAGCTATTGTATGCAGAAGTAAAGTGAGTCAAAATTTTATTAGGTGCAATGCATGCTATAAAATGGGACATAGATCAAATGAATGCAAAAATAATTCTCAAAATAAAAGGAACAGTCAATCATTCAATGGAAAATGTTTTGTATGCAATAGATTTAGACATATGGCTAATCAATGCAGATCAAATTCAATCAATGAAAGGAATCAAGGTCAAAAGAATGTGGTGTACTTCAATTGAAACAAATTTGGACATGTTGCAAGGTTTTGCAGAAGCAGAAATGAAAAGAGAAATCACCATTTTGAAGAAAGGAAAATAGAGCAAAGAAATGATAAGGGAAAAGAGAAAGTTGATCCAGTTGAAATCAAGAAAGAAATGAACAAAGTATAGATCAAGAAAGAGGTGATTGAAGTTAGGGATCAATTTGCACCAGTATCCGGTGTAGATACTTCCTCTAGGAAGTAAATTGAGAACTTTAGCTCATGGGGAGCAGTGTAGAAAATCCAAATCCCCTACCAGAAAGTGGGTGCCAGAATCTGACACGAAGATGTATCATGGAATCTGATGTGACACACCTCTTAGAAGAAAAACCATAAGAAAAAGGGTTAATGTGGCATATTGTGGAGCAATTTTAATCAATTGCATTCTACAGTGAAGGGCCTTAACAGCTTTTTGAATGAGCATTTTATGACGACTAGGTCAAGCCGCACGGAGGATAAAAAGAAACTTGTTTGATTTCTAAATCACTTTGCATTCAATGCAACAATGTGGAGGTTCTCCTTTTGACTGAGGATAAATGATTCTACTTGGTCATACACATTTAGAAGCCCCTGGAAGGTTGTATTTGTAGTAGTTGTAAATCAAGCAAGGGCTATGGCGAATCTTAAGAATTTGCTGCTAGAGGCAGCTGGTCGAACTAACGCCCATGATGGAAATCATAGGAATCGAGATCCAACAAAGAGGAAGCAATCCGATTCCTTTTTAGATGTGTAAAGCCTCACAAAACATGTAAAAGCATTTAAAACAACTCAAAAATAAATGAAGTAAATAATCCACTTAAATACAACATCGTAATAACTAAAATAAAAAAGAAGTAAGTAATTCGCTTAGATACAACTTTCAAAGATAATAGATGCAATTAATACGCTTAATCACAATATCTCAAATAAAAGATAATCTTATAAATATGAATCTCAATGTCAATAAATCTTACATAGTCATGTGCTTAATCTAGGTAACAAGAACTATGAAATATTATACATAAATCCTTGGGCAAACATGCCATAATACATCCAAAATAGGTATAATAATCAAGTACATCAATAATAAATAAATCAACACATGCTCCAGCTACACAAACCAAGTGGTCCACCACCTACAAACTGAGAGACAGGAACATGGATCAGGTGCTTTTCCACCCAACCATGAAGTATCTACACTCCCTTGGATCCCTTCCTGAAATGAAGGAAACCCAGCCCCACACGAAATGTCTAGCTACCTAGTAACAACTGCAGGAGGGAACACCTGATGCAAGCCTGATGTCTGAATGTGCAATTCTAAGTAATGAAAAGAAAATTGTCTCACAATAGGATGTGGCAAAGATATCAATAAATAATTTTTCTAAACAATAAACATCTATTTCAATGTCATTCCAATTAGATGTAATCATTTCAAGTAAATTGGTCAATTCTTGAAAAGAGGAAAAGCCATCTCTAATAATCCACATTTGGCATTGCAATCCCAAAAGTAACCGAATACATTCCTATATAAAAACTACTTCTTTCCCCAAGAAGCAAGAAAATAAGTAAAGAATCACAAATTCAAGATTTCCAATAAAACAATCAAATCCCTTTCCCAAAACATCAAATAAGGAAAATACACTTTCAAGCAATAAACCATCTTTTGGGCATACAATCGAACTCACAATTTTATCAAATTGATATAGTTTCTAATCTTGTACTTCAGTCACAATGTCTTCACTAATAGTCATTCTATGGTATTAATCTATCTTACTATTTATTTCTATTACATGAGGTTTTAAAAACAATAAAAACAATAAAAATAGATCTCCTGTCACCACTGCAGTAGGAGTTATCGCAGAAATAAAAAGATGAATATAAATCATAGTTTAATCTGATTTTCGGTCATAAAAATACTATAAAATCTCATTCTCAAATTGTTCTAACTTACTGTCAATCCCATGAAAGGAAACTAATCTATTTAAGCATGTAGTTTTAAGAAAATATATCTTTCTAAAACCTTCATGTCGCTATGGTAATAGGAACTGTGGTAGAATAATTAACCTAGTTTATCAGTATTATACTATCATCCACTGACAATGTTTTCCACTATGTTTAAACATCAATTTCCTAAGGAAACATATCTATAGGAACATATGATTCTACCAAAATTTAGAGGGTTGGTTCATCAATAAAGAGGATGTTTTTCTCATTTTAATTCAAATTAGCCAGTATAGGAATAAAAATACAATCATAAAGATGGTGGCTAGAAATCAATAATGATCTGGGGATTTTATTAAGAGTTTATTCAGTCAAAAAAATTTAGATCAAGAGAAGGCATTTTACCTAGCACAAAGAGGAAAGTTCAGATTGCAGAAAAAGTTTAGACGGTCAGCTCAAGGAAGAGTACAATTTAACAGGGAACAATCTCTTAATGCAAGGCTACCTAAGAAGGCCGATCAACCAATCTAAAAGGGATGGTGATCAGAAATTCAATGGTAAAGAATTAATACAAGCGGCCAAAAGGAAGGTGTGGCCATGAAATAGCTAGCATAATGGTCGATCTGCGTTTAAAGAAAAGGCAAGAAGATCTAACAGAAGTCACCCAGGTAGAAACAAGATGGGACGACTCAGAAATATACAAGTAGCCTGAAGAATAAGTTGGAACAGCCAAGAAGATAAATCAACAGCCAGGTTGATAGCACAAGCAGCCAGCCAAAACAAGATCGACCAAAAGAAAGTGGTCACCCACCAAATAGTAGAAGGAAAACATTCTTTTGACAGCCCAAATCAAAATATTACAATGCAAGGAAAAATAGTGGAAAAACCTAGAGAAAAATCATTGGTAGAGGATGTGTTTCTATAGCTACTATCACCCCAATAGAAGCTCATGTTGCAGCTTCAAAACCTCTTAATCACTGTTGCCAGAGAAAAGATTCAGTCATTGCAAATTTGCCCCCTTCTACCTAGAGTTTGTGGTGTTTCTTTTCTTGAGTGATCTGCTCTTTTTAACAAAATTATCCCCTCTTATTTTTAGTGATCATCCTTTAGGTTTCCAGAACTGAAGTTTGCATTCTCATTTGCATGATAACTCGACCAATAGAATTTAGAGAAAAAGCTATTTAAAACAATAAGAAAAATAATATCTTCTTTTGCAACTTACTGTCACATGAATGACAGCTAGCCTATATTTAATTCTTTTGTTTACTCATGTAAATCTAATAACACTATTTTTAATCTAATTTAACTATTGTTATTAAAACAAATCTGATTAATTAATCATTTTAGAGAAATGCAATATAATATTGCATAATTATATATATATATATAGATATATATATTTTAATGAACATATTGTCTTCCAAACATCTTATAAACAATATTTTATTATTTATTTAAATAACACACACTACATCTTCGAATATATTTCAAAAAGATATTAAGTTAAAATAATCACATCATGCATTTGAAAACGATTAAAATTTATGCATTAAAACAATCAAAGACAATAATGCATATGCAACTACATGATGTGTGTGATTGCATCAGGGTAATCTGTCCATTAGTTCTTGCCAAGTGGCTAGAACATTTCTACCTCAGCCATGCTCTCATCTTCAATGAGTACCTACATCCATTTGTACTCAACTTGACGTCAATAGGTTAGTGTCTCCAAAACATAGCCGAAGCAAATCATTGCATCAATATTCAATATTTAAAACAATTTTCAATTTTCATCAATGTAACTCATAATAATTACCTCCATGTATAAAAAATTACTTAAAGTAAAATCAATCACAATAATTGTTCACTAAACTAGAAAAATCATATTGTTCATAAAAATGAGACATGACATCCTTCCCCAGTTGGAAGAGACATCATCCCAATGCCTTATTAAACATCAAAACAATAAAGTGTCCATCAACCATCAATAAAGTATCAAGGTATCATAAATCAATAACATCAACTTAAAGTATCTCAAGCAATAATCAAACTCAAAGTATCAAAGTAATAACTAAACTCAAAGTATCATAATCCATGCATGAATAAGAAATCTAAGCTATATCCTCAAATGAGGAAAAGATCTATCAATCTCCTCTGCATCCTCCCATGTGGCACTGTCCTCAGAATAATGATCCCATTGGACCTGATATTGCACCACATCTCTTCTACGCAACTTAATGTTGTGCTTCCCCATAATGCGAGTGGGCTCCACCAACACCACTCCTAGATCCTGAACCTATAAAGCATGCCAATCAAGAATATGTGACACATCAGGATGATAAAGCTTAAGTAAAGACACATGAAAAACTCTATGGATTCTGGTAAGTGCAAGTGGGAGAGCAAGTCTATAAGCTTCAGGATTAATAACTTCAAGAACTTCGAATGGTTCTACAAAATGAGGAGCAAGTTTGGATGCTTTTCCAAACAACACTAAACTCTTATGAGGTTTGACCCTCAAGAAGACTTTGTCACCAACTAAAAATTGTCTAGTAGTTCTATCCTTATCTCCATACCTCTTTTGACAATCTGAAGCTTGCTTCAACATCTCCTTGATCAACTTCATCTAATCATCCATTTCTCTTAACATTTTAGGACCAATCACAATTCTGTCCTCCACCCTATCCCAGCTGATAGGTGTTCGACACCTATGCCCATAAAGAGCTTTGAAAGGTGCCATTCCCAAAGATGCATGGTATGAATTATTATATGTAAACTCAACCAATGGAAGGTACTCCTCCCATTTATACTATTGATCCATACAATACATTCTGAGAAGGTCTTCTACCACCTGATTAACTCTTTCTATTTGACCATCTATTTGAGGATGATAAGTTGAATTGAAATTCAACTTTGTACCCAAATCTGCATTAAGAGTTGTCCAAAATCTAGATGGCATGCAAGTGTCTCGATCTGAAATGATCATCTTAGGCACTCAATGCAATCTAAAAATCTCTTGTCCAAACTTCTTAGCTAAGATCATAGAACCATCTAAAAGATTCCCCAGAACAAAATGTGCTACCTTTGTCAACTTGTCCACAACCACTAAGATGACATCATACCTATTCTTAGACATAGGTAACCCTTGAATAAAATCCATGCTTATCACTTGCCATTTGTGTTCAGAGATACTATGGGGATACATCAATCCTGTTGGATGCACATGCTTAGCCTCAACTTGTTGGTATTCCAAACATCGAGCTACAAATTCCATCACATCTCTCTTTAGTCTAGGCCAAAAGTATAAAGGTTTCAAACCTTCAACCATCTTTATCACTCTAGGGTGACCTGAATAAGGTGCATTGTGAATCTCTTCAAGCACTAACTTCCTCAACTCTCCTGAGTTAGGAATATACATCCTTCCCTGAAATCTCAAAAGTACATTTGAATCTATAACATAACCATCAAACCTGTGATCTAAGGGGCCTACTTCCAAAGCTTGTTATACTCTTTCATAATGCTCATCCCCTTGAAGATTCTAAATCTCTTTCTGTTTCAAACTAGATCTCATAGTAACAATGGAAGCCAGATGTCTTCTCCTACTAAGAGCATATGCTACTCTATTCTCCTTTCCTTTTATATACTCAATTCCAAAGTCATACTCACTAAGGAATTCTAACCATCTTCTCTTTCATGCATTAAGGTTTAGTTGAGTAAATATATACTTGAGCCCTAGATGATTTGTCTTCAACTAAAAGGGCTTACCTAGAAGATAATGCCTCCACACCTAAAGTGCATGAACTATGGTAGGTAATTCAAGATCATGCGGCACATAGTTGAACTCATGTTGCTTTAACTTTCTTGACTCATAAGAAACCACTTGCTCATTCTGCATCAACACTCCTAATCCTTCTCCTGAAGCATCTGTTATAACTATAAAGTGCCCATTAGGATCTAGTATGGTCAGGATAGGAGTAGTTGTGAGCTTTTCCTTTAATACTAGGTAAGCTTGCTCACACCTTTCTATCCATTCAAATTTCTTACCCTTCTTTTGATGTGCAGTAATTGGTGTTTCTATGGTTGAAAAAACTTCCACAAACTTTCTATAATAACCTGCAAGTCCCATTAAAATTTTGACTTCTGTCACACTCTATGGTGCAGGCCATTCCGTTATTGCTTTTATCTTATCAGGATCAACTGCAATGCCTTCTGTTGAGATTACATGACCAAGGTAGTGCACTTTATCTTGAAAGATTGTACACTTACATAATTTACCAAAAAGATTTCTTTCTCTTAACCACTGCAAAACAATTCTCTGTTGGAGTACGAGCGACACTGAGAGGGGGTGAATCATTGTCTCATAAAATAGACTTGTTTTTGGCAACAATTAATAAACTTTACCAACCATAAGCTTCAAACCTTGTATGATGAAAGCAAAACATTCATTTATGAACTGTAGTGTATTGACAAATGAATTTGTGAACATGAATGAACAAAACAACTGTTGGTGAACTATAACAAATAGTAGAGCCAGTTCTATTTCTTTATTGGATAGAGATAAGTATTAGATATATTGTGCATTTGTTTACTGACCCATAATGAACATCATGCCACATATGCAAGAGTTAAATTATGAAATAATGAACATAAACTCATGAACAAAACAAGTCACCATAACATAGAAATTTGACGACTGGAAAACCCTCTAGGGATAGAAAACCACTCCAAAAAATGCCTCACTCACTTAATCAAAATGTGCTTCACTAGAAAATACAAATGCCTCACTGGTTGTTTGTGCCTCGCTGGCATTTTCAACAATGTCTCACTGACAATAGTGCCTCACTAGTTGTTTGTGCCTCACTGGCTTATTTCAATCCATACAATGAATAATAGAGTTTAATATAGAGGGTTACTCTATTTCTCTTAAAGCTCTATTCTTGAATATCTCATTGAATGTTTGAGACTTCAAGAATTACATCAACTTGTGCACATATACAACTGATTACAAAATGATATTCAATCATAGTCTATTTCTTTTATTTGATATTACAATGACTGCAAAAACCCACAAACTCAATAGAGTATAATCTATTTTATACATTCTCAAAAATGTCTTTCTGTCTTTCACAAAATAGTTTGAGAAGATAATTGTATTCATGCAATTGTCTCAGGTAGTTTGCAACTGCATTAGTAACTATCACAAGAGCCTAGTCGAATGGACCCATGAAGGCTAATATACAATGCCTTTGAAGTCAAATTTTAACCATGATTAGAGGCTTTAAACCTTTAGTACATTTATGTTCAAACTGTGTACTAAGTTAAAGAATGATTTGACAAACAACATTATTATCATCAAATTGTCTTCATCAACCATGAAAGTTACCCTAGTTTCAACCAAAGTTCACCCTGAGAGTTTCCTTATTATAGTTACAACTGAATAAGACAATGTTATAACAAAGTATTTTAACTATCACTATAGTTTTGTTTCCTCATAATATTAAACCATAGTCAAAAACCTTAATATCACGACCACCACAAAATGCCTTTGAGTTAGAAACAGAGAGAAGCCCAAGTATTTCCATAGAGGTATCAGCAATAATATCAAACCCTTATACAATGAATAGCAAATAAGGTTCAAACCAAAGAACCAAATGAGTCTCTACTTCATAGATTTGTTTCATGCATTTTAAGACTTTTAGAAAGAATGAGATACAAAGAAGATATCACCTAATAGGTTGACAAATGAAAACCATTTTGCTGAAGAATAGGTCAAAGATTCAGTCAAAAATGACAAGCTCAGCATTGTCACATCTTTCAAATCCAGTTGAAACATATGAAGATACCTGACTGTTATTCCATTTTTTTTTATGAGAACATTGAAATTTCAAACCCTAGCTTGGTGGTCTTCATAACAGAAGCTAAAAATGTGCAAAGTGAATAACATAACTTCCTTTTTGTTTGATGATAAAACATGCGACTTGCACTCTCAGTGAACCCTAAAAATATCGGTGGACAATAATAAAACTTAAACTCTTTTTATTTATTGCATATGCTAAAACCTACTGGGTCAGTTATAAATTTAGTGGCCCCTAAAACACCCTCTTTTAATATGACTTTGTTTAGATATAGGCTCAAGGGAAACAATTAAGCATCTTTGTCAACATTAAACTTTAGATGAAACAATTCATATTTGTATCCCCTTTAAAGGTGATCATACCTTTGTAGTAACACAGTACTAGCATAGTAATTAAAGATGCCATATGATATCAATGTGCTATTACCATAAGATATCAATGTTTTTACAATGTGTTCATGTCACCATGATGAACTTACAATGGATGTGCATACCAAACAACTAAGGATGCCATTGTTAATACTTACAATGCATACCTATACTAAGATACCCTAAGTGTTATGGTGCAGAGGAACCTACCTAACAGCTGGCCTCCATGAGGCAGTTAGTTTGTTATAGGTCTTGTTTATGTTTTCAAGAAGGTCTGTTAAGACCAAATGCATGTAATAAGGTCACGCTGATCATGATAAGATCATGCTGACCAGGCTTTTACTATTTTTAGTTAGTTTGTTAGAACAGCTGTCATGCTGTAGGGTCCGGTTGGGTCTCCCAGCCGCTTGGAGAGTTCCCAGCCGCTTGGAGTCGGGTCAGTAGTACTCGTAGGAAAATCTATTTAAGCATGGGGATCGGTTGATATTGGATACAGAGATAGAGAGATCATCGATCATAGTATTGTATCGCATTGAGAAGTCAGATTGCAGAGAGAGATTGAGCATTGTAATTGCATCTTTTGAAATCAATAAAGATCCTGTTTGTGTTCATTTTCTGCTTTCCCTCCATTGTGATCGATTTGCTGTTTTGGTAGTTATATGGATTCGCTGATCCATTCCACCGGTTGATTCATTGAATCGGTGGAATGGCTGTGTACAGTAGGTTAGGAGGTAGTTTGTGTTTTCTGTTTGTTCGCATGCAGGTGTGCAGGATCGCGGTCGAGAGGTGTTGAGAAGCCTAGCATCCTCATGTGCTAGGTCGAGCTGATAGAGTGTGGAAGATCACCCTGGAAGTGGATCGAGTCAACCCAGGAGGTTTGGCGGATCAGAACAGTGAAAATCCGCTAAGGTTGGAAGTTTGTTAAAACGGCATCATCAGGATATTTCTGCCAATATCCTGCAGTCGCTTTGGACATCGTCATTCGGATAAGTGAAGATGAACATGATGCAGTTGAGCGCATGAAGTGCGAGTTCGTCGGGGTGATCATCATCAGGAGTGCATCGGCTTAAGGTGAAGATCGGGTTATGAAGTTAACGGAGTTTGCATATTTCAAGTGCGTCAGGATGTTGTAAGTCAGATATATACTTAGTGTATATATCACCGTCAGGATCATCTTCTGTGAGTGCCCATCATCCGCATATCGCTAACAGATGCGGGAGTGAAAGTTCAGTTTTTGACTAAGTGTTGAAGAGGTCATCAGGATATTGTGTGACGTCATCGTCATCCGCATATGACGTCATCGTCATCAGGATATTGAGATATCCCCCTATGCATGTTGATCCTGTTGTCGCTAAGGGTTTAGGTATCGGCGTAGGCTCTCGGCAGAAGGTTGTGTTAACATCATCAGGAGGTTTCGAGGGAGCCGGATAAATCATATCATGATGCTATTGCTTGTGTTGTCGGCTAGTGGAGCATCGAAGGGAAGTTGCTGAAGTGGTCGTCATCAGGATATTTGGAGCAACCGGATATTTGGATATCCTGCTGACGAAGGTGGTGTCGCATATCATGATGATGATGATAGGCGACAGGCGGAGGAGGTGAACAGTAGTCGGCAGGAGGATAATTGTGATCGTCCGAAATATGATGATGCTGTTGGCGTTTACAGGAAATATGATGATGATGCTGAGCCGATAGGGATTTTTATCATGCTGTTTGTATTATTGGCAGCTCCTTCCTGTTAGTTAGCTTCCGTTGCGTTTCACTCTGCATCATGTTATGTCACCATATCACCATGATAAGTGGTATGTGTCCATAGCAATGTGTTCATAGCAATGCTATATCCATATTAGCATTGATACCATGCTGTCAGTACCATGCCAACTGTCATGATTCCATGTGAATGTAATATCAAAATGAAATAGTATAGCAACTGAGATGAGCATCAAATCCATATCAAATATCATAGAGCTGTCATAGAACATGTATGACTATGAGCATATGATCAACAACCACAGTAGATAAATCAACTATATAGAGATGACCATTAACAACAACTGTCATAATGAGCATGTATCAACATCAACTGATCATGAACAAATCTAAATGTCAAACATGTAAATGTATATCAACTGAGATGAACCCATTTGTCAAACTATATCACTATATCAACTGTCATAGAGAACATATAATCAAATATGAACTGGCATCAAATATCAAGTGCATCAATGATCATAACAACTGTGTCAACTATCAACTGTGTACCATGCATACCATACCAAGTGATACCAAGTTGTGTATTTGTCATCAAGGACAAGAACTAAGGGGCAACAAACTCCCCATTTGTCCATGATGGTAAAACACAACTCTCTCTCCCCCTTTTTGGCATCAAGACAAAGGGAAAAAGAAAGTATGTGAATGCCTTAGAGATAATATAGATCAAAGATCAACATATGCCTGAAATGATAAACAAGATTAGAAAATAGAAAGCATACCATGACTGTCCATGAAGGAGAGACATTCAGAATATCCTGAAATAGAGCTGCACTGTCAGCACCAAGATAAGCATAAAAAGAAGCATATATCAAGGAAGGACAACAACTGAATATGCTGGTAGAATATCACTGTCATCATTAGCCAATCAGCATAGCAATGATCCATTCAAATAAAATGACTTAATAGGACCACTGCAATATTGCAAAGTAAAGTCATTTCCATATTACCATTGTATCAATGACCTTTGATACCAAATGCATGTCCTAGACCTCTTAACAATGAGTTAGCTACTAATTGAAAAAATATCCAAGTCTGCAACCATGATCAATATACACTTGTCATAAACATAGCACTCAACTTTTTCCCACTATTATGGAGTGGAAGAAGCAACATGCACTATCAAAGAGCATTGTCATGGAAAACTGTCATCATAAAACTTCAAAAAACATGTAGACTCAACATTAATCATATAGGGTCATGAACACCAATTTTGCCATATAGTGAAGAATGTTTTCTTGCACTTTCAACATGGATTCCTACCAGCAAATGATACATATTATTTCATCTATCCTTGTCAATAGATATAATTTTTAGCTTTGTCCTTGCACTTTCCGCACCATGCTCGACTGCAATTAAGGAAATTACTCAACGTTGCACTATATTAACAATATCAATCATTGTCTTCAAACAGAAATTTCACTGTTATTATCCATGAAAACTCAAACAGAGAACACTATCTATTGTAGTATTATTGTTTCACATGTCACTGTCATTATCAGCATTGAAACCTCTTCAAAGATCCACAAGCACTTAGGAGTCATTACTATTTTGTATATATAATTAAAACACATGAAACCACTGTTAACTTTACACTGTAACACCTTGAAAACATGATTCATATACCAGTCATTACATGCTAACCACCAAGAGATGAATACTAATCATGAAATGATGATGCAACAACAAATAACATAAAAAAAAATCCTCTTTGCAAATCTATAAGCACCTTTGAGAACACCTCTATGCAACCATGGGTAACTATCCATACCTTTACATTTTGCATCAATGACAAACTTAATCCAAAAGACCTTTTCATGATGAAATAAATGAGCAGATATCAACATTAATACAATTACCATTGCAACTCCTCTGTCATCTTTGATATCAAGAATCATACCTGCCAATCAACATGCACCTTCTTCCATGACAATACTACAAACATATGGTCTTCTTAGTATTGCAACAAAATAAATGTTCTTTCCCCTGTCAAAAGAAATATTTGCAAATTCCATAGGGTAGCCACCATGAACTAATCCTATTTAGAGTATGAGCAATTAGAAGATCATGAGAACATCATTAGAACCATTACCATTACCATTGATGCTATAACCAACATAAAGCTGTCACGATCCAACTGTCATGTGCAGCATGCCAACTGTTATGCCAAAATATGAATACCAACTATTACACAACTGTGTAACATGACATCATAATAACATATGCCATAAGAGATCATTAGCACAAAAGATCAAAAGATCATGGGCACATCAAGAACCAAGTGTATAGCAACTATGTAGAGCATGTAGTTCATATCAACTATATATTTTCAATGGCACAACTACACTCATAAAGGATTGATAATAGTAATTAAGGCATGGAACATGTAGCATTTACCAAGAGACAGAGAATACTGTCACTACACTGCAACACCTTGTTAAAGCATTGTGACTAACACCAAGAAACTCCATTCTTCACACTTCATGCTATATTCTTATAAGCACTGCAATAGACAATAGGAAATTCAAATCTATGTTCAAACAACCATTACATACACATTATTGCACTTGAAATACACCATACACACAACTGTCACTACTATAAACTTTTTAATGCATTTTGTTACTTAGTGCATATGACTTGTCTAGTCTGACACAATTTGCAAACATGTCCATTACTAAAATGTTGTCACTTGGCATAACAAAAAATTATCACTGTCAAATATAACTTTCCTTTGACATCTATCTTTGTCCAAACAAGCATTGTCTAGGGGCTATACTCAATACTAAAGGCAACACTATCCTGAGCAATGTAGAGCACTAGATCCTTGACAAGAACATAGGTAAGGACACAAGGCACTACCATACTAATCACTGAGATATTACTCCCAATGTCCATTCTAATCAAATTTACACCCAACACTTCTCAAGTTCTACATAAGGGGCTAAAGAATAACACATTAACTAACTCCCCCTCAACTTCATGCTTCTCTTTATATAGTAACAAACCTCTAAACTCCTTGGGGATGACAGATAAACAATAAGCATCTCCCCCTGACTTTAAGCTAGCTCATGCGAAGGATAATGTCTTTTGTGTAACATGCATTGGTTTTGGTTTTTCATCTCTTGGATCTTTTTTTCTTCTCCAAACTAGTATAGGATATTTATTTTCCTTGCCCAAGGCATTCACTTGCTTTTGCTTAAACATTTAGCCACCAGTTGGTTTTATCCTTCCTCTACACCACTGTACTTTGTGCCCAAACACATTACATCTATAACACAAAATATTGTAGTCTAGACCAAAAGAGGAATAGTTTCTTCTAAACATTCTTTGAGAACTTTTATTGACATTCTTTACAAGATCATGTCTTTCATAGATCCAACAATTACTTGCTACATGACCAACTTTGTGACAGTTATAACATATAATGCCATTGTTTTGATTTGACTGCTTATAAGCACTTTTATCCTTATTCCATCCAAAAACATTTCTTTTACAATCTCTAGCCCTATGACCATAAACATGACAGGCATAGCAATAACCATGGAATTGTGAATAATTATACTTGATAGATGGAGGTCTTAAAGACTCATTAGCAACATTAACTTTAGTTTTCTTCTTAGCTTCAACTTCAGGTGCAGTAGAATGAAATGTTAGGTCTATCTTTTTCCTAGGAGCATTTCTTGTCTTTGAACATTCTCCTTTCTCATAACCCAAGCTAGTAGTATCCCTGTCAAACAGTTAGTACTCTTTTCAAGTTGAATATTCTTTTGCAATTTTGAAGATGCTTCTTCCAAATCCTTTCTTAAAGAGACTATTTCTTTCTCTAACTTCAAACATTCTATTCTTTTTACTTCAAGATCAGATTTTGTGAGGTCAACTATTCTTTTAACTTCTTCAAATTCTATTTTTAGACTAATGACAAATTTGTTTGTCTCTTCAATTTGTACCTTTGCCTCTTTAAGTTCTAAAGAAACTTTAGCAAAATCAGAGAGTACCTTACTCTTAGAATCCTTCTCTTGTTGAAGTTGAACCTTTAATTCCTGGTTCTCTTTTTCAAGATACTTGTTCATTTCTAGAGCACATAAAAGGTCTCCTTCAATATAAACTTCACAGTCATTTTCATTGAACTCCTATCCATCTTCATCTACAAAGAAATCTCCTTCTGCATCATCAATTTCAACTACAAAATCATCAAGTTCTTGTCTACTAACGTTCACATTGTCAAGACTCTTAACTACAAGATTGATTTCTTTATGATATTTTGCATCTACATTCATGGTTGACTCATGAAAAAACTCATTGCTAGACTTAACTGAGGCTTGCTTTTCAATTTGTTGATTAGCAGTTTTCTTTTCTTTATTTGAGGCCTTATTTCTATTCTTTTTACCCATTGTACTCCACTTGCCAGGAACCCTTAACTTGATTAGACTTCTTGCAAGGCTTTAGATCTGATACCACTTGTTGGAGCACGAGAGACACTAAGAGGGGGAGTGAATTAGTGTCTCATAAAATAGACTTGTTTTTGGAAACAATTAATAAACTTTACCAACCATAAACTTCATACCTTGTATGATGAAAGAAAAACATTCATTTATGAACTATAGTGCATTGACAGATGAATTTGTGAACATGAATGAACAAAACAACTATTGGTGAACTATGACAAATAGTAGAGGTAGTTTTATTTCTTTATTAGATAGAGATAAGTATCAGATATATTATGCATTTGTGTACTGACCCATAATATGTTGAAATTAAGGAACACTGAGAGGGCAAGGTTGAATCAGTGTTCTGCAAAACTTATTATTATGTTCCTTTATTAATTTACCACATACATTCAAAATAAAGAAGCATGAACTTAAGAACAACAACAACAAGATCATCACACATTAACACTAGGATTTTTATGTGGAAATCTGGTTAAGGGAAAAACCATGGTGGGGGTTAACCCACAAGATTTTAAACTCTATTAAAAGTATTACAAGTGGGAAGGCACATGCCTTCAGGCACACTGCCTAGAGCTCATTGCTCAAAGGAGGCTCACTGCCTACAAGATCAATTACAAAGAGTTCACTAAAAAACTTGAACTGAAGAATAACATCTAACAATGCAAGATTACAGTTCCGGTTAGGCTCAATATACTGACTTCACACACTTCATCTCTTACTACCCTGTTTCACTGTTTTGTCATGATCTAGAGCTTAGATCTCTTTGCTTCACACTTGATACTACCACACTTCACACCTATCTCCTCATATTCGCATATCCCTATCTCAAAATTCTCAAACCAGTCAAACATATATATCTGCAACATGAAATTTCATCAACTACAATCATCCTCAAGAAAACTTAGATACTTTTTCAAGATCACTATTATATCTGTTTCATATCTTGGCTAAAGACAAGGATATCATCAATATAAGGTTGATTAAATTTAGCAAATTGATAAAATATTTGATCCATAGTTTGTTGAAAGATAGAGGGGGCAGTTTTGATACTGAATGGAAGTATGTTCCATTCAAAAAGACCTTGAGGCATGGAAAATGTCGTCTTGTGGATATCTGCTTCTTTCATCTAAATCTGCCAAAACCCTTTGGTTAAATCAAACTTGGAATAAATATTACTGCCCTGAATGGCCTGCCATATATGATCGTTACTGGGCAAAGGATGTTGATTGTCAACTAAGCATTCATTTAAAGGCTTATAATTTACCACAAACCTTTTCTCAGTCAGTTCAACACCATTTTCATCAAATTTGGGTACATACATGGCATGACAACAAAATGGTGAACTGAAAATTTGAATAATATCCAAAGAAATTAATTCTTTAATTTCTTTTTAGCAAAGCTTTGTTTCATGCATGCTCATTAGAAAATAGTTAGCTTTTGCCTTGGGAATAATTTCATTACCTGAGGAGTCTCTTTTGAGAGGTAGAGAACATGTCAGGTTCCTTTTCTATTTCTTCAGGTCCTTTGTCATTATAGTTTGTGCAAACTCTGCCTTGAGCTGTTCTAGATCTGTTGCAGCTGTCTCTATCTGTTGTGTTAACCAGATAGTGTTTTCCTCCTTCTTCTTCTTCTTCTGGATTTCTATCTTTTGTGTGAAAGCAACATTCTGATGTATTCGAGGCATCTGAAAGGTGCCAAGAAGGGTTATGAACATGGAATCCATGATGATGGGTTCCCATGCTTGCATTGTTCTGCTGCCAATGACTCCATCATAACCATCTACTTCATAATGTACAAAAGTAAGTTCATCAATGAAACCCATTCCTATTGATGAACTTACTTTTGTACATTATGAAGTAGATGGTTATGATGGAGTCATTGGCAGCAGAACAATGCAAGCATGGGAACCCATCATCATGGATTCCATGTTCATAACCCTTCTTGGCACCTTTTAGATGCCTCGAATACATCAGAATGTTGCTTTCACACAAAAGACAGAAATCCAGAAGAAGAAGGAGGAGGAAAACACTATCTGGTTAACACAACAGATAGAGACAGTTACAGCAGATCTAGAACAGCTCAAGGCAGAGTTTGCACAAACTGTAATGACAAAGGACCTGAAGAAATAGAAAAGGAACCTGACATGTTCTCTACCTCTCAAAAGAGACTCCTCAGGTAATGAAATTGTTCCCAAGGCAAAAGCTAACTATTTTCTAATGAGCATGCATGAAACAAAGCTTTGCTAAAAGGAAATTAAAGAATTAATTTCTTTGGATATTATTCAATTTTTTAGTTCATCATTTTGTTGTCATGCCATGTATGTGCCCAAATTTGATGAAAATGGTGTTGAACTGACTGAGAAAAGGCTTGTGGTAAATTATAAGCCTTTAAATGAATGCTTAGTTGACAATCAACATCCTTTGCCCAATAACGATCATATATGGCAGGCCATTCAGGGTAGTAATATTTATTCCAAGTTTGATTTAACCAAAGGGTTTTGGTATATTCAGATGAAAGAAGCAGATATCCACAAGACGACATTTTCCATGTCTCAAGGTCTTTTTGAATGGAACATACTTCCATTCGGTATCAAAACTGCCCCCTCTATCTTTCAACAAACTATGGATCAAATATTTTATCAATTTGCTAAATTTATTCAACCCTATATTGATGATATCCTTGTCTTTAGCCAAGCTATGAAACAACACCTGGTTCACCTGCAGCAGTTTATGCAGATTTGTCAACATGGTTTAGCTGTCAATCCTTCCAAATCTCACTTTTCTCAACGTGAGATTATCTTTATCAGCATCAAGCTTCTCCCGGGGGGGAAATGGAAGAACAACCACACATTCTGACCCACATCTAGAATTTACAGGTAACCACTATCAAAGAACTTCAAAGGTTTCTGGGTCTTGTAAATTACATTGCTGGTTTCTATTATAAACTTGCAGAAGATAGAATTGAGCTAAATAAATTACTAGGAAAAGATCCACCTCAATGGTTAGAAAAGCATGATGCCTTAATCAAAAGAATTAAGAAGAAATGTTTAGAACTTCCTCCTCTAAGACTCCCAGGAAATGGTTTCAAAATAATGAGATAGATTCCAATGATCATGCATGGGCAGGAGTCCTTAAAGAAAAGATACCAAGTGGCAAGGAAGAAATAGTGAGATACATTTATGGAAGCTTCAAGAATAGTGAAATTAATTATCATAGCACACATGAAGAAATACTTGTAGTAATCAATACTCTGAAAGCATTTCAAATGTTTGTTGCTGATAAGAAATTTCTAATTAAAAGTGATCTACAGAACTTGAAGGGATTCTTTAGAAAAGAATCAAAGGACAAAGTAGTCAAAGGAAGGCTTCTTAGATGGGCATAGTTCTTAAATACATTTGATTTTGATATTGCTCATCTCCCTGGTTCTTCTAACATTTTTGTAGACTTCCTTTCCAGAGAAAGCCATATCCTTGCCAAGGTGGAACATGATGTTCCTATTCAGGACCACCTTTCAAAGCCACAGGCCATATCAATATAATAAAAGTTTGTGAACATCGATGGTACGAACCTAGTTGTATGGAATGGAGTACAAATCCCTTTGCAATGAGGGATAGACATAATTTTTATATGCCTAATGATTTTCTACATGATAGATTTAGATGCCTTGTAGCTGCTCACTAGTTAACAACTAGTGGCCTTTGCACAGATCATCCATTTTTTGAATGCTCAGCTCAATCAGAAGTGATAGATCCTAAAGTCAAAAATGTCTTACAAAATTGGTGTGAAGATCGTGTCTTACCTGTCAGATTCTTGAATCCTATTGTTCTTAGAACAGACAGATGGCTTGATCATCAAGGAGGAAAGAATTTAATAAGGGACATGTTCCAAGGTCCCCATATGTCTGTTACAGGAATGGATTTTGCTGAAACTTCATCTTATTCAGGATGTGTGTTCAAATTAATTTTTGGATCCTTTACAAAAAAATTAATTAGTAGGCATATGGTTCAAACTTATGGCCCTACTAGTTTTGGATCTAGATTTCAATACTGGACACATCAAAACAAGCTCCAACATCTGTACACCACAAAAATGCCCATCTGGATTCATACAAAAACCTATAGGATTGATCAAGCTAATCATACTTCAATCAGTCATGGAATGTATGGAGCACATAAACTTAAAGTTCTTAGCACAATATGGAAGGAAGATATATTGACATCAATTGATCCAAATCAGCCCTCCAGTTCTCATGCTCATGTTGGACTTCTCCCTAGTTGTACACCTCATCCTGCTTGGGAATCATGTGACCACTATCAATATTATGAAGAATGAGCTGGTGACTATGTTCCTCCTGTTGACGACAATCGTGCCCCAGATTGCATTCATCCATCTGGTGAATTTTGTGAAGGCTACATCATGTATTCTCAGCGTATTCCAAGTGAATCTAATCCAAGCACTAGCTAATGGATGTGGCATGTCATTCATCGAAGATATCTATCTCTTCGTGTCAAAAGATAAACGTGGCCCACACCACGGTAAAAGGGGAAAGTATACGTGCCTAACAGTATACCTAGGTTATCCTTCCCGTGATCAAAAGGATGTATAAAGTAGATTCCTTAGGTGTCCTTGTCTGTCCCCCTTTATCTAATTCACGAATTAATTGGTCCCACCTGAGGAATCTTATCCTTGATCAGGTAATCCTTCGGATAAGGGTTTGCACATGTCTGATTTTCATTGACAAATTTCAAAAACCAGACTTATGAGAAAGGTTAAAGATCTGCCTCTCACAAGATCTATAAATGCATGAGAGGCCACCTCATTCTTGATTCAAGTCTTGGCAAGTGAGTCATCAAGCAAAGCTTAGAATCTAGAGTCTTAGTCTTAAGTTTGAGTCTTAGAAAGCTGAAAGGCCAGAGTAGTATGCTCTTTCTGCATTCAGCAGAAATCAGAAACTCAGAAGCCTAATAGCTTATAGAGTCCTGTTAGCATAATCTTTTCTACAAGTGCTTTTACAGCATGCATTGTATATGAGAATATTGTAATACTTCTGCCATGATAATATGAGTATTGTAGTAGTCTGTTTCATTACTGTATGTGTTCCAATTCTCTGTTCTTATTAGTATTCACATTTTTTAAATCCTATGTATTCAAGTCACCACACATGTTAGCCAATACCACTAGATCTCATAAATTACTCAAGTAACCACTTCTCTTAATCTACACAAGGATCAAACACCAAGTCGACCTATTCTTCACCAGACTGAACTGTCTAACCAAAACCCAATACTCAGATGCTTGTAACTTTCAATCCCTTAATCACCGAAGGTTAAAACTTTGGATTTAGGTAGCCCTAACATCCCTTAACATACCCTCAGATTTGCAACACAATATGATTACCTGTGGAGAAATGCGGACTAAAATATTGAACCCTATCATATGCTCTATTCATGTCTATCTGGACTTAGACAAATCTGTAATCTGACTTCTGATATGAGCAAATGATACAATACAGATGTGTAAGATAGATTTAGTTGCCATAAATGACAACACTTGATATGCCTAATAGTGTCTCTTGCCAACAATCTCCCCCTTTGGCATTGATGGCAACACTTAATGAAAAATGACTAAGTGTTAGAACAGCTCCCCCTTACTATGTACACTTGTGATTTCCAATGTTCTCCCTTTGATGAATTCCTCAATTTTTACTGATTTCCACTCACCCTTTGACATCAATGGTAAAGGTTGAGATCCTCATACCAAAATTCACGCAAAAACTCTATGTACATGGGTGTATATATACAAACAATCCTTATGTCTTGTCTACATGAACTTAAACACATCACCAAAAATGTTTTTCAACAGTGCCAATTCACTATATCGACTTTTCTTCATGCTATCCAAAACTAAAATATAACCACTGAATAAAAATACCTGTGGTTCTACCTTCTATAGATCAATGGGATCACTTGTCAGATCAACAACTTGAGCTTTTGTCAATGCATTGAACATTATTTCTAACTTAGGGGAAATTAGTCCCCTAAGTTCACACATCCTTGCCACAATATTTTCTTTTTCTTTCACCAATTTCTTTATTTCATTAATCAAGCTAATTACTTGACATTCTTGACTTGCCGTAGATACTATCAAAGGATCAAAGTATTGAGATACATTTGACAATTTTTGGTCAGACTCTTTTATTTTCTTCTCAATATCCTCTACAACTTTTGGCCAAGATAAATAGAATTTGTACACATCTCATCCTTCAGTGAGGGCATTTTGAATACTCTTTACACTAGTATCCAACACAATTCTCTCATTGTCAATCATTCCTTTCAGTTCACCAAATCTTTTATCATTAAATTCATTCTGGACTTTGACTTCCCCTGACTTTTCAAAAGACTCAAAGTGAGTACTTACAAAATTTATTAAGCTCTTCAGCTGAGCGGAAGGAGAATTAGATGAATCCTTTTGAAAAGTTGGCATAATCTCTTGTAAGATTCCAGAAGCAAGACCAAGCAACTCATTGTCCTCAATGTGAGATTTTAGGATATTCTTTCTTGCCTTTTCTTGTGCAAATGATGCTAACTTCATCATTTGAATAGGGGAAAGAGTATCCAAACTTATAGGCCCTTGAATTAGATCCGGTTCATTAAATTCAAGCTTCTCTTTCTCAAGAAATTTCTTCACTGCATCTGCAGTGTCTCTTGCCATGCATGCAGTTCCATCTTTCTTCTCCTAAGATTCACAATTCAGATCCTTGCCAATATCATCATCAAGATTATCTTGCTTTTGTTCTTCAACACTCTTAGCTATTTCTTCTTTTTAATCTTCCTTGTCCTTAACTTCTTCTACTTTCTACTCTTTGTTCTTCTTAGAATCACCTTCAGTAGGAGCATTTATTTCCATATTCATCTCTGCATTTTCTGCACCAAATTGCTTTGGAGGAATTTGAGTATCCTCTACACCATCAACATTATCTTCCTTCACCATCTCTTCATCTCCTTTATTTAATATTTCCTCTTTCAGAATAGAGAAATCATCTACCTCAACTTGTTGCTCATTTTTCTTCAACACTTCATCATTCGGAATGAATGTATCATTAGCATCAACAGGTTCTTCAGGGACCACATAAAACTTATTCTTGTCCAGGGATTTCTTTAGAATTTGTTCTATTTCTTTGACCACTAAATCAATGTCTCCAAGTATTAGCTTATTCATCCTAATTTTGCTTCTGAATTCATCTTTAACTTCTTTGAAAATATTATTTGCTTCCTTCCTAGAGATTACCAGACACAAACTAGACAACATATGTTCTCTTAGCTCCAAATCCTTTGCTTTAGTAGCCTCTTTTCTCATCTCCAAAATGTCACTTAGAATCTTAGGGATTTCTGAAAAGAATTTCCACAAGTGCTCTGTTGAATGTATTCAAGTACTTAACAGTAGAACCCTCCAAAATTTTCTTGTTGGCATCATCAAAGTTGTCATAATATTCTGTTATGGGCTTTAAATTCCCATGAACAGTTACTGCATTCACAATATCTTCAACTGACAAGGTAGATTTTTCAACATGAGTCTAAATCTTTTATCTTTTGCTTACCTTTACACTTCCGGAGGGCTTGTCTTTAGACACTTTAGCAGCCTTAGTGCATGAGGCCTTCAACTCTTTAACCTCACCTTCTGACTCAGTCTCTTCTTCATCCTCCTTCTCCACACTGACATATGACCTTTGGCCCATACTTTTGTCCTTTTTCCTTCCTTATTGGTAGATTTTTCTTTGAATTTCTCTGTAATAGGATAAGGTGATGCACTGGAGATTGAACCAGAACTCCTAGTAGTCCTTGACTTAGAAGGGGGTTCTACCAGAACATTTCCCTGTTCCTTGTCCTACTTCTTCTTAGCTTTCTCTATCCTTTCCCTATATTGTCTCACAGCTTCCTTTGTTATTCAAATACTTTCTACATACATTTCAAATTTCCTTTAGACCTTTTTCTTAGTTTTAGGTCTCTAGAGCTCAACATGCAGTTTCAAAATAAGCTCACCATATGTGTCGAATCTCTCGATTGAGGTATCTTTTGGTTTTCTCAAAAGGTGTTGAGCATACATTTCCAGTATTTGTTCATCAACTTCATACCCCATGGGCATGATCCATACAGTCCTTGGTTCAACTGCTTCCATTAATAATTGATCTGTTTCCACCATGAAACAAATTGTATCCTTGTACTTTTCCACCACAAACTTAGGAATTCTTTCCCTTGATTGCATCATATTCTAGAAATTCTAGAAATATCCTCAAAGAGTAGTCCTTTGGGCATTAGAGTCATTAATATTGTGCAAGTGCTCTCTTATTTGTATGGCAACAGGCTTATCATTGGTCCAATACATGCTTTTCATCCCGGCTAACTCATTCATGAAATAAAAGAATAAGCACAACACCAACGTACCATACTTGAATGTATTCTTCTTATCCTTCTTGATCTTGTTCAGATTCTCCATTAGCTAGTTTTGCAGCAGCTCACACAAGTCATAGTCATCATTTTCTCTTAACATCTGATAAGTAGCATAAATGGCTATATCAAACATTGAGTTTTCCCTATTGGAGTGGTATATCTTATACCCAATCACCATAGATACAAATTTGACATCTGGATCAGTTATATCGTTTATTGTCATTACCCTCTTATCAAACCTTGAGCTGGTAGCCTCAGTTACAGTCTAATTCTTCATTAATTTTAGCATCGGCAGTCCACTGGATGAGTTTAATCCTATTACGGCTGTGATGGCATCCTTAGTGATCTTAAAGAGTTTCATCAATGACATAAATTTAGCATGCATCTAACTCAGTACATACTGGACCCACTCGTCCTCATCAAAGGATGAGAACCCAATAACCTGAATGAAATGTTTGTCTTCTAGCACCTTATACTTAGGTTTAAGATCATTATTCTCATCCCTCAAGTGATTCTTAAACAAATCCAATAACTTTGAATCCCCAAACTCATCTATGCTAGCATGAATGTAATCCCTAATAGCTTCTACATGCAATACACCATGCAAAACATCAGAAAGAGCACCTAACAGATCGACCTCTACAATTTTGTGTGGATGCTTTTTGAATTTAGGTTGGGGCCTTTTGGTGATGTCAACAACCAATGGAGTAGCCATATCAAAAGATCACAAGTTCAAAGCTTCGTAGAAAAATACTTTTTTCTGCATGGGATTAGGGTTAGCTGTTGAATTCACTTTTTGCACTCCAAATCTTTGAGATCTCAGCTTAGGCACTCTTCTCCTTGTTCTCTTCGAATGCAAAGGGATTCAAATGTTGAATGAATGACCTTTTATGCTTCACAAAACCTAATTCACCATTGTAATAAATGTTTTACCCTAATTCATCCAACTACATTGTTTCTGAATACAGTCAATCTTTAATTACTCTGCAATCAATCGCATTAGCTTCTTTTCTTCTAGAATTTACTTCCAGACAATCTGCAATAGGCCATTCTATCTTCTCTCATCATGTCAGATTTAGGCACCCACTTACTGGTAGGGGGAATTAGATTTTTAATGTAGCTCTCCCTGAGCCAGAGCTCCTATTTCAATTCTCAGAGGAATTATCAACACCAAATTCCAATGCAGACCCATCATCATCATTCATTTCACCTTTCTTCACCCATGTTTTGTTTATTTCATTCTAGATCTCATTCACATCTACTTTGCCTTTGCCTTTAGCTTGTCTTTGCACATTCTAGTTTTTGTTTACTGGACCTTTTCTATCATCATTCCTACTTCTATAGAATCTTGCAATATGACTAGATCTGTTGCAATTAAAGCATGCAACATTTCTTTACTCATTTACTTGATTTCCTCTTGATCTGCATTGATTAGCCATGTGTCCAAATCTATTGTATGCAAAACATTTTCCATTGAAAGAATTGACATTTCCTCTGTTGTTAGAGTTATTCATCATCATACTTCTGCATTCATTGGATCTATGACCATACCTTTTACAATTGAAGCATTGATTGGAGAAGGATGGACCACTTTGATTCACTCTACTTTTGCACTGAGTAGCTCTATGACCAAATTTATTGCAATTGAAACAATTTCCATTGAAGGATGGATACCTTTGAGCATTAGGATATCTGATCAAAGGCCTTCTAGGATTCCTTCTTTGATTTCTTTCTTCAGGATTTCTTTGACTGGATCTAGAGCTTTCACCTTTCTCATATCCTAGACCATGCTTATCATCTGCCTTCTTCTAACTATCAAGCAACACCTCAAGTTTAGTTGAGCTTATCATGAACTTCTCTTTGTATTCATTTGCAGCTTCTAGGTCATGTTTGAGAATGACAATTTTCCTTTCAAGTTGTTCCTCGTTATACTTGGTTTCTTGTAGATTAGACTCTAGATGGCTAGTTATTCTATCCAATCTGCAACACTCTTTTGTTCTTTCTTTCAGAGACTGATTCAAGTTTTCTTCAGTCTTCTTCCTTTCCTTAATTTCCTTGGTTAGCCTCATCACCCCATATTCCATCTCATGTTTTAAGACAACTTCTTTTGCCATCTTCTCACATTCCTTTGTCTTCTCCTTTAGATCCTCATCCATGCCATTGTCTTCCTTCTAATTTGCTAACTGTTGAAGTAGCTCCTTCCTCTTTTCCATAGATTTGCTCAGTTGCCCTTTTAAAGTCTGAATAAAATCCTCAGCATCTTTAAGGTTCTCTTGCAGTTCTTTGACTTATGCTTTGGACAAGTCAAGATCTTCTAAAGCAACTTGAAGTTGTTCATTGATGCCATCAAATACCTGAATGAATCCATTGAAACACCTTCCCATATCTTCTTCAAGTTTTTTAACTTCTTCCAAGGAACCTTGCTTTGATACCAATTGTTGAAATTAAGGAACACTAAGAGGGGGGGTGAATCAGTGTTTTGCAAAACTTATTATTATGTTCCTTTATTAATTTACCACATACATTCAAAAGAAAGAAGCATGAAATTAAGGACAACAAAAACAAGATCATCACACATTAACACCAGCATTTTTATGTGGAAACCCAGTTAAGGGAAAAACCACAGTGGGGGTTAACCCACAATATTTTATACTTTGTTAAAAGTATTATAAATGGGAAGGCACGTGCCTTCAGGCACACTACCTAGAGCTCACTGCTCAAAGGAGGCTCACTACCTACAAGATCAATTACAAAGAGTTCACTAAAAAATTTGAACTAAAGAATAGCATCTAACAATGCAAGATTATAGTTCTAGTTAGGCTCAATATACTGACTTCACACACTTCATCTCTTACTGCCCTGTTTCACTATTCTGTCATGATCTGGAGCTTAGATCTCTTTGCTTTGCACTTGATACTACCACACTTCACACCTACCTCCTCATGTTCGCATATCCCTATCTTAAAATGCTCAAACCCATCGATCGTATATATCCACAACATAAAATTTCATCAACTGTAGTCAGCCTCAAGAAAACTTAGAAACTTTTTCAAGATCACTATTTTGTTGGCTAAATCCATGCACAAATATCAATGCGGACCAAATCCTATGTATTCAAGTCACCACACATGTCGGCCACTACCACTAGATCTCATAAATTACTCAACCAACCACTTCTCTTAATCTACACAAGGATCAAACACCAAGTCGACCTATTCTTCACCGGACCGAACCATCTAGCCAAAACCCAATACTCATATGCTTGTAACTTTCAATCCCTTCATCACTGGAGACAAAAAATTTGGATTTAGGTAGCCCTAACATCCCTTAACATACCCTCATATCCGTAGCACAATATGATTACCTGTAGAGAAATGCAGACCAAAATGCTGAACCCTGTCATATGCTCTGTTCCTATCTATCCAGACTTAGAAAACTCTACAATATGACTTCCGGTATGATCAAATGATACAATGCGGATGTGTAAGATAGATTCAGTTTCCATCAATGACAACACCTGACATGCCTAGCAGTGTCTCTTGCCAACATAATGAACATCATGCCACATATGCAACAGTTAAATTATGAGACAATCAACATAAACTCATGAACAAAACTAGTGACCATAACACAGAGATTTGATGAGTGGAAAACCCTCTAGGGATGAAAAACAACTCTATAAAATGCCTCACTAGCTTAATCAAAATGTGCTTCACTACAAAATACAGATGTTTCACTGGTTGTTTGTGCCTCACTGACTATTTGTGCCTCACTAGAATTTTCAACAATGTATTACTGACAATAGTGCCTCACTGGCTATTTGCGCCTCACTGGCTGTTTGTGCCTCACTGGCATATTTCAATCCATACAATGAATAATACAGTTTAATACAGAGGGTTACTCTATTTCTCTTAAAGCTCTATTCTTCAATATCTCATTGAATGTTTGAGACTTCAAGAATTACATCAACTTGTGCACATATACAACTGATTACAAAATGATATTCAATCATAGTCTATTGCTTTTGTTTGATATTACAATGACTGCAAAAACCCACAAACTCAATAGAGTATAATCTACTTTATACTTTCTCATAAATGTCTTTCTTTCTTTCACAAAACAGTTTGAGAAGATAAATGTATTCATGCAACTATCTCAGGAAGTTTGCAACTACATTAGTAACTATCACAAGAGCCTAGTCGAATGGACACATGAAGGCTAATATACAATGCCTTTGAAGTGCAGTTTTAACCATGATTAGAGGCTTTAAACCTTTAATACATTTATGTTCAAATTGTGTACCGAGTTAAAGAATGCTTTGACAAACAACATTATTATCACCAAACTGTCTTCAACAACCATGCAAGTTACCCTAGTTTTAACCACAGTTCACCCCAAGAGTTTCCTTATTACAGTTACAACTGAATAAGACGATGTTATAGCAAAGTATTATAACTATCACTATAGTTTCGTTTCCTCATAATATTAAACCATAGTCAAAAACCTTGATATCAGGACCACCACAAAATGCCTTCAAGTTAGAAATGTAGAGAAGCCCAAGTATTTTCACAGAGGTATCAACAATAATATCAAACCCTTATACAATGAATAGCAAGTGAGCTTCAAACCAAAGAACCAAATGAGTCTCTGCTTCATAGATTTGGTTCATTCATTTTAAGACTTTTAGAAAGAATGAGATACAGAGAAGATATCACCTGATAGGCCAACAAATGGGAACTATTTTGCTGAATAATAGGTCAAAGATTCGGTTAAAAATGAACAAGCTTAGCATTGTCACATCTTTCAGATCTAGTTGAAACATATGAAGACACCTGACTGCTATTCCATGTTTTTTCATGATAACATTGAACTTTCAAACCCTAGCTCAGTGGTCTTCATAACAGAAGCTAAAAATTTGCAAAGTGAATAACTTAACTTCCTTTTTTCTTGATGATAAAACATGTGACTCGCACTCTCGGTTAACCCTAAAAAGGCCAGTGGATGATAATAAAACTTAAACTCTTTTTATCTATTGCATATGTCAAAACCTGCTGGGCTGGTTGCAAATTTAGTGGCCCCTGAAACACCCTCTTTTAATATGACCTTGTTTACATATTGGCTCAAGGGAAAAAATTAAGCATCTTTGTCAACATTAAACTTTAGATGAAACAATTCATATTTGTATCACCTTTAAAGGTGATCATACCTTTGTTGTAACATAGTACTAGCATAGTAACTGAAGATGCCATATGATATCAATGTGCTATCACCATAAGATATCAATGTTTTTACAATGTGTTCATGTCACCATGATGAACTTACCATGGATGTCCATACCAAACAACTAAGGATTCCATTGTCAATACTTACAATGCATATCTATACTAAGATACCCTGAGAGTTATGTCGCCATATCACCATGATAAGTGGTATGTGTCCATAGCAATGTGTCCATAGTAATGCTATGTCCATAGCAATGCTATATCCACATTAGCATTGATACCATGCTGTCAGTACCATGCCAACTGTCATGATTCCATGTGAATGTAATATCAAAATGAAACAGTATAGCAACTGAGATGAGAATCAAATGTATACTGAGTGTCAAATGTATATCAAATATCATAGAGCTGTCATATAACATGTATGACTATGAGCATATCATCAACAACCACAAGAGATAAATCAACTTTATAGAGATGACCATTAACAACAACTGTCATAATGACCATGTATTAACATCAACTAATCATGAACAAATCTAAATGTCAAACATGTAAATGTATATCAACTGAGATGAACCCATTTGTCAAACTGTATCACTGTATCAACTGTCATAGAGAACATATCAACTATGGACTAGAATCAAATATCAAGTGCATCAATGATCATAATAACTATGTCAGATATCAACTGTATACCATCCATACCATACCAAGTGATACCAAGTTGTGTGTTTGTCGTCAAGGACAACAACTGAGGGGCAACATTCTCAAATGCATTTCATGCTCTTCCACTGATTTAGAGTATATCAATATGTCATCAAGGAAGATTAGCACAAAATCATCTAAGCAATCTCTAAAAATGTTATTCATCAAATTCATGAAAGAGTCTAGAGCATTAGTCAACCCAAATGGTAGTACCGTGAACTCATAGTGACCATATCAAGTCCTAAAAGCTATTTTAAAGATGTCCTCATCCTTAATCAGTAATTGGTGATAATTGGATCTAAGGTCTATCTTTGAGAACACTGTTGCTCCTTTCATCTGATCAAAGAGCTCATCTATCCTTGGAAGTGGATACTTGTTCTTTATAGTAGCCTTCTTAAGCATCCTATAATCAATGCATAATCTCAAAGTACCATCCTTCTTTTTTACAAAGATAACCAGTGCACCCCATGGTGACACACTAGGTCTAATGAACCCTTGATTTAGCAATTCCTATAATTGTGCCTTAAGATCATACAACTCTATAGTAGTCATTATGTAGGGTGCCTTAGATTGCGGCTCAGTCCTTGGTAGTAAGTCAATTGAGAAATCAAATTCTCTCTTTGGTGGTAATTTTGTCAACTCTACAAGAAATACATCTCTGAAATCTCTAAGGATTGGATAGTCATTGAACACTGGTTCTTCCTGTAGTTAGGGTAAAATTGCAAATCAGGGCAAATGAATAAACAACAATGATAAAAACCCTAGCAATGCACAATGAAGCACAAGACAACATGAAAATCAAAATAACAAATGTAAATGCAAACCGATCTCCATGCTATGCTCGATTTATCTCCATTGTTCTTCTCCACCTTGCATGAGCATGCAAGATTTTGAAGGATTATTGTTGGAGGAATGTTGGGTGCTCACTTCTGCAGCATAACATTAAGATGAAGATGACATGAGGATGATAGTTGAAGGATGCAAAGGCTCTAATGCTATTTCAACAGCATATGGATACTTGAGGATCAATGCATCATAGAAAATCTGGCAGAATAAGGGTACTTGAGGCTCAATGCATGCTAATGGCTTATGAGGGGGTTGATTTATAGGCTTGGCTTGGTTCCAATGGATGGCTAGGATCAATTAGGGCTTTAGATGAAATGGATGGATAGGATTAAGTTAGTTTTCCTTGTACATTAAGAAATTGTAGTTAATTGACATGTGGCAAGGGAAGATAAGGCTTAGGTGTGCTTGTGAAGGATATGAATGAAAGTTGTATTACAACACATGATTGACTGGACAAGTGTTGGAATGTGATAAAAGATGAGTGTTTAATTCAAATAAAATATTTGAATTAGTTGGGATATGAGTTGGAAAATTAATTAAATAAATAAAATTTATTTAATTAATTAGATAGATGAATAGGATGGGATAAGATATGATGTGAAAATTAATTAAATAAAATTTATTTAATTAATTGGGATGAGGATAGGATAAATGGGATTATGCATGTGAAATTAATTAAATAAATAAAATTTATTTAATTAATTGGCTAAGTAGGATAAAGATGGGGATTTTAATTAAATAAAAAAAATTTATTTAATTAATTGGCTTAATGGATAAATGGGATTAAGAGTGGGATTTAGGACAAAAATAGCTTATGATGTTTAGGATAATGTTTTAACAAGGTGTTGTAGGACATGGACAAAGTTGGGACAATTTTGGGTGTCTACATTTTGCCCCTCTTTGAGATGATGTTCAAGATGATAAGATTTATGTCAAGTAACATCATTTCAAAGAAGTTAAGGTATGGATAGAGGAAAAGAATAATGATGATGATGATGATGGCTGATTGGATAGGTTGGTGATGCCCCGTCGAGAGGATAGGTGGGTTGGACAAACACAGGTATGCTCTCGAAAAGAAATGGCTTGGCTACAAAAGAAAGCTAAGGGAATGGATAGAAGAAATGGATGATGTGTTATGCTGCAATGAAGGTGAGCAACCATGATGTTTGATATAGCACTAGACGTTATGCACCAAGGTATAAGGAACCAGGGTGACATTGTGTCTCGTGCCCTAGCGTAATACAACCTTGTCTAACATATGAGGAAGTAGACTTAGAACATTAAAGTCCTAATGCATAAAAGGTATGATATGACCTTAGATGCAAAGGATAGTGCAAAAAGCTATTCCAACATACACAAGATATGAATATTAGTTGGAAATGATAAGAATTTGATACAAATGCAAGATAAAATGATAACACACACAAGCAAGCAAGCAAGCATGCACAAATGATTCAAAAACAAACAAGGTATTGCCCCTGTCAAGCTGTAAACCAATGATTAATTGATTGTTTTGTTGATGATAGTTGAGAGTGTTGTCATTGCGGAGAAAGCTATATCCCTAGATCAACACAAGGTTGTTTACTGAGTTGGTTGCTTGGTTGGCTAATTGATTTGGCTTACAACAAGGCTAAGATCAAGACCATTGATTGCAATTGGATAACTTGGCTTGATTGATTAACTTGGTTGGTATGGATTAAGGATGGGCTTGCATTTGGATCAATGTTTGGAATGATTTGAGGATGATGAAATGATGGATGAAGATTGATTTGATGAAATGTTGATGATGGGATGATATGTGGTGGATTGAGCTACTTTTGATTTGCTGAAGTGGTTGGATTTTGTTTTGATGGCTAGCTTGACGTGCTTTGAGTTGATTTGCTTTGGTTTTGATGCTAATGATTGATAGGATTTGTTTTGATGATTGGCTTGATGTGCTTTGGTTTTGATGTTTGCTATTGCTAGGTTGATTGTTTTGATGATTGGATTGTTTTGAATGATGATAGTGATGGTGTGATGATTAAAGTGTCCACTCAATCTAAGCATAAGCAAGTGTTCTCAGTGTGCTCAAAGGATGTAAAACAAACAAAGTATTGCCCTTGTCAAGTCATAAACCAATGATTGATTGTTTGATTGATGATGATAGTGTTGTCATTGCGGGGAAAGCTATATCCCTAGATCAACACAAGGATGTGGGAACACTATATCCCATTGATAATGATTGATGATGAGTGATTTGGCTCATGACAAGATGAGGTTCAAAAACTTGTTGATTTGATTGGATAATGTTCCTTGATTGATTAGCTTGCTTGATATGGATTAATGTGACTTGGATTTAAGATCATTGCTTAGATTGATTTGATTGATATGGTTAGAAATGGATTGATTGAAATGGATGAATGAATGTTATTGATAAGAAGAATTGATGATGATGATTTTATTTTGATTGAATGTTGATGGAGTGGATTGTTTTGGATGATATGATTGGTTTTACTACTTCAATTTTTCGTTGGATATTTAATTTTTTGGTTTTGTGGGGAATATTTTGATTTTTTTGGATTTTTAAGATTATTTGATTTTTTTGTGTTTTTGAATGTTTTGGAACATCAATGGATTTACAATTTGGGTAGCCTTTGTGCTTGATACCAATGACAAGGGAGAAAACCAAGTCTAGGTGCAAGGATGGATGAATGGGATTGGATGGATAAAAGGATGGATGATAGTGGATAAGATGAAAGGCTGATGATAGTTGGATGGGATGGAAGGTTCATGAGAGTTGGATGGATAGATAAGAGGATAGGCCATAAAAGGGAAAGCTCATGATAAATGGATAGGTAAGCTATAGTGGAAAGCTCATGATAAACAGATGGGGATAAGCTATAAGATGGAAAGCTCATGATAAGGATACGCTATAGTGGATGGATCATAAGGGAGCTAGGATGTGATCTCCAAAGGCTATGTTGCATAGGAAGAACATGCCCCCATTCTAGGTGGTAATGCTTAGGATTCTTTGCATGACAAAGTTCATGACCAAGGGATGACATGATAGATTGGTTTGAATGGGATGGATAAATGGTCAATGGATAGGACTTGGTTTGAAAAGAAGGTATGTCAAGAAATATCCAAACATGTTTCAACATTTTTCCCCTATGTCTTCATCAAGATCAAAAGGAGGAGGATGGATAAATTGGTTCAATAGGATAGGCATGTTTATGTAATGGCTAAGGAATGTAGGATGGTAAATGATATAATGGGATAGATAGTTTGGAAATGGATAGGTTGGATGAGACAATGTGCCCCCAAGTGTAAGTGACATGGAAGATCAACCTACACATGACGCCTATTTGCCAGGTTTTCATCATGGTACTTATCCAAGGCGCCTGTTCACCAGGTTTTCATTGTTGGACGAAGGGATTTCTGTTTACTTTTTTGATTTTTTTTCTTTTATTTATTTATTTTTTTTTTGCTTTTAGATGGGTTGACAATTACACATGGCGCCTGTTTGCCAGGTTTTCACCATGGTAATGGATAGGAGGGACTCAAGTGGCTAGTTCGATGGATGTTGGTAGTGTCCCTTTAGAGATTGATGATGTCTTCACATGAACCATGTCATTATGCTCATCGATGTTGATAAGGGATTGCATGGATGGGAGATGGATTAGGTAGATAGTGGATTATGATGTGCAATTATGGTAGGGTAGGCTAGTGGCTTATATATAGGTTATGGAATGAAGATGGATGAGAGGCTTATGCAAAAGCATGGACCATAGGGATAGCATGGGGGAGATATGTAGGATAATGGATGGAAGATGGGGAGATGTAGTTATGTGGGAATGTTTTGGAATGAATGGGAACCATGACCAACGGCTGCGCACACCATGATAAACATTGAAGCTTTTGATTGGATGGTGGTGTAGGAAGCAATGGAGATGTTTGCTTAGGGGATGGTTGATGAAGTGATTTAGGGACCCACATGGACTTAGGATTTTTAGTACTTTTGCTTTGCTTGTGGGATTTTTGAAGGGAATGGAAATTTTGGATGGAAGTAGGCTCTTGGATAGATATAGGTGATTGGGAATCTTGAGATGTGGATGAGGATGCCTCATTCATTTTGCTAGCTATTTGCTTAGGAACCCAAACCATTTTGCTTTTGGCTTTACATTTGGAGGTAAGGGCTTAAATGGCTGCTTAGATAAACTTTTCTTTGATTTTGATTCTTTATGTCCTAAGGTATAAAGACCTTTAGGGTTTTTGGTAGGATTTTTAGCTTTATAAGTAGAGGCATCAAAATTTTTGCTTTTGAATCCCATGGGGTGGGGGGAGTGGATGGAATGATTGGAAGCTTTATGCTTAAATGATGTGTGCTTTTGTTGGTCATGATTAGGGATGTAAGGATACTTATGAATGATATGTATGTTAGGTATTGGAAGCAATGGTGGCACGGTGGATGGAGGGATATTTGGAGTTGGTAAAAGTGGAGGCAAAGTGGATGGCAGAAGGTGTATGGTCACATGGTTTTGACATTTATAGGATGATGGAGTTGGAATGGCTACATATGTTTTAGGTAGATGGGGGGTGCGATGGAAAGTGGTAAATTTAGGATGCATGAAGGGATTACCAACATCTTTGCCTTGTTTACCTTGGGGTGTGTATCCAAGGCCATATGAGCATGGAGGGATTTTGACATGGTTTGGCTCCAAAATACCTTGTTCATAAAGAACTAGACCTTTGCCTTGGTAGTTCATGTTTTGGAGGATGCGATTGACTATGGGACTTGGTGTGCTTTGAACATTAGACTTGAGCTCATTATTGGATGGAGAAGATGAAGTGGATAAAGGTCGTTGTTGTCCGAAGGAAGAAAACTCATGTATAAGGGTGGTAAGACCAATAGGACATGATGGTGGACTTGAAGTGGAATCAATGGTGGATGTGGAAGGAGGATCATTAGGATCTTGATTAGCATTGTGTTTACTACGATCCAAGTTATATGTTTGATCTTTTATGCTCACTTCGGGGACAAGTGTCTCATCATGACAAGTGCATGTTTGCTCATTATGGATAGGGCTAGATGGCGGATGACTAGGAGCAATTTGGATGTCTTGCTCATGGATAGATATAGGATTATGGATAGGATCAAGGTGCTCATGGATAGCTTCTTCATAGGTATCATCTTGATCATAAAGAAGGTAAATGTTATGGATGGGTTGCATGAAAGAATTTTGATCTTGAGTTGGACTAGGGCTTAATGTTTCCACATGCTTAGGATTAAACCTTTGACATACCTCTTGGGTTTCTTGAATGGAAGTAGATGACTCTTGACTTGGATTCATAATAGGAGACTCTTGAATATGCTTAATGGCTTGTAGGTCACATGATGGGCTTGAAGGGCTAAGAATGTTAATTGAGGGCTCTTGGATAGGCTCAAGGATAGGTGGACCACATGATGGGATTATAGGCTTGGACATGACCTTTGGAAGTTCTTTGGTAGGCTCATGAATGGGTGTTTGACATGGAGATAGTTTATTCCTAGCTAGTAGCCAGTGAATCACATCCTTTGCAAGGGTATGTGTAGATGGACAATATAATGGATGAGCAATAATAGAGGATGACGTTGTAAGCGTAGGACTAGGATTTTGATTGGATGGAAAGATAATGGAGTTTGATGGATTAGGATGTGGACTAGATGGGTGTGACACATGGGATTGGGATGATGTGGCATGATTTCTTATTATATGTTGATACACCTTGTAAACAATTGGGAAAAACATGGGGCATGTATTTGTATCATGGCCTTTGGTCCTATGGTATGCACAATAATCATGTTCATCATATGGACTTTCTTCACATGGTTTGACTTCAGGAAGTTCAATGAGTTTTGCTTCAAGCATCCTTTGTAAAACTCTCTCAGCCATATCCTTTGGTGAAGGATTAGAATGACATGGTAATGAAGGTAATGGAGGGCTTGGTGGTTTGGAAGGTAGAGGGATTAATGGACTAGGAATGGGATCACATGGTGGTGTTGGGATAGAACTAGTTGGCTCATGCATTGGCATGTGATTGGATGGTGGAGGCCATTCTAGTTTGGTATCTCCCTTATCAAAGGTTATTAGATCTTGCATAGGATAACTTGGGCTTGTTTGATTTATGTACAAGGGACTACTTGGACTTGGATGTTGTAAAGGTGGATTTGGGCTCATTTGTGCTTGTTGTGGAGGCCATTGATAGTCTTGGTGGTTAGGTGTAATGGTAGGATATGTAGACAAAATATCTTGGATTTGGTATGAAGTTGAGGTGGATGACACATAGGATTGAGGTGGAATTTGTTGAGGTTGGGATGGCATTTGGATTTGTTGTTGTGATATGATTTGTTGTTGTTGGAATTGTTGAATGGGTTGTTGTGATGGTTAGAATTGTTGAATTGGTTGATGTTGTAGTTGAATGTGTTGATGTGATGATGATGGAGGAGTTGCATAGGATAATGATTGTTGTGCTATGGATTGATATGGATAAGGGTTGTGATAGGTTGATAAAGGGCTGATATGACATGTGGATGAATTTGGTTGAGATGAAGTGGGATAAGTTGATGTAGAATTGATTTGATGTGTGGATGGATTAGATTGGTATGAAGTGGGATAAGTTAATGTGGAATTGATTTGATGTGTGGATGGATTAGTTTTTGGACTTGTCTCATCCTCATCAATAAAAATATATCCTCCTCGAAGTATAAACTTGGTCTTAGGAGGAGAGGCTCCTTTAATTGTGATCTTGGGCTTTGGTTCACTTTCATGATTTGGATTAAGAGGATAGCCACCTTTAATTGTGACCTTGGGTCTTGGTTTATCCTCATGATTTGGATTAGGAAGAGGGGCTCCTCTAATTGTGACCTTAGGTCTTGGTTTATCTTCATGATTTGGATTAAGAAGATAGCCACCTTTAATTGTGATTGGTTTCTTCTCATGATTTGGATTAGGAAGAGGGTCTCCTCTAATTGTGATCTTGGGCTTTGGTTTTTTTTCATTGTTTGAATTAGAGAGGTAGACTCCTTGAATTGTGATTATAGGCTTAGGTCTTATCTCATGATTATAAGGATAACCCCCTTGAATTGTTACCTTAGGCTTGGGATTTGTCTCATGACTAGAGGGATAGCTCCCTTGAATTGTCACCTTAGGCTTGTGATTTGTCTCATGATTAGAGGGATAACCCCCTTGAATTGTCACCTTAGGCTTGGGATTTGTCTCATGATTCGAGGGATAGCCACCTTGAATTGTTACCTTAGGCTTGTGATTTATCTCATGATTAGAGGGATAACCCCCTTGAATTGTCACCTTAGGCTTGGGATTTGTCTCATAATTAGAGGGATAACCCCCTTGAATGATTACGACCATCTTGACAAGTGTTGACTAGGAATAGGTTGATGATGATGTGGAGATGATTTGGAATGGGTATGGATATGACTAGGATATGTTCAGAATAAAATTGATTTGGGTATGATTAGGATATGATGTGGAATGACAAAATTAGGTGATGTGGATGAAAGGTAGGATGAATTGTTTATGTGTTTGGTGTTTATAGCTTGATTTGACAATGTTCAAACAAATTATTATGCATATACACACATGAATCACTCACGCAAGACACATAAGCAATTGTTGACTTTGAAAATGAAATGTGATGATTATGCAAGCACACATGGAAGACACATCAACAAGCCTAATGTGTAGTCAAGTGGGTATGGTCAATTAAGTTTTAGGCTAAATTGCACAAGGTTGACTAAGGAATTGAAAGAGAAATCCTACCACATAGCCAGGAGAAAGGGGTAACCCACCCTTCACCTTCACTTCCCAAAGGTATAAAGTTCTTTGGGGCTTAGCCAAGAGTGACAAGATTTACAACTCCCAATGAGGGTGTCTTTCGATTTAACCTTGATTGAGGTTGTCCCTTGGAGTGGTGTGTCTCCAAGCAAGCCTCTTAAATAGGGTATGACAAAAGCAAACCAAGTGAGTTATCACTTGATCCACACTCGCAGTGGTTAATTCCCTTTTAGAAAATTGAAATGTGAGGAAGACAATTCAAGCACTCATTCTTTTTAAACCCAAATCCAAATGAGTTGGAAGACAATGGTTCATTTTATGCCCACTTTCAATATGTGATAGCAAACAATGTTCGTTTTAATCCCAAAGTCCAAATGTGTGATCAAACAAGTTTAAGAGATGAAAAATTAGAATGAGTGTACCTGATACAATCGCTTTCCAATTTGCTATAGATGTTGATGCCAATGCTGCTCCAGCTCCTTAGATGCCCTTACAAGTCACCAATTCTAAAAAAGAAACAAGTAAACTTGCATAGAAGAAGCTATTATCATAAACTAGGGTTTAAAAATAATTATTTTTTTGACAAAAAATCTATTTGTACCATAGATTTAAAAAATAATGATATAGAAAAATGGATTTAAATATTTCTAACCACCTGCAAAAAACAAAATCTGATTTGGTTAGCTAGATTGGAAGATATGATTTTTTTTAAAAGTCGCGCGTCAAAAATTTCTAAAAAATTAGAATCGCAGGGTCAACTTCAAATCGTCATAACTCTTTGAATACTAAGCCAAATCTTTAATGTAACCACTTTTCAGAAAACTCTCGAAATCCTCTTTCCAATGAATCTAAGATCTCTTTTTTCCAGGCCCTGTGTAAAACAAAAAACCCTCTGCAACAGATCTGTTCAAAAATTAAAAAAATCAGCAAAAATCGTGCATCAAAAATTTCTAAAAAATTAGAATCGTAGGGTCAACTTCAAATCGTCATAACTCTTTGAATAGTAAGCCAAATCTTTAAGTAACCACTTTTCGGAAAGCTCTCGAAGTCTTCTTTCCAACGAATCTAAGAACTCTTTTTTCTAGGACCTGTGTAAAACAAAAAACCCTCTGCAACAGATCTGTTCATAAATTAAAAAAATCAGTAAAAAATCACGCGTCAAAATTTTTTGAAAAATTAGAATCGCAGGGTCAACTTCAAATCGTCATGACTCTTTGAATACTAAGCCAAATCCTTAATGTAACCACTTTTCGGAAAGCTCTTGAAGTCCTCTTTCCAAAGAATCTAAGATCTCCTTTTTGCAGGACCTGTGTAAAACAAAAACCCTCTGCAACAGATCTGGTCCTAAATAAAAAAATTAGCAATATAAAATATCTTCAACCTACAAATCAAAGTGCATAAACCTGCAAAAAGAGGGTGAGTCCCACTGGGCGTGCCAGATGTAGTTAGGGTAAAATTGCAAATCAGGGCAAATGAATAAACAGCAATGATAAAAACCCTAGCAATGCACAATGAAGCACAAGACAACATAAAAATCAAAATAACAAATGTAAATGCAAACCGATCTCCACACTATGCTCGATTTATCTCCATTGTTCTTCTCCCCTCACATGAGCATGTAAGATTTTGAAGGATTATTGTTGGAGGAATGTTGGGTGCTCACTTTTGTAGCATAACATTAAGATGAAGATGACATGAGGATGATAGTTGAAGGATGCAAAGGCTCTAATGCTATTTCAACAACATATGGATACTTGAGGATCAATGCATCATAGAAAATCTGGCAGAATAAGGGTACTTGAGGCTCAATGCATGCTAATGGCTTATGAGGGGGTTGATTTATAGGCTTGGCTTGGTTCCAATGGATGGCTAGGATCAATTAGGGCTTTAGATGAAATGGATGGATAGGATTAAGTTAGGTTTCCTTGTACATTAAGAAATTGTAGTTAATTGACATGTGGCAATGGAAGATAAGGCTTAGGTGTGCTTGTGAAGGATATGAATGAAAGTTGTATTACAACACATGATAGATGAATAGGATGGGATAAGATATGATGTGAAAATTAATTAAATAAAATTTATTTAATTAATTGGCTTAATGGATAAATGGGATTAAGAATGAGATTTAGGACAAAAATGGCTTATGATGTTTAGGATAATGTTTTAACAAGGTGTTGTAGGACATGGACAAAGTTGGGACAATTTTAGGTGTCTACACTTCCTTATCAAGGTCCTTTACTTGGACAACATAAATGGCACATCCTTTCCTCTTGGCTTTCTTCAATTGTATAGCCAAGATTTGTCTAAACTCTAAAGGTCTCTTTGGTCCATTAATTTCCACTTGGTTCCCTAGGTCATCCAAACATCTAATAAACTTGTCTTCATAGTTTACTAAAGACTTATGTTTATTTAACCAGTTGATTCCCATAATTACATCATAAGAGCCTAAAGGTGCTACATAAAGATTCACTTGTGTCTAAAAACTATGAAGCTCTAACTCACTACAAGCTAGACATGAGTCTACCCTCTTTTCTACACTACTGTTATATTGTACCATCTAAGAGTTTTCCATATGTCCAGGTCTAATAGATAACTTAAATACTACTCTAGGATCAACAAAACATTCTGTGGTACTAGTATCAATTAAAATAGAAACATGTAATCCATAGAGCTTACCTTGGAACTAAATAGGTGCTACTTGAAACTCTACTTGCTGATTATCTACCGTGGCATGAATATGATGTTACGGTGCTCCTTGTTGATTCTTGTTTTCTCTTTTATGTGGACATGCATTTGCATAATGCTCTCATCCACAGTTGTAACATCCACCCTTAGGTGCTCTCAGTCCTTCATCTCTTTCCCTCTGATTTATTTTTCTATTATTATTGCCACCTCTTTTGTTTCCACCATTCCCATCCTAAGAATTATTGCCTCTTCAGATTCCTAATCTATCTATTATTGCCCTAGTTGTTATTCTTTTGATAGTTCTACTGATTATTCTATGGCTTCTTATTTGAAAACTTAGCATCTCTTTACTTATGGTAATTTGTTGTCTGCTACAATCTCTTCTCTTGTTTTATTGCTTTCTCAAAAGAAACATCCATAGTGAGTGGGTTATGAATGTCCACCTCAGCTCCAATCTATGGCCTCAATCCCAAATAAACTTTCTAAACCAAAATCTCTCATCTGTCTAATACTGTGGAACATATTTTAGTAAATGAGAAAACTTTTCCCAATAACTGGTCACAGACATACCTCATTGGATCAAGTTCTAGAACTCTGTCATCTTATTATCAAAGAATAACTATGGTAACCATATTATTCTAAACAGTTGTAAGAATATCTCCCATGTTATCTCACCAGGTAACAGCTTTTTATCCACCTTCTCATTATCCCACAAAGTTGTTGCTTCATCAGTCAACTGGTAAGATCCCCACATAGCCTTGGTGTGATCTGAAAGGTTTCAGAGTCCAAAGTACTTCTCCATTTCTATTATCCAAAACTCAGCTCCATCTCCTATGGTATTTCCATCAAATTTTGGCAGTGATACTTTCTTTAGGTCTTTCCCCAATTCTTTAGCTATCTTTGCTTGATTATCAGCACTAGCTCCAACTTCAAGAACTGGAACTTTTGTCCTTGGGTTTTCATTAGCATTCTGACCTCTAGGAATTCCTCTGATCTCCTACTCAAGAGTATTCATCCTCGTGTCCTATCAGGTTAGGAGATCAAGAATATGGTCAAATCTTCTATCTTGGTCATTACTGGCATCTCCACGATCCCTAGTAGTTCAACCACCACGAGCACCTCCATGTGCACCCCCACGTGATCCTCTACCTTGACTACTTCCTGATCTTTCACCATGATTAGTGTTTCTTGTATTCATGATGGATAATCTATATCAAATTTGCAACTTTAGCACAATAGTCCCAAAAAACAAAGGCCCTAGTGTTACACCTAGAGCTCTGATACCAAATGTAAAGCCTCAAAAAACATATAAAAGTATTTAAAACAACTCAAAACTAAATAAAGTATATAATCTACTTAAATAAAACATCGCAATAACCAAAATAATAAAGAAGTAAATAATCCACTTAGATACAACTTTCAAAGATAATAGATGTAATTAATCTGCTTAATCACAATATCTTAGTTAAAAATTATGTTGACCTATTTTTTCCTCTAGTAGGAGTCAAAATAATTCAAGCAAGATCAGTCAGTATGCATATCCCCATGAAAGCCATATTTGTGATCTTGAGGTCTTAACCCAAATTTCAAAATCTGAAGCTTGCCTAAAGAGGCTTACCATGTGAAAGAGTTTGAAAAGATAGGCAGGTTTTCTTAAAACATCACCCTAAAATTCACCAAAGTGAGCAAGTTATGCAGGGTCATAAGCCTGGTCAAACCTGATATTTGCAAAATGGAGGATATTTCATATCGGGTCATATTTCAAACATCGGGTGATAATTGGAACATCACCTGATCATCCCAATATCACCCGATGTTACAAATATCACCCTATCTTCCAACTATCCCCCCCCCCATCCGATAACATGACGATGACATCATAATAACTACAGTGATAAACCAAGTGACATGCTACTGACATCATCCATATCCATTCCGGGGGAAGATCATGTCTCTTGCGAAGGTCATCATATTTATGCCAACCCGATCTTTTGCATCAGGATGATATTTTAACATTGGGTGATCTTAGTTGAAGATCATCCTAACATTGGTGCTACTAAGTTTTCTAAGTATGACCCGATCTTCTGAGGGGTCATCACATTTGAATATCGGGTGATCTTTGTTAAGATCATCCTGATGTTATTTTCTCACTTCATATTTGCTGGAACGCCCAACATGCTGCTGACATCATTCCTATGTCAGGGCGATATCTGCTTGTTTCACAGCTTCATGCATATTCCTACCAAGGGTGATATTTCCAAATATCAGTCATATTCCAAGATCACCCCGATCTTACGATGAAGCAGCAGTGCAACTTGACATTTTGCGGGGATGATATTTCTGAATATCATCCTGCCCCAATATCATGATGACATCATCAGGGTCTGAAGGGGGTCATATTTTCTTAACATCAGTTATCATTTAGAAATCATCCTGATATCCCAACATGATGGTGACGTCATCAGGATAATTGTGGATATGATAATTTGGATCATCAGCGAGACATATGGTGTCAGCAAAGTAGGAGGATCTTCCTCCGATGCGTCAGGTTGTGCCAATGAGGTTGAATATCATCATCAAGTTTCTTCAGGATAAGGATGATATTTCTCAATATTAGGTACCTTACAAATATTGTTCTTGCTTCCAAATATCACCCTACTCTAACATGCTGATGACGTCACCTGGATATGAAGAGGTATGTTGTATGAACATGATCAGGAGGATCTTTCCTCCCCAACATCCTACTGACGTCATCCTGATTTTCAAACATCAGGGTGATATTTTTATATCATGTTACTTCCGTCAGGAGGATATTTTGCATCAGGCTGATATTCATACATCAAGGTGATATTTTTTATCAGATGATGAGGTCCGGATATGCTTTCCCACAGGGTGATATTTTCTGCGGGGTGATATTTCATATCAGGGTGATATGAATTATTGGGATGAGCTCGTTAGGAGGATATTTCCATCAGGAGGATATTTTGCAGGTCTTGAAGATGATGATGAGGCTCAGAGCTAATTTCATATCAAGGTGACTTTTCATATCAGCCAAACATACCGATGGCTCGCCGATGTTAGAGGTCTAGCTGACGGTTGATGGTGCTAAGGCCTGCTGACATCAGGGTGATATTTAGAGCAACAGGATATCATGCTAAAGGAGGATGATGTTAAGGCTTATGATGATGCCATCAGGAGCAAAAGCACCGACATTATATATGCTCACAGCATGACTTATAAAATGATGATGAGGTCGCTGCGAGGTGCATGTGGGTAAATCATTGCCTGTGGAAATTTAAAAATATTAGGATGATGACCTTTTGGCGGGAATTCTTCTGGAAGGTTCCCACTTCCATTCCCACTTCCATTTTTGATCCAGATCTTCATGTCGGTCGGGTCGACTTTTTCGGCAATGACTTTCTTAAGTTGGTGAAGATATTTTTTGTATTCATTGCTGCACAGGAGGGCATATCTCACATTGATGGCCCAAAATATCTCACCACTGCTTCATCTCCAATCTTTTCTCCGCCGCCTAATTGTCGAGAAGGATCAGATCGATGACATAGCTGCTTGCATTGAAGACTCAGAAATATCTTCCATCTGCCCCAGTTCTAGGTTTCAACGCCATAACTCCTGTCAGCTGGATGTCCTTTCAAGGTTTTTTTCTGATTATAGCTCCCTGAGTGGATTTTGTAACCGACCTAGGTTAGTTTTGAAATGCTATATAAGCTGAGGCTTATGATGTAAGAAAGGTTGGAAAATTTTTTGGAGCATCATGTTCTCCCTATTTCCAAATAGAACTTTTCATGCTGTAACCTTGCCTTTCATTAGATATATGCAAGCTATCATGCCTTTTGCTGATTTCTCTATCTCTATGTGAATCTGCATATGGTTGTATATGAATAACTTTTGTTCCTTTCAATCATCTTGCTTCTTACCTCTGTTAGAATCATCTATTTTGTGTATATTTGCTTGTTGTATCTGGTTGTGTTGTGCATGCTTTAGTTTTGCAAGGGTTCTTTAAATCTGTCTGGTGCCATCACCCTTTCATGTTTTTCAGTATTGATGCTTTATCTTTCATCTCAGTACATTTCTTCCCCTTTTCACCCCAAAAATACAGCAGTTTTAGGTGATAACTAGACAAGGAAGCTGGCCTTCTCCAGAGGATTGATCTCATTTAGCAAAGTCCCACACTTAGAGATCAATCCCATTGTGTCATTGGAATGCTTGGAGTCCCATTTAAGCAGGGTGCAATTTCATGTGACAACAGTTTTTGGCACACCCGGTGGGACAATACAAAATCTAGTTATTGGTTTTGATGTGTAATCGGTGATTTTCTGACCTATAGGAGGTTAAAATTGCATATCTGGTGACTCATACTAAGGGAGATCATGCAAACCAGTTCTGCTGATATACTTTTATGAAAAGGATACAAACTAGGAGTTCAAGTTCAAGCTCATTTGATTATCTACAGCTTTCTCCACCTAGGAGGCAAAGTAGAACTGTAGTAAGAACTCCCTATTCTAAGAGGACATTGTCAACTCCACCAAATTTCAGACCAGTTGCCTCCGTAGTCCTTGTAGCAACTCAAGCAAACCCACCTCTAGCTGCTCAGATGGCAAGAAATTAGCCATTTGTGGCTTTTGATGGGGGAAGCCCTATGAACTTAGCAGTACATGATGCCATACCTATGGTAGCCTTGAAGAGCCTACCCTATTTCACAGGGGAAACCCAAACTACACCTAAGAGATGTGGCTTCTCTATGTGGAGTACATCATGTAACACAAGAGAATGTAACCATTAGATTACTAGCTACCTCATTCAAAGGAAAGGCATTACAATGGTTCAGAAGTCTACCAGTACAGACTATAGGAACCTGGGATGACTTAGGAGACAAGCTGAATAAGTAGTTCCAGGATAAATTAGATAATCTATCATTGGTGGAACAGATGACCACCATAAAAAGAGCTCCTCAGGAACCAATGATGGACTTCAACTTCAGATTTCAGAAGACATGGGATAGAATCCCTGCCATAGTAAGACCTCTAGCTGAGTGTGCATTCTTATATTTCTTGAAAGCTTTAAATAGTGATATTTCAGTAATGATACAATCACTAGGAGGTGCAAGCCTACCTGATGCCTATGAAATAGCCATCAGAGTAGAGAACAGTCTAATTCAGGCTGGAAAAATAGCACCTAGGCCCCCTATGCCCATCTTTCCTAAGATCCAAGCTTCTATGCCTTTGCCCACCCCATATTTTGTCCCTACACCTGTTGTTGCAGCATTACCAAGTACCTCCACTTCTAAACCTACTGCCTCTAGTTCATCTCAAGAGCTAAAGGAAATAAAAAGTAGCCAGTAGAAAATAGAAAATCTTCTGTAGACTTTTGGGAATGATCTAGTAAACATTAAGAAGCAACAGTCTCAAGGTAGGCAGCCTTATCAACAACAACATCAGGGGCAGAACCAAGCATATCAGGGGCAGGGTCAACCTTACCAGGCTAATAGGCCACCTTATCAGAACAACTACCAAGGTGTCAGGCAAAACATGAACCAAAGGCCTTTTTAGCCTTACAATCCAGCACCTGTTAATGTAGCAAGGGACCTTGTCCCTATTCAAAATAACATTGTAGTTGATTATGATTGGTGTGTCCCATGCCATATACCACACAATCAGGCAGCCTATTCAAGTGGAGTCTTTAATCAAGCTCTGATGGCACAAAATGTGGTAGCTACATAGCCATACACACCAAATGATGGAGTTGCACAACAACAAAAGCAACCTCAAAATGATTTTGCTTTCATGAATTGGCAGGGAGGAGAATTCTGTGGGGTAAGTAGTGATAGTAATCCAGTTGCTGCCAATACAAGGGATAAGAGGAGGGGTTATGAGGTTGAGCCAGCAGCAAGCAAAGATAGAGGACATACTGATGCTTCCAAATCTCATATTCCTCGCATCTTGTAAAGAAGTACACCAGCGACAGCAAGGGAGATGCCTCATTTGCAGGCTGATACTGCTACTACAAAGTCAAGTCAGAAGGTAGGTGCCTCTCCACCTTTCAATATTATTGAAAACATGAAAAAGATGAATGTAACCATGTCTATGTGGGATTCCTTAGCAATCCCTGGCCAAAAGAAGATGTTGCAATCTGCCTTGTCTGATTTGAAGGTATCCAATGATACCACTGTTGACTTAAATAGGACTGTTCTTGCTAATTCATCCCAAGATGATATCAAGAAGCCTAACCAAGGTGCCAAACCTCTTCTTTTTTATGTATCATTGATAATTGGGGACAAACTAGTGCACAATTGCATGGTGGATAGTGGAGCAAGCAGTTCTGTCATGCCTAAGTAGATTGCAGATCAGTTAGGGCTTAGATATCAGCCACTTGAGAAAGGTGTACTCCAGTTGGATGGTACATCTGTTAATATTGTGGGTATCATAAGAGACCTAGGTCACACCCTACACACCTAGCCCAATGTTTCTATTTCACAGGAGGTGTTCATAATAGATTTGCCTCCTCATTTTGCCATGTGCTTATCAAGGGAATTTATAGCCAAAATAGGAGGATATCTATCTTCTGATTGGTCCCACATGTTTTTCAGGACCAGATATGGCACCAAAGTAACTTTGAAATCTGAGTTACTTTCAGACTATTACATAGAGCCTTACACACCCAGTGTTGTTAATGCAAATTGCATTATCTCTGATGACCCTGAACTAGTTGCTGCTCAGGAACTACAAGCTGAGAGCATACCAGAGGTACTCTTGAAGGAGTGGGCCTTTGAAAATGTTGTGGATGATCCTAAGGGACATATCCAAGAAACTAGCTTGGGAGTGTACATATTGCATGAGCATGAAACAACAATACCAAGTCTTCTGAAGAAAGCAGAGCAGCAAGTAGAGCAACATGATGAGGTATGGAAAATGTATTTTGATGGCTCTAGGGGCAGAAATGGATCTAGTGGTGGTGCAATGCTTGTGTCACCACAAGGTGAAAATTATTATGCTATTTTTTGTTTTGTCTTTTCTTGTACTAACAACACTACTGAGTATGAAGGGTTGATCCAAGGTCTGTAGTGGGCAAGAAGGAGGAAGATTGGTTATCTACAGGTGTTTGGAGATAGTGAGCTCATTGTGAATCAGGTGAGGGGACTGCACCTTACAAAAAGTGATGCCCTAAAGTGCTACAAACATAGGGTATGGAATTTGATTAAAGAGTTTGATGCTTTCAATCTGATCTCCATTCCAAGGAGTCAGAACCATCATGCTGACAGATTAGCTTCAATTGGGGCTCAATTTGACATCCCCAGTGATATTCGAAGGAAGAAGGTTCAGCCTCATGTAAAGATAATGTCTAGGCCTTCTATCCCTGATAATAATATTCACTGGCAAGTTTTTGACAGTGATGAACAGATCCTGAGGTTCCTATTAGAGGAAGATGAGTTTTCCATAATGAATCAGGATAAACTCAAACAATAGTATGATAATGATCAAATAATTCAGCTGAGAACAAATAAGATGCCCAAGGGATTGGTCACCTTGGAATCTATTTTTGGCATTGATGACCAAAAGAAGAAGACAAAAACCAGTATGCAGGTAAAGGAGGAGCATTATGAAGAGCTAGAAGTTTTCAAGGGTAGACTCCTTAAAATTGGTAAAATCTGCTTAGCTGAAGACAGAAGAGCTTTCATTGCTCTTTGTAAGGAATTTGAAGAGGTGTTTGCTTGGGATTATGCAGACTTAAAGGGATTGGATCCTCATTTTGCCCAGCACACCATAGAGTTAGAGCCAGGTATAAAACCTGTGAGGCAGAAACAAAGACCTCTGAATCCAAAGCTAGAACCCCTGATGATCAAAGAACTAACCAAGCTGATTGAGGGGAAGATCATCTTTCCAATCAAGCACACTTCTTGGGTTTCTAACCTTGTGCCTGTGAGGAAGAAAAATGGGGAGGTCAGGCTGTGTGTTGACTTCAGAGACCTCAACAGAGCCTCCCTAAAAGACCACTACCCATTGCCTTCAATGGAGCAAATTCTGCAGGTGGTGGCTGGCTCAGAAAGGTTTTCTTTGCTTGATGGATTTTCTGGTTATAACCAGGTGCTAGTCAAGGAAGAAGACCAATTCAAGATTGCTTTCACAACCAAGTGGGGTACTATGGCCTACAAGAGGATGCCTTTTGGCCTCTCAAATGCTGGCTCTACTTTTCAAAGAGCTGTGGACATGGCCTTTAAGGGTCTGATGTATAAGCTAGTGCTAGTTTACCTGGATGACATAACAGTCTTCTCTAAAAATGCATCTAAGCATTTATCCCACCTAAGGCTAGTCTTTGAAAGATGCAGAGAGTTTGGGATATCCCTCAATCCAAAGAAATGCATTTTTGTTGTACATGAGGGCAAGTTGTTGGGGCATGTTGTGTCAAAGGAGGGTATTACCATTGATAAGGAGAGAATAAAGGCCATTTTGGAATTGCCCTTACCCAGTCATAAGAAGGGACTGCAGTGCTTCATTGGCAAAATTAACTTTCTGAGAAGGTTCATACCTGATATTGCAAATATCTTAAAACCCTTGATGTTGTTGATAACTGAGAGGGGGGGGGGTGAATCAGTTATCCTAATTGTTTTCCTTATTAAACTTTCCTTTTAATTGAAGCAGCATAAAATCAAACACAAAACATAAACCATGAAGTAAGAAACACATGACACAGTATTTTTGACGTGGAAACCCTGTTAAGGGAGAAAACCACGGGGTGATTAACCCAAGAATTATTCTCTGTTAGAAGAATAGGAAATTACAAAAATGGCACTTGCCAATTAGGGCTCACTGCCCGAGCACACTGCTCACAAGAGGCTCACTGCCTACAAGAAGACACACTGTCTTACAAAGTGATTAGAATCATAGTCTTGAACTGATTGGAGGCATCTGCATATGCTGGAGTTCAGTTCCGGTTAGGTTCAGTATACTGATCTGCTGCACTTCATCTTTCCTCTGTTCTTTAGTCTGCTGTCCTTTCACATACCGGATCTTTCTTGTTACTTCTACTCTACTCTGGACTTGTTCGCATATCCACACACACATTCGCACACTTTACCACTAAATCCATCCTCTATATATATCCGCACAAGTAATTTCATCATCTTTCTAGTCGGCATCCGGAACAGTCTAGTTTCTTACAAACTTAGTTCTGTCGGCTGAATCCTTGCTCACCAAGCAATGCGGATCAAGCATATACTTGTAGATATCATCAATTATGTCGGCCAGACATGATTCATGCCTCCGCAACCTTTATCATCATCTGTAACACATCCGGAAGGTAGTTTGATACTCAGTCAGTCAGTTCTTCCTCTGTTTTCACTGTCTCTCAGGAATCCGGTACTCAACTATTCATATCTTTTTCCTTGTCCATCTCCGGAGGCTAAATCCTTGGAATATACTACTCAAGATAGTCCTCTTGACTTCCCCAGATCCGCACTGTGCCAAGACACTTCCTCTGAGAGATCCGGACCAATCTGTCGGACCTTGCCACATGCTCTGTTCTTGTTCACCGGACCACAACAATCTTCAATCTGACTTCCGGTAGAGATATATCATGACTTGCGGATATGTGGAATGACCTTTGTTGCCATCAATGACAACAACCATGAATCCATATAGTGTCTCTTGCCAACAATCTCCCCCTTTGGCATTGATGGCAACACTTAGTGAAAAATGACTAAGTGTTTACACTATGCTCCCCCTTTGCTGATGCTCTGTCTTCTCTGTCTTTATATACAATTTCCGGAACTCCCCCTGAGTTGGATTCCTCATTTTTCACTGCTCCTCACTCCCCCTTTGACATCAATGGCAAAGGGTAGGGTCCGCACACCAAAATTTTCAAAAATTTTCTATATATAGCCGCATATTTACATACTCACATATACTGCAGAATGTCTGCAAAGGATGTCTGCAGTTGAACCATTTCAGTAGCCCAACTAAGCTTCATTCTGTCCAGGATTGAAATGTGACCACTCAACAAAAATGCAAAAGCTTCTGCCCGCCTGAGATCTGTCGGATCTTTTGTATGGGCGGTGGTCTGGGCATCACTGATGGCCTCATGCATCGTTTCCAACTTAGGGACTATAATCCTTCTAAGTTCTCCCATCCGGTTGGTAATGTTCTTCCTCTCCTTCTCAAGATTCTTTATTTCATTCAAGACTGCAATAGTCTGACATTCTTGATTTATTATAGAGGAAGAGAGAGGATCAAAACTTTGAGATAAGCTTTGAAGCTTGTCCTGTTCTTCTTTTATTTTCTTGTCAATTGCTGTTGTTGCCTTTGACCAAGATATACAAAATTTGTAGATGTCACCGCCATCCTTAAGAGCATTTTCTAAGCTCTTTATTCCAATGCTTACAATCTTCCTATCCTTAGAGATTAGTTCTAATATTTCAGAAAATCTCTTATCCAAAAATTCCTTCCGGACCTTGTCTTCAGCTGATTTTTCTAGAGAATTAAAATGTGTATCAATACTGCTGACTAAGGTTTTTAGATTACCGGAAGTGGAGGCAGTCGGATCTATTTGGATTGATGGCATGATCTTTACAAGTACTCCGGAAGCAGCCTCTATCAACTCACAGTCTTCCATATGAGACTTCAGGAGCTTTTCATTTGCCTTGGCATTTGCAAATGAAGCTATCTTCATTGTTTGTACCGGAGAGAGAGAGTCAAAATCAAATGGACCTTTTAGAAGCTCCGGTTCATCAATCTCTAGAGTTTCTTTGCTCAAAAATTGTTGAACAGTTTGTGCAGTGTCTCTTGCCGGAGACAGATGTTTCTTTTCTTCTGCAGTCTTAGAACTGTCAACCTCTTTGTCTGTCACCACTGCTTCCTTCTCCTGCAATTGCTCTTCTTCTTTGGATCCGGAGACTGTAGGGGAAACCGGAGGAGAGATGCTTGCTTGTTCATGGGTCACTTCTTCTGGAGCAGAGGGTCCCAAGTCCTCACTTGTCTGTTCAGGGCTCACTTCTTCCGGAACAGAAGATTCCAAGTCAGCAGCTGTTTCTGCACCTAAGTCCTCTACAACAGGAAGATTGAACCTTTTGAAGGCCTTCCGGAGGATCTCTTCTGTCTCTTGTGCCACTTTGTCAGTCTCACCAAGCATGAGCTGATTCATCCTGGCTTTACTTCTGAACTCATCTTTGCAGTCCTTGAAGATCATGTTCATTGTCTTGGGATCAATTTGAGGATATAGCTGAATAGCTATCTGCTCCCGGATCTCAAGATCTTTAGCATGAGCATTATTTTTCCTCACTTCCATTTCCTTTTCTAGGCTTTTAGGAATAAGAGATATTATTTCAATGAAAGCCTTATTATATATGTTGAGATATTTCACTGTGGCCTCCTGCAGAGTCTTTTGGTCTGCCTCACTGAAGTCATCATAGGATTCAGTCATTGGTTGAAGGTTTCCATCCACCGTGACCGACTTGATTATGCTCTCTAGTGACAGAGTGGGCTTTTCAACAGTTACCTCTGCCATTTCATCCTTGTCTTGGCCTGTGGAGGGCTTACCGGATCCTTTCTTCTTCTGTTTCTTTACTTCTCTAACTTCCTTATCTGATTCTGTTTCCTCTTCATCCTTTTGGCTTTCATAAGCCCTTGATGCTTTTGTCTTGGATCTTTTACCGGATGCCTGGACTTCCGGTTTTGAGCTTTTGGTTGTGGAAGGTGCAGATCTCTTTGATGATCTGGTCCGGGTGGGGGTTTCAACCGGAACACTTTCTGTGCTTTTCTCTTCTTCCTCAGCCTTTCTCCTCTTTTCCCGGCTGGCATCAAGTGCCTCTTTTGAGATGCCTAGGCCTTGAGCAATGTGCTCTACTTCTTTTCTCACTTTTCTCTTAATCTCAGGTTCCCTGAGTTCTACATGTAATTTCACGCTCAGCTCCTCAAAGGTTCCAAACCTTTCTGCCTTAGGATCTTTGGGCTGACTTAGCATGTGTTGAACATGCAGCTCTACTATCTGTTCATCAACTTCATACCCCATGGGCATGATCCAGACAGTCCTTGGCTCCACTGCCTCCATTAGGCACTGATCAGTGTCAACCATAAAACATACTGAGTCCTTGTATTTCTCAATGAGAGACTGGGGAATTCTCTCTCTTGCTTGCATCATGCTCTGAAAGTTTTTGAAGTATCCCCATAGAGCTGTATTTCTCGCTTTTGCATCCCCAAGTCCATGCAAATAGTCTCTTATCTGGACTGCAACAGGTTTGTCATTCTGCCATATCCATCCACTTGTTCCGGGTAGCTCATTCATGAAGTAAAAGAATAGACATACAATGAGAGTACCATACTTAAAGGAGTTCTTCTTGTCTTTCTTGATTTTCTGTACATTTTCCATTAATTGGCTTAGTAGTAGTTCACAGAGATCATAATCTGCATTCTTTCTTAGCATTTCATATGCTGTGTATATTGCAGTTCCGGATACAGAATTCTCCCTGCTGGAGTGATAGATCTTGTATCCTATTATCATTGATGCATATTTGATATCCGGATCCGAAATATCTTCAATGGTCATTGCCCTCTTATCATATTTTGATCCGGTGGCCTCAGTTACAACGTTGTTCTTGACAGATTTGAGGATAGGTACCCCCCCGGAAGAGTATAGACCAGTTACTGCTCTAATTGCTTCTTTTGTGATCTTACAGGGTCTATCTAGCCAAAGGAAGTTGTCATGCATCCTGCTCAGTACATACCGGACCCATTCATCTTCTTCAAAGCTAGGGAAATGAATGAATTGCTCAAATTGTTTCTTCTGGATACCCTTATACTCTGGTTTGAGCTCAAAAGCATTGTCTATCAGTTGCTTGTGATAGAGGTCTCTTAATTTGAATTCCCCAAATTCCTCAATGTTTGCGTGTATGTAAACCCTAATATCTTCAGTATGTAAGACTCCGTGGGGAACACTAGAGAAGGCTCCTAGTGGATCTACCTCCAATGATTTGTAGGGATGTTTCTTGAATGAGGGGCGAGGTCTATCAGAGATCTTAACTATGTTTGGAGTAGCCATTCTTCAAGGATTTGCAGTGAGGCAATGAAAAACGAAGAATACCTTAAGCGCCTTCGGTTTGCACGGAGTGGTTGGATTGATTTCTTTATGCAATAGCTTCGGCAGGAGATCCTTGGTGTGCTTGATGAACCTTGTTGCAGAGCTCCACTATTCGCTTCTTCTCAAGTGTAGAATGAGCAGATAACTTTTGAGAAATCCCTTATATTGCTCCGCAAACCCTAATATCTGTCTGCAATAAATGCTTCACCTGCATTATTCCGGTTTACCATGTCTGGACAGCTTGGAGTATCCCGGATTAGTCCTGATCACTGAATATCATCCGGATCTTTAAATCATGAATAAATCTAGGTAACATATTACAAGAACATCCCAAATACTCTGTCCAATCCGCAAGACAAGATCGTGCACTTCCGGATCTCTCCGGACCTTTTGCAATCCTTTATCATACCGGAGCACCTCCCTGAACAGGTCTAACTTAATCGAACACAGATTCTTCATAACTCCATGCGGACCTCTAAAAACTTGACTGAAGCATCTCAGGAGTTATATCTACAAACCCTTTAATCCGCATCTTGTGCCACATCCGGCACAACTTGTTTGGCTGGGGGAACAGAATCTTCTTTGAGTCTCCCCCTGAGCCTGAGCTCACCTTTTAATTTCCGGAAGAAATATCAGCACCAGAATCTGGTGCGGATCCAACCTCTACATTCTCTGAGTTTTTCTTCACCCAAATCTTGCTCATCTGATTCCTAACTTCATCCGCATTCATCTTTTGTTTACCCTTGTCTTGATTCTGATTATACACCGGACCTCTTTTGTCCTGATTCTTGTTTCTGCAGACTTTAGCATTATGACCGGACCTATTGCAGATTTGGCAAATAACATTTCTTTGCATATTTAACTGATATCCCCTTGATCTGCATTGATTAGCCATATGACCTACTCTATTGCATGTAAAGCATCTACCTTTGAATGATTTGTTTACTTGCATAATTCTGCATTCATGGGATTTGTGTCCATACCTTTTGCAGTTGAAGCATTGTCCGGAGAAGGATGAATTAATCTGATTCATTCTCATTCTGCATTGATTAGCTTTGTGACCAAAATGGTTGCAGCTGTGGCAGTATCCATTGAAGGATGGATATTTTTGAGCATTTGGCTGTCTTACCGGAGGTCTTCTAGGCCTGCTCCTTGGATTTTCTGATCCAAGATTCTTCTGACCGGATCCGGAGCTTTCTCCTTTCTCATATCCCAAGCCATACTTGTCATCTGTCCTCTTTTGACTTCCAAGAAGAACTTCAAGTTGAGCAGAACTTATCTTGAATTTCTCTTTATATTCATTTGCTGTTTGAAGGTCTCTTTTGAGAGAGGCAATTTGATCCTCAAGTTTTCCTTCATTATCTTTGGAATCTTCAAGATCAGATTCAAGGTGTCTGATAATCCTGTCCATCTGGTGGCATTCTTCTGATTTTTCCTTAAGAGATTGTTTTAGATTGTCTTCAGCCTTTCTTTTTTCTTCAATCTCTTGAGTGAACTTTATAGTTCCTGATTCCATTTCATGTCTTAACATGATGACTTCTTTTGATAACTTTTCACATAACTTGGTTTGCTCAGTCAATTCTTCATTTGTATTGCTTTCTTCACTTTGTCTTGCCAACTGTTGGAGCAGCTCCTTTCTCTTTTTCATAGAGAGACTTAATTTGTCTTTTAATTCCCTCATGAATTCATCAGCCTGTTTGAGTCTTTCTCTTAATTCACTGACTTCAGAATTTGACTGTTCAAGATCCTCAAGGGCAGTCTTGAGTTGCTCCTTTAAACCATATGCATCCATTTGAAATCCCAGATCTTCCTCAAGCTGTTAGGCTCTATTAGGAGGAACTTGGCTCTGATACCAATTGTTGATAACTGAGAGGGGGGGGGGGTGAATCAGTTATCCTAATTGTTTTCCTTATTAAACTTTCCTTTTAATTGAAGCAGCATAAAATCAAACACAAAACATAAACCATGAAGTAAGAAACACATGACACAGTATTTTTGACGTGGAAACCCTGTTAAGGGAGAAAACCACGGGGTGATTAACCCAAGAATTATTCTCTGTTAGAAGAATAGGAAATTACAAAAATGGCACTTGCCAATTAGGGCTCACTGCCCGAGCACACTGCTCACAAGAGGCTCACTGCCTACAAGAAGACACACTGTCTTACAAAGTGATTAGAATCACAGTCTTGAACTGATTGGAGGCATCTGCATATGCTGGAGTTCAGTTCCGGTTAGGTTCAGTATACTGATCTGCTGCACTTCATCTTTCCTCTGTTCTTTAGTCTGCTGTCCTTTCACATACCGGATCTTTCTTGTTACTTCTACTCTACTCTGGACTTGTTCGCATATCCACACACACATTCGCACACTTTACCACTAAATCCATCCTCTATATATATCCGCACAAGTAATTTCATCATCTTTCTAGTCGGCATCCGGAACAGTCTAGTTTCTTACAAACTTAGTTCTGTCGGCTGAATCCTTGCTCACCAAGCAATGCGGATCAAGCATATACTTGTAGATATCATCAATTATGTCGGCCAGACATGATTCATGCCTCCGCAACCTTTATCATCATCTGTAACACATCCGGAAGGTAGTTTGATACTCAGTCAGTCAGTTCTTCCTCTGTTTTCACTGTCTCTCAGGAATCCGGTACTCAACTATTCATATCTTTTTCCTTGTCCATCTCCGGAGGCTAAATCCTTGGAATATACTACTCAAGATAGTCCTCTTGACTTCCCCAGATCCGCACTGTGCCAAGACACTTCCTCTGAGAGATCCGGACCAATCTGTCGGACCTTGCCACATGCTCTGTTCTTGTTCACCGGACCACAACAATCTTCAATCTGACTTCCGGTAGAGATATATCATGACTTGCGGATATGTGGAATGACCTTTGTTGCCATCAATGACAACAACCATGAATCCATATAGTGTCTCTTGCCAACAGATGTCTATGTTGAAAAAGAACATAACTTTTAGTTGGATGTCAGAGGGCAGATTTAGCTTCCAGTCCATAAAGGAGGCATTAGCAAATGTACCAACCCTGATCAATCCTGATTTCTCTAAGGACTTTATCCTATATGCTTATGGTAGCCTAGATACCATCTCTGCTATTCTGGTGCAGTAGCAGAGTGAGGGTTTTGAACAACCGATCACCTTCTTCAGCCAAGGGTTGGAGGAGTATGAGCAGAAGTATAGCTTCATTGAAAAGCATGTCCTGGCAGTAATCAGGAGCCTTAAAAAATTTAGACATCTTGTTTCAAATAACAAGATACACCTGATGGTGGCTCATCCTAGTGAGAAGGAGTTCCTGCTGAGTAAAGATGTTAATGAGAAAAGGGCGGGTTGGATCACCAAGGTCATGGAATATGATGTGGAGATCAAGATAACCAAGCTAGTCAGAGGCAAAGGACTCAGTGAGTAGCTTGTCACCAGTTCTAAGGATGAGGTAGAGGAAGAAGAAGAGGTGCTTCTGACCATAGAAGAGGAGCATCAAGATGATACAACAGTAGTAGGTACTAGTTGGGTTAATGATATGACCTAATTTTTGTAAACTGGTAGATGTCTTGCAGGCTTAGATAAAGCTAAAAGAAGATGCTTCAGGCTACAATCCATTCCATATGTTTTAATAGAAGGCATCCTTTTCAGAAAGGACTTTAATGGTGTATTGCTTAGATGCATTAATACTGATCAAACTGACAGGGTGCTACATGAATTGCATGATGGAACAATAGGGGGTCATTTTGCCCTAAGGACTACTGCTTGGAAAGTAATGAGAGATGGCTATTATTGGCCTAGCTTATTTAAGGATGCCCATGCATGGGCTAGAAAGTGTGTTAAGTGTGCCCTTTTTGTAGGAAAAGAGAGGCTGCCAGCTTTGTCTCTACACCCAATCCAGGTAGAGCAGCCCTTTATGAGATGGGGCATTGATTTTATTGGACCTATCAACCCACCATCAAGTGCAGGCCATAGGTGGATACTCACAGCCATAGACTACTTCACAAGATGGACTGAAGTAGTGGCTCTGAAAGAATCTAATGAGAGTGTTGTTTTGAATTTCTATTGTGATTTGGTCTCCAGATTTGGAGTGCCTGAATCAATCATCTCCGATAATGCTCTAGCTTTTGTTAGCCTAAGAATAATTGACTGGGCTATCAAGAATGGGATTTATTTGAATACTTCATCAAATTATTATCCCTGGGGTAATGGTTTGGCTGAATCCACAAACAAAAATCTCATCAGGATTATTAAGAGGGTAATGGAGAATAATCAGAGGACCTGGCACACTGATTTGAAGTTTGCTCTGTGGGCTGATAGGATAACTCCTAAGAGGTCTATTGGGAACTCCTCTTATCTGCTAGTGTATGAAAAGGAGGCAAGGTTGCCTATGTTTATGGAACTGCCAGCACTAGACATCATGCATCATCTAGAAATGCTTGAAGCAGAAAGCCCCATGGCTGTAAGATATGCTCAACTTATGGAGCTAGAGGAAAGCAAAAATAAAGCTATGGCAGCCATGGAACATCATCAGCTGCAAACAAAAAAAAAATTTGACAAGAAGGCTACCCCCAGACATTTTAGAGTGGGTGATATGGTGCTCAAATGGGATGCGCTGAGGAGTAGAGCAGGGAAGTATTCCAAATTTGATAGCATATGGAGTGGCCCCTTTCTCATTACTGAATGCAAGGAGCATAATGCATTTCAGTTGTCAAATATGAATAAAGAAAATCTGCATATCCCAGTTAATGGGATACACTTGAAAAGATGTTTTGAGGTATGAGCACCCTGTAAATTAGTAGGTTAGACTTCTTATTTTCAATAAGTGTTATTGCATAGTAGTTTAGATCCTTTTACTTCCCTAAGTGCTTCTGCATAGGCTGCTTTGTCATTAGGAGAAAGCAGGTCTTCTCCCCTTTTTGTGTTTTGAGAGGCAGGTCCTAGTTTCCCAGCATATTTTAGACTTGACTCCATGCCTAATGGATGCTTAAGGCCACTGATCTAATTGTCTTGCAGGCAAACATCCCATAGAGGTCGCCAAAATTGTTGACCTATTTTTTCCTCTAGCAGGAGTCAAAATAATTCAAGTAGGATTAGTCAGTATGAATATCCCCATGAAAGCCATATTTGTGATCCTAAGGTCTTAACCCAAATTTCAAAATCTGAAGCTTGCCTAAAGAGGCTTACCATGTGAAAGAGCTTGAAAAGATAGGTAGGTTTGCTTAAAACATCACCTTGAAATTTGCCAAAGTGAGGAAGTTATGCAGGGTCATAAGCCTGGTCAAACCTGATATTTACAAAAAGGAGGATATTTCATATCAGGTCATATTTCAAACATTAGGTGATAATTGGAACATCACCTGATCTTCCCAATATCACCTGATGTTACAAATATCACCCTATCTTCTAACTATCCCCCCCATCCGATAACATGATGATGACATCATGATAATTGCAGTGATAAACCAAGTAACATGCTGCTGACATCATCTAGATCCATTCCGAGGGAAGATCATCTTTCTTGCAAAGGTCATCATATTTATACCAACCTGATCTTTTGCATCAGGATGATATTTTAACATCAGGTGATCTTAGTTGAAGATCATCCTGACGTTGGTGCTACTAAGTTTTCTAAGTATGACCCGATCTTTCGAGGGGTCATCACATTTGAATATCGGGTGATCTTTGTTAAGATCATCCTGATGTTATTTTCTCACTTCATGTTTGTTGGATCGCCCAACATGCTACTGATGTCATTCCTATGTCAGGGTGATATCCTCTTGTTTCACAGCTTCATGCATATTCCTGCCGGGGGTGATATTTCCAAATATCAGTCATATTCCAAGATCACCCCGATCTTAAGATGAAGCAGCAGTGCAACCTGATATTTTACAGGGATGATATTTTTGAATATCATCCTGCCCCAATATCATGATGATGTCATCAAGGTCTGAAGGGGGTCATATTTTCTTAACATCAGTTATCATTCAGACATCATCCTGATATCCCAACATGATGGTGATGTCATCAGGATAATTGTGGATATGATCATCTGGATCATCGGTGAGACATATGGTGTTGACAAAGCAGGAGGATCTTCCTCTGATGCGTCAGGTTGTTCCGATGAGGTTGAATATCATCATCAAGTTTCTTCAGGATAAGGATGATATTTCTCAATATTAGGTACCTTACAAATATCGCTCTTGCTTCCAAATATCACCCTACTCTAACATGCTGATGACATCACTTGGATATGAAGAGGTATGTTGTATGAACATGATCAGGAGGATCTTTCCCCCCCAACATCCTGCTGACGTCATCCTAATTTTCAAACATCAGGGTGATATTTTTATATCATGTTACTTCCGTCAAGAGGATATTTCATATCAGGCTGATATTCATACATCAAGGTGATATTTTTATCAGGTGATGAGGTCTGGATATGCTTTCCCATAGGGTGATATTTTATGCAGGGTGATATTTCATATTAGGGTGATATGAATTATCAGGATGAGCTCGTCAGGAGGATATTTCCATTAGGAGGATATTTCACGGGTCTTGAAGATGATGATGAGGCTCAGAGCTAATTTCATATCAGGGTGACTTTTCATATTGGCTAGAGATACCGATGGCTCGCCGATGTTAGAGGTCTAGCTGACGGGTGATGGTGCTGAGGCCTGCTAACATCAGGGTGATATTTAGAGCAACAGGATATCATACTGAAGGAGGATGATGTTAAGGCTTATGATGATGCTGTCGGGAGCAAAAGCACCGACATTATATATGCTCATGGTTTGACTTATAAAATGATGATGTGGTCACCGCAGGGTGCATGTGGGATAAATCATTGCCTATGAAAATTTGAAAATATGAGGATGATGACCTTTTGGCAGGAATTCTTCTGGAGGGTTCCCACTTCCATTTTTGATCTGGATCTTCATGTCGATTAGGTGGACTTTTTCGGCAGTGACTTTCTTAAGTTGGTGAAGATATTTTTTGCATTCATTGCTACACAGGAGGGCATAGCTCGCATTGATGGCCCAAAATATCCCGCCACCGCTTCATCTCCAGTCTTTTCTCTGCCGCCTAATTGTCGAGAAGGCTTAGATCGATGACACAGCTGCTTGCATTGAAGACTCAGAAATATCTTCCATCTACCCCAGTTCCAGGTTTCAACGCCATAACTCTTATCAGCTGGATGTCCTTTCAAGGTTTTTTTCTAATTACAGCTCCCTGAGCAGATTTTGTAACCGACCTAGGTTAGTTTTGAAATGCTATATAAGCTGAGGCTTATGATGTAAGAAAGGTTGGAAAACTTTTTGGAGCATCCTGTTCTCCCTATTTCCAAATAGAACTTTTCATGCTGTAACCTTGCCTTTCATTAGATATATGCAAGCTATCATGCCTTTTGCTGATTTCTCTATCTCTGTGTGAATCTGCATATGGTTGTCTGTGAATATCTTTTGTTCCTTTCAATCATCTTGCTTCTTACCTCTGTTAGAATCATCTATTCTGTGTATATTTGCTTGCTGTATCTAGTTGTGTTGTGCATGCTTTAGTTTTGCAAGGGTTCTTTAAATCTATCTGGTGCCATCACCCTTTCATGTTTTTGAGTATTGATGCTTTATCTTTCATCTCAGTACATTTCTTCCCCTTTTCACCCCAAAAATACAGTAGTTTTAGGTGATAACTAGACAAGGAAGCCAGCCTTCTCCAGAGGTTTGATCTCATTTAGCAAAGTCCCACACTTAGAGATCAATCCCATTGTGTCATTGGAATGCTTGGAGTCCCATTCAAGCAGGGTGCAATTTCATGTGACAACAAATTAATCTTATAAATATGAATCTTAATGTCAATAAATCTTACATATTCACGTGCTTAATCTAGGTAATAAGCACTATGAAATAATATAGATAAATCCTTGGGCAAACACACCATAATACATCCAAAATAGGTAAAATAATTAGGTACATCAATAGTAAATAAATCAACACACTCTCCAGTTGCACAAACCAAGTGGTCCACCACCTGCAAACTGAGAGACAAGAACATGGCTTAGGTTCTTTTCCACCCAACCATGAAGTATCTACACTCCCCTAGATCCCTTCCTAAAACGAAGGAAACTCAGTCCTGCACAAAATGTCTAGCTACCTGGTAACAACTGCACGAGAGAACACCCGATGTAACCCTGATGTCTAAATGTGCAATTCTAAGTAATGAAAAGCAAATTGTCTCATAACAAGATGTGACAGAGATATCAATAAATAAGTTTCCTAGACAATAAAAATCTATTTCAATGCCATTCCGATTAGATCTAGTCATTTCAAGTAAATTGGTCAATTCCTAAAAAGAGGAAAAGCCATCTCTGATAATCCACATTTGGCATCACAATCCCAAAAGTAAACCAATACATTCCTATATAAAAACTACTTCTTTCCCCAAGAAGCAAGAAAATAAGTAAAGAATCACAAATTCAAGATTTCCAATAAAAAAATCCAATCCCTTTCCCAAAACATCAATAAGGAAAATACACTTTCAAGCAATAAACCATCTTTTGGGCGTACAATTGAACTCACAAGTTTATCAATTTGATATAGTTTCTAATCTTGTATTTTAGTCACAATGTCTTCACTAATAGTCATTCTATTGTATTAATCTATCTTACTATTTATTTCTGTTACAGGAGGTTTTAAAAACAACAAAAATAATAAAAAAAGATCACCTGTCACCACTACAATAGGAGCAGTTGCAGAAATAAAAAAATGAATATAAATCATAGTTTAATCTGATTTTCAGTCATAAAAACACTATAAAATCTCATTCTCAAATTGTTCTAACTTACTGTCAAGAAGAACAATAAGAAAATATGGACATAAATCCTCTAGAATGAAGTCAAGAAGAAACATCTGAGAGAGCAAGAGACATTGCAGATGTCTTAGTTAGTGCTGGAAGGGAACAAGATATAGATGAGTCTGAACTTCTTTGAGGACCTGGTTGAACTAGGACAAGGTCTAGAACTGTCCAAGACTATGGCAGATGAAGCACCTAAATTAGAGACCATTGAGTCTAAACCTGCAAAGGCAGAAAATATTCCTAGGTGAAGCTGGCACTGAACCTGAAGAACCCAGAGAATTTGTAGCAACAAAGAAGGAAAAAGAAAAAGGAAAGAAGGTAGTAGTAGCAGTTGCTGAAGAGAAGGGAAGATACCAAAGAAGAAAAACCCAAGGAGATTAAATGAAAGGTCCTAGGCAAAAGGGTCCCAAAAATTGTGAGAAAAATGTAGGAAAGGTTAACAAGATTGAAAGAAGAGGAGAAAAGGAAGCTTCAGAGGAACAAGGCATAAGGCAAATCATCAACTAGAAAGCATAAGGAAGAAGCTCACATGGATGTGAAGCAGGAGAATATGCAAACCGAAAAGGAGGAGGAAGATGATTGGGATGCTAAAAGTTGGAATGAAAAAGAGAAGTTCAGAAGAGAGATTGAATCAGAATAGAAAAGTGCAAGTATGTGCCCTTTTCCATTGATGTCAAAGGGGGAGAAGTAGATAACTAAAAAATGGATAATCATCTTAGGGGGAGCAAGAAAATAAAGTGTATATAGAAAGGGGGAGCAATCAACCATTTTTCACTAAGTGTTGCCATCAATGCCAAAGGGGGAGATTGTTGGCAAGAGACACTACTCCAGTATGGACCGGTATGTTGTCATTGATGGTAACAAGGCTTAGAGATCCTATCACCATGATAGGAAGAGACATCTCCAGAAGAACAAGTTGGATTCCAGGTCTGGTTGACAGAAATGGCTAAGTATGGATGTGCACAGAGTAGAGAACAATAAATTGGATAGTATGCCTCCACAATTGAAAAATTACAGATACAGTTTAGGTATGATGTCAATTGGTGTTTGATAGTTTTATGCTTCAGAGATTAAGTCTTGATCTTCTTGAGAAGTCACCATGAAGAAAGGCCTAAGTCTGGGTAAGCAAAGGTATAGTAGGAACAATGAACAGGGTCTGGTGGAGTGGTCCGCATTCCTCCGTAGACAAGTATTTCATTATGCATTTTTGAGGTGTTGTAAACACTTATATGAAGTGTCTTATTCAAGAGTTAGGAGATATGAAGTTTACTAGAAAGATAGTTACAAGTTGCTAAGTACTGGCATACTGTTTGACAGAGTTTGACAGAGATAGAGTCTGAGTTTTGATGGTCCACATTTCTTCGCAAGATGATATCATGCCTTGCAGTTTTGAAGATAAGATTGGGAATGTGTAAATAATCCTTGATAATATTTTGAAGGTGTTTTGAGATCCTCAGTAAAAGTTGTAAGTCAGCAGATGGAGTTGTTAAACATGTTCTTGAGGAATAGGCTGACTGGTGAGATAACCCTTGTTGTGGAGAAAGGATAGTGTGTGAAAGATCTATGTAAGTACTTGAATGATTAGAGATGACCTATATGAATACATGTGGGAGAAAATTTGAGTCCATGCAACACATAGTGCATTGGATTGAGCGACAAGGTACATCTTTCTATGTACACGTTTCACTTCTTGGATGCCGACCTAATTATCGATTAAATCATGATGCGGATACATATAAGAGTGATGATCTTCAGTTGAGTGGTGTGTGTGTGTGGTGTGACCATGTGATTAGAAGAGCAGAGTTAGAAGAGAAGCAGTAATGAAGACTTGGGATTCAGAATTCAGTTGCTAAATGACTGCACCCATGCATAGAGGCAAATGCTCAAGAAGTACTCAGTTATCATGTGTGATCTGATTGGAAGAAAGTATTTGAAATCAAGGCAGTGAGCCTTCAATAGGGTTTAACATCCCTTATTGTAATCTTTCTAGGTTTAGGGTTAAGGGAGTGAGCCTGCTAGACCTAGTTGTACTTCATGGCAGTGCGCCAATATGTTTAGGCCCATGGAGTGACCAAGCCTAAACATTATTTTTGTAAAGATTGCAATATATATTTGAGAGCTAATCCTCTCTGTAGTTTTTCTCTTTTTGGGTTTTCCACGTAAAATTTGGGTGTTATGTGTCATGCTTTTGTGGATGCTTCTCAGTTGTATATTTTTCTTCTACTTGATTATTCTTTTGAAATGGTTAAAAGTAAAAGTGCAAGAAAAGATTTATAGAACACTGATTCACCCCCCCTCTCAGTGTTCCTAACAATCAACATGCACAACATTATCTATGGCAAGAGGAATTGATGAATCAACCTTTAAATTGTTTAGAATTTTATGATCGATAACTTGTTTTTGTGCTTCAATATGTAAACAACTTTCTATTTCCAAATCAGCTTCAATAGTTTGGATTTTATTTGCATAAATAAACTTTATTGATCAATTAATGGAAGATGGAACTGCGCCCATAGTATGAATCCATAGTCTTCCAAGTATCATATTATATGACAGAGCACTAGGCATGACATGGAAAATAGTAGACAATGTCACAGGTCCATCCTTTATAGGTAAGATTATAGTACCCAAGGATGGTCTACCAACATTATCAAAGCCACGAATGTTCAACTTATCTAGCCTAATTAACATTTTATCAACATTGACTTTATGTAACAAATTAACACCAGAAACATTAAGAGATGATCCATTGTCAACCATAACTTTCTTTACCAACTTTTTGTTTGCAGTGACAAATATTATAACAGGATCATATTGTTTCTAAACTTCCATATAGGGTAACTCATGTTGTTGAAAAAAAAAATCTTTTTTTGTTGCATGCATACAGTCTAACAGAGCTGCTACATCATTAGGATTAACAATCAGTGGTACAATTACCTTTTGTAAATCTTCTTGAAGAATTTTGTGGTATGTAGGTGATGTTTGTATGAGTTCCCAAAGAGATATATTAGTAGGAGTAATGCAAAGCTTCTCAACAAGATCATAATCTTGGCCAACCTTATGTATTAAACAAGGTGGTTGAGGAAGCATAGTTTGATAAGTTGGTAATGATATCAGAATAGATGGTTGATGTTTACTTTGTTTGTTATTCCATGTATTGTATGTATGAGCAACCACATTGTGGTTGGAATATTGTGATCCATCATGGTATGGTTGATTTGTTATTTTCTTAGCTTTGTTATAGATGTAATCAAGAGGTGGAGAAGAATTCAGAAAGCCTCTTACAATGAGCACTGGTTTCATCTGTGTTTTAGGCACATCGAAACACAGGTTGACCACTATATTTAGTTTCATAGGCTCTTCTTGAGATTCAGGAACATAAATTGCATTTACTAATCTTTGACATAACGATGGTTTAGGAGTCGTAAAGGAATGTTCAATAGAGATAAAATCATCTAAGGCTTTATCTAACATATTGAAGTCATCACAACTAAATGACTCATTATATGCATTACAGTCTTGTAAAAAGAAATTTGACATTTCTACATAATCTAAATAACCCAAGACTTAAATGTAAAACAAGATATTATATACTTGCAAAAAATGAAACAAGGTAGCACTATGTAAGTAACAAAATTTCAACTTTATGCTCTTTCAGCTAAAAGATAGATATACCAATCAAAATGCAATGCATGTACTTTTCATGAAAGAGGGTTTATAATTTAAATCTAATTTAGAATAGCAAATAATTTCATATCTAAACTAAAAGGATGCAAATTCTTTTAAACACTGGTTCACAAAAATGTTTAGTGTGAAAAGAGAGAGAATGATAGCATTTGCAGACTAGGTCAAGCCCCTTTTTTCAAGTACACCAAACATTAGGAATATGAACCAAGCTTGATCACTATGAAAATTATAAGCTACAGGTATCCTATCCCCTTTTTGTTGTACCTAAAAAGGTGTCTGATGTAGAGTTATGAAAACCCTAACAAGCCAAGGAGAGATCGAACCCTAGTTGTAAAATATGCACTAACAGATAGATCTCGAGAGAAGTAAGACACAGACTGATCACATAAATGTAAACAGGGAGTAATAGTGACTATGAGCCTAAAATTTGGAGGCATGTTGGACTCGGGTGCTAGCCTCGGTGTCCTGTAAGTTTTCTGAAAACAAAATTATTTGTTCTAGATGCATCTATCTTTGTTCAAGATGCTAGATCCTAGTTTTTAGGCCCTATTGAACTCGGATGCTAGCCCCTGTGTTTGGCAGATATTTCAATGATGAAACTACAATTTTAGTGATGATTGTACCTATAACACCTACTTCTCCTTCACTTCTTTCCTCTTGATCTTCCCAAATCTGACTTGCACAAGTAAAAGAAGGAGAAGGATGGTTGTGGCTATATAGGAGTTTGCCTCAGTCAAACCCCATCTTTGGTATTTCTATCAAAACAATAGCCAATGTCAAAGTATGCAGATGTGTGTGCTTGAAAACCAAATGTGCAATCATAAAAAATGCAAGATCCTAAATGACTGAAGCATCAAGGATTAGATCCACAAATGTTTAACTCAAGGAAATAACAACTTCACCTCAATGACATCAATGAAGACTTGTAGAATGAGAAGGCGAGGTAGTCGTATCCATGAAGGATTCCAAAACATGAGTTGGAGGCTTCAACCCTTCTCCTGATTATACAAAGGGTTTGGTTAACCCTAGGAAATGTAAGATAGACTCAAGATCTTGATTCCTAATCTCCACAATATATCTCCGTGATAGCAAAGATAAAATTCTTCAATGAGCTTCAATACTTTGTTGACTTAAATAGCCATAGCAAAAAAATTTCAGCGTAATAAGCTTGGATATGAATTGTATATGATAAAATGATTTTCAATTATCTTTAAATACCCAACCTTAGGAGGGAAAAGGATTTCAAAATAACATGTTGGCATCACACAGAAAACAAATTTTGAATTCAAAATCTTAGAACACTTAACATAAGCTGAAATTGGAGTAAATCTTAGGACCCTAAGATTTATGACAAGACTAGGGTGCAAGCGCCCAAGTTGAGCCCCCTAGTTTGGCTCCAAATTAAGCTTAAGGATGTCCTAAATATCTAGCATCCATCATCTCTTTCTGGGTTTTGTTGTTAGATACCTTGAAATTTGACAATTCCTTGATTAGGTGGTCGTTAATCAAGGCTTAGATAGGTCCAATTAAGAAAGGGATTAAGGGACACTAAAAGGTAGGAGCTAAACATAGTGAAAGTGTGCTAATCCAAGCAGGAGCACAATTTATGACATAACAATTTGTTACTGACACTTGACTAGTAGACTCACTTTTGTATTGTGATGTGATCATGTGTCGTGTTGTGAAGTTCTTGTAACAAACCTTTACAATACTCTAAATCTACTTCTAGGCAATTTAGAATGTTTTTGTATCTCATCTTATAGCTACACTCAATTCTAAGATACCTAAAGTATAACCTCACGGCTATACTTGGTTCCAAACCCACAAGTGTAGCCTTGGTTTTATTAAGTGGTATGTTGCCTTATTCCTTTTCACAAGATGATTTGGTTGTTATCTTAGCTAAGATTTTCAGACCAAATTTTGTTAACTGTTAGCATATAATACTAATGTGTTTCTATTATGATTGTTGGAAACAATTGGTGATCACAAGCACATGTCACTTTGGGGCATGGGATTTGTGAAAGCTCTTGTTCCCTCGTGTGTTTTCAACCTTACCTTAAACGTGATTGCTACCAGTAAGTGGGATGAAGCACTTTAAGGTGGGGGCATATATTGTGGTAAATGCTTGGATATTTTAGACATTGTGATAAAATATGTGGTGTATGCTTCCTTTTCATCATAAGGCATCTCTATGATGCAAGTGGGGTTGTGTACTTTGTCTTTGTGTGTTGTGTATGCTTCCTTTTCACTATAAGGCATCTCCATGATGCAGGTGGGGTTGTATACTTTGTGTACATGCTTCCTTTTGACCATAAGGCATCTCAACAATGCAAGTGGGGTTGTATGTTTTTTAAATCCCTTCTACAAAAGGTAGGATTATGTATTCCCTTGAGTGGTTGCACATCCTTTTAAAAAGTCCTTTGCGGGGATAGGGTTGGATCTTGAGTTATTCACCCTTAAGCATGTCTTTGGTGGTTGTGGTAGTGTAGCTCAACTGTTAGGTTTGTCTGGTGTGTCTTAGATGATGGCACGTAGAGATGAGCTCCCCCATCACCTATGTTTTATGCATTTAAGACATATAGTGTGTCGATGACATACTTTATGGCACTCATGTATTCCATATGTTTTTTGTGTGTCTTCCTTGCATGTCTTGCATGTTTTAGTGGTGACGCATAGTGATGACCTCCACCCACACCATGTGTCTTGCATTTTTTGTGGCAGAACATAGCAATGAGCTCTGCCAGACTATGTGTTTTGTGTGCTTTTGATGGCAATGCATAGCGATGAGCTTCCCCCTGTTGGTGCCTGCATGAGCAGTCAGTTTTCAAGCATATAAACATGCAGGCACCTTCCCAAAAAATCCAAAAAGTTCTAAGTCTTTGGGCCTCCTCAGCATGTTTTAACATCAGCATCATATTTTCTTTGGAGGAGGTCATCATCATCATGTTTCCAGACATCACCCTGGTGTTGCTTACGAGGGTCATCATATTTTCTGTCAGCATGATCTTTCGCTGGGGTGATATTCTAACATCCGGTGATCTTACTTAAGATCATCCTGATGATGTTGCTGCAAAGTCCTAAGTATGATCTGATCTTCATCGGGGTCATCATATTTGAACATCGGGTGATCTTAGTCAAGATCATCCTAATGTTGTTTTATCACTTCATGTTCGTTGTTTTATCACCCTGATGATGCTGACATCATTCTTATGTCAGGGTGATATCTATTTCTCTGCCTATCTGCATCATGATATTTCTGAAGGAGGGGGTGATATTTTCATATTTGAATATCACCCAGATGTATGTTTGTTCCAGCATCATGATGATGCTGATATCAGGGAGATATCCGCCTGTCGGCTTCATGCATTATCCAGTGGGGGGTGATCATTTCAAATATCTGTCATATTCATATATCACCCCGATCTTATAGTGGAGCTATAGTGCAGCATGATATTTGTGCATTAGGATGATATTTCCAAATATCCGGTTATCTTCCGAATATCATCCTGATGCCGACATGTGGTGGTGACGTCATCAAGGTCCGGGGGGTCATATTTCTAACATTACTCATCTTATGAAGATCCCCCAATGTTGCGAATATGACGATGACATCATCCGGATATGAGGAGGTGCGCAGTAGGCAGATATGCTGATGATGTCAGCAGGATATGACGGTGACGTCATCAGGATGTTCATCGGCTAGACATTTGGTATCGGCCAAGCAGGAGGATCTTCCTCCGATGGATCAGGTTGTGTCGATGAAGGCATTTATCATGCAGGTTATATTGCGATATGATGCTGACGTCAGGGTGATATTTCAAGCAACAGGATATCATGCTGCTGGAGGATGATGATGAAGGTTTATACTAGTGTCGTCGGGAGCAAAAGCACCGACATCATATATGCTCGCGACCTAGTATATAAGGTGATGAGGAGGTTGTTGCGGGGTGCATGTGGGATAATTTGACCCTGCATATTTTCAAATATCATGACGATGTATCTTAGCGGGAAACGGTTGCGACGCACAGTATTCTGCATTTCCCAAGGCCGCGGGTTGGTGCGCCATTAATGGCGATTGTTGCGGAGGTATGGGCGATGGTGTGGACGGGTCTAGTACCCGATTGAAGATGTGGATCCCTAGGCGGCGGCGCAAGGCTCGAGATTTCTTCCTGTCTCCTCTCCCACTGCTGCATTGAATGTTTGAGCACCAATCTGATGATACTGTGTATCTGGCGGGTTTTTTTTGGTCAACTATGTAATTAAGGCTGAGCACCTCCTTGCTGTATATAGCAGGTTGTGTTGCTCATTTGAAGGTTGTTGAAAACTGGACATTTTGGCCCTGTAATAAGATACAACTAGTTTTGGTTGCTCTGTGCAGCAAAACTTGTGAGTTTATGTATCTCCTGTTGTACGTTTTGGCATGAATCCACTGATTTCATGGTTAATCTTATATGAATAATGCTATGTTTGCATGTGTTATGCTGATTCTGTCTCCAGTTTTGCATGTATCTTTCTTACTGCAATAGGGATGCCATAAGTATAGACAGCTTAACACTCTTTATTGGGAGATATCTGTAAGGCAGATATCATGTGTATCCCCCTGAAATCTAGTTTTAGCTATTCATGCTGATCATTCATAGGTGTATGTCTACCGACTCCAAGCCCTAGATAGGCACCAATCTAGCTCTGTGTTGAGGTTATACACCATGTCCAGCTTTGCATCCAAAATTCAAACTTAACCATTTCATACTTCCACCTGTTAGTTGTAGGAGTAGGATTAGGAACCCCCTGCATGCTCTCATACCCAACCAGACATCATGTCCAAGAATGTTGCCAACCTTGTGATCTATCATACAGATCTTGGTCCATACATGAGAGTATTCTGCCTGTTGTTGTCAAGTTAAATCTTTCTATCTTTGAGCTAGTCAAGGTTACATCTTGAGTTATAGGGATACCCCCCTTGGTGCGGCAGAACCAGAAGTGAAGGGGAGGCAGCTCACGCAACCTCCTGTATTTAGTTGGCTGAATCTGCCTGTGCATTAGAAGTGGCAAACCCTAATGCTGATTCAGAAGAAAAACCAACACCCCCATCGCCTAGTTAGTGAATTACAATTGTTTAATCATGTCTTCTCTTTTTGTATGCCTTGTGTATTGCATGACTATGTTCATGCCTTCTCCATGTATTGCATGCCTCTTTAATGTCTTCTTTATGTATTGTGTGCTTCTTTACTGTATTCTATGTGTTTTGCATGTCTGTCAAGTGTTTTCTTATGTTTTCCTAAGCGTGGGGGCTAGAAATGGTTCTCTAAACTTAGGGTGTGTCTTTGCTCTAGTGTCTGATGTGTTTGATTTTCTTTGACTGTACTTTAATGTATGTACTAAATTGTAAGATCATAAACACATTAAAGTGGGGGCTAAATGTTATGGAGTAAAATGTGTCCACATGTCTTTTTACCTCCTTGTTTAGCTCCTAGGTCCCCATGATTACATTGTACATTCTAATTATTCATCTTGATGCAAAATTGCCTAAAACTAATATAAATTAGGAATAAGGGGCCCATGTTTTATCTTATCCTGGACCTAAAAGGAGCTCAAAGACTTGTACACCACTGCCCAAGTATTCCCTGATTGGTCAGGGCAAATTCAAATGTATGTCGGCTTAGGACCTTGAAAAAGGTTTCTCTTTGTCGGCTCTTTTGGTTTAATTTCATGAATGTTAGCAGGAAAGCATATAAGTATGTTTTTGAATTCATTATGAACCTAGACAGAGATAACCAACTTGAAGCATTGGAGAAAAATCATTCAAAGCATTCATTGTAATTCTAGAGAAGATTTGTAATGTCATTGTGTGTGTTGTTGCAATTTTGAAGTTATCATCTATCTCTCCTTATGATTTGAAGGTCATTCATCCTCCTAAGGGTTTCATCACATAGGTGATATCATTGTTATTTATCATCATTTGATTCATCATATTGTTATTGTGTTTAGCCTTTGCCCTGCAAGGGCACACTCTCTTTATCTATTAATGGTGTTGGGAAGCTTGAATGCTATCCCGAGATTTGACTGAGGTAAGTCCCTAAAAACCATAACCCCCAAACTCCTCTTCTTCTTGTGTGTAGGTTATGTAAAGGGTGATTTTTGGATATTAGGTTTTTGATAGTTTTGGTGTATATCCTCCTTTCACCCTTACATTCAAGGACCTAGGGTCAAGTTGCAATGTACTATCATACCCTAGGTCACTATTGAGATGTAGGGAAACTGGGATTTTTATGATTAGATTGACAATTTCCTTCTCTTGTGCTCAATTATACCTTAAAACCCTAATTATGCAAATACAACAATAAATAGATGAATTATGAAAAATACTTTTGCAGAAAGATGTAAAATATCAAATAAATGTGCACTTGTTTTCGGGGTCCAAAGGCAAAAAAGTTGAGGACTAAAGAATGGGCACCCAAGTCCAAGGCCCTGCTTTTTGTCGAGATCTGGAAACAAGGTTTGCAACTTGTATCTATTGTATCAGACATTTTCCCACTACGGAACTTTGAGGACTAATGAGCGGGTGCCTTAGTCAAGGTAGTTGTTTCTTTCACTGATCTGCAATTCCAACACTCTATTGTACCCTCCTGCAACTTCACTTTGTTTGCAACTCCAACCTGTAACTTGCAATCATGAAAACTTTGGGAGGGGGTTGTGGTGTTCAGAGGCTTGCCTAAGTCAAGCCCCAAAGAGACATTCAAGCCTTTTGAACACCATTGTTAGATATAGAGTGCATGGCAAAAACCAAATGATAAATGCTCAATAATCACAATAGATATCATCTTGTAGTGAAGATCTCATGGGAGGAAGATGCTCTTCATTCCATGAGGAGATGGATGCTCAAATCTACAAACACAAACACATAGACAACACAAATCTGCTCTTGCAACACAATGAAAGCCTTGAATCACCTTTAGACAATAATAGCTTGCTAGTAATCATCTAGTTGAAATCTAGTTTATAATTGAATGCCTAAACATGTTTATATATGTAACTACAAACATTCCCACCAAGATTTTAGAAATTCAAACTTACCGTGTTGGCCTGGTGACCAAATAATGGTCATAAAATGACACTAGAAATTTGGGCCTGACCCAAAATAGGGTAGGACTAGGGCACGGGTACCCAAGTCCTCCCCCCTATTTTGGGCAAGGTTAGGTTTAAGGGGTCCCATTTATCATGATACCTAGGGTTCATTCCATCGGGATATTGAATTATGATGTAATATGTCCTAAATGCACACTAGAGACCCAGGAGCTAAACCTTATGAGGGAAAAGCCCCCAAAGGGACATTTTCCAACATTGCATTTAGCCCTAACTTTAATGTATGTATAAACGAGAGGCCAATACATGCATTAAAGTATGGTCAACAAACACAGCGAACACGCCAAGCATGGAGAAGATATGCTAGACACATTGAAGACAATGATAGGCATGCAAAACATGGAGAAGACAATTATAGTCATGCAAAACATAGAGAATACATTAAATACATAGAAGACACATTAATGCATGGAAGCCAAGAATGATTTATTTTCTTTTCTTTTTCTCATATATATGAAATACAGATGCAAGTATAGGAAAGTAAACAAACCTCCCATAATGCAAGATGTACTCATCGCACATGTCTTTACACTACATATGGGGCAACACACACACAAGACACACAAAACCTCCCAAAATGCAGGATGCACTCATCGCACAGGTCTTTAGACTGCATATGGGGCAACAAATGCACCACACAAAGCAAGCATGCCAAAACACACACTTTGAAGACATGGAGAAAACACTGGAGACAAGTGATGGAGTGTCCCTATTTCTAGGTTTAGCACCATCTTAGGCACATTACAGGCACACACCAATGATTGGGCTTCACCACAACAATCACTGAAGACACGCTTAAGGGTTGAGTTAGTCACAGAACCATTCCCCACCTCTATAGATGACTTTTGAAAATGACAAGATGATGCAATTTACTCCAAGAAATACACCATCCCCACCTCTGTAGAGGACTTAAGAAAAAGGATATGCTCAATATCCTATCTCCACAGAGGGATTACATGATTGATTGATTGCAAAAAAACTTAGGATGCAGGATGCACTCATTGCACAGGTCTTTAAACTGCACCTAAGGATAAACACATTGCTAACATCTACAACATACAACTTACCTTATATTCCCCCACCTTAAGGTGGTTGATATCATGCATCAATATCAAGCACGTTAAGGTAGGAGAAAACACACAAGGGAACACAAACTTGTTGTGTGGTTGCACAACATGCCCCATTTTGCCTTAGCAAAATAGGGACCCAACTTTTTGGTTCTACTTGTTCTTGTTTTCTTTCTTTGGGCGGTTTGGCAAAAGTCAGTTAAGTATATCACTCATGTACATGCATATGACCCACAAGAGAAGGTCAAGTGTCAAAGTCAAAAATTGCTTTCATAAACCTCATAATTTGATACAGTAAAAAATTCTACGCAGGGTTGCCTTTTACATCACCCTGATATTCCTTAAGGATAAGGAGTTACACTTGGTCAAAGTTTAGTCAAACCAGATATTTCCATAGGGTCACATTTGTAAACATTGGTCATATTCTCTAGATGACCCCGACATGTGAAGATCACCCTATTTCCACATATACTTCAACATGCAAACGTCAAAGTTAAGTGCGGAAGAATATATACCCATCAGATGCGCATGCATATTTCCATGGGGTCACATTTCTAAATGTCTGTCATATTTCTTAATATCATGCTTTCACAAATACGACAATGACATCATCTAGTTCTGATATATAAAGAACTCATCTTGATGATAACATCATCAATATGCCCGACACTCACAGGGTCACATTTCCAAACATCCATCATGTTCCTCAATATGACAATGATATCATCTTAACTCGATAACAAAGATAACATGATTTGATGATGATGTCATCATGACCCAGAGCCAAGAGGGTCATATTTTGAAGAATCCCCAATCTTAACTAATGTGACGATGATGTCATTTCTTTGAATAATTTGAAGACTTATAGAAATGTTGACATCATCATCACCTTTTTAATAGGGTGATATTTCATAGTGTTGCACATCCGGATATTAAATGATGCCACGTTGCATATTCACCTGATCATATTAATACAATGCGTTATCATGATTATTTACAAAGGTATTGGTGCAGGAGCACCTACCTGACATCTGGCCTCCATGAGGCAGTTAGTTTGTTATAGGTCTGGTTAATGTTTCCAAGAAGGTCTTATAAGACCAATGCATGTAATAAGGTCATGTTGACCATACTTTACTATTTTTAGATAGTTTGTTTGGACAGCTGTTTAGGTTGTTAGTTTGGTTGGATCCTCCCAGCCACTTGGAAGCTCCCAGCCGCTGGGAATCGAGTGGTAGTACTCACAGGAAATCCTATTTATGCATGAGGATCGGTTGGTTTTAGATCATCGATCAGACTTTGCAGGGAGTGAGACAGAGAGAGGAGAGACAGAGTATTGTAATTGCATCTTTTGAAATCAATAAAGAGATCTTGTTTGTGTTCATTCTCTGTTGAATTCCATTGTTTAATCGTGTGGCTATTCTGGTGGTTTCATGGATTCACTGATCCATTCCACCGGTTGATTTGTCGAATCGGTGGAATGGCTATGTACAGTAGTTTAGGATTTAGTTTGCATTTTCTGTTTGTTCATGTGCATGTTTGCAGGATCGCAGTCGAGAGGTGTTGAGAACCCTAGCATGGGTATGTGCTAGGTCGTGCTGGTTGTTAGAGTTTGGAAAGTTGTCCAGGAAGCGGATCAGGTCACCCCAGGAGGTTCGGCGGATTGAAAATTCGCTAAGGTTGGAAAATCCATCGCAACGGCATCATCAGGATATTTCTGTGTATATCCTGCAGTTACTTTAGGCATCATCCTAGTAGATGCAGGTGAACATGATGCAGTAGTTTGCATAAGGTGAATGTGCATTGGGGTGATCATCGCAAGGTGTTGCCGAGGAGGAGCGTATCGGCATAAGGTAGAAGATTGGGTTGATAAAACCATCGCGGGCTGATAATGTTATGTTTGGCCGACAGCAGGATATTGGAGGAGCTGCATGTGACATCATCGTCATCAAGATATCGGGGTGACGTAAGCATTGAAGGAAAGGTGCATGAAGTGTCGTCATCAGGATATATGGAGGGAGCCGGATATTTTATATCCTGCTGATGAACATGATGTTGAACATCATGATGCTGCAGATAGAGGTTGGCGGTAAGATGAACAGTGATCGTCAGGAGGATGATTGCGCTTGCCGAATATGATGAAGCTGCCGATAGCCAGATATGATGATGCTGCTGATAGGTGAAAGGTCGAAGGTTTGTCTGCAGGAGGATATCGGTCGGCAAGAGAAAATATGATGATGCTGACAATGTTAACAGAAAATATGATGATGATGATGGGTTGTAGACATACATGCTGTATGTCAAGGTTTTAGTGTGGATGCCTCTGCATCATAGTGGTATCAGAGCTCAGCAAAAGGTCTGGGCTATTGTGTGTTGATTCTGTCACTAAAAAGACAGAGGTAGAGGAGTGAGAGGTTGACAAAATGCCTCCGAAAGGTAATGGTACTGCAAGGGAGTTGTAGGAGATGAAGGAAAAACATGCCAGAGAGATGAGGAAGATGAAGGAACTTGCTGAAGCACTTCAAGCCAGGCTTGTAGCCTTGGAGAAGAACAAAAAGAGGGAAGTGGAAGACAGTGAGTCAGAAGAAGATGAAGATGCTGTTGAAGAGTATGAAGAGGTAGCTGAAGATCTGGATGCTGAAGACCAGAGATTTGCAAAACTGTTAAAGGCAGTGCAGAGTGATAAACCTAAGGTAAAGGTTGATGTTTCCAAGTATAATGGAAGTTTGAATGAAGATGAGTTACTGGATTGGATTGCTCCATTTGATAATCACTTTGAATGTGAAGATGTTGCTGAGGATCAGAAGGTAAAGATTGCAAAGACCAAGTTAGGAGGTCATGCTTTGGTATGGTGGGATTATGTACAATCCGAGAGAAGGAAACAAGGGAAGTCAAAGATCACTTCATGGGATAAAATGGTAGCAAGGATCAAAGGTAAATTCTTGCCCAGGGATTATGAGATTCAGATGTTTAAGAAGCTGCAATTTTTAAGGCAGAAGGAAATGGATGTGAAGGCATATACTGAGGAGTTTTATAAGTTGAGTATGAGATCTGGTCATCATGAGAATGAGGTAGAAAAGGTGGCTAGGTACTTGGCTGGCTTAAGATTGAACATACAGGATGAGTTAGTTTTAGCTAACCCTAAGAGTGTGGAGGATTGTTATCAAATGGCAATCAGGATTGAAGAAAAGATGAATAGGAGACAAGATAAGTCCATGAGAGGAAGAGGCAGCAATATGAGGGGAAAAGGATTAGCCCCTACAACAAGGCAAACCAATGAGGGTCAAGAAGACACTGGTAAAGGACAGGGATAGTCTGATTTCAGAGGTGGATGGAAAGGTAATAGAGGCAGATTTAGAAGTGGTAGATGTTCTACTACATTTTCAGGAAAGTGTTACACCTGTGGTGAGTTTGGTCATCCATCTTTCAAATGTCCAGAAAGCAAAGGTTCATCATCCAGAAATGACAGAACGAATGACAAGAGAGTACAACTTGTGCAAGAAGAGAAAGTAGAGCAAAGTGTGCAAAGTTTAAACACTTATCAAGATAGAGTTCCTGACAATTATGGATATCCTGAGGAGGGAGAAGCATTGATGCTAAGGAGAACTAGTTTGCAGAAATCAAAGGATATGATGCAAAGAAGAGCTCTTTTCAAGACGACATGCAAGAGCAAAGGTAAAGTATGTAAGGTTGTCATTGATACTGGTTCAACAGATAACATGGTATCTCAGGAAATGGTGGATAAACTGAATTTGGAAAGGATTCCACATCAACACCCTTACAAGGCATCTTGGGTGAGTGATAGTCAATCACTTTTTGTCTATGAACAGGCATATGTTGATTTTCAGATTGGAGCATATCATGATAGAGTTTTGTGTGACATTTTGCCCATGGAATGTTGTCACCTACTGTTGGGTAGACCATGGCAATTTGATAGGAGGGTACTGTATGATGGGTATGCTAATACCTACACCATCAAGAAAGATGGAAAAACTATTAGGTTGATGCCATTGCAGGAAGATGCTACAGCACAGGGGGCAGCCAAAATCATTTTAGTGGGAAAGAAGGAATTTGTGCAGAAGCCTATAGGAGCAGGCATAAAGGCAGTTGAGGACATTGCAGGGAAAGAAGTTGTTAAGGACAACAATTTGAAGACAGTTTTAGTTTTGACTGACAGAGGTCAGCAGCAGGTTCAGCAACAGGTTTGCAAACAGCAACCAGTTGAGAGGAATGACAAGGATGTTGTCATAGTTGGGACTATTGTTTGTCCTATAAAGGTTGAAAGAAAGATAGAGTTGAACATTACAGAAGTTCAAGAGGTAGTTCAGACAGAGGTTCTGGTCAGACAACCTGACAAACATAAGGTATGTGAGAGAAGGGCCTATATTGACAGGCATGAGGATTTACTTGCAAGAAAACAAGTTACAGTTCAGAAGTCTTGGAGCAGCCGAGAGCCAGTAGAGGACAAAGCTGGAATAGGTCAAGACACTGCAAAGGCAAAGTGTAAAGGTGGAGGACTTCCACAACCTAACTCATGGGACATGAGTTCTTTTCTATTGGGGAGTATGGTGCAGGAGCACCTACCTGACATCTGGCCTCCATGAGGCAGTTAGTTTGTTATAGGTCTAGTTAATGTTTCCAAGAAGGTCTTATAAGACCAATGCGTGCAATAAGGTCATGTTGACCATACTTTACTATTTTTAGATAGTTTGTTTGGACAGCTGTTTAGGTTGTTAGTTCGGTTGGATCCTCCCAGCCGCTTGGAAGCTCCCAGCTGCTGGGAATCGAGTGGTAGTACTCGCAGGAAATCCTATTTATGCATGAGGATCAGTTGGTTTTAGATCATCGATCAGACTTTGCAGGGAGTGAGACAGAGAGAGGAGAGACAGAGTATTATAATTGCATCTTTTGAAATCAATAAAGAGATCCTATTTGTGTTCATTCTCTATTGAATTCCATTGTTTAATCGTGTGGCTGTTCTAGTGGTTTCATGGATTCGCTGATCCATTCCACCGGTTGATTCGTCGAATCGGTGGAATGGCTATGTACAGTAGTTTAGGATTTAGTTTGCATTTTCTGTTTGTTCATGTGCATGTTTGCAGGATCGCAGTCGAGAGGTGTTGAGAACCCTAGCATGGGTATGTGCTAGGTTGTGCTGGTTGTTAGAGTCTGGAAAGTTGTCCAGGAAGCGGATCGGGTCACCCCAGGAGGTTCAGCGGATTGAAAATTCACTAAGGTTGGAAAATCCATCGCAACGGCATCATCAGGATATTTCTGTGTATATCTTGTGGTTAATTCGGGCATCATCCGAGTAGATGGAGGTGAACATGATGCAGTAGTTTGCATAAGGTGAATGTGCATTGGGGTGATCATCGCAAGGTGTTGCCGAGGAGGAGCGTATCGGCATAAGGTAGAAGATCGGGTTGATAAAACCATCACGGGCTGATAATGCTATGTTTGGCCAACAGCAGGATATTGGAGGAGCTGCATGTGACGTCATCGTCATCAGGATAATCGTCATCAGGATATCGGGGTGACGTAAGCATTGAAGGAAAGGTGCGTGAAGTGTCGTCATCAGGATATATGGAGGGAGCCGGATATTTTATATCCTGCTGATGAACATGATGTTGAACATCATGATGCTGCAGATAGAGGTTGGCGGTAAGATGAACAGTGATCGTCAGGAGGATGATTGCACTTGCCGAATATGATGAAGCTGCCGATAGCCGGATATGATGATGCTGCTAATAGGTGAAAGGTCGAAGGTTTGTCTGCAGGAGGATATCGGTCGGCAAGAGAAAATATGATGATGCTGACAATGTTAACAGAAAATATGATGATGATGATGGGTTGTAGACATACATGCTGTATGTCAAGGTTTTAGTGTGGATGCCTCTGCATCAGGTATAGTGACCTGACTTTGGTCAATGGTCAATGATGACCATCCTAATGATGATGTCACCATCATATTTTGGATATCCATCATGTTTTCAAGTATCCCTAATCTTCAGGAATATCACCCTTCGCATTAAATGCAAGCCCAACGGTAGGTCACACCTTCAATTTCAAATGCAAGCTCGTCGCTTGTCAACATCCATGAACATCATGTATCGATCAATGGACATGAACAAAAAGACACTAATTTCACCCTAATTCGCTATGTTAAATGGTTAAAAGTGAGGATTTGGGGTTCATTTTGAATTACCATATGTTAAACAGATAATTACAAAGCTCCAATGAGGATTAATGCATCACTGCCATCTGTAAACAAAATGGTAAATGGTAGCTGCAAGGTGATCATGTTCATCCAGATATCTCCCACACAGTAAAAGGGAAATGATAATTAGGTATTTATCGTAAAAATCCCCTTTTGTCGTTTGTGGTGAAATGAAAGGTAAAATTGGTTTTTACTGAGTTAATTGATATGATGATGCATAAGACAAACTAGAAGGATAGAATTATCACCATGAATGTAGTCAATCACTAAACCACTATTGTACATGATGCATTAGGGTAAGATATGCATGTTTTATTGCAGGATCTCATGGCAGTCAGAAGGAACAGATCCAATTTAGAGTTTTTAAAACCTATGTACTTGCAGCCAAAAGGAGTGGCATTCAAATATGGACAAATCAATGATACACATCAAGGTAATACTGATCTTGATGCACGGACAAGAAGACTAGATAAAGGAAGTGGAAACCCTCTGCTTATGAGCATATATAGCTCGGGAATGTGGAACACTGGTGGATTCCCATATGTAATGGAAGCCACCAAGCTAGTGATAGAATGTGCTCACAATCACAATCTAGAGACTAGAAAAGTAGAAAAGCATGGCAAGATTTATGCATATTTTTCAGTTGTAGGTATCACCTTGGCCTTTAATTTGCCTATCGGACCTAATTTGGTTCTCTTAAACCTGGGAAAGTTGGAAAAGGAATATTGTAGCAACTAGAAAGAGGCCAGAAGAATCATGTATCAGTGGAGATCCAAGAGCAACACCTACAAGGCTTCAACTAAATTACCTGTGTATCTCTTTAAGTTTGATTTTGCTCTTGAATACCAATACATGATGACAATGCTCAGATGGATGATAGGAAAATAAAATGTTGGAGCCTGGGAGAATTAGATGTATGGTATCATCCAGATAGTAGAATGTATAGATGACAAAACCCTATGGGCCAAAATCATAAGTGATAGCCTAGATGAGGGAATGAGGAGGCTAGGAGGGAAAGTGAACATGTTCCATATGACTTCTTACGTAGTATATGCCTATGCATTTAGGGGCACATTCAATTGATTGCAGACAATAGGTAGGGTTGGAAATAACCCTGGGGATGTAAACATCTAGGATCATTATCCCCAATTGAAAAGAAGAGAATATCTCCAACATTACAGAAGAGTAAATGACTCATTCTCTATGCATCTTGTTAGAACAATGGAAGAAGACAGAAATAAGAGATTGAGTGTAGAGGCACAAGATGTCATAAATAAGCATGGGGCTTGGTTCATCCAATTCCCCACATTTTCATACATAAGAGTGGAAGGATTCATAGGGCAACCTCTCATGTTGCCAATATATCCAACTGATTAGGTCATCTTGATGGAGTTTGCTAGACAAATACTGCCCTCAGTGGAGGCTTACATTGAAAAGGGGAAGATACCAAATGTCTTGTTTTCAATCTTCATTGGTTGGTATATATACCCTAATAGGGAAAGTGTGAAGGATATAATGGGAGGATTGAAGTTGATGCACTTGCAATCATTCCCATTGGCTAGGCCATATGATCCTTATGACAAGATGCATGCATTACTTGAGAAGCAGGTATACATCAAAAGCACCTTGAAGACTATTGGGCCAATTGTGATGATGAGGTAGAGGTTAGAAGAAGAAGTTACCAAAGGCTCACATTGAATCAGATATGCACCTTGGATTTCATGCCTATCCCTATTAAGTTGCATGAGGATGATGGTAATATTATGTCCTAGGAATATGATGATAAAAAGGTATACAATGATACCATATCAGCTCCAGAGTGGGATCAGCCAAAAGAGACCTCCTTAGATCAGATAACTCAAAAGGTCATGCAGTTGACTAAGGATTAGGTAGAGCATGAGGTCACCCAGCTAAAAAATATAGGGGTAGCCCTCACTATAGATAATAAGAGAAAGAGAAAAGAATTGTCTGATGAAGAGTATGATGATTTCCTATGAGAGAAGAGATAGTCAAATGGTGAGCTACAACAAATCAAAAATAAGAAAGGAAGCCAAACATCTAGGGTGATATTCATTCGGCAACCCCAACCAAAGATTCAATCAAAGGGTGTTGTATCTTCTACATCAGCTGCAACATCACCTCACACACTAGCAAAATAAAATAAAGTTGTTGCTAAGCCTCCCCCTGTTATTATAGAAGAAGAGGATGAACCCTCAGATGATGATCTCTTGATCAAGAGGAAAAATAAGAATGTCCCAATGCAACCACAAAAGAAATAGAAAAGGGTAATTAGAGGAACTGTGGATGTAAGCCCCATTCTATTGAGGGGTGTAGGTGGAGAGGGTATCTTGAAGAACTTACAACATGAAGTTCCCATCCCTGACATTGTGAAGTTTAAGACTGAAAAGGTAGAGGAACAAAAAATAGAGAGGCACAGTGCCAGGAAAGAGCCTCCTTTCCCATTGGATGATACAATAGATTTATCTGTCAATGATGTAGTCAATGATGTTTCTACTCAAATGATGGAGACCTTGGTAGAAAACACAAAGATGACCCCTCATGGAATGCCCCAAGTTCAAAAGGAAATCCATCAGGAAGAGGTTGAAGTAGAGGAAGTTGAAGAAGATAATCCTGAAGAGGTAGCACAACAAATTGGATTGGCAAACTTGGTTGATCAAGTCACTAGCCTTGCTGCCATAGACCTAGCTTATCAGGGTGATGAGGATTAGGATAGAGATAAAAATGCACCTCTGGAACAAGAAAAGGTAGAAATCAATGTATAGAAGGAGAGTGATTAGGAGATACCTCATAAGAATGATAATCAGAATAAAGAGATGCCTGATAAGAATGAAGATCAGGGTAATGACCCAACAGTAGCGCCTGAAAGAGGGACAAGTGAAAAGGAAACTGATAAAGTACAAAACCCTGGAGAAATAGACATATCAAAAGGTGGAGAACAACGTCTTTCATAGGGTGATGATTAGGAAAAAGAAATAGAGAATGTGATCAGGAATGATCAGGGTGATGCTCACCCTAATAAAACAGATCAAGATGTCCAGAATCCTCCTGAAGATCAAATGCAACAAAATACATAGGAGCAAAATGTAAATGCATCACAAGAACCTCCTGCACAACAAGAGATCCCTCATGAGAAAGTGCATGAGGAAGAACAAAGAAAAGAAACCTCCCCACCAAGGGTAGAGCAAAATGTACAATCTCAAGATGCTCATATTGAGCAGACTGACAAAGAGGGACCCCTTATTGGTGACATACTATTGTGTGGTTACACAACATGCCCCATTTTCCTTAGCAAAACAGGGACCCAACATTTTGCTTTTGCTTGTTTTTTCTTTCTTGCTTTGGTTGGTTTGGCAAAAGTCAGTTAAGTGTATCACCCTTGCTTATGCATGTGCTCTAAGGATAGGTCAATTGTCAAATATAGAATTTGTTGTCACAAACCTCATAATCTGAAAGAATACAAGATTCTAAGTGGGTTTGCTTTTTGGATCACCCTGATATTGTTTAAGGATAAAACGTTATGCTAACTCAAAGTTTGGTCAACTTAGATATTTCCCTTAGGGTCATATTTCTAAATGTCAGTCATATTCATTAAGATGACCCGGACATAAGAAGATCATCTGATGTCCATATGTTCCCTGATATGAGAATGTCAAACTTAAGTGCTATAGAGTATATGCCTGTCAAAACTAGCATGTATATTTTCAGAGGGTCACATTTCTAAAGATCAGTCATGTTATAAAATATCACCCTCCACAAAATATGACCATGACATCATCCGATTTTGATATATAAAATAACTCATCCTAGTGATGACATCATCAATTTGCTTGATACTCAGAGGGTCACATTTCCAAACATCTGTCATATTCCTCAACATGATGATGATGTCATCCTAACCCTGTAACAAAGTGGACATAATAAGATGATGACATCATCATGATCCAGACCTGAGAGGGTCACATTTCAAAATATCCCTAATCATAACCAATATGACCATGATGTCATTTTTTGGAACAATTTCAAAGGCTCAAAAAATGCTAACATCACCCTTGCATTCTCGAGTGGGGTGATATTTCCTAAACGATTAAATAACCTAGATATTTTCAATATCCCTCATATTGACCTTGATGAACCAATATGCCTGGTTTCATAGTGACCAATCCAATCATGCCACATGACAAACCCTGGGTCATATGAATAGGATATATTATCACAATTGATTAACAAAGGTAATGTGACCTGATCTCGATTATTGGTCAAAGGTTGACCATATCCATGGTGATGTCATCCTCATATGTTCAATAGAGGGTCATATTTTCAAATATCCCTGATCTTCTAAGAGATCACCCTCTGCATTAAATACAAACCCAATGGTAGGTCGCGTTCTCATATTTCAAATGTGAGCCCGCCACTTGTCAAACATCTATGGAATGTTATGTGTTGATCAATGGACTTGAACGGAAGACATTAACCGCACTCTAATTTGTCGTATTGATTAATTAAAAGGTAAATTTTGGGGTTTATTTATATTTACCCTATGTTTAAGCAAAAGTTACAGAGCTCTGAAGGTTAAAGCATCATAGTCACCTACAAATGGAACGTGATCCGCATCTCAACAGAATGGAATGACAAATACAGCGCAGTCGCATTCATACCATTATCATTCATATAGTAAAAGAGGAAAGCGATTATCAGGTAAGTAAATTTGAAACCCTCTCTTTTGTCATTTATGGTAAATCATGAGGTAAAAATGGTTTGACTAGGATAATCATCATGGTGATGCATGAAATGAGTTAGAATAATAGAATTACTACTATGGAATATATGTGGTCCTTGAACGCTGCTGCATACAAACATGTTAGGGTAAGAAATGCATGGATTTATCATAGGAATTAATGGCAATCAGAAGGATTGGGTCCGACACAGAGTTCTTGAAGCCCATGGTCTTACAACTTGAAGGGGTAGGATTCAAGTATGGGATGATAAATGACACGCATCAGGGAAATACAAACCTAGATGCATGGATGAGAAGATTAAATAACGGAAGTGGAAACCCTCTACTTCAAAGAATATACTCCTCAAGGATGTGGCACGCTGGGGGATTTCCATACACCATGGAGGCTACTGAGTTAGAGGTTGAGTGTGCACGAAATTATAATTCAGAAACTAGAAGAGTGGAGAAGTATGGTAGGGTGTATGCAAATTTCTCAATAAAAGGCATCACCTCTGCATTGAATTTGCCTATAGGCTCTAATGTGGTCAGATTGAGCCTGAGCATGTTAGAAAAGGAATACTGTAGTAATCAGAAAGAGGCTAGGAAGGTCATGTACTAGTGGAGATCCAAGAGTAGTACATACAAGGCCTCTGCTAAATTTCTAGTATACTTGTCTAAATTTGATTTTGCTAAAGAATATCAGTACATGATGGTCATGCTTAGAAGAATGACGAGAAGACAACATGCTGGAAACTTTGGAAATTAGATGTATAGAATTATCTAGATCGTGGAATATTTGAATGACAAGCCTCTCTGGGATAAGATCATAAGTGGCAATTTAGATGAGGGAATGAGAAGGCTGGGTGGCAAGATGTGCATGCTTCATATGACTTCTTATGGCGTATATGCATGTGCCTTTAGAGGAACATTTAATGGGTTACAAAAAGTAGGCAAGGTTGGAAACAACCCTGGTGATGTAAACAAATGGGAACACTACCCACAGCTAAGTAGGAGGGAATCCCTCCAAAATTATAAGATAGTGAATGACTCCTTTTCTATGCATCTGGTTAGGACCATGGAGGAAGATAGAACAAAAAGATTAAGTATGGAAGCCCAAGCTATTATCTACAAGTATGGGGCTTGGTTTATCCAGTTCCCTACATTTTCAAACATGAGAATAGAAGGATTTGAAGGGCAACCTCTTATGTTTCCTAGATACCCCAATGACAGGGTCATTCTGATGAAATTTGTTAAACAAATATTGACCTCAGTAGAAGCTCACATTGAGAAGGGAAAGATTCCACCTGTGTTGTTTCCAATCTTCATTGGCCGGTATATATGCCCCAACAGACAAAGTATCAAGGATACCATCGGAGGATTAAAGTTAATGCACTTGCATCCATTTTCAATAGCTAGGTCATATGACCCATATGGAAGGATGCAGGCATTACTGGGAAAGAAAATACATCAAAGGCACCTTGAGGATTATTGGACTAATTGTGACGATGAAGTAGAGATTAGGAGAAGGACTTACTAGAGGCTCTCTCTCAATCAAATTCACACCTTTGATTGCATACCAATTCCTGCCCAGTTGCACAAGAATGATGGGAAGGTCATGTCTAGTGAGTACGAGGATAAGAAAGTGTATAATGAGACTATATCAGCTCCTAATTTGACTAAGTCTACGGTGACTTCATTATCAGCTCCTAATTTGACTCAGCCTGAGGTGACTTCATTCGATCAAATAATGTAGAAGGTTATTTAATAGACCCAGAGTTGGGTAAGTGTTGAAGTCACTAAGTTGAAGAAGAAGGCTGTAGACCTTATTATGGATAACAAGAAGAAAAAACAAGAATTGTCTGAAGAAGATTATGATGACTTCCTCATTGAGAAGAGGAAATCCAATGGAGAAAGGTAGCCAACTAAAGAAGAAAAGTAGCAAGGTAAAAAAAAGAAGGTGACTCATGTACAAGCAGGAGTAATAGTTAGGAGACTTCAACCAAAGGGAGATGTGGCATCTATATCTGTAGCTGCATCACCTCATACCCCTACCAAACAAAACAAAAAGGTCACAAAGCCTCCCCCTATGATTATAGAGGAGGAGGAACCATTGGAGGAGAAACAGTTGGATGGGGAACCTTTAGATGATGATTTGTTGATAACAAAGAAGAGGAAGAAGGTGCAATAGACATCACCCCAAAATAAAAAGAAAACTGCAATGAGAGGAAATGTGAATGTTGATCCTATTTTCTTAAAGGGTGTGGGTGGTCTAGGTATCATGAGGAACTTAGAACATGAGGTTCCCATCCCAAATATTATTCAATTTAAAACTAAGAAGGTAGAAAAATAGAGGGAAGAAGGACATAAGGCAAGGAAAGAGCCACCTCTTCCACTTGATGATACTGTATATTTGTCAGATGATGAGATAGTTAGAGATGTTGTTGCTCAAAGGATGGAGACCTTAGTGGCTAATACAAAGATGACTCCTCATGGAACTCCTATGGTTCAAAAGGAAACTCATCAAGAGCCTATGAATCTGTCAGAGGAAATTGAGGAAGATGATCTTGAGGATGTAGCCCAACAGATAGGATTGACCAATTTGGTTGATCAGGTCACTAGCCCTACAGTAATAGACTTGGCTTACCAAGGTGATGGAGATCAAAATAGAGATAATGATCCACCTTTGGAGCTTGAGAAAGTATAAATCGGTGTACATAAAGAGACTAATAAAAACATGCTTGATAAGGATAAGGGCTAGAATAATGCATCATCACTTGCTAAGGATGATAATCAGAAAAATAGTAACCTAGCATCAAAAGGGAAAATAGATGAAAAATAATTGGGGAAGGTCCTGGGCCTCGAAGAAATAAATGCATTGAAAGGTAAAGAATAGAGTATGTCACAAGATGGTGGTCAGCCAAAGGAACTAGAGAATGTGGCCAAGTGTGATCAAGGTGATCCTCAAAATCAAAATGCACAATCTTCTCATGAAGACCACGTGCCACAAAATACACAAGATCAAAATATTCAGGAACCACATGAGGATAAATTGCAAGAGGAGGTGCATGATCAGAATGTACATACACCACAAGAGCCTCCCCCTTAGTAGGAGACCCCTCAGTAGGAAATTCCTCAGTAGGAGATACCTCAGCAAGAGATCCCTCGTGAGAATGTGCATGAGGGAGAACCAAGGAAAGAAGATTCACCACCAATGGAGAGCATAATACAAAGTCTCAAGATGCTCAAAATGAGCAAACTGATCAACAAGGGCCCAAGGGTGATGTTCCATTCTAGCTACAACAAGAAATAAATCTATAACAGATAGATGACGTACCTAAATTTGATGTTTCTACACTATTTTCAGCAAGTATGATGAAGCCAGAGAGGAAGACGAGACAAACCTCTGCAATAAGGACAGATCCTACCACTGGTAGGAGGACAACTTAGGTAGCATTGCCAATGGTAGATAAGGAGAAAGGGAAAATAAGTATTTATGACTTTCATATAACTATTATTGATCTTGGCTTCACTACTGAGGAGCAGGACGGCCAAGAGGCCAAGGATAGCATTGATTTCCTATTGAAAAGTGTAAAGAAAGAGAAGGATAAGAACATACAGCATAAGGAGCACATTGCTCAATTACATTCATTTATAAAAGGGTTAATTGACCCAAAGAATACCCCACTTGGTACAGCCACCCCATTGACTATCATATCTCAAGATGAGATAACGGGGTTGGACCTCATGAAACATAAGGTTCAACTAGTGGATAATTGGTTTGTTTCTTTTGTTTTTGAAGCAGAGAAAGTAGTCAAAACCTCCCTCTTGAATTGGAATTCTCTTCATGCTCTAAGGAGTAAAGTAGATAAGCTACAAAATGAGGTGGGGAGAAGGTCCTTCAAGTTAGAAAAACATCTGGATGCCTTGGGTGAAATAAGGAGTATAGACATGAAAATACTTATGGATAATAAAGTACTGGATAATAACACTGCATAGTTGTTGGGCATTTGGTGTGAAGACACTAGATTTGAATGTGATATCCTCAGGAGATGTAGTAGCAAGCTTAGAGATATAAGTGTTAAACTACATCATCTCATGGCAGAAGAAATAAATACCCTAGAGGCTTTGGAGGACAATGTAGAAGGAAAAATAGAAAATTAGGATATTGATTTTGTTGTCCAAGCCTTCCACAACAATTTTAAACAAGCAGTAGAGGACCCTCTTCATCACTTGATAGAGGATGTGATAAATAAGGCCATGAGAATGAAAGCTAAAGTGGAGGTATACAATGAGACATTAAATAGTAGAAAGAGAAAATGGAATGTTCTTTAGGCACAATTTCATTCTCACAAGCATGTTGTAGTAAAGGCCAAAGTTCAAGATGGAGGGTAGATTGAGGAAATAGTACAAGCCTATGAATCTGTCAGAGGAGTAATCAGTGTACATATAAGGCATGATCCTAGAGCTGATGAAGATGATACTGATGAAGATGAAGATGAAGATGAAGAAGAGGATGTAAATGAAGAAGAAGAAGAAGAAGAGGATAAAGAGTAAGTAGATATGCATGATGATGCAGAGATAACACCACAAAGACCACTAAGGGGTCACAACTAACTACACAAGAGGAAGAGGATATAGGGGATGGTAGGGTAGACAACTCCTTTTAGGTCCTAGTGGACCAAACTACAACACTTGGCATCAAACAGGACATGACTATCCTCTCACTGTCCATGGCCTCAACACTACACAACAACAACATTTTCAGGTTCATATACATGGGAATCTTTCCAAAATTTATAGGGGTTGGAATAAGTTACCATTGACCTTGTAAATTCCAATATTGTATTTTATTCCATTTATTATTTGTTATCTGTAATTACCCATAAGGGAATGAGGTAGTCTCATTGACAGTTGTAATTTCAGAGTTGTCGACAGCAGTTACGGAGTGACTTTTACTATTGGCAAATGTAAAAACTCATGCTAAATGAGGATAGGAGTGCTCCCTTGAGGAATATACTATTTTTTGCATGTATGACAACTATCATAATGTTTGTTGAGTGAATCTATGACAGCTACAAGTTGTCATAAGATTCTGAGATTCTATGATGGATATGTTAGTTGTATATTTACTATATCTAGCCCAAGCTTCCTATCTTGGAAAGATACTCTTTTGATGGAATCTATGATGGTTATGATGCATCATAAGATGTTGTAAGAGGCTAGATTTAGTCTTGGGCCCCCAACCTTTGCATGGTTATTTTTGGACAAGTGTAAGATGCTTGTAAGATGGTAATTAATGTTTACGGGTTGGATAATCTTAGGAGAGAGAAGGTGAACACCTAAGATGAGTTAGAAAATGTTTCTATAAGTATTTTCCATGTATTTGTTTCTACAATATAGATGTTAGGTACTCAGGTGCTACCAGAATGTTGTCAGATTAAAGACTGGTGGAGAGAGTTGAAGTGTTGTTGTATTGTAAATCATTTTCAGATTACTACAAACATTGGGCCTCTTTCCTATGTGGAGTTTTTTACCTGAAAGGGTTTTCTCCACATTAAACATTGTGTTCTGTGTTCATATTTCTTATTTTGTATTTCTGTGAAGCATAGTTTTGTTTCTGTGTTACAATCTCCATTAATAACACACAGTTAAAGATTGCAGAAATTTATATTGAATCAGATTTCCATTGAAGTAGTGTTGCTTTCATTTCTAACATTTGGTAGCAGAGCTTGGCCATCTTTGACTCTTGGGTGGTAGTGTGGAAGCTATAGCTGCAGTGGAAGATTTGGTTGTGTTTGTTTTGCAGATCTTGTGTTGTTATTATGGCTACATCCACCATTGCATCAACCTCTCGAATGGACATTAAGAAGTTCAACAGAACGAGGTATGAGTTGTGGAAGCTAAAAATGGAATATTTGTTGGAAGAAAGAAACCAATGGTTGGCTATCCAAAAAGAGAAGAAACCTAATGGTGTCTCTCAAGATGAGTGGGATAGACTAGATAAGAAGGTACGGGGAACCAACCGATTGTGTCTTTTAGACTCTATCCTATTGAATGTCGCAAAGGAAGAGACCACAAACAAGTTGTGGAATCAGTTGGGTGAGATCAACCAAGCCAAGAGTATGGTAAATAAACTTTATTTAAAAAGGAAGTTGTTTTCTTTGAAAATGAAAGAGGGTGAGTCAATTGCAGAGCAATTAAATTCTTTTAATTTGTTGGTGAGTCAGCTTGATTCAGTAGATGTTGAAGTTAGTGAGGAAGATAAATGTATCTTACTTCTTTGTTCTTTACCTAAGTCTTGGGAGAATGTTATCCTTGCTATCACTGTTAACCTTGCGGATCCAAAGTTGGATGCTCTTATTTCAGTGCTACTGTCACAGGAATTGAAGAAGAAGAGTTCAGATAGTTCAGGGGATGCTTTCAGTGTTAGGGGAAGGTCTAAGGAAAGAGGACCTAAAGGAGATCAGAAAGGGGCTAAGGACAAGTCTAAGGGCTGAACTAAGACTCCTGGTAAAAAGAACATAGTTAAGTGTTTGAACTACGGTAAAAGGGGACATGTGAAGGAGTGCAAAAACCCCAAGAAACAGTGGGAGAGTGCTTCGGATAAGTCCTCGAATGTAGGTGAAGAAGTTTTACTTTCTACATGTAATCTTGTTTCTAATGATCACTGGTTGGTTGACTCAAGATGCTCATTTCATATGAAATGCACAAGGAATGGTTCTCCTCATATGAAGAATATGATGGAGATAATATCTACCTTGGTGACAACTCTACATATTTGATTGTCAGGAAAGGAAAGGTATTGTTCTATTTCAGTGATGGGAGGATTAAAACCCTCCCTGGTGTTTTGTATGTTCCTGGATTAGCTAGAAATCTGATTTCAATTTTGAAGTTGAATGATTTGGGAATGCATGTGACATTTGACAAGCATGGCTGCAGATTAGTGAGAGGGAACTTGGTGGTAGCAAAGGGAAAGAGATTTAGAAGCCTATTCAAGCTTGAAGCCACTACAGTTTATAATGCCTCCTATATATCTAAGGCTAATACTAAAAATGCATGTATGTTGTGGCACTGTAGATTGGGCCACACAAGCAATAATGTATTAAAAACTATTAAGAATAAATATTTGTTGAATGGTTTCTCCTAATCTGATGAGCACTTTGATTTCTGTGAGCATTGTGTATTTGGTAAACAAAACAAAAAATCATTTCCTTCTGGAAGCAATAGAGCAAAAGAGAAGTTAGAAATTATTCATAGGGATGTGTTTGGACTTGTGGGTAATGAATCTATTAGAAAATCTCATTATTTTGTAACCTTCATTGATGATGCATCCATATTTACATGGATTTATTTTATGAAGCATAAATCTAAAGTTTTCACTAAGTTTAAGAAATTCAAAGTCTTAGTAGAGAACCAATCAGGTTTAAAGATAAAAATATTAAGATTTGACAATGGAGGGGAATATTGTTCTAAGGAATTTGACGAGTTTTGCAAGCATGTAGGTATAATCAGACAAAAGACAACTCCGTATACACCACAACAAAATGGTGTTGTAGAAAGGATAAACTGAATAATTATGGAAAGGGCCAGGAGTATGCTTAGTGATGCATAGTTGGATAAATGCTTTTGGGCAAAGGCTATGTGTACTACTTGCTACTTGATAAATAGATCTCCTTGTAAGGCTCTTGATTCGACACCTTATGAAGTGTGGACAGGTAAGAAACCTTCTATTTCACATTTAAGGGTTTTTGGTTGTGAGGCTTTTGTTCATGTGCCTAAGGAAAAGCGATCTAAGTTGCATCCAAAAGCTGAAAAGTGTACATTCATTAGATATGGTGACAATGTCAAAGGTTGTAAGCTTTGGAATCCACTAACCTGCAGGATTATCTTTTCAAGAGATGTTATTTTCAGGGAACATAGAGCTATTTCTAAACCTCAGCAGCCAAAACAAAAAGATGAAAAGGTAAAGAAGGTGCAATTTGATTTAGAGCAGCAAGATGCACCTCAGGAAGAACATAATGATGGATTGGGGGGTGAAGAAGAAGAAGATTCAAGTAGTTTTGATGAAGATGAGTCTGTTATAGAAGAAGTTGTTGCAGATGATCATGTAGAAGAATGAGTAGAGTCTCTTACTCCACCCTTGAGGAGATCCATAAGACAATGAAATCCAGTTGATAGGTATAGACCACTAGATTTCCATTGTGTATATGCTTTATCGAGTACTAACGATGAACCTAGATCCTACAGGGAAGCTATTTCTATAGATGATAGTGAGTCTTGGCAGCTAGCCATTCAAGAGGAGATGATGGATTTAGACTCTTGTAACACCTCAGATCTTGTTTGTTTGCCCAAAGGAAGAAAGGCCATAGGATGTAAGTGGGTCTTCAAGAAGAACTTTGGAGCAGACAAGTCATTGGAGAAGTACAAGGCTAGACTGGTAGCCAAGGGCTACTCCCAGAGAGAGGGAGTTGATTTTGGTGAGATATTCTCTCCTATTGCTAAATTGACTTCTATTAGATTTCTATTATCCATTGTTGCAACTTATGATTGGGAGATTGAGCAAATGGATGTTAAGACTGCATTTTTGCATGGAGATCTTGAAGAAGAAATTTATATGCAATAGCCTATAGGTTTTGAGATAAAAGGAAAATAACATTGGGTTTGCAAGTTAAAGAGGTCTCTTTATGACCTGAAACAATCCCCCAGAATGTGGTATCAAAAGTTTGATTCATTTGTTTTGAAATTGGGTTTTGTTAGAAATGAGGAGGATCATTGTGTTTACATTCATTGTGTTGATGACTCTATACTGGTTATTGCTTTGTATGTTGATGACATGTTGTTTTTCAACAATACTAAGGGTATGGTCATGATGGGGAGCCTCATATGGTAAGACTTACTCCCTCTTTGCTCGGGCCTACAGTTAGTTCAACCATCACCAAACTCTCATCACTGTGACCTTTACCATCGGCGAACACTTACAACCTATTACCGATACGCCGATACACTAACTTAGTATATGCTTGGTGTGACTTGCTATTACGATTGGACTAAAGTTTCTATACCCTGATTCACCATTATGACCAGTCACTGTTTGTATCCGATGAAAGATACATTCTCAATGTACATTCCCCACATGCTTTCTCAACATACATTTGTGATATGCATTCACAATATACATTCAGTGAAATGATATGAAACTTACACCGATGCTGGTGTCTTCAGTAGGACTCTTGTCATAGGTGAATGCTCATACACTTAGGCCAATGCGCTTTGTCACCCCGATCTGAATCTTAGGCTGCGACTTTCATTTAGCAGCTTGAACCTCCCTTCGGCCGGACTACCCTTGTCACTCTAACCAAGGAATGATTTTGGTGCAGGATTACCCCTTCATCAAGTTAATTAGCTAAGGGAGAAGCCTAAAGTCTTAATAGGTTGTTGTGTTTTATGCATTCCAATGCATTCAATGTAATAAGGTCTATTTGACAAAAAACTTACTATTTTTAGTTTGTGTCTGTTGGTTGGACACCTGTCGATCTATAATGACAGGCTGTTAGTTAGTTATGAATTTGTTAGTTAGTTGTGTCTCCTAGCTACCTGGAGTTGTCTCCCAACCGCTGGGAACCCAGTCTGTACTACTGTTGGCAAGTAGTTAAATAGCTCAGCTCAGATCAATTGAAGATATAGATTAAGATAGATTGGGATTTCTGTAGGAAATAGAGAAGTTCTAAAGTTGTGAAATAAGATATCTATATCAATTTATAGAAGCAATAAAAGAAAGATCCTATTGGTGTTGTTTTCTGGTGTTCAATTTCCTTGGGTAGTCAATTTTCTGGTTTGCAGCCGAGATGGGTTCTTTAATTCATTCCACTTGTTGATTTCTTCATAATTAGTGGAATGGCTGTACATATTAGTTTAGATTTCATTTTTGCATGTTCTATTTGTAGGAGTTATGTAGTTATAGGATCAATCGGTGTCATGCTGTGATGAATCCTAGCATCTTCATGTGCTAGGCAGAGAATTCACAGAAGTCTATTTGTTCGGCAGAATTTGAAGTGTTGAGTTTCTTGTAGTTGAACCATTGTTAATGGTTCAATGGTTCATTAGTTTCAACAAAGGCCGAGAGTCGTGCCAACGGGAAGGATATTGTCAACTAAAGAGTATCGGGTTTGGCCGATAACCAAAGTCGAGCCGAAATCCTTTATATTGAACTGAGCCTAAAAAGTTCAAGGTTCGTCGGTTCAAAGGAAGTGAGTTCTAAGTAATCGGCATGTTGAAGTTTGGTGAAGAAACCCTTTGGGTGAACCTTTGAACCGGTTCAACGGTTCTGCTAGGGTGTTGAGTTAAAGTTTTCCGCGGAGTGACGGGGACAATAAATTTAAAGTTAGCGATCGTTGAACCACCCATTGAACTGGTTCAGCAGTTCAATGGTTCAACGAGCCGGTGGGTTCAACGAGTCTGACGGTTTCAACGAAGGTTCCTTTGGTGCACAGGTTCAACATTTTTAGTGATTCAAAGATTTAATCATCGTAACATTCAACAATATTAGACTGTGTCCACCAATCCGCTACACACTCTGCATCAAGTGGTATCAGAGCAAATGAGTATCTTCTGGGAAGATAAGAAGATAGAATGTCAGACGGGGAAGGAACATCAGAAGAATTCCCAACAAGGATGACCAACGCTAAGTTGGTTGTCTTGGTAAAGAAGCAAATTGCTGAGAGTAAAGCAGTGAGAGCTCATAATCAGGTGTTGAGAGATGAGTTAGAGAAATTGAGGGACATAGTAGGTTCTGGTAAAGAAGATGAGAGGGATGAAGAGGAAATCCCTAGGTGGGAAGTGGAAGACGTTCCTGCAGACCAGAGACCCTTGTTGAATGCCCTCAAAGCCATGGAAAGAAGGACCATGGATGTGAAACTTGACCTGCCAGTGTTGACAGGAAAGATGGATCCTGATTCAGTGATGGCGTGGATAGATGCCTTGAACAATTTCTTCGAAACAGAGGAAATACCAGAATTTCAGAGGGTGAAGATTGCCCAATCAAAAATGAAAGAGGCTGCATTGACTTGGTGGAATTTCATCCAAGATGACAGGGTGAAAGAAGGTAAAGACAGAGTTGCTACTTGGAAAAAGATGGTGGCTTTAGTGAAGGAAGCTTATGTTCCATTGGATTACAATATCCAGTTACACAAGAGGAGACAAAATATGAAGCAGAAAGATTTAGATGTCAGCTCATATACGGAAGAATTCATGAAACTCTGTGTTCAGACAAAGGTGAAGGAAAATGAGGAAGAGAGGGTAGCAAGGTATCTCAATGGGTTGAGATTTGCCATCCAAGAATATCTAAATCTGCATAGTCCATGGCACTCAAAGTGGAAGAAAAACTAAAGAGAAGACAAGAACAGAACAGTAGAGGAAGAGGAAGACAACAAAGAGGTGAAAGAAGTCCTTTCAAGGTAGAGGACATGGATTTGGATATCAAGGTGAAGCCAATCAGGAAAGCAGCAAAGGAGACAGCAATCAAAATCAAAAGGCAAATTACAAGCAAAGAGGAAACTTCAGAGGTAGAAGACTGCCATTTAGAGGAAGATCCCAGGGTAGAGGATCTATCAGATGTTATAAATGCAATTAAGAAGGTCATATAGCCAGCAGATGTCTAGAAAAAGCATAAAGTTCCATGGGAGAATGAAGAACAAATCTGATCCAAGAATCTGACTATCAGAGTGTGACAAACTCAAACACTGTTCAAAATGAAAGAGATCGTGATGGTTATGGATATCCTGAGATAGGAGAATCTTTGATGATTAGAAGAGCGATGACCACCATGAAGGTGCCTGACATAGAACCCCCATAGAGAAAGTCTTTGTTCAAAACTACTTGCAAGGTAGGAGGAAAGGTATGTAAAGTTTTGATTGACTCTGGTTCTACTAAAAATTTTGTGTCTGTTGAAATGGTAGAAAAACTAAAACTTAGAAGGCTGCCACATCCTTGCCCATACAAGATTTCATGGCTCACTCAAGGACAACAAATAGTTGTGGAAGAGTAGGCTTGGGTAGAATTTCAAATTGGACCGTATAAGGATAGGTTATTGTTTGACATAGCTAAGATGGATGCTTGTCATCTCCTACTTGGTAGACCATGGCAATATGACTTGGGAGCACAGCATGATGGAGTCAACAATACGTATTCAATCGCCAAGGATGGTAAGGTATTTGAGTTATTACCTTTAATAGAGAAAGGGGTAGAGTCAAGGGGGAAAGAAGTTAAAGTAATATTGATGGAAGGAAAATAGTTCATGAAAGAGATAGTGGAAGAAGATACAGTTGCATATGCACTCATTCCATGTCTGATAGTGAATAAGACATAGCAGCAAGAAATCAAGGAAGAGAAGAGACAGAGGTTCATAGACCCTGTTGTCCAAGAGTTGTTGGATAAGTATAAAGGCATCACCTCTGATGGAATGCCAAGGTCCCTACCACCTGTAAGGGATATCAGTCATTGTATAGATCTAATTCTAGGATCTACACTTCCAAACAAGGCAGCATACAAAATTACTCTAGAATAGAATGCAGAAGTTGCAAGACAGATTAAGGAATTGTTGGATACAGGTCTCATTGGTAAAAGTTTAAGCCCATGTGCAGTACCCGCTGTACTAGCACCAAAGAAAGAAGGCATTTGGAGGCTTTGTACTAATTCCAGGGCTATTAACAAAATTACAATCAGGTATAGATTTCCAATACCTAGGATAGAAGACTTGCTTGACTATTTGGGAGGTGCTAAGTATTTCACCAAAATAGATTTGAAAAGTGGTTATCATCAGATCAGAATTAGGCTAGGAGACGAATGGAAAACAACATTCAAAACAAATGAGGGATTGTATGAGTGGATGGTCATGCCTTTTGGTTTGTCAAATGCTCCTAGTACTTTAATGAGATTGATGAATGAGGTCTTGAGTGAATTTATAGGTAAATTTGTCATAGTATATCTGGATGACATACTAATTTTCAGTAATACAAAGGAAGAACATCTCAAACATATAGACCAAGTTCTCAGAAGATTACATGAAGAACAATTGATGATCAATTTGGAAAAGTGTCTGTTTATGCAGGAGGAAATCACCTATTTGGGTTTTGTCATTTCACAGGGAAAACTAAAAATGGATACGGATAAGGTAAGTGCCATTTTGTCTTGGCCAACTCCTAGAACCATGAATGATGTCAGAAGTTTCCATGGGTTAGCAACCTTCTACAGGAAATTTATAAGAGGGTTTAGTCATATTTGTGCGCCCATGCTTGACACCATCAAAGGAGGACCAAAGTGTAGATTCACTTGGACAGAGGCAGCAGATGATTCATTTGAGACACTGAAGAAGAAAGTGGCACAACAGCCAGTCCTTGCACTTCCAGATTTCAACAAAATTTTTTAGGTAGAATGTGATGCAAGTCACATGGCAATTGGCGCAATACTCAATCAAGAAGGTAGGCCTATTGCATTTTTCAGTGAGAAGCTAAATGATGCTAAGAAAAGATATTCATCCTATGATTTGAAGATGTATGCTCTAGTCCAGTCACTCAAGAAGTGGAGGCATTATTTGATACCAAAAGAATTCATAGTGTTCATAGATAATCAGGCTCTTAGTTTTATAAACAGCTAAGAAAAGTTGAACCATAAACACATGAAGTGGATGGAAACTTTACAAGCTTTCACTTTCACACTTAAGCACAAGAAAGGGATCAAGAACAAGGTAGCAGATGCTTTGAGCAGGAGGGTTCTAACAATAAATCAGATACAGTTGGAGAGTGTTGGTATTGATTCCTTAAAGACTATGTATGATGCTAATGAAGATTTTGGAGAGATCCACAAAGTATGCACTTCCTTTGGAAACAAATATCATGTGGAGTATTCTAAATTTCTGATCCAAGATGGATTACTTTTCAAACGTGGACAGTTGTGTATTCCACAGTGTTCTATGAGGTTGAACATCATTAAGGAGAAGCATTATGGAGCTATGGCAGGACATTTTGGTCTGGATAAGACTCTTGATCTAGTCAAGAGGCATTATTTTTGGCCAAAGCTACAGTCAGATGTCAGAAAATTTGTAGAGACATGTGTGATCTGTCAGAAAACAAAAGGAAGATCCACTAATGTAGGTTTATAGTAGCCATTGCCCATTCCTTCTCAACCATGGGAAAACATAAGCATGGATTTTGTGTTGGGTTTACCTCGAACAAAGAAGGGGTATGATAGTGTCTTTGTTGTCGTGGACAGATTCAGTAAAATGGCACATTTCTTGCGATGCAAAACTACTTGTGATGCTTCATATGTTGCAGATCTATTTTTCAAGGAAATAGTGAGAATACATGGATTGCCATTGAGCATAGTGTCAGATAGAGATGTGAAGTTTATTGGTCATTTTTGGAGGACTCTTTGGAAGAAGCTTGGAACCAATTTGTCTTTCTCATCAGCTTATCACCCTCAAACAGATGGACAGACTAAAGTAGTCAACCGTTCTTTGGGAAATCTACTCAGATGTTTGACAAGGCAGCATGGAGAGAAGTGGGATAACATCCTCTCATAGGCAAAATTTTCTTACAATGACACCATCAACAGAAGTATAGGAAAATCACCTTTTCAGGTTGTTTATGGTATCCATCCCAGGGGTATTTTAGATTTAAGAGATATACCTATAGGAGAGTCTATTAGTGCAGATGGAGAATCTTTTGCAGTAGCAATAAAAGAGGTGCATGATCAAGTCAAAATTCAACTCCAGCAAACTACATTGAAGTACAAAGAATATGCTGATAAAAAGAAAAGAGATGTCCAGTTTGATGTTGGAGATTTGGTGTGGGTTAATTTGAAGAAAGAAAGACTCCCAAAAGGGAAACATACCAAACTAATGTAGAGGAAGATCAGTCCATGTTAGATTTTGAAGAAATGTGGACAGAATGCTTATGAAATCTAACTTCCTTTAGATCTTGGATTATCACCTATTTTCAATGTATGTGATTTAACTCCATACAGACCTAATCTCGATGAAGAACAGGAATCACCACAAGGTACATCAGCTGATGACATTCCTAAACATGATCCACCATAGTTGTAGAGGATTTTAGACTCAAGAGTGGCAAAGACAACCTGGAACAATGACTATATGGAATATTTGGTGGCTTGGCAAGGAAAACCTGATTCAGAGGCAGTTTGGATGACTGAGGAATAGATCAGAAAACATGGAGCAGCATTACAAACTCTCATCTCAAGTGGACTTGAGATTTCTTCTCCTGGGGAGTATGGTGCAGGAGCACCCCTTCATCAAGTTAATTAGCTAAGGGAGAAGCCTAAAGTCTTAATAGGTTGTTGTGTTTTATGTATTCCAATGGATTCAATGTAATAAGGTCTATTTGACCAAAAACTTACTATTTTTAGTTTGTGTCTGTTGGTTGGACACCTGTCGATCTGTAATGACAAGCTATTAGTTAGTTATGAGTTTGTTAGTTAGTTGTGTCTCCCAGCCACTAGGAACCTAGTCTGTACCACTGTTGGCAAGTAGTTAAATAACTCAGCTCAGATTGATTGAAAATATAGATTAAGATAGATTGAGATTTCTATAGGAAATAGAGAAGTTATAAAGTTGTGAAATCAGATATCTGTATCAATTTCTAGAAGCAATAAAAGAAAGATCCTGTTGGTGTTGTTTTCTAGTGTTTGATTTCCTTGGGTAGTTGATTTTCTAGTTTGCAGCCGAGATGGGTTCTTTAATCCATTCCACCAGTTGATTTCTTCGTAATTGGTGGAATGGCTGTACATATTAGTTTAGATTTCATTTTTGCATGTTCTGTTTGTAGGAGTTTTGTAGTTACAGGATAGATCGGCGTCATGCTGTGATGAATCCTAGTATCTTCATGTGCTAGGTGGAGAATTCACAGAAGTCTATTTGTTCGACAGAATTTGAAGTGTTGAGTTTCTTGTAGTTGAACCATTGTTAATGGTTCAACGGTTCATTAGTTTCAACAAAGGCTGAGAGTCGTGCCAATGGGAAGGATATTGTCAACTAAAGAGTATTGGGTTCAGTCAATAACCAAACTCGGGTCGAAATCCTTTATATTGAACCGAGCCTTAAAAGTTCAAGGTTCGTCGGTTCAAAGGAAGTGAGTTCTAAGTAATCGGCATGTTGAAGTTTGGCGAAGAAACCCTTTGGGTGAACCTTTGAACTGGTTCAACGGTTCAAGGTTCAATGGTTCCACAGGGTGTTGAGTTAAAGTTTTCTGCGGAGCGACGGGGATAATAAATTTAAAGTTAGTGATCATTGAACCACCCATTAAACCGGTTCAACAGTTCAATGAGCCGGTGGGTTCAATGAGTCTGACGGTTTTAGCGAAGGTTCCTTTAGTGCATAGGTTCAACATTTTTGGTGATTCAGAGATTTAATCACTGTAACATTCAACAATATTAGACTGTGTCCACCAATCCCCTACACGCTCTGCATCAGATTTTTTGATGGCCTCTGTCTCACCGACAACAACTCCAACTCCTCCAATCCAAACCCTAGCACATGGAGATGTTAGGCTGCCTACTATACACAATCCTCAATCCGGAACATCTGCACTGCCGAACCATGAAACAAAATAGGAAACAAGTGAATATTGTACAACAAAGGCATTCCACTGATTTCGATAGAAATCTCACCAGTGGAATGCTTCACATCAACATTTTGTAACAGTGGAAGTATAGAAAGGAAAATAAATCTATAGCTATGCAATTTGTATTTATAGAGAACAGAAAATAGATTGATGACACAGAAAAGTTTGATTCTCCTTCACAATGCTTGATTATATTCGCACAATTGCGTTCAATTACAATATCATATCCTGAGTTGGTTCATTTCCCTGGGTTTATAAGCTCACCAGAGAAACACCAACCCTATTCCAAGCGACTGGGAGACTAATTCCAAGCGGCTGGGAGAAACTAACTGATTCCAACCATCTAAAACTAACAACTTGACAAAAGTGACCTTAGTCACTAGGGACTTACAAATAGAAAAGAAAAATCCATTGGTCAAATAGACCTTATTACAACATAAAACCCGTTTTAAAATAGAACATGAACTTAAATTCCTCACGGAGGCCACCTTGTGTTAGGTGCTCCTACACCATACACCCCACCTAGAAAAGAACTCATGTCCGATGAGTTGAGTCTATGTCTTGCACCACCATCATCCTTCACTGTATCATGCCTTCCCCATAATTTTTGGATTGCAACTTGCTTCCATGGAATCAAAAATTCATGCCTAGCATTGTAGGCTCTACTCACACCTTGCCATGAGTGAGTGCTTACAACCAAACTTGGATGTTGTACACCATGATTGCTTACTATCATAATTGCCTAAACATCTTCATTCAAAATCTTGGTCCATGCTTCGTGTATTGCTGCTATGGTAGAGTATGTTTGTCTTCCAACTCTTGTTGGCTCTAGAGGACAAACAATGGCCCCTACTATGATAACATCTTCTTCTTTCCAATCAACTTGTGGCTACTTGCAGACCTACTCTTTGACCTTCTGTTGATCCATCTCAGACATCACCATCTGATCTCCATCATTCAAAACTGAAATCACCTTCAAACTGTGATCTTTGGTAACCTCACTCCTTGAGGTATCCTCAACTTTCCTTATCTCTTGTTTATGCATCTTCACAAACTCTTTGTTACCCACCAAAATGATTGTGGCTGCCTGCTGTGTTGCAGTACCCTCTTGTAATGGTGTCATCACAAAAGTCTTTCCATCCTTTTTGATGGTGTATGTGTTAGTATATCCATCATATAATGCTTGCTTATCAAATTGCCATGGCCTACCTAAAAGTAGGTGACAACACTCCATGGGCAAAATGTCACATAAAATTCTCTCCTTATATGCTCCAATCTGAAAATCAACATATGCTTGTTCATCTACCAAAAGTGATTGGATATCACTTACCCAAGATTCTCTATAAGGAGTTTGATGAGGAATCCTTTCTATGTTCAATTTATCAACCATTTCCCTAGACACCATATTATCTGTTAAACTAGAATCTATGACTACCTTGCATATTTTACATTTTCTTTTGCAATTGATCCTAAAAAGTGCTCTCCTTTGTGATGGTTCAGTCTTCACTAGTGCTTTGAGCAATGTCCTCTTGATCATCAAATTTTCTCCCACTTCTGATGTCAAACTCACTTCAGGAGATATCGCATTCCCTGCATCCTCTTAAGTCAGTGTGGTTCTTCTCTCAGTACCATGAGAAGTTGAGGCCTTCTCTAGACAATTATAAGCCGAGTGTCCTATCTGATTATAGTTATAACATCTCATATTGGAGAACTTGGATTCTCTACCTGATCCATTTGTCCCACTTCTTTCATTTGGCCTTCTTCTTTGATAGCCTCCTCTACTACTTGAGTCTCCAACTTGCTCTTCTTGGCTAGACTCACCACTAGGCCTCTGGTTAGGACTTCTGCCTCCAAAACTACCTTTAAAATTTATGTCACCTCTTCCTCTACTCTGCTGCTCACCTTTCCTCTTCAACTTCTTTTTAGCTCTTAATGTTACTTGAAAGCATTTTTCCATGGTTTTAGGGGTAAACAAACTTATCTCATCTTGAATATTGATCCTCAAACCATTTAGATACCTTGCTACCTTGGCTTTTTCATCCTCCATGTACCCACAATGAAGAGTGTATTTGTGAAACTCCTCTGTGTAAGTAGCCACATCCATATCTTTTTGTTTAAGGTTCTACATTTTCCTATAAATCTGCACCTCGTAGTAAGATGGAAGGAACTGGGACTTGATCTCCTCTAGTATTCTGCTCCATGAAGAGACCATACTTTTCCCATTCTTTACCCTCTCTCCTTGGGTGTAATTCCACCATGTAAGGGTAGCACCTTTGAGCTTAGTTTTTGCAAACTTAACCCTCTTACTTTCAGGAACTTCTTTGTACTCAAAGTAGTTGTTTAGAGCCTCAATCCACTCCATGACTTCATCAGTATTCATCTTTCCACTAAACATGGGAATATCTATCTGAACCTCTGAAGAGTCCTTGCCAATTGCCTTGATGGCTTCCAGGGATTGCTTTTGTTCAGCTGGTATCTTTGCCTCTTCTTGTTCCTCTGCTTCTTCCTCTTTCTCTTCTTCTTCATCTGAATCTTCCTCTATCCTTTTTCCTATCTTCATTGCCTTCAATTTAGCTTGGAGTGCTTCCTGGACTCCAGTTTTGATCATCTCTTCCATCTCTTTAAATTTCTTGACCACTTTGGTGGTCAACCCCTTTGGAGGCATATTACTAGCCTCTCCTTCTCTCTCTCTATCTGACATAAACATTCACAGACAACACCCAAATGCCAATACTCTTGCAAATCCTCAATTTGACTACAACACAATGCTCAATCAGATGTCCATCCTACATGCTGCTACAAACCCATTCCTCCCATCCAACAGCATATCTTGGAGATGCACTACCACTCTCTCTCACAGTGGCCTCATTCTGTAACATCTTCTAGCCAAACCTCTATTGGTGAATGGTCTTGACAGATCTTATCATCATCTACCCACACACTACAAGAATCCTATTCCTTCTCGCAACTAGGTGGCACGAGCATCTATTTTGCTTCAACTCTTCATCTACCTTCTCAGTGATAGAAATCAAATACACAACACCTCTGCCCAGACCTTTCACAGGCTCTGATACCAATATGATGGGGAGCCTCATATGGTAAGACTTACTCCCTCTTCGCTCGGGCCGACAGTCAGTTCAACCATCGCCAAACTCTCATCACTATGACCTTTACTATCGGTGAACACTTACAACCTGTTGCCGATATGCCAATACACTAACATAGTATATGCTTGGCGTGACTTGCTATTACCGATGGACTAAATTTTCTATACCCTAATTCACCATTACGACCAGTCACCATTTGTATCCGATGAAAGATACATTCTCAATGTACATTCCCCACATGCTTTCTCAACATACATTTGTGATATGCATTCACAATGTACATTCGGTGAAATGATACAAAACTTACGCTGATGCTAGTGTCTTTGGCAGGACTCTTGTCATCGGTGAATGCTCATACACTTAGGCTGATGTTTGTCACCCCGATCTGAATCTTAGGCCGTGACTTTCATTCAGCTGCTCGAACCTCCCTTCGGTTGGACTACCCTCATCGCCCTGAGAAAGGGAATTCTTTTCTGATGGCCTCTATCTCACCTACAACAACTCCAACTCCTCCAATCCAAACCCTAGCACATGGAGATGCTAGGCCGCCTACTATGCACAACCCTTGATCTGGAACATCTACACCGCCGAACCATGAAACAAAACAAGAAACAAACAAATATTGTACAATGAAACCATTCCACTGATTTTGACAGAAATCTCACCAGTGGAATGCTTCACATCAACATTTTGCAACAACGAAAGTATAGAAAGGAAAAGAAATCTACAGCTATGCAATTTGTATTTACAGAGAACAGAAAATAGATTGACGACATAGAAAAGTTTGATTTCTCCTTCACAATGCTCGATTACATTCACACAATTGCGTTTAATTACAATATCATATCCTGAGTTTGTTCATTTCCCTGGGTTTATAAGTTCACCAGAGGATCACCAACCCTATTCCAAGAGGTTGGGAGAAAAACTAACTGATTCCAAGCGGCTAGGAGAAACTAATTGATTCCAACCATCTAAAACTAACAACTTGACAAAAGTGACCTAAGTCACTAGGGAGTTACAAACAGAAAAGAAAAATGCATTGGTCGAATAGACCTTATTGTTAGTTGCTGTTGCACCAAAAGATCAACCTTTTAATGCCTGATACAACCACTTGACTTAACAAGCACGAGAGGTGGTTAATCCCTTGTCACAAACCACTGTAGCGCAGTGCTGAACAAGGAGACCAAGGGTCACACCTTGCAACAATCCCCCCTAGCACAAGCATGGGGTTTGACCCCGTGACCTCGGCTTTAATACCAATTGTTAGTTGCCATTGCACCAAAAGATTAACCTTTTAATGCCCGATACAACCACTTGACTTAACAAGAACGGGAGGTGGTTAAGCCCTTGTCACAAACCACTGCAGTGTAGTGCTGAACAAGGAGACCAAGGGTCACACCTTGCAACACTTATTACAACATAAAACCTATTTTAAAATAGAACATGAATTTAAATGCCTTGCGGAGGCCACCTTGTGTTAGGTGCTCCTGCACCAGGTTAGTGAGCTTAAAGCCTAATTTTTAGGTACATTTGAGATGAAGGATCTTGGTTCTGCAAGATATATTCTGGGAATGGAGATTAAAAGGGATAGAGTTAACAGAAAGCTTTGGTTGTCACAAAGTAAGTATGTGAATACTATTGTGTAGAGGTTTAGTTTGCAAGACTGTAACCCAGTTAGAGTTCCTTTACCCATTGGTACTAAGATTTCATTAGATATGTGTCCAAAGACTGAGGATGATCTTGAGGATATGTCTAATGTGCCATATGATAGTGTTGTAGGGAGTTTGATGTATGCAATGGTTTACACTAGGCTAGATATTGCCCAAGCAGTTGGAGTTTTGAGTAGATTTATGTCTAACCCTAGTAGACAACATTGGAACTATGTGAAGATGGTGTTTAAATATCTTGCAGGTACTCCTGATCAATGTTTGGTTTATTCTGGTACTGATAGTGCTAATAAATCTTTGGACATACAGGGTTTTGTTGATGCAAATTGGGCAGGTAACTTGGATAGTCGAAGGTCCACTAGTGGCTATGTGTTTACTCTGTTTGGAGGTGCAGTGAGTTGGATGAGTAAGAGGCAACCAAAAATTGCTTTGTCCACTACAGAAGTAGAGTATATGGCTTCTACTCATGTGTCTAAGGAGGTAGTTTGGTTGAGGAGACTGTGTACATGTATTGGTTTTGATTTCAAGATCATTCAGATTGGTTGTGATAGCCAAAGTGCTATATGTTTTGCCAAAAATCCTACGTATCATGCTCAAACTTAAGCATGTTGATGTTCAGTATCACTTTGTTCGAGAGTTGGTTGCAAATGGACAGATTGAGCTAAAAAAGATAGACAATCAGGAGAATGTTGCAGATTCATTGACCAAGCCTGTGAGCATAGAGAAGTTTGTATGGTGCAAAAAGGCCATGGGCCTTGTTTCTAGTGCCTGATTATTTTTCATTTATTTTCCTATGGGTTGATTTACAATGTATAATGCCAAGTGGGAGAATTTTGGAATAAGGTGCCATTAACCTTCTAAATTCCAATATTGTATTTTATTCCATTTATTATTTGTTATTTGTAATTACCCATAAGGGAATGAGGTAGTCTCATTGACAGTTGTAATTTTGGAGTTACCAACGGCAGTTACGGAGTGACTTTTACTATTGGCAAATGTAAAAACTCATGGTAAATGAGCATAGGCATGCTCCCTTGAGGAATATACTAAATTTGGCATGTATGATAACTATCGTAATGTTTAGTGAGTGAATCTATGACAGTTGCAAGTTGTCATAAGATTCTGAGATTCTATGACGCATATGACAGATATGTTAGTTGTATATTTTCTATATTTAGCCCAAAGTTCCTATCTTGGAAAGATACTCTTTTGCTAGAATCTATGATGGTTATGACCTGTCATAAGATGCTGTAAGAGGCTAGATTTAGTCTTGGGCCCCCAACCTTTGCATGGTTGTTTTTGGACAAGTGTAAGATGCTTGTAAAATAGTAATTAATGTTTACAAGTTGGATAATCTTAGGATAGAGGTGAATGCCTAAGATTAGTTAGAAAATATTTCTATAAGTATTTCCCATGTATTTGTTTCTGCAATACAAATTTGAAGTACTCGGGTGCTACCAGAATGCTGTCAGATTGAAGATTGGTAGAGAGAGTTGAAGTGTTGTTGTATTGTAAATCATTTTTCAGATTAATACAAACATTGGCCCTCTTTCCTATGTGGAGTTTTTTACCCAAAAGGGTTTTCTCCACTTTAAACATTGTGTTATGTGTTCATATTTCTGATTTTACATTTCTCTGAAGCATAGTTTTGTTTCTGTGTTACAATCTCCATTAATAAAACATAGTTAAAGATTGCAGAAATTTATATTGAATCAAATTTCCATTGAATTAGTGTTTCTTTCATTTCTAGCACTAGGGAACCTAGACCTTCTAGGTTTGACTGTCCCAAGCTCACAAAACCACCAAAATGCTCAAGAGGTACCCTCTTGTACCCCTTCCTTCACAACTGACCCAACTCCCTTGTAGCCCTCCAAAAGGGACTGTCATGCGATAACCTGAGATGTAGACCTCCTAACTAGACTTTCATAGGCTTTTTGGATACCCATTATCTTTTTCTTTAATATACTCAACATGCACTATAGGTTGTTTTGGAACACAACACTCTAAACTTGACTATACCGATTTCAAAAGAGGCCTAATTAGGTCAGTTTTGCAAAGGGAGTACCCACAAACACAAAGCTAAACTTCTCACTCCTATTCCAGAGGATCCATTATGATTAAAATGGACTAATTTAAAAGTTTTTATGGGTTTATGGCCTTTTAACTTCATTCAATGACCAAATCTTCACTCCAACTAGGCTAGTTTGCCAAATTCATGTCACAAAGAGGCTCCATGACTCAAATGTTCACCTTTTTCTTGTCCCCTGCTCTTGCATGCAAAACCCATTAGAAAACACACCATTCTAAACTCACTCCACCCATTTTGGGGTTCTAACACAACAATATGGAGTGGGAAAATAAAAACCTCTCTAAAACCCTTAAAACAAGGGTTTGCTGGAATGACACAGGTAGTCTTAGAAAAAAGGTAATATCTTCTTCTACAAATTGAATAAAGACCTTAGACTAGAACCATTAAAAAGGTATCTCAAACCTATTTCCTGAAATATATGGCTTGCCCCTATATCTATTCGTACTGAGGCGTGCAATGGCCAGGAACAAGACTGTTGCAGTTAAAAAGATAGGGTTTTGGACAACTTTTAGAAAAAACATAATAAATTTCACAAAAGTGAATGAAATGACCTCAAAACAATGGCAATGGATAGTCAACTCACCCCTCTATCACATCCAATATTTTTCATGCCATAACTATGTTGTACAAGTTCATGCTATGGTCTGCAACAACAAATTTGTAGAAAAAATACATTAAAATAGAGTTTCTATTCAGAAAATGTTCTCCAACTTCTTCCCCTCATCCACTCTATGTCTTCCAATGCATCTTCCTTATGTTTTTAACCTTATGTATCCATTACATGGATTCCCATCATGGGAAGAGGCTAAAAATGGCCTAAGGACTGACTATTTTTTTCATAAAAAGCTAAATGTCTAAAAATACACTGTCACAATTTTCGTAAACTGCTGACCTACAAAGGTAATTGCCTATTTTAGGCCTCCACACTACATGAAAATGCCTATTGAAGGATTTATTACATTTTTCAAAACTTATTTAGTCTCTAACAACTAGAATTTCAAACAAAAGACAAAAAAATGTCCTAGGTGCACTACACCATACACCCTAACTTGAAACTTTTCCAAGTCCCTTGGAAATAATCTTGCAAATTGTCCTTCATTGTTTGTCTCTGTCCTCCATGTTTGTATTTAGAAGGTCCCTCTTACCTTGATCCTTCACTATCTTTGTTATCTCTAATTTTTCATTTATTGTAGTTTGTTTCACTCTATCATGGAGTGCTCTGTCAACTTCACTCTCCTTTACCTCTGTCAACACTTTCTTCTCAGCTCCTTTCTCACACCACTATCTCATACTTGTCTTTCCACTATCCACTGTCACCTTACCTTTACCAACCTCTATCAAGCCTGCAACTAATGTGTTCATTGTCCTATCAATCTTGCAAACTGCTACACCAGCTTCACTTGGTTGTCTCTTATCTCTAGTCATCACTAGAGGGCACATGACTGTCCCTACTAAGATCCCTTCACTCACTTCTTGCCTTTCCACAAGCTCTTCACTCTTACATTTCGTATTTTCACTCACTTCCTTCTTCCACATTGTAATGTCAAAAAATGTCCCCTTGGGGGCTTTTCCCTCATAAGGTTTAGCCCCCAGGTCTTTAGAGTGCATTTAGGACATTTTAGTTCATATTTTAGCATCCTGAAGGAATGAAACCTAAGTCCCATGAAAAATAGGACCTAGGAGGACCCTTTGAGCTATACCCTACCTAAAATAGGGGGAGGACATGGGCGTCCATGCCCTAGTCCTACCCTATTTTAGGGCAGCCTCAATTTTCAGGTGTTAGTTAGTGACTGTTATTAGATTCCTTTGCCGACACGGTAAGTTTGAATTTCAAATATCTTGGCAGGAGTGCTTGTAGATGCATATATAAACATATGTAGGCATTCATTTGCAAACTAGATTTCAATTAGATGATCATTGTGAACTCTAGACATTATAAAGGTGATTCAAGGCTTTCTATTGTGTTGCAAGAGCAGACTTGTATGTTTTGTGTGTTGATATTTGCAGATTTGAGCTTCAATCTCCTCATGGCATGAAGAGCATCTTCCTCCATGAGAGCTTCACTACAAGGTGACATATCATTGTGTTTTTATCATCGATTCCTTTGGTTTTGGCCTCTGCCTTACAAGGGCACGCCCTCTTTATCTGACAACGGTGTTTGGAGACTTAAGTGTTTTCTGAGGTTTGACTGAGGCAAATCTCTAAACACCAAAACCCCCAAACCAAGTCTTGTGATTGCAAGTTATAGGTGTCACATCCAAGAAAAGTGGAGTTACAGGAATTCTAGAAAGACATCAGGGATTCAGGATCTAAAGAAAAGATAGACAAAGGAGCACCTCTGGGACTAGGGCACTCACTCTAATGTCCTCTGCAGACTGATTCCAGAGAACATAAGTTATAGGGCTGATCAGTATCCAAAGGAGGTCCAGATTCCCTGAAAAAGTAGGTACCTCAGACTTGGACATCCACTCTAGTGTCTCCAACTATTCCACTTCGGAACCCCAAAAATAGGTACTCTATAATTTGGCATTTTACTCCCTTTTGCAAGAGCTTTTTCCGTAATTCAATAATTTGTTGTCTTATTTGCATAATTAGGGTTTTAATGGTCAATTAAGCATAGGAGAAGGAAAAATTGATAATTAACTCCCTAATCCAAGTTTCCCTACATCTGTAAGTAGGGTATGATAGTGCTCACCACTCGACCCTAGATCCTTCAATGTTAGGGTGAAAGGAGGATTTTAACATCTAAGCCACAAAAGATTAACAAATCCATTTTTACCCTAAACATTTTGGTGAACTTTGAACTTAAATTGAAACTTGCTAAGTGTTTGTCTATAGATTTGGTGTGATTTCATTCATTCATTTTATCATTTAATTTATTGCATTGAGAAAATTTTTAAAAAACTTGAAAATTTTGGAAAAATACATAAAAATTGCATTGTTGGGCTTTCTAAATTGTGTCAGTTCTTCCTAAATTTTATTAATTCATGATTTTTGCATCAGATCTGATATAAACTATAGAAAGTACAAAAATTCAAAATCTTTCTTTGCATTTTCATCATTTAATTGCTAGGATTTTGTGGAAATTTTGACAATTTTTAGATAACCTAGTAATTCCAAAATCTAGGGTTTGTAGGCAAATTATTTTATCATATTTTTATTCTAATTTTAGAGGCTCATTCAAATTTAATTTGGCTATAGTCTTGCATTCTAGTGTGAATTTGCAATAAAATTTAAATTATTTGCATTTTTGCATCAAAAATTTCAACAAAAACTAGCAATTTTGGTGCATTTTCATTAAATTTACATGGGAATTTTGCATGATTAAGCTTTAAAATCATTTTCAGATCTGAGAGTATGTAATCTTCATCATAAATCAGACATTAAATCATTCACATAGCATTTTTTTCCAAAATCTCAAACCTAGGGCTTCAAAAACGATAATTTTCACTAATTTTGGCCTTATTGACTTCATAAATTTGCACCATAGGAGTGTTGTAAAAGATATTTTTGCATTAATTTTCTGTCATTAGGGTAATAATTTTCTTCTCCTCATAAAAATCTTCACAACACCCTTTTAACAGGCTCTTGTAGTGAAAATTCTGCAAAAAACTACACATTTAGGCTATTTTTGCCCTAGGGTTTGGCTTAGTTTGCACTCCAAGCATATTGTGATAAATTTTATGGATTGAGGTGACTGATATTATTCATATTATTTTTTGTACCTCCTAAAATTCCTTACAACACCCCTTTTTCTAGGACTTGGAGTTGAAAAACCGTGAAAAATTGCATATTTTGCTATATTTTCGCTAGGGTTTTACCTTAAGTGGCTCTACAATCATGTTGTGTTGGGTATTTTTGCATTAAGTGGCTATTGATTCTGATATTATTTTCTTTCCATCATATTTTTCTTCACAACACCCTTTGTTATGCTCTCTTGCATTGAATTTTGATGAAAAAGTGTCTATTTTGACATATTTTCACTATAGTTTGACTTGGAATTACCTTATATTAGCATCAAGAGTGTGTTGAGAGTGATTATACTGCCGTTTTGGACTGATATCAGTCTTATAACCTGATTCCCTGAACTAAAATCCTTACAACATCCTTTGTGGCATTCATTGGCTTTGAAAAAGTATCGAAAAATCAAGCATTTTGGCCATCAATCATATCCTTCTCCTAGGATTTGTTCTCTTAGTTTGCGCAGTGTGTGTTGTATGCTTTTGTACAAACTTTATGACATTCTATCCTAAAAACAATATACCTTTGAGAAGAAGCAAAAGATTAATGGGATCTAGTGCTCTTGAAGAAGTTGATACTTTGGACACCTTCTTTACAAAGGGAGACAATCAAATTGGGCAAGATATTATACATCCTCCAACCTCAATGGAAGAACACACTTTTCATGATGTTGATAATACTATTGAGGCAACAGGATATGTATCTAATGAGCAAATAGAGAAGTTGGATAAAGACCTAGCTAAATTTCAATCATTCATGGAAAATGAGAGAATAGCTGAAGAAGCCGTTCCTATAATTCATAATATAAGAGAATTGATAAAAGAAGGACAAGATGGTGTTAATGCACTTCATAGTCTAGCACACATTGTACAAACCAATATCATGTTGGTGACCAAATGTGTGCAAGCAATAAATAACGCTTTATCACCATCTCATACTCAAGTTTCCATACCTATAGCAAATACAGGAGTATCCACTTTTACATCAATGATCTTAACAACTAATGTGAATGCTTGTAGTAATACTACCACTAGTATTGGAGTGTCTAATGGCACTAATTACAAAGTTGTGGGAATGATTATCAAAATTTGGTTCCTAAAGGAACCTCCTCTATGCATAATTTTTCTCAACCACCTATCTATTCCACTCATTTCCAGCCACCTATTACACACTTGCAACCATCTTCCACCTATCATTATGGCTAACTATCTTTAGCTTATTCTCAACCTCCACTATTGTATCTCAAGCTCAATCACCTCCTCACCTTGGTTCTAATTCTTCACAACAAACCGCATCTCCCAATGATGCCATCCTAAACCAACTTTTACAGGGCATGACTACTTTGCAACAAAAGGTAACAAATTTGACAAATTCTTCGTAGCCTAGTCTACCAACATATCATGCCCGTAATCCATTATCCTATGCAATTTTGAGAACTCCTATGCTTGAAAGGTTTGAGACAACTCGCTTTGAAAAATATGGTGGAAAAGGTGATCCTAATATTCATGTGGCAGCATTTACAGCTATGTGTAGCAATTTTTATTTTGAAGAGGATTTGTTAGCAAAACTTTTCCCATGATCTCTCAAAGATACTACTTTAGAATGGTTTTGCTCGTTGCCTCCGAATTCAATTCACTCCTTTTCGTAGTTGATTGATCAATTTTTACAACATTTTCAAGAAAATATCAGACACCAAGTCACTCTTATTGACTTGGTTCAATGCAAAAAAGGTCTGAAAGAAAAATTGACTGAATTCATTAGTTGGTATCAAGGCCTTTATTCTCATATTCAATATCAAATGAAAGATGAGGATGTTCAGAAGATATTCATTACAAATCTACAACATATTTGTGATAAGATTCTCTTGATGAAGTACAACTCCTTTCAACATTTATGCACCACCCTTCGTGATTATCAACTTTCATCTGGTTAGTATGAAAACCAAAACTCATTAGCTCAAGTTGGACAATCCATGGGTGGATCATCACAAAACAACTTTAAAAGGAGCAATAGCAGCAGTTTGATCAAGATCAATGGACCAAATACAAATGTGTAGATGCTATAAACAATCCAAAGACACAATCATATCAACCAAGGAAGTTTACTCTGATATCTGAGTCCTATCATTTGATCATGGATCAAGCTGTGAGTAATAATATATTGAAACTTCCCTCGATCAAACCTATTGATCTTAGTAAACAAGGACCTTACTTTGATGCTAATGCCTTTTGTCATTATCATTGGATGCAAGGACATGCCACTGAATGATGTATGCGTCTTAAACATGAGATACAAGACCTTATTGATTCAAATGTCATCCAGGTATCAGGTGTGAATGACAATGGAAATAAGTCAGTTGCTCTGCCAAATTAGAATTTACAAATCTTCACTAATCCTTTTCCTAAGCATACTGAAAATAATATGGTGGAACAAGATTTAGTGGAAGTGGATGAGGATGATTACTTGGACTATGATAGTATTGTGGGTATGATTGAAGTGGATAAGAAACAAATGGATAATCTACCTCATCCTCGAAGAAATGAAATATATGTTGAGGTTCCTCCTTCATTATCCTTATATGGATTGGGAGATAATCAAAATGTGTTTGAAAAGAAAGAACAAAAACTGATACAGACGAGCAAGATGGTACGTGATGAATCTTGTTACTATTCTAGAAAAATTTACCAACGAAAACTCACTAAAAATCAGAAAAGAGCAAGACAACAATCAATAGTTAGAAATAATAGTGGTTCTCCCCCTCATAAGAAACAAAAAGCCTCATTTAAACAAGGATCATATGATAACAAACAAGACTCTCATAAGAACCACTCAAATTTTATGACAAACATGATCAAGTACCTCTCCAAGAGGTTCGAGAGCTCCAATATAAATTATGAAGACCTTAGAAGTAAGTATTTATATATTTGTTATTTCTATTGTAATGTGCTTCCCCTGTAATTTGTTATATGTTGTTTAGGCCTCCTGGGATGACCTCATAATCTCCCGTAAGGTTTGGGATACCAGAAGACCGCCTCTGTTGTGACCTTCTTCTATTTATAACATCATTCTTCTAATTGCTCTCTCTGATTTCATTGTTGTGTGTTGTGTTTGATGGACATAGTGTCGTGGTTGGTTGCCTGGGGGCACCCTCCTACATGACTGTCCCTAAGACACTTGTTTCTCCTCTCTTATTTATTGTTTCCCTTCCTCTAGTGTTTCCATCTAGCGGGCGGATGACGACAAACATTTATACTGATGCAGACCTAGTGTCCCTTTCGAGAGCAATAAAAAAATGGACTTAGTTCCTAATATGATGATGGGGTTGTATATCTTATCCAACGCTTGGCTAGTGGAAGCACTCGTGCTTTCCACGTAGTGAATTTTATGATGTTTCTGTTGCATTTATAAACCTTAACAGTACTACTGCTCTATGCACTTTATTTGCCTTCGAATCTAGCTTTGGCGGTACTCGATTCAGAGAGCTTCATGATATAGCCCCTGGTTATCCTCAAACTCTGAATTCATTGTATAACCTTGGCTCTTTGTGTGGTTAATCATATACATTGATGTTGTTGTTTATCATGATGTTGTAGACACTAACATGTTTCTTGTAGGGATGTGTTTGTGGGAACATTTGGCAATCATAAAGTACATGTCACCTCCATGGGGCATGGGATTTGCGAAAGTCAATGTTCCCTTGAGTGTTTTCTTCCTACCTTAACATGCTTGATATCGATAACTGATATCAACCAACTTAAGGTGGGGGTATATAAGATAAGCTATCTATTATAGATGTTAGCAATGTGTTTGACCTCAGATGCATAGACCTACTCCAGAGTAGTGCATCGTGCATCTTGAGCTTGTTTGCAATCAATCAATGAATCATATAAGCCCTCTGCAGAGGTGGGATATTAAGCATATCTTTTTTCTTAAGCCCTCTGTGGAGGCGGGGATGCTATATTTCTCAGAGCAGATGGCATCATCTTGTCATTTTCAAAAGTCCTTTGCGGAGGTGGGGAATGGTTCTGTGACTAACTCAACCCTTAAGCATGTCTTCGGCGATTGTTGTGGTGAAGCCCAATCGTTGATGTGTTCCTGTAATGATCTTGAGATGGTGATGAGCCTAGAAATAGGGAACACACTATTGCTTTTTTGCCATGTTTACTCCATGTCTTCAAGTGTGTGTGTTTTGGCGTGCTTGTTTTGTATGGCGTGTTTGTTTCCCCATATGCATAGACTAGCGCCTTGAGTAGTGCTTCATATATTTTGGGAAGTTTTACATGTATTGCGTGTGTGTTTCCCCATATGTAGAGACCAGTGCCATCGAGTAGTGCTTCCCACATTTTGGGAGGTTATTTACTTTCTAGTACTTGCATTTGCATTTCATATATATGAGAAAAAGAAAAGAAAAGATATCATTTCTGTCTTCCATGCATTAATGTGTCTTCCATGCATTAACTGTCTGCTCTGTGTTCTGTGTGACTGTAACTGTCTTCTCCATGTTTTGCGTGCATGTTACTGTCTTCTATGTGATTGGCGTGTCTTCTCCATGCTTGGTGTGTTTGTTGTGTTTGGAACCTTACTTTAATGCATGTATGGGCCTCGTGTTCATACATACATTAAATTGGGGGCTAAATGTAACATTAAAAAATGTCCCCTTGGGGGCTTTTCCCTCATAAGGTTTAGCTCCTAGGCCTTTAGACTGCATTTAGGACATTTTCGTTCATATTTTAGCATCCCAAAGGAATGAGACCTAAGTCCCATGACAAATAGGACCTAGGAGGACCCCTTGAGCTGTACCCTACATAAAATAGGGGGGGAGGACTTGGGCATCTGCACCTTAGTCCTGCCCTATTTTAGGGTAGCCTTAATTTTTGGGTGTCGGTTAGTGACCGTTATTAGGTCCCTTTGCTGACACAGTAAGTTTGAATTTCAAATATCTTGGTGAGAGTGCTTGTAGATGAATATATAAACATATGTAGGCATTCATTTGTAAACTAGATTTCAATTAGATGATCATTGTGAACTCTAGACATTCTCAAGGTGATTCAAGGCTTTCTATTGTGTTGCAAGAGTAGACTTGTATGTTTTATGTGTTGATATTTGCATATTTGAGCTTCAATCTCCTCATGGCATGAAGAGTATCTTCCTCCATAAGAGCTTCACTACAAGGTGACATATCATTTTGTTTTTATCATTGATTCCTTTGGTTTTGGCCTCTACCTCACAAGGGCACACCCTCTTTATATGACAACAATGTTCAGAGACTTAAGTGTCCTCTGAGGTTTGACTGAGCCAAACCTCTCAACACCACAACCCCCAAACCAAGTCTTGTGATTGCAGGTTATAGGTGTTGCATCTGGGAAAAGTGGAGTTGCAGGAAGGCTAGAAAGACATCAGGGATTTGGGATTTGAAGAAAAGATGGACAAAAGAGCACCTCTGGGACTAGAGCACTCGCTCCAGTGTCCTCCGCAGACTGATTCCAGAGAACAAAAGTTATAGGGCTAATCAGTGTCTGAAGGAGGTCCAAATTCCCTGAAAGAGCAGGTACCTTGGACTTGGGCACCTGCTCTAGTGTCCCCGACTGTTCTGCTTCAGAACCCTAAAAAATGGGTATTCTGTAATTTGGCATTTTACTCCCGTCTGCAAGAGCTTTTTCTATAATTCAATAATTAGTTATTGTATTTGCATAATTAGGGTTTTAATGGTCAATTGAGAATAGGAGAAGGAAAAATTGATAATTAATTCCCTAATCCAAGTTTCCCTACATCTACAAGTGACTCTAGGGTATGATAGTGCTCACCACTTGACCCTAGATCTTCAATGTTAGGGTGAAAGGAGGATTTTAACATCTAAGCCACAAAATATTAACAAATCTATTTTTACCCTAAACACACATGAAGACATTCCTCTTCACAACTAGCTGCAAATCAACTCCACACTTGTTCTTTGTTGTTTCAACAACTTTATGCCTTGAAAAGGTTGCATGCTTATTGTTTTCACTCTCCTCAAACATCACTGTCTCCTTCTTTCCAAACATACTCATCTTTGTTGTCCTTGACTGTTCGTCTAATGGCAGTAGTACAAAAGTCTTCTCATCCTTCTTAATAGTGAAGGTATTGGCTCTTCCATCATAAACTACAAACCTATCAAATTGCTAGGGTCTTTCAAGTATCACATGACAACAATCCATAGGTTGGATGTCACAAAGTACTCTATCCTCATATGCTCCAATCTTAAACTCAACTAATGCTTGCTTAGTCACTAAAATGGACTGATGATCACTCACCCAAGAAACTTTGTAGGGTATTTCCCTAGGAACTCTCTTCAATCTCAGTTTGTCTACCATCTCACTTGACACCATATTATCAGTACAACTAGAATCCACTATTACTTTACATACCTTGTTCTTGCTTTTGCAATTTGTCTTAAACAATGCTCTCCTTTGAATCAACTCCTTCTCTCTGGAGGTCTTCAACAGTGCTCTTTCTCTTAGCATCAATGTTTCTCTTGTCTTAGCATCACACTTTGTGGAACTAGAACCACATTCTTCTTCTTGGACTAATTGAGTCCTTCTCTCACTCTTCCTTTCACCATCACTTGAAAAAAATTTCTTCTCAAGACACTTATATGTTGGGCCCAAACTCTTGACAATTATAACACTTACCCATAAGGTGTTTGTACTCCTTCCACCACCAAATATTCCTCTAGAACCTTTGCCTCTGAAATATGCACTTTTTCCTTATTTAAAATCTGCACCTTGTCCTTGTGCCTTGCTCATGTCTTCTTAACTTTCATTGACTTGTTTTGTATTAAAAGATCCTCTGCCTCTAGATGTGTTGCCTCTACCTCTGGCTATCTAATCTTGTCTCCTCTTTAGCTTCTCTTCCAATCTAACTACCATCTGATAATAGTCTTCAACACTCCTTGGATTTGCCAACAACAGTTCATCCTGCATGTTAAATCTAAAACCACCAATATACCTAGCAACTTTTTGCACTTCACTTTCATTTTGACTAGACCTTATACTTAGCTTATAAAACTCTTCAATGCATGTCTTAACATCCATATCCTTTTGTCTTAATGTTTGAAGCTTCTTAAACATTTGAACTTCATAATCTTTAGGCAATAATTTACCTTTGATTTTTGCTACCATCTTGCCCCATGAAACAATTTTTACCTTTCCTTGCTTTCTCCTCTCTGTCTGCTAATAATCCCACCATAACAAAGCATGACCTGTTAGCTTGGTCTTTGCAATCTTCACTTTCTGATCCTCAGGAACTTCTTCACACTCAAAATGATTGTCCAATGCTGCAATCAAATCTAGCAACTCTTCATCATTCATGCTTCCTCCAAACGTTGGCACATATATCTTTATCTTGTGCTTGTCTTCTTTTACTACCCTCAGCATCTTTACCATCCTTTGATCCTTAGGGTCAAACTCTTCTTCCACATCTTCATACTCAAATTCCTCTTCTTCCTCAGACTCATTTTCATCACCTACAGCCACTCCTCTTCTCTGATTTTGCTCTAGGCTAGCAATTCTTTACTTCAGCTCCCTCAACTCCCTAGCATGCTTCTGCTTCATCTCATTCATCTTTTGAGCCATCTTTCTCACTCTTGGAGGCATTTTGTCAAACTGCCTTTTAACACTTCTCAATCACAACCAATCTATTATCTGTGCTCTGATACCAATTTGATGCAGAGCTAACACCAAAAAGACCACTAAGGTGTCACAACTAACTGCACAGGAGGAAGAGGATATAGGGGATGGTAGGGTAGACAACTCCTTTTAGGTCCTAGTGGACCAAACTACAACACTTGGCATCAAACAGGACATGACTGTCCTCTCACTATCCATGGCCTCAACACTACACAACAACATCATTTTTTAGGTTCATATACATGAGAATCTTTCCAAACTTTCTAGGGACCCTAGACCTTCTAGGTTTGACTACCTCAAGCTCACAAAACCACCAAAATGCTCAGGAGGTACCCTCTTGTACCCCTTCCTTCACAACTGACCCAACTCCCTTGTAGCCCTCCAAAAGAGACTGTCATGCAATAACTTGAGATGTAGACCTCCTAACTAGACTATCATAGGCTTTTTGGATACCCATTATCTTTTTATTTAACATAGTCAACATGTACTATAGGTTGTTTTGGAACACAACACTCTAAACTTAACTGTATCGATTTCAAAAGAGGCCTAATTAGGCCAGTTTTACAAAGGGAGTACCCACAAACACAAAGCTAAACTTCTCACTCTTGTTCCAGAGGATACATTATGATGCAAATGGACTGATTTAAAATTTTTTATGGGTCTATGGCCTTTTAACTTCATTCAATGACCAAATCTTCACTCCAACTAGGCTAGTTTGCCAAATTCATGTCACAAAGAGGCTCCATGAATCAAATCTTCACCTTTTGCTTGTACCCTACTCTTGAATGCAAAACTAATTAGAAAACACACCATTATAAACTCACTACACCCATTTTAGGGTTCTAACACAAAAATATGGAGTGGGAAAACAAAAACCTCTCTAAACCCCTTAAAACAAGGGTTTGCTAGAATGACACAGACAGTCTTAGAAAAATGGTAATATCTCCTCCTAGAAATTGAATCAAGACCTTAAACTAGAACCATTAGAAAGGTATCTCAACCCTCTTTCTATAAATATATGGCTTTCCCCTATATATTTCCGTATAGAGGCGTGCAATGGCTGGGAAGAGGATTGTTGGAGTCAAAAAGAGAGGGTTTTGGATAGTTTGTAGTAAAAACGTGATAACTTTCACAAAAATGAATGAAATGACCTCAAAGCAATGGCATTGGATAGTCATCTCACCCCTATATCACATCCAATATGTTTCATGGCATAACTATGTCATACAAGTTTGTGGTACGGTCTGCAACAACAAAATTGTAGAAAAAACACATAAAAATAGAGTTTCTATTCAGAAAATGTTCTCCAACTTCTTCTCCTCATCCACTCTATGTCTTCCAATGCATCTTCCTTATGTTTTTAACCTTATGTCTCCATTACATGGATTCCCATCATGGGAAGAGGCTAAAAATAGCCTAAGGACTGACTATTTTTTCATAAAAAGCTAAATGTCTAAAAATAGACTGTCACAGTTTTAATAAACTGCAGACCTACAAAGGTAATTGCTATATTAGGCCTCCACACTACATGAAAATTCCTATTGAAGGATTTATTAAATTTTTAAAAACTTATTTAGTCTCTAATAACTAGAATTTCAAACAAAAGACATAAAAAAATGTCCTAGGTGCACTGCACCACATAATGATAGAGTCATATGCATAATCAGATAACAGAAATGATCGAGTTCTACCAGATGGTTGCCAGATGGTAACTTGTGCCACATCTATAGGTGTTGACATAGTTAAAGAAGAGATATTGACCATTGATTTAGATAGGCAAATCTTGAGTGTTGATCACTTGCAACCGCCTCCTCTCCTTATTCTATAAAAGGAGATGGAGTGCACATTGTAGATTATTGGAAACTTAATCGAAGTTAGATTGCTAAAGTTGCTCAAGACTAATTTCAAAGCTGATTGCAACTGTACACGTCTTTTGTTTACTTAATGAAAGTGAAGATCCGATTACATATCATCATAAATTCTGAGTAATCTTGTGAATGTCATCTGGATATCTCACTGTGATGTGTTGTGTCCCTTGGAGTGCATGTCAATTTGTGGATATTGTTGTCATTCTTTACCTTGAAGTTTGCATCAACTATAGGTAGTTGTCAAACATCCTGGTAAACCTATGGTTTGATTCTCTTCCTTTCATGAAATTATCTGGAATGTATGTGAACCAATAGCTAAAGATTCATTAAATTTAGTTAAGATTAGAAAGCATTTATCTCAATTTGTTTATATTCATTACAAATCACTTTCACAATTGCAAATACATAGATAATTCTAAGCAAATACATAAAATATGCAGACATCCCAAAGGAAATTGAACATCCATAGCATATTTGAGTAAAATATGCATGTAAAATTGATAATCTTTTGTAAATATACACAATTGGCAATAGTAATCTTACAAATATCATCTTAAAGGCACATTATTTACGTAAATTCATAAGTGCAGAAGTATAACTAGTTCATGATAGTTGATGTTCAGAAGAATTGATCAAACTTATAAAAATGATCATCATTTGTTGAGTATAGTAGAAATAACCTAGTTTGTGAAGTAAATTTATAGGAGGTAGGTGTATAACCAGATGTTTAAGCATCACTTCATAGTACAAGATAATGTAAGGCCCCTTGAATGGAAAACAACATAGCACATCAACCTCTAAGTAACATCAGATGATCATGACCTAATCAATGGAGCCTTGGAGTCATCAATTCATTCCAAATTGATCATACTTTTCAAGATAATAATAGTTTGTTGTGTGAACTTTTATGCATGTTGTTATGACTAATAATCATCATCAACATAAATTGGTACTAGAAGGAGGGCCTTGTCTCTTGTCTGGTAAGTGAATCGGTTGCATACACGTAATTCCTGCATCTATACAAGGTAATTTTCTCAAAGCTCATCATAATTTCTTATGCTTTGAGTGTTTGTGCAAAGATTCACTTGTTCTCTATTGTTTCAAGTATGTTCATCATAAATATTTTGGAATTGAGCATAAATACTTTAGGCTTTGCAGTCAAATCCTTGAAATCTTTGAAGGTTGAGTCATTGTTCAGGTTTTCCTACGAGTTCCATGTGTTCACTTGCTTATATAGTTAGATATCCTAATATCTGTGTCCAAAAGCTTGATCTTCATGCATATTTACATGACTGATGCAAATATTGCACAAATATCTAGTAGTTACTGAGTCTTGACTAGAGATATCACCTTTGCTTGGTTAATTCTTTTGATCTTTATAGAAATCAGGTTAAATTTCCATATTTGGTCATAAGTTGTTAGAATCCTAGATCTCATGCCTAATACCAAGTCTAGATCCATTGGACTCTTTGAGGAACTACCCATTCATGGACTAAGACCTCTTACCATAGATATCCATCATACTCCTGACTCAGGTGCTTCAGTATCTTCGTCAAGACATACTGTAACACCTCCAGTGTCTCCAGCTGTACTTTAGACACCTCTAGGGTCACCAATTACACCTCTAGTCTAGTAAGCACCAGTCACAATATGATTCTTTGCTACTAACTCCCCTTTAACTTTCACTGCATATCATCTTTTACCTAAAAACCTTGATAAGATTTGCCCTAAATATCATCCATATTAGGATGCAGAAGATCATATTAGAACATTTAAAGAAGCTTGCTGTAGAGCAAGGATTGAGCATCAGGATGTGGTATGTAGATTATTTCCATACTCCTTGGGAGAGGAAGCATACAATTGGTACATAAGTCTTGCTCAAGCCTCAATTGGTTCATGGGCTGCCTTAGAGTAAGCCTTTAAGGATAGATTTAAGATACCTATAGATCATTCAATGAATTATCATCTTTTTTCCACAATCAAAAGATTTGAAGGAGAACCTATTTCAAAATTCAATGCTAGATTCTAGAAAATGTATTCCAAGTTGGTAGCTCCATATAATGCAGTAGATGAGGCATTTAGAAGTATATATTACTTAGCCTTAGATCCCATGACTTCTATGTTCATAAGAAGAACACATCCTGGTGTCACAACTTTAATGGGAACTTTTGAAGAAGCAATAAAAGTTAATTAGCAACTGATCCTTGCTCCAACACCAAACATAGCATTCCGTTCCTATCCTACATATCCTTCATATCCTTCTCAAAAACAAACCAATGGAGCTATGATGCCTCATGTTGCAATGCCCAGTCCTTTACAGGTACCTCTAATTAGCACCATGCCTCCTCCAAATAGAAATGGTCAAATAGTGCAATATCTAGGACATGCTCAAACATCTCAAGATGATGTACAAAATAATAATAATGGTTCTTCTTTCTTTAAACCTCAACAAGAGAATGTAGTAGCCAAAGTTCAGGAAGAGAAAGAAGATATCAAAGAGATGTCTGCACAACTGAGGAAATTGACAACATAAATTACACATCTAAGAGGTTAGAACTTTTATTCTCAGTTAAATCAAAATGGAGGATATAATAACAATAGATCAAGATATCCTGACAGAGGATACAATAATGACAGGAACTATAATAGTAACAATAAAAATAACAATATTGCACCTAGGCATCCTAAAGTGTGGAATACTAGGCCAAACAATGGTTCTTTGCCATCACCATTAGATAATCAGCCTCCTAGTGAACCAAAATAGACCACTAGAGTGAACCTAGCAGAGGCAGCCCTTACAAATTGGTGTAGAATACATAACACCAATGCACATGCTGAGCTAGACTATCCTCAGTTCACAATAGTAGCTACCATTTTTTAGGCTAAAGTGTCTAATACTACAGGTAATCTTCCTTTCATTGAAGGAAATGAGATCATCCCTTGTGGATATGATTTTGTTCTTGCGTTAGAAAGTTATGTAAGTCACCCTCAGTACCGAACAACCTTAACTCATGAGAATTACACATTAGCATGTGAGGAATCCTCCTTGGCATTTGAAACAAACTATGTGTTCCCATTCGAGGATGAAAATGAACCAATAGTGGAACATGAAGAAATTCATGCCTACCAATAGCACTACCAAGGTAGACACAATTACAACCTTAGGAATAATCTTGGCAGACCTTTTGGTCCCTTGACCACATCATTACCTCCTAACAACTTCAACACTCCTCTAGATCCAAAAGCCAACAACAATCCTGGTATTCCTAGGGTTAATGCCTAGTACTTTACACCTCAAAACACCATGCTGAAAGATAATAATCAATCTTCTAAGTCTGATAAGTTAGTCACATATTTAAAAGAGGAGATGAAAAGGGTTAAGATCAGCCTATCATTGTCTGAACTACTTAAAACCCCAACCATCAAGAAGGCTTTCATGAGATCCTTAGATGAGCCTATACCAAAAGAAGATAGTCAAACACAAATCCTTAGATGCTCATAATCCTGTCCATAATGTGAACAAAGATCCTATTGCTAAAGACAATAATGTCAAACACAAAGCCCCAACTACTATCCAAGCTGCTAAAACTTCTCATATGACCCTGTATAGAGACAAAATGGAGTCACCTCCTTTCCTACTCACATTGAGGATGTTTGGAAAGAACCTACATAATTGCCCAGTAGATTTGGGTACATCAACTAATGTGATGCCATTACCTATCTGTAAATCCTTAGGGTTGAATCTAGCTAAATCACTCAAGAAGGTGACACAACTAGACAAATCTGAAGTAAGTGTAGTGGGAGACTTAACACATATCCACATGCATTTAGCATCAGATCCAAGGATTCAATACTATATTGACATCCAAGTGGTAGATATCCCTGACACCTATGGAATGTTGCTTAGTAGGGATTGGTCAAAGAAACTCAATGGTTATATGTCTACCAATTTTAGTCATATGTGGTTACCATGGAAGGGGATTCCTAATCAAATTAGGATAGAGGCTAAACCTCACATGAAACATATGATCACTAAGTATAATAACACAAATGAGGTATTGTATGTAGATGTTGAACCAGAGGTTTATTCCATCAGGCCCCGAATAGTTAGGATAGAAGAGATCCTCATGTATGATACTCGTAGCCTTGAGCATGTTCACCAAGATGATAGAGTGATCATTGAGTCCGATTATAGTTCAGATGATGGTGATGAAGTTAATCATTTCAAGAACTTTGGATTGTATTTATCTAGGGAAATGTAACATTGTTAAGCATTGAATATATCCAATGAGGACATTTTGATTGAAGGTTGGTGTAGGTTGTATGATGAGGCACATTTAGAAAAGACTTGTGATGCTTGTCTGGATATGACAGAACTAGAGCAAGCATGCATCGAGAGAGGATTGTCATCAGTAGAGGTAAGTAATGCAGATAATTATAGTGATGCTGATTCTTGTTCATCATCTATGAGTACAAAAGAAAGTACATATCAAGATGAAAGCCACACTCATAACTCAGAGGAGATCCTGATGTATGCTGAGAAGATTTCTAGGGATGAAGATAACATCACCCCAGGGACTGACTGTTTGATTGAGTCAGATTATGAGGTATCTGATGAAGATAAAGGGAGTAATTTGACCAAGTTTGAAGAGTTTTTGTCAAAACAAATTCAAAAGCTTATGTTGCAGAAGACTCGTCCACATCAGATTTTGATTGAGGGATGGTGTAGATTACATGAAGCACCACATTCCAAAACTACATGCTCATTATGCTTACACATATTGAATAAACAGAAGATGCTTTATTCAAAGGATTAGTCATTTGATAGTAAAGACATGCTTAAGGATAAAGAGAAAGAGATGGGAGTACAATCAAGTAAAGATAATGATGATACCACAGATGTGAAAAAGGGAAAGGTATCAGATACAAGTCACTCACTAAAAGTGACAAAGAATGAGTCACTGAAATAGAAGTGGATATCAAGTGGTGTAGTTGCCAGAGGTAAAAAGAAGAGAGAGGGTCCTGACAAACCTTTAACAAAAGATAAACCATGGATCCTTAGGTTTGATGGATCCAAGTCAAAACAAGGGGCTGGAGTAGGGATAGACCTTACTGATCCAACAGGAAAATCCTACTTAGCAGCATATAGACTACAATTCCCATGTACCAACAACATGACAGAGTATGAAGCTTTAATTCATGGGTTATTGTTTTCTCTCAAGAAAAGAGTGAAGATTCTGCATGTCTATGGAGACTCAGAATTGGTGGTAAGACAAGTAAGAAGCTATACTCTTGCAATTACAAGAATTTGTCTAACTACAGACATAGGGTGTGGGATTTAATAGAAGAATTTGATGCATTCAACATCACCCATGTGCCTAGAGAATATAATCATAGAGGAGATGCCTTGGCACAAGCTGCAAGTATATTGGAACCATTGTCTATTTCGGGTTTGAAGAGATTCTTAGTCGAGTTGGTATCACTACCTTCTATACCAGATAATGTCACCAATCTCCAAGTATTTGATGATGACCAACATATTTTAGACTTTATATCAAATAGAGATATATTTGATGCTCAGATCATAGATGAAAGGAATGTAGAAGATCATACCTGGGAAGAAGAAGAAATCATTGAATCACCTACCAACATGATCCCCAAGGGTATGATAGAGTTAGAAAAGGCTTTTGATTTACACAATATGATGAAATAGAAAGATCTCCCAAAGACTGATGGAGGAGAATACTCACCAATCAATATAGGACAAAATGAAGAAGTAAAGAATGTCCTGATTAGCAAAGTCTGTACAAAAGAAGAAATGGTAGGGATAGCTCAAGCACTAAAGGATTACATCCATGTTATCGCCTAGACCTATGATGAGCTAAAGACTTATGATACCTTAATCATCACCCATACTATACCATTAAAGCCAGATGCTAAACCTTTTAGACAAAAGCAAAGACTTGTTAATGCCTTGTTAGAAGCCATCATCTTTGAAGAAGTTAAGAAGTTGCTCAATCCCACAATCATATTTCTTGTGAGGCATTCAACTTGGGTGGCAAATTTGGTCCATGTAAGAAAGAAGAATGGTGATATCCAGCTATATGTAGACTTCAAAAACTTGAACAGAGCTTCTGAAAAGGACAACTATCTTTTACCTTCATTGAATGAGGTCTTACAAATAGTAAATGGTGCTCAGATGATGTCATTCTTGGATGGTTTCTCAAGGTATAACCAGGTGATGGTAGATAAAATAGATAGGTTGAAAACTGCATTCACCACCAAGTGGGGAATATTTGCTTATAGGCACATGCCTTTTGGATTGATAAATGTTGGAGCCACCTTTCAGCGTACAATGGATATAGCTTTCAGAGGCTTGATTGGCAAATGCATTGTCATTTACATGGATGACTTGACCATTTTTTCAAAGAAAAGGGGGGATCATATAGAAGACCTTAGGAAGGTGCTCAAGAAGCATGAACAATATGGCATCTCACTTAATCCCAAAAAGTGCATATTTGGAGTGACCAGAGGTAAATTACTTGGTCACTTTATAACAGAGAATGGGATCATCATTGACCCTGGTAGGGTAGAATCTATCATGAAGCTGCAACTTCCTAGAAGTAAGAAAGAGCTTAAATCCTATTTTGGTAAGATAAACTTTGTTAGGAAGTTCATTACTGGATTCGCAGAGATTGTCAGACCACTTAATGTAATGCTCAAGAAAGATGCTAAAATTGAATGGACTCCTGAAGCAAGAGAAGCATTTGAGGACATCAAGAAGGCCATATCTAATGCTCATGTGCTGATCAGTCCTAATTATACAAGAGATTTCTACATTTACTCATTTTCTTCAGAGCATACATCTGCAACAGTACTGACAAAGAAATGAAGCCAAGGAAGAAAAACCCATAGCCTTTATGAGCAACTCATTTAAGGATGCAAAACTTAGATACATGGATGTTGAGAGATAAGCTCTTGCTCTAGTTCGAGTAGTTAAGAAATTTAGACATTACATCTTAAGAAGTAAGATCATTGTTGTAGTACTAGCTGCAGCAATAAAGATGCTCTTGATGCAAAGTGAGACAAGAGAAAAGAGGGCCAAATGGATAACAGTGCTTCAAGAATATGATATGGATATAACATCCATGAAGTTAGTAAGGGGACAAGCTTTAAGCCAGGTGATTTCTGAGACTGACCCTAACCTTATGAGTCAACAATATATAGTTAATTCCAAAGAAGATAAAGAGTGGTATTCTGATATTAGGCATGTCCTGATTACTGGAAGATGCCCATCAAAATTGTAAGCTTCACAGAGGAGAGCCCTAAAAATAAAATCACAGAAGTATATGATAAAAGGAGTCCTTTTTACAAGAAACTCTGAAGGAATATATTTCAGATGCTTGGATAGACGAGAGGCTGACAAGGTTTTAGCTAAGTTACATGATAAGTTTGGAACTACACATGGATATCACTTAGCTACTGCCCATGCTATACTAAGAGTAGGATATTATTGGCCTACTATCTTTAAGGATACTGCAGAACATATTAAGTTTTGCCATACTTGTCAGGTTGCTACTAACCAAGAAAGATATGTTGCTCAACCCTTGTAGCCAGTGATGGAGATGCGCCCATTTACTCAATGGGGCATGGACTTCATAGGATCCATCAATCCTCCATCATCTTCAGGCCATAGGCATGTCCTAAAAATCACTAATTGTTGCACAAGATGGACTGAAGCAGTTGACAACAAGACATGCAATGCAGATGATGTGATCAAGTTCTTGGAAAGGAACATAGTGACTAGGTATGGAGTTCCATATGCTCTAGTATGTGATAATGGACTTGCCTTTGCATAATTAAAACTATCTAGTTGAGATTTTAATCATGGAATTATCTCACAATTTTCTTCAAATTATTATCCCCAAGGAAATGGTTTGGTAGAGTCAACAAATAAGAACTTACTGAATATCATAAAGAAACTGATAGAGAAGAACCCTAGAGAGTGGAATACCCTACTGAAATATGCCTTGTGGGTAGATAGACCTAGAATGAAGGTTACATTAGGAAATTACCCTTAATAATTAGTATATGGTGTGGATACTATCCTCCCTATCAAATTAAAGATCCCCACATTGCAGTTTGCACAAGAATATCTAGGTATAGATAAAAAACAAGAGGTTAGACTATTGGAAACAAGGTGGATAACTGAGAGGGGCGGGCGAATCAGTTATCTTAATTACTTAACTTTCTTTTCTTCTTTAACAATTAGTGTAGTATCAAAACATATAAGTATACATGATCATGAGAGCAGAAAAGAAATCAACACACATAAGACAAGGATTTTTATGTGGAAAACCCAGTTAAGAGAAAAACCACGGGGTGACTAACCCAAGATTGTATTCTCTGTTAAAAGAATAGAAGTACAAAATGGCACTTGCCAATTAGGGCTCACCGCCCGAGCACACTACTCACAAGAGGCACACTGCCTACAAGAGACTCACTATCTAAAATGTTTATGGAAGGTAACCAAGTGTTTAAACTAATGAGAGGCATCCACATATACTAAGGTTTAGTTCTAGTTAGTCTCAATATACTGATCTACTACACCTCATTCTTCCTCTGCTTTAGTGTTGTTGTTCTATCACATACCAGACTTGTATTCCTGCTTCCACTCTGCTCTCTGCCTTTCCTAGTACACTATATCAATCCACACACATCTTCATACCGAAATGAATCTGGTATATATATCTGCATCAAGGATTTCAACATCTTTCTAGTCGGCAACCAGGATATTCAAGATATTTACAAGGCACTGATTTGTCGGCTGGATCCATGCTTAATATGTGATGTGTATTCAAGATATAGAGTTAGAAGTCATCAATCAAGTGGGCCAACCATGTATGATGTCTTAATTAGCTTGACCATCAATTTCTCATCTGGATTAAAGTCTGATTCTCTGTCGGTTAGTTCTTCCTCAGTCTACTCTTCCTGTCAGGAACCCAATACTTAGATGCTCATATATTTTCACTCTTTCATCACCGAAGGCTCAATATCTAGAATGTAGTAGTAATGGTACTCCTCTTGACTTCCCCAAGTCTACACTTTACTGAGATACATCCTCTGAGAGATCCAGACCTGATTGTCAGACCTTGCTGCATGCTCTATTCTTGTTTCACCGGACCAAAACACTCTTCAATCTGACTTTCGGTAAAGACATACTACGTGTTGCAGATGTGTGGGATGAACTTTGTTGCCATCAATGACAACAATCATGAAGCCACATAGTGTCTCTTGGCAACAATTTCCCCCTTTGGCATTGATGGCAACACTTAGTGAAAAATGACTAAGTGTCATAGCAAACTCCCCCTTGGCTGATGCTCTGTCTTATGTTCATTTTGCCGGAGCTCCCCCTTTGCTAGATTCCACATTTTTCACTACTTCTCACTCCCCCTTTGACATCAATGGCAAAGGGTGGAATCCGCACACCATAATTTGTAAAAACCAACCTATACATAGCCGCATAAGTATATATACATGTTATACTTACATATACTTAAGTATATCCACAAAAGTGGTTTTCAACTGGACAAATTATGTTGCCCAACTCTGCTTCATCCTACCCAAAATTGAGATGTGACCACTCAACAAAAATGCAAAATCTTATACCCTCCTTAAGTCTACTGGATCGCTAGTCTAGGCTATGGTTTGAGCATCAGTTAGGGTCTCATGCATGGCCTCTAACTTAGGGATAATTATCCCTCTTAGCTCACTCATCCTGCTTATTCTATTCTTCTTTTCCTTTTCAAGCCTCTTTATTTCATTTATAGTGGCAATAGCCTAGCACTCTTGATTCATTATGGATGAGGTGAGAGGATCAAAATTCTGAGATAAACTTGATAGTTTACCCTCTTGTTCTTCCACCTTCTTTGCAATGTCGTCTATCACTATGGACCAAGATAGACAAAATTTGTATAATTCTCCACCATCTTTAAGAGCATTTTCTAGGCTCTTTATCCCAATATCTAGATTTCTCCTATCATTTGGTATGAGTCCTTGTACTTCGAAGAATCTCTTTCCCAAAAACTCTTTCCAGACTTTCTCTTCTGCCGATTTCTAAAAAAGAATCAAAATGTGTGCTAACAGAATTAACAAGAGATTTCAGATTACTACATGAGGAGGCCGAAAGATCCTTTTGGAAGGATGACATGATTTTCTCTAGCACACCAGATGCAATCTCTATCAGCTCATAGTCTTCCATGTGAGACTTCATAAGCTTTTCTTTTGCTTTAGCTTGAGCAAAAGATGCTACCTTCATTGTCTGGACCAGAGAGAGGGAGTCAAAATTGAGTACTCCTTGAAATAATTCCAGTTCATCTATCTCTAACGTTTCTTTGTTCAAGAAGCTCTTTACTACCTCAGTAGTGTCTCTTGCCAGAGACAGAGTCTTCTTTCCTTTTCCCACCTCAGAACTGTCATCTGGGATCTTCTCTGTTTGATCTTCTTTTCTTCCCTTTACCTCTTCTTCTTGACTAATTTTCTCTTCTTTTCTTTCTTCTCCTTCAGTTCCAGAGTCTGCTAGGGGATCCGGAAGAGAGATGTTTACTTCTTCATGGACTTCCTCTTCCAGAAAAGAGGAATCCAAGTCCTTGGTCCTCTCCTCACCTATCTCCTTTGGTTCTTCTGCATTTTTCTCAATAGGTTCATCATCAATGTCCTCTATAACAAGAAGATTGAATCTTTTAAATACATTTTGAAGGATGTCCTCTATTTCTTTGGCAACTTGATCTATCTCTCCAAGCATAAGTTTGTTCATTCTTGCTTTTCTCCAAAACTCATCCTTACAGTCCTTAAAGATCATGTTCATTTGTTTTGGAGTAATGGAAGGATAAAGCTGAATTGTAATCTGTTCCCAGATCTCCAAATCCTTTTCCTTGGCATTGTCTTTTCTAAGTTTAAGGACCTTCTCTAAACTTTCGGGAATTAGAGAGATGATCTCAATGAATGCTTTATTATAGATATTCAAATACTTGACTATGGCTTCCTCCAAAATTCTTTTGTCAGTGTCATTATACCCATCATAAAATTCCGTTATGGGCTACAGATTCCCATTTATAGTGACTACCTTGATGACATCATCAACAGAAAGAGTAGGCCTTTCAACAAATTCTTCTACTTCTTCTTCTTTGTTTTCACTGGCAGAGGATTTCCTAGAAGTTTTCCTTTTCTTTTTCATTTTCTTAATCTCCTCATCAGTCTCTATCTCTTCATCATCCTTTTGGTTTGTGTATGACCTTGTGGCCTTTTTCTTTGTTCTCTTCTCTTCTTTTCTGGATGTCTTTGCTTCCAGTTTTGAGGCTTTTGGGATTTTAGAAGTGGCAGGTACAGAACTCTTTAAGGATCTAGTCCGGGAGGGGGCTTGCACTGAACACTTTATTTTTCTTCTTTTTGTCTTTCTTTCTCTGCTCTTTCTACCTTCTCTCTGTTGGCATCAACTGCCTCCTTTGATATGCCATATTTCTTGGCAATTTCCTCCACTTACCTTCTCACTTTCCTTTTTATCTCTGGTTGTCTCAATTCAACATGTATTTTCACACTTAATTCTTGAAAGGTTCCAAACCTTTCTACCTCAGGGTCCTTTGGCTGACTTAGTAGATGTTGAACATGTAGCTCCAAAATTTTCTCATCTACCTCATAGCCCATTCGTATAATCCAGACTGTTCTGGGTTCCACTGCCTCCATTAGGCATTGATCAATGTCTACCATGAAGCACACTGTATCCTTGTATTTTTCAACTAGAGATTGGAGGATTCTCTCTCTGGACTACATCGTGCCTTGGAAGTTTTTGAAGTATCCCCAGAGTGCTGTACTTTATGCCTTGGAATCACCAAGCCCATACATATAATCTTTGATTTGTATGGCAACTGCTCTATCATTTTTCCATACCCAACCACTTGATCCAGGTAGCTCATTCATATAGTAAAAGAATAAACACAGTATTAGCCCACCATACTTGAATGAGTTCTTCTTGTCCTTTTTGATCTTTTGCAAGTTTTCTAACAATTGGCTCAGGAGAAGCTCACATAGATCATAGTCTATATTTTCCCTTAGCATCTGATATGCAATGTATATTACAGTTTCAGATACAAAGTTTTCCCTATTGGAATGATATATTTTGTAGCCAGTTATCATAGAGGCAAATTTGATATCCGGATCAGTGATATCTTCTATTGTCATTGCTCTCTTGTCAAACTTTGATCCGATAGCCTCACTCACTGTCTGATTCTTGACAGATTTGAGAGCAGACAACCCACCAGATGAGTGCAATCCAGTTATTGCCCTAATGGCATCTTTTGTTATCTTGAATGGCCTCATCAACCATATGAAGTTATCATGTATTCTACTAAGGACATACCAAACCCATTCATCTTCTGTGAAACAAGGAAAGTGGATGCAATGTCCAAAATGCTAATCCTGAATGGCCTTATATTGAGGTTTCAGTTCAAAGGTTTCATATATTAATTGTTTATGGTAGGTATCCATCAGCTTTGATTCTCTAAATTCCTAAATATTTGCATGGATGTATACCCTAACATCTTCTACATGTAGGACCCCATGTAGAATGCTAGAAAATGTGCCTAAGGGATCAACTTCTAGGGATTTGTAAGGATGTTTCTTAAACTTTGGGCATGGCCTATTAGTGATCTTAACAACATTTGGAAGAGCCATCTTGCAAAAGATTCAGAGAGAGATATTCAAGAATGGAAATACCTTTTGACGCTTCTAGGGTTCACGATATGAGCTGGAAAAGATCACTGGTTGAATCAGATTATGCTGTTGATCTTTGAAAGGGTTGAAGCAATCTTGTTTGCAGAGCTCTTTCTTTCTTCTTCTCGAATGCAAATGTGCAAATGATGAGTAAAGGAACCCTTTTATCTCTGCGCAAACCCTAATTTCATATTGCAATAAATGCACAACTTAAGTCATTCCAGCTACCTTGTTCTAAGAGAGATCTTTCTAGATCACTAAGATGCACTTAGAGTTATTCTAAGTGATAATTGACAATGTATCTTCTTTCCTCAAATCATCCCATTTATCCGCAGATCAAGATATTTCAATTTAGAATCATACAGGATCTAACTGTAAAAATCCTGCTTTTGCCAGATGGCTGTCAAACTGGATCAATATTGGATGATTAAACTCTTCAAAGCTTCTTGCAGATCTTTCATATTTTTACCGATGGTTATTTAGATATATCTCTCAGAACCCTTTAATCCGCAGCATTCCATGTGCCAAATTTAGGCACCAATTGACTGGCTAGGGGAATTTATTTTCCTTTGTGACTCCTCCTAAGCCAAAGTTCATCTAATTTAGTTTCTGCAAGGAATATCAACACTAGATTCTGGTGCAGATCCATCCCCAACATTTTATGTATTTCTCTTCACCCAAATCTTGTTCATCTCCCTTTGAACTTCATCCGCATTCACTTTTTCTTTTCCTTTGTCTTGATTTTGATTATGATGCACCGGACCCTTGTTACCCTGATTCTTACTTCTGCAAAATTTGGCAACATGACTGGATCTATTGCAATTGTAGAAAACAACATTTATTTACATATTTGACTGATATCCTCTTGATTTGCATTGATTAGCCATATGTCCCATTCTATTGCATGCAAAGCATCTACCATTGAATGAATTGTTTATTTGCATATTTCTACATTCATGAGATTTGTGACCATACCTTTTATAGTTAAAACACTGTCCGGAGAAGGATGAATTAGTTTGATTCATTCTTCTTCTACACTAATTTGCTTTATGACCAAAGTTATTGCAATTGTAGCAGTATCCATTGAAGGATGGATATCTTTGATCATTTGGTTGCCTTACCAGAGGTCTTCTAGGTCTGTTCCTTAGATTTCCTGATCCAAAGTTCTTCTAACCGGATCTGGAGCTTTCACCTTTCTCATACCCCAAGCCATGCTTGTCATCCACCCTCTTTTGGCTTTCAAGAAGAACTTCAAGTTGAGTAGAGCTTATCTTGAATTTTTCTTTGTATTCATTTTCTATTTGAAGATCCCTTTTTAGAGCGTCTCTCAAGTTGTTCTTCATTATCTCTAGCTTCTTCAAGATTAGATTCTAGATGCTTGATTATTCTATCCATTTTGTGGCAGTCTTCTAACTTCTCCTTGAGAGATTGTTTTAGATTATCTTCAATTTTTCTTTTCTCTTCAATTTCTTGGGTGAATTTCATAATCCCTTATTCCATTTCATGTCTTACCATAATGACCTCTTTTGATAACTTCTCACATAACTTGTTTTTCTCATTCAGATCTTCATTAGTATCATTGGCTTCACTTTGACTTGCTAATTGTTGAAGTATTTCCTTTCTCTTTTTCACAGAGATACTTAGTTTTTCTTTGAGTTCATTTATAGAATCATCAGCTTGTTTGAGTCTTTCCCTCAGGTTATTGACTTTAGAGTGAGATTGCTCAAGATCATCTAGGGAAGACTGAAGTTGTTCCCTCATACCATACATATCCATTGAGATTCCCATATCTTCCTGAAGCTGTTAGGCTCTGTTTAGAGGAACTTAGCTCTGATACCAATTATTGGAAACAAGGTGGATAACTAAGAGGGGGGTGAATCAGTTATCTTAATTACTTAACTTTCTTTTCTTCTTTAACAATTAGTGCAGTATCAAAACATATAAGCATACATGATCATCAGAGCAGAACATAAATCAACACACATAAGACAAGGATTTTTACGTGGAAATATTGGTTAAGAGAAAAACCACAGGGTGACTAACCCAAGATTGTATTCTCTATTAAAAGAATAGAAGTACAAAATGGCACTTGCCAATTAGGGCTCACTGCCCAAGCACATTTCTCACAAGAGGCACACTGCCTACAAGAGATTTATTGTCTACAATGTTTATGGAAGGTAACCAAGTGTTTGAACTAATGAGAGGCATCCACATATACTGAGGTTTAGTTCTGGTTAGGCTCAATATACTGATCTACTGCACTTCATTCTTCCTCTGCTTTAGTGATGTTGTTTTGTCACATACCAGACTTGTATTCCTGCTTCCACTCTGCTCTCTACCTTTCCTCACATACTATATCAATCCACACATACCTTCATACCAAAATCAATCTGGTATATATATCTGCATCAAGGATTTCAACATCTTTCTAGTCGGCAACCAGAATATTCAAGATATTTACAAGGCACTGATCTATCGGGTGGATCCATGCTTAATATGTGATGCGTATTCAAGACATAGAGTTAGAAGTCATCAATCAAGTGGGCCAACCATGTATGATCTCTTAATTAGCTTTACCATCATTAATTTCTCATCCGGATTAAAGTCGGATGCTCTGCTAGTCAGTTCTTCCTTAGTCTACTCTACCTGTCAGGAACCCAATACTTAGATGCTCATATATTTTCACTCTTTCATCACCGGAGGCTCAATCTCTAGAATGTAGTAGTAATGGTACTCCTCTTGACTTCCCCAAGTCCACACTTTGCTGAGATACATCCTCTGAGAGATCCAGACCTGATTGCTGGACCTTGCTGCATGCTTTGTTCTTGTTTCATTGGACCAAAACACTCTTCAATCTGACTTCTAGTAAAGACATACTATGTGTTGCGGATGTGTGGGATGAACTTTGTTTCCATCAATGAAAATAATCATGAAGCCACATAGTGCATCTTGTCAACATAGACTACTTCAGCTCATGCACCTAGAGGAAAAAAGAGATAGAGCAATTGATTAGTTTGCTAAACATCAAGCCACTATGATATGCTGGTTTGATAAGAGAGACAGAATAAAAGCTTTTATAATTTTAGATTTAGTCCTCACATGGGATAAAGCACATGAAAGGAAAGGTGACCATGGGAAATTTGACAAACTTTGGATAGGTCCTTTTCAAATTTCAAAGATCCTAGGAGACAGTACCTACAGACTTAAGACTTTAACCAGTGAGGATGTTGCATTACAAGTCAATGGGTAGTTCCTTAAACATTACTTTCAAGCTTAAACAGGGTCATGTAAGTCATTTGTAGTATAGTGTATATATGTTGTATAGCTGTTTGTATAGTTTTCTTTTGTGTGTTTGCTTGTTTGCTTGTTGTTGGTGAGTTGTGTTTTGGTTAGTCAAGATGATGCACCTTATCACCCTAAGAAACCAAGAAAATTGTTAGGATTCAAGTGATGAGAAGAAATTTCTACATAGGTTATGACTCATTTTGAGAAATATCCCCGATTAGGTCTACGATATCCTTTTCATCAGTGATGCCTTTTTCTTGATCAATGAGATTTTCACGATGACTCACCTAATAGCCTTGGGTTTGTTGAATACATCAGTATAGGTGTTAAGTGAAAAAACTAAATGGTCACCCTTGCTACCATTTCAATCCCCAACCTAAATCAGCAAGTGATCACACCTTCCATATTGAGCTTACATGATGATATCATATGAATCAAAAGAAAGAGATTAACATTGAAAATCCAAAGAGGATAAAAATTAGGCCATCTAAGTAACTCTACTGAGGCTATAGACGCTTGCTGGCAATGGGGCTCTACTTAGGGGGATTGTAAAGATAACCTTATCGGGGCTATGGACGCCTATTGGCAACAAGGCTCTATCCTGATTGGCTATGAGGGATGAACCCAAAATATGTAGCTTAACACTAGTTACTTGTGTCTTCAACTTACTTTCAAGATGAGGATAATTAATCATATGCACACACTTGATCTTTTATCAGTATTGTTCCACTTATGAACATGATATCATTCAGAAAGGTCATGATGCTTATGCTTAGAGAAAGTCAGAATGCTATGTTCTAGTATGACCTCATCACTTGAATCATTTGAATTTGGTTGATTTCTTTGGTGGCAAGTTGTTGTGTGGTTACACAACATGCCCCATTTTACCTTCGCAAAACAAGGACCCAACTTTTTCCTTCTGCTTGTTTTCGCTTTCTTGCTTTGGGTGGTTTGGCAAAAGTTAGTTAAGTGTATCACCCTCGCTTATGCATGTGCTCTAAAGGATAGGTCAATTATCAAAGATAGAATTTGTTGTCACAAACATCATGATCTGAAAGAATACAAAATTCTAAGAAGGTTTTCTTTTTGGATCACCCTGATATTTTTTAAGGACAAAATGTTATGCTAAGTCAAAGTTTGGTCAACCTAGATATTTCCCTTAGGGTCGTATTTCTAAATGTTAGTCATATTCGTTAAGATGACCTGGACATAAGAAGATCACCCAATGTCCATATGTTCCCCAATATGAGAACGTCAAACTTAAGTGCTATAGAGTATATGCCCATCAAAACCCGCATGTATATTTTTGGAGGGTCACATTTCTAAAGTTCAGCAATGTTACAAAATATCACCCTCCATAAAATATGACCATGACATCATCCAGTTTCGATATATAAAATAACTCATCCTGGTGATGATGTCACTAATTTTCTTGATACTCGAAGGGTCACATTTCCAAACATCCATCATATTCCTCAACATGATGATGATGTCATCCTAACCTAGTAACAAAGAGGTCATAATAAGATGATGATGTCATCATGATTGGTGCAGTCATGGTAGGAGGGTTCATAGAAATAACTGTCTAGACTGTGCAACAAGAGTAAACACAATGAAAACAACTCAAAGAAATGAAGCAAATGTAGATTCAGCCATTCAGTATATCATAGAATTCAAATACAATCCAGCTAGCAATAAGCGGGCTTACAATTTGGGCTTACAAGCCTAATTACATGCATGCGCAAGATAAAGCTTTGAAGCTCCTTCACACAAAATATAAACTATTAGATCTTTCTTATGTGAATAGATACTTAAATCCTAAGGATCTATTACATCAATATATATCATCTCTAGACCAATAGATTCCTCTGTGTCAGCCAAGGAAGGTCACAAACTCCAATGCAGAGTTGTAACGTGTTCACAGATAGGTCAGACCTAAATGCACAGAACACTTCCTCAAATGAATGGAACAATGTGCAGACCCTTAGGGAAGGTTGGCCATGAAACAAAGGATAGTGAATGATGTGTCATTGAGATCCACAAATCAAGGAATGATCCGCAAGCCTTCTCCTTTAGCTGATTGTCTGAGACTGTCAGGGTGCTCTACTCTAAGAAAATAGTTGATCTTCTGATAGCGATATCTTTCTAGTAACTAATTCAAATGCTCTAATCTCTTGATATGATGTAGATGAATGGTTATAGATGTTAAGTCTAGATCTGCAAGGTGTAAAATGCCAGTACTGGACCTCAAGCTAAAACTACTTCTGACTGAACTGCCTGAACTGAACTAGGAAAATAAAAGAATTGAAATGCAAACAAACTGAAATGCAATTATTTTTGGTTGATGCAAGATTTCTCTTGAACTAGGGATGCTCCTACATCAAACATCCGGGGTTATTGAAAAAGTGAGTCCCTCACTTTGCTAGGGCTAGGGGAGAACCAAGAGGGTCCACCTTAGCCTGAGAAATCCATGATGAATCTTCTTTCGGTCTACCTTTCCACTTCACAAGGTATTATTTGTATTGTCTTCCTCTAGTACTACGTCCAACTCTGCTATCCAAAATGTCTTCAATCTGTTCTGATGCTTGTTGTGGCAATTGCTCCTTCAAGTCTTCTTCCAAGCTATCACTGAATTCTGCTTCATGATACTGATATAGATCTGCAATGTTGAAAATAGGTGATATACCCAATGTCTCTGGTAACTTTACTTCATATGCATTTCCTAAATCAAATTTCTTGAGTATATGACAAGGTCCAAACTTCTTTATCTTCAACTTGTTATATGTCACAACTGGAAATTTTTCTTTTCTCAGATATACCATCACTTCATCTCCAACTTCAAATTCCTTATGTCTTCTCTTCTCATCCACCTTCTCTTTGTAATTACTATTCATGTTCTCCAAATGCTTCTTTGTCTGATTATGCACTGTCTTCATATGATCTACAAATTCTTCTGCTTCCACACTTCTCTTTTCTTTTATACTAATGTCTCTCAATTCTGCAACTCCTCTAGGATTCACTCCAATCACAATCTCAAAAGTTGTTCTTTCGATACTCCTATTTACTGAATTATTGTATGTAAACTCTGTTTGTGAAAGAATCAAATCCCAACTTCTGATTTTCTCTCCAACCAAACATCTCAACAAGTTTCCCAAACTCATGTTCACTACCTCTGTCTATGAATGAAAAGTTGAACTAAACTTCAAATATGTCTTCATCTTCTTCCAAAGTGTCTTCCAAAAGTATCCAACAAACTTTGTGTCTCTGTCTGAAACTATACTCTTAGGTAATCCATGCAATCTCACAATCTCTTTGAAAAATAGGTCATCTACATGCACTGCATCAGTTGTCTTCTTGCAAGGTATGAAATGAGCCATCTTTAAAAATCTATCAACCACTACAAATAATGAATCATGTCCTCTTTCTATCTTAGGTAGTCCCATTACAAAATCCATGCTTATGTCTTCCCAAGGTCTCTCCGGCACTGTCAAAGGTTTATACAATCTAGTGCTCTAACTACTCCCTTTTGCAACTTGACAAACTCTACAACTCTGCACAAATCCCTGAATATCCTTATGTATCTGAGGCCAAAAGTAATTTTTGTAGACACCTGAAACTAACCTAATTATCATTAGCATCAAATATTGCATTAGCTATCATCTGCATTTGTCTAACACACTTGAGCAATTTTCCCTAACACACTTATTTCTTCTATTAATTAAATAAATTTATATTTATTTAATTAATTCATTAGCTATTTCTTCTATTTTTTCTAATCTATAATTAAATAATCTTTATTTATTTAATTATCTTCTTTCTATCTATTTTAATTAAATAAATCTTGTTTATTTAATTAAAAATCAATTCACAAACCCACTTTCCACTTAATTAAATAAATCTTATTTATTTAATTAATTTCTTTTATCATTTATCTTCATAAGCTAACATGTTTTCCTCTTTCATTTAAAAAAAGATAAGTGGTACTACATCTTTTATTTAATATCTTTCACATGTAGTACTTTTTATGTACACAGTCACACATAAGCTTTATCTCCCTTCCACTTGTCATTTACACATTTACCTATCATCATCTTTAATCCTAGTCATTCACATAGCCACCAAATCTACACCGTTGATTCATTTTGGTTGAGGTCTATATAAACACCCTCTCATTCCATACTACATCTATCCAGCATTCATATAGCGTCTACATTATCATCTTGAGCATTTAAGCATCTATCTAGCTTATTATCATTATCATCCATCTATCATGGCAACTTTTATCTTCATAATTCTTTATTGTTGAAGAAGCAATCCACATCATATAGAAGGAATCATACAATCTAGGTGATATTCTTCTTGAATTGCATGCTTTTGATTTCATTTGGATTAGATTCTTTGATGATGGTAGGGTTAGGTTTTCATGGCTATGCTTGATCTTATCAACCTGATTTTTTACCTATCACATTTTAGCACGCCCGGTGGGACACATGTCCTTGATTAACTTTGCTTTTTGAAGTTATTTTTCTGAAGATCAGATTTTTTGAGCACTTACAACAAGATTTAGTCGATTCCAAGCAAAAACTAGTCATTGTCTAATTATATGCATCGCTTTTCAATCGAAACCTGTCTCTTTTCACCTTTTCAAGATTGCTTCTGAGTGAACAGTAGTTGCTTATTGTCTTTTTTTGCATCACTTACAAGCTAACAATGGTCGCTTATGTTTTTATTTGAATCACTTTTAACCTAATAGTGATTGCTTTTAGCCGTCTGGATCGCTTTCTGCAAAAACTAGGGTTTTCTGTTATATCTTGTTTTTCATAGATCTGAGTCACTTATGACCTACACTCAGCTGCTTGTTGCTTTTTCGCATCGCTTCTGAGCTATATCATTTTGCATCGGGGTTTACTGGCATCACTCCTGAACAACAACATTTTGCCTGTGGTAGAATACAGATCACTTCTTATCAATAGTTGATCACCTTTGGTAACTGTGTCACTTTCAGTTTTTATCATTAGTAGTCTGGTTTTCTTAGTTACTAATTTGGTATTTGTGTAGCATCTTATCGATTGTCCAAGGAAAAGAGGTTATCAAACTACTAACATATCTATTGTAGCTCCAATCGGTCCAAGACTTGTGATTTATCACTAATTTAGGAACATTTGGGCTTGGTGCTTAAAAAGAATCATTGCTTGATCTGTGCTTATTTTATCTTTTTTTTATTGCTTGATTGTACATGTTTGTAACCCAAATTTAATAGAAAAAGTATCCTCTCCCCTTGCCTATCAAATGGATCTTGGTTGTATGAGAACTTGTTATTATCTTTAGAGGGCCTACCTTCCCAGTGTGAGAAGGGGTATGACCCAAGCGGTAACAGGTTAAAGCCAAGTCCTTTCAAACCGCTATATAAAAAAGTGTTTGTGTCAAAAACCACAAATAACAGGTGTTGTTGTGTTATACCGACAGCCAACCTCCCCCAAAACCCTCCAAGGTGTAACCCTTGAAGGCTGGGAGACTCCACAACGGAGAGTATCACTGCCACACGTATAGCCACCCGAACGAATGCCCTTATTAGTAACCTTGTGTAGTAGCCAAAAACCTTATATTTGTTGATGCAAAAGGTGGGACCTTTGAAGCCACCCCAATTCACATGGTTCTTAGTAGAGATAGCAAGGACAATTGTAAGATTTGGTGGGGGGACAAGCCTTGGGAAACCTAGATCTTGGTATGCATGAGAAGTGTGTGCCATGGAGAGGAGCCGGTGCTACCAAGATCCTAAAGCTATCCGCTTTAAATAAGCACAGCTAGGGGACTCAACAAATATAATACTTTCCTACCCTAGGTTGTACAAGTTTGTGATTGTTGTGAGTGTGAGTGATAGAAATCACTATTTTCTTGTCAAAAACACAATTCAGACATATTTTTTGATAGACACAGATTGCTTTTGACCTTTAACTATCCACATACAGATAGTCAGATCACCTTTAAACAACAGTTGGCTGCCTTCTTCTTAAACTGAATCACCTTTGAACAATAGCTACTTGCCTTGGGTCTGAACTCAGTTGCTTTTAACCAGTAGTAAATCACCTTTGAATCAAAATAGCTTGCCTATTGCAAATTGGCTCACCTCTGGTTAATACTGTAACCTATTATCTAAACTGAAACCAAATCATTTTTAAGCTATTGTCAGTCACTTTTGCCCTTTTCTGTGTCACATTTGAGCTATTGCCTGTCGCCTCTGGCTAAATATCAACAAATCTTAGCAAACTTAGCCAAATCAGCTACATTTCCAGCTTGCTTAGCTTCAACATTAACTTTTAGACCTGCCTCTAATCATTTACAGATACCTAGAATTTGTCTCCTGCTTTGAGCATACCAAACAATTGGACTTTGTGAACTTTTCATCCTTTTGAGACCCCAAACCAAAAAACCAAACATCAAACAATCAACCCAACAACAACAAAACATCATCTTTTGGCTTTAGCCTTAGCAACATCAGAAAAATAGCAACATCAACTAGCTTTTCCCTTTAAGTGTGTGAGTTTTCCTCTAGGGAAGTCAAACAACAACACCAACTAAGCAACCAACAACTAGCAACTAGTAACCAAGCAATCCAATGAAAACAAAACAAACAACAAACTAGCAAAGCAACCAACACCAAACAATTAACAAACCATCATCTTTTGGGTTTCAAAACCTTGACAAGCTAAAGTCCAATTTTCAACATCAACCATCATGCCTCAAACTAGGAGCTAATATAGAGCTGAAATGGAAGCAAAACTACTAGATGAGATGGAAGCCAAGATGCAACAATCATGATCAACACCCCTTAGAGATGCAACTCAATTTACAACTGGCATGCCTTCTCACATGTTTGTGCCCCATGGGTACACCATTGGAGAGTCATCACAACAAGTGCAATCTCACACATTTTCAGAGACTTATGAAGAGGAATCCCAAGAGGACTTATCAGAATTTAGAGACACACATGTATGGGATCAGTTTGAAAGGCTCATTTTATCTAATCCTAATCGCTACTTCTTGCAATTAGCACATATGGGAACCAAATTACCAAGAGACTTTGACATAAATGCTATTCAAGAACATGATCCAAACACTCCCATTGTTGTTGCAAAGGGACCATCCACTATAGCCACACCATCTCATACCATGACCATGCTACCAAATCCACCTTCCAACCCATCTCTTTCATTTCCTATTGTTACTTCATTCAACCCACCAAGCTCAGAGTACACTTTAGAACCTTTGATAACTCCAACCAATGTACTTCCTTTGCTTTTGTAAAATCTGAGCGTTCCACCTTTCCATGTTTCACAACATATACCTTCTCCTACCATGATCATATCTTTCTCTCAAGCAACACAAGATGTCCATGTTGCCCAAGTGCAAACTCCTCAAACATCACAAGCTATCCCCATATCCCATATTCCGTAAGCTTCCCAAGCTATCCAAACAACACAAACTATCCAAGATTCACAACCATTGCAATCCACTACTCCCATTGCATCACATGTGGAAGCTGTATCCCATATTCTTATCACTACTAATATCATGTCCACAATTTTTGCAGATCCATCCAACATGTCATACAACCCCAATGTTAGTCTCATTGACATGACCGACTCGCCTATTGTTTCACAAGCCAATCCTAATGCCACTGTCTCTTATGTTGATCATCTTACATCACTTCCACCATCTTCCTATAATCCTTCACAAACCATCACTCCATCTTATGCTACTCAAGGATTGCCCATCGTCACCCAACATATGACATATACCAATCCTCATGTTGTTCAAAACACAAACCCAAATGTCCATCCTTCTTCTACATCTACCAATCCTTCCATCACTTACCATATCACTAATCCAACTTCAAACTCAAAACCATTGACCAACATCAACCCATCTTCTACTTCTCATGTGATGCAAACCCTTGGTGTTAATCCATTGCAATATACTCAACCACCACTTGTGTCTCAAGGACAGCAATCTTCAAACACATATGTGTCATATACTAATCCTTTGACATATACTATGAGCACGCAACCTCAACAAACAGTCATGGCCTCATATATTCTGTAATAGCAACCTCAATATACATCTTATTACACTTCACCTCCAAACCAACCACCCCCTTTGCAACAATAACAATTATCTTCAGTGGATGTTCAACAAATGATTAACAAGGTGGTAGGACAAAGCAAGAAGACATTTTCTTTAGAAGACATATGCACTTACCCATTTGACAAGTTGCTTCATATGACACCTTTTCCGCCACACTTTGAAATTCCACAATTTGACAAGTACAAAGGAAAAGGAAATCTGGAAGACCATCTTATATCATTCTTTGTTGCATGTCTCGATGTGGCTTAAGATGATACATATCTTTTAAGATTATTTCCCCAAAGCTTAGTAGGACAAACTCTTGAATGGTTCTCTCATTTACCTCCAGGCATTAAGTCTTTTGTGAAACTAGCAAATAAATTTTGATCATATTTTTCTTTTAACATTGAACATGAAGTGAACATGAACAACCTTGTCAACAACAAACAACGTAATGGTGAAGATTTCTCTTCATTCACTCAATGATGGCGTAATATGGATAGAAAACTATCATGGGAAATACCTGAGAAAAAATAGCTTGATATTTTCATCCAAAATCTCCATCCCGAGCTTTCATTCCAAATACAATTGCAAAGTGCTAGCACCTTTGATGAACTTGTTTCCAAAGGAACCATCATTGAGTGCACTTTAATTGCTAAGGGAACTATCAATATTTTAGAGATAATAAAGACAATACTCAAAGCTTCAATGATAAATCTTGCTTCTGGAACAAGAACAAGAATGTTGTTAATGATTGTTTTGTAGACACAAAGAACATACAAATAATGAAAGCTCTTATTAATATTCAAGCCGCATCTATAGCAACTCAACCTTTTCAACAAACTCGACAATGACAAACTTCAAATCCTAGAATGACAATTTACTCCATTAGCAAAACCTATGGAAGTTGTCTTTTGAAAGCTTCTCCAAGTGGGAGATATCATATTTCCTGATGCACCACCCAACAACGAACCACTCTTCAAAGCTCCTTGGTACAAAGAGAATGAGTATTGCGACTACCATAGAGTCAAAGGACACAAAACAAATGGTTGTATGCACTTAAAACATGTTATTCAAGATTGCATCGATCAAGGATAAATTAAAATCACACCTTCAACATCGCAACCTACACAACAACCGACATCAAATTATGATCTAGATGCTTTCAAGAATCCACTTCCATCTCATGACAAACCAAGTAACCCCCATATTGGTAATGCCATTCAGTACAATTATGAATTATCCACTATTGTCTGCATTGACCATGCTCACATTTCTACCATTACTATCCAAGGCAAAGCACCCGATTGCACTATGACTACTTGAAGAGGTCATGTTACCATTCAAGGGGCACCTGTCCATCCTCCTTGACCGTCTTCTAGCTATAATATCCTTGATCACCTTGGCAAAACACCTACACATATTTCCATTCTTGAGTTGCTTCGCATATCCCCTGCCCACAAATCCATCCTCGACAAAGCCTTACAAGAATCTTCGGTGCCTAACGATATTGATATCACATAATTCCAATCTCTGGTAGCTAGGATTGCAACCCCTTGCCATCTAAACTTTTCTGACAAAGAACTTCAGCCCTCCATTCACCCATCACATAACAAATCCCTCCACATAGAAGTGTTTGTCAACCAATGCCGTATCAAATGAATCTTAGTGGATGGTGGAGCTAGTCTTAATATATGTTCCTTAAAATTAATAAAACAATTGGGATATTCTGAGAAAGATCTTGACACTTCTAATGTTATTACTATCAAAGCATATGATGATGTTGAGAGAGATATTGAAGCGATTATTCATCTGCCTATTAAAGTTGGGCCGGTCACTACTGATACCCATAGTTGGGTCCTTGATATTGAGCTTCCTTATAACATCATCCTTGGTCGTCCATGGATCCATGCCCTCAAAGTAGTTCCTTCCATATACCATCAATGTCTTAAATTTCCACATAATGGTGTTAAGATTACTATCCATACTGGTCCTAATCCATTTGAATTTTCCCATGCTTTTCAAGCTAAATATCACAGCCCTAACTGTATTCCTATCAACACCAAAGCATATCCTTCTTCATCTTATGTAGATCTATCTGCCTTACTCAAGCCATCATCTAGCAAAACCACTTCCAATCTCCCTATCAAGTACACCGAACATGGTCTGGGTGAGTACACATTGCAAGAATCTTGTTGCATTGGAACTCTTCCCTTGTCTCCCAAATCTCATGGCAAACCTTCTACATCTAAAGTGTCTTCATCCCCAGCTATCCTAAAGGCCCCACCTACAGTGTTCATTAAAGGTGGATTCCTGGATGATGAAGACATTGATGACATCAATTCTTGGATATTCTATGATGAGAACAACCAAGTCCAACTTGAAGTGGAAAGATATAACAATGGGTTCTGCACCATTAAGAACATGGGCTACAAAGGACATGGTGGATTGGGATCATAGGAACAAGGACCTATTAAAACCATTATTGTGTCTAAGAAGTTTAGTAAGCAAGGCCTTGGCTATCAGCCGAAGGTACCACTTTCCAAAGACATTAAGTGCATTTTCGATATGGAAGCTGGACCTTCCTCGGTAGGAGAGACTTCTAATGCAGATACCATCAATGAATCCTCCCTTCCTCTTACCGAAATTTTTCAAGAAATCTCCATCTTCATGATTTCCACAACCTCATCTACCCGAAACCCTTCATCTATTACCCTTTCACTTGTATATCCTGGCCTTGTTGATTGGGACCAACAGGGGGCATTGATATTGGACACATTTCAAAATGATGAAGCTATAGCTAAATTCATGGGATTATGACAAGGCATTCCATTAGGTGATCATAAAGAAGGTTTCATGATGGACCTACCTAAACTAGCATATTTTGGCAGAAGCATCAAATCCTTCAGTCACAAAAGTGAAATAAATAGAATCAAAAAGATAAGTCACTAGGTGAAAACCGAAAGGTGCCTCTTGACCATGAAAAAGTAAAAATAAAGGACATATCTGAGGGTGAAAACCTCTCTAAGGCACCCGAGGATGGGGAATTTGATCTTCATGTTACCACTGACTATCATGAGAAATCAATAGTGCTAGTTGAAAAATCACAAGACATGAACTTGGGTACAGAGCAAAATCCAAAGATCACTTTTTTGGCAGCATACTATCAGAGCAGGAAAGAAGAGACTTCATAGCATTTTTCATAAAAAAAGCTATCAATTTTGCATGGACTTACACTGACATGCCGGGTCTAGATCCAGCACTTATGGTACATCATCTAGTAGTATCTCCTAATGGAAAACCTATCAACCAAAAATTGTGCAAAATGCATCCGCAAGTAGCTCTATTGGTTAAGGTAGATATTCAGAAGATATTAGAAGTAAAGTTCATTAGGCCTATTGATTATCTAGAATGGGTTTCAAACTTGGTACCTATAGCAAAACCTAATGGACGAGTTCATTGTTGCACAAATTTTAGAGATCTTAATAAAGCATGTCCTAAAGATGACATTTCACTACCAAGCATAGACAACATTGTAGATCTCACAACTGGACATGAAATGCTATCTTTGATGGATAGATTTTTAGGATATAACTAAATCAGAATAGCAGAGGAAGATCAAGACAAAACATCATTCATTTGTCTATGGGGTACATACTGTTGGGTTGTAATGCCTTTTGGTCTCAAGAATGCTGGAGCTACTTATCAACAAGCCATGACAGTTACCTTCCATGACCTTTTTCACACTATGATGGAAGACTATGTTAATGATATTTTAGGGAAATCCAAGACAAGAGAAGGACATCTACATGTACTAGCACAAATCTTTGATTGATTAGAGAAATATCAAGTCAGACTAAACCCAAAAAAATGTGTATTTGGTGTAGCATCTAGAAAATTGTTGCGATACATTGTGTCTCGACAAGGAATAGAAGTGGACCCCACCAAAGTAAAAGCTATCGTGGAAATGCCTTTACCAGCAAATCTCAAGCAGTTCCATAGTCTACAACGAAGATTACAATCCATTCATAGATTTATCTCACAACTAGCAGATAAGTGTCATCCTTTCCAACATCTTCTTCACAAGGGTGAATCTTTTAAGTGGGATGAAAAATGTCAATAGGCCTTTGACAAAATAAAGGAATATCTGGCAACACCTCCTATGTTAGTACCTCCTGTACTTGATCGACCACTATTACTCTACATATCTTCAACAACAATAGCCTTGGGTGCCCTTCTAGCTCAACATGATGATTCAAGAAAAGAACAAGCCATGTATTATATCAGCAGAACTCTTGTGGGATATGAACTTAATTATTCATCTATGGAAAAGCCATGTTTAGCATTAGTGTTTGCTGCCCAAACGTTGCGACATTATATGTTGAACCAAACAACAAAGCTCATATCTAATGTTGATCCACTCAAATATCTTCTCTCCAAAGCAATCCTTATAGGAAGATGAGCAAAATGGGCTACAATCTTAAGTGAATTTGACATACAATATGTGGATCAAAAGGCCATAAAAGGACAAGTTATTGTTGATCAGTTAGCCGCGGCACCTGTCACAGATATTCATCATATATGTCCAAAGTTTCTTGATGAAGAATTGTTCAATCTAACTTCACCAACATTGTGGTAACTATATTTTGATGGATCTTATACACAACATGGATCAAGAGTAGGGATATTGTTTGTTACCCCTCAAGGAGATTGTATCCTGAAATCATATAGAATTGCATTTCCATGTACCAATAACATAGCAAAATATGAAGCTTTAATCACAGGATTACGCATGGCAGTACAATGGGCTATCAAATAGCAACAGGTCTTTGGTGACTCTCAATTGGTTATTAGATAGGTCTTAGATGAATATCAAACAAAAGATGAGAAGTTTCATCCATATAACCTAATGGTTGATGATTTCAAAAAGTATTTTGATAATATCACCTTTGAACAAATCCCAAGGTTACAAATCAAAGTAGCAAATGCCATGGCTATGATTGGATCTCTTCTAGATATGCCGTCCAATACACATAAATGTGAGTTTTTTGTTGAACAGCTTCTAAGTCTAGCATTTGAAGTACTGCAGTCTGAGCTTATATGTGAGATTGTTGGTCCCAATTTACCTTGATATGAGGACATATATGAGTATCTTCATAATCAAACCTTTCCATTCCAACTATCTAATACCCAATAGAAAACCTTTATCCATTGAGCCTCTCACTACATTATCCTAGGAGGCACCCTTTATCGTCAGAGTCTTGATGGTATCCTTCTTAGATGTCTTGATTCTAAGGAAGCAAAAGTTGCCTTACGTGAAATACATGAAGGTGTCTACGGATCACATTCTGCTGGCCCTAGCCTTGTTAAGAAACTTCTACGAGCTGGATACTATTAGCCAACTATGGAGAAAGATGCACAACAATTTGCAAAAAGATGTCTACAATGTCAAAAACATGGAGATTTAATACATGCACCAGCACATGAACTTCAGCCTATCAATATTCCATAGCCCTTCTCACAATGGGGACTTGATCTCATAGGTAAAATCCATCCTACTTCATCAAATGGTCATAAGTTTATTATCACTACCACTGAGTACTTCACAAAGTGGGTGGAAGCCATACCAATGACTTATATTACCGGCAAGCAAATATCCAAGTTCATCCTACACTATATCATTTGTCGTTATGGAGTTCCTCAAGCTATTGTTACTTATAATGGTCGTCCTTTCAAGAACTAAGAGGTTAGAGATCTTTGTAACAAGTTTCATATCCAACATAGATTCTCTACACCTTACTATCCTCAAAGTAATGGCCAAGCTAAAGCATCTAACAAAACAATCATCAAGATCCTCAAAAAGACAATCAATGAAGCTAGTCATGATTGGCATTTGCAACTTAATCCTACATTATGGGATTATAGAACAAGTATAAGAACTCCCACTGGTGCTACACCTTATGCTCTTGTGTATGGCACTGAAGCCATTTTGCCTATTGAGGTTGAGATCCCCTCACTGCGAGTATCCCTACATCATACTATATCAGATGAAGAATATAGAGTATCTAGACTCCATGATCTTGAGCTACTAGATGAATGTGTTGGAAACAAGGCAGATAACTAAGAGGGGGGGTGAATCAGTTATCTCTATTATCTTTACTTTCTTTTCATCTTTTATAATTTGTGCAGTATCAAAACATATAATCATATATAATCATGAGAACATAAATAAATCAACATAACACAAGGATTTTTACATGGAAAACCCTGTTAAGGGAAAAACCATGGGGTGACTAACCCAAGATTGTATTCTTTGTTAAAAGAATAAGAAGTACAAAATAGCACTTGCCAATTAGGGCTTATAGCCCGAGCACACTGCTCACAAGAGGCACACTACCTACAAGAGACTCACTGTCTACAGAACTTATAGAAGGTAACAAGGTGTTTGAACTGATGAGAGGCATCTACAAATACTAAAGTTCAGTTCTGATTAGGCACAATATATTGATTTGATGCACTTCATTCTTCCTCTGCTCTAGTGCTGCTGCTCTGTCACATACCAGACTTGTATTGCTACTTCCACACTTATCTCTGCCTTTCTTCGCACTTTATTTTTTCATATCTATTCACACACACACACACACACACCTTCATACTGGAATCCATCTGGTATATATATCCACACCAATGATTTCAACAACTTTTCTAGTCGGCAACCAGAATACTCAAGATATTTACAAATTACCGATCTGTCAGCTGAATCCATGCTTGATTTGAGATGCATATAAAAAACATAGGCATTGAAGTCATTAATCATGTCGGCCAACAATGTATGATCCCTCAAATTGCTTTATCAACATTTTACTCATCCAAATTAAAGTCTAATACTCTGCTAGTCAGTTCTTTCTTAGTCTGCTCTGCTTGTCTGGAACCCAACACTCATATGCTTATATCTTCTTCATGCTTTATCACCAGAGGCTAAATCTCTGGAATATAATAGTCATGATACCCTTCTTGACTTTTCCAAGTTTGTAACTTACTGAGCTACACCATCTAAGAGATCCAGACCTGATTGTCAGACCTTGTTGCATACTTTGTTCTTGTTCACTGCACCAAAACAATCTTCAATCTGACTTCCAATATAGGCATACTATGTATTACGGATGTGTGGGATAGACTTTGTTGCCATCAATGACAACACTCATGAAGCCCCACAGTGTCTCTTTCTAACAATCTCCCCCTTTGGTATTGATGGCAGTACTTAGTGAAAAATGGATAAGTGTCATAGTAAACTCCCCCTTAGCTGATGCTTTATCTTTTGCACTGTTATACATGAACTCTCCCTTAGCTGGATTCCACATTTTTCACCGTTCTTCAGTCCCCCTTTGACATCAATGGCAAAGGGCAGGGTCTGCATACCAAAAATTTGCAAAAATTATTCTATACATGGCTGCATAAGTATGTATGAATTATATGTTATACTTACATATACTTAAATATATCCGCAAAGGTGGTCTTTAACTGTATAAATTCTGTGGCCCAGCTCTGCTTCATCCTGTCCAAAATGGAGATGTGACCACTCAACAAAAATGCATATGCTTCTACCTTTCTCAAATCTGCTGGATCACTGGTCTAGGCTGTGGTCTGAGCATCTGTTAAGGCCTCATGCATTGCCTCTAACTTAGGGATGATTATCCCTCTGAGTTCACTCATCCTATTTATTATATTCTTCTTTTCTTTGTCTAGCCTCTTTATTTCATTTATAATGACAATAGCCTAGCATTCTTGATTTATTAAGGATGTAGTGAGGGGATCAAAATTCTAAGATAAACTTGATAGTTTACCTTCTTGTTCTTTCACCTTCTTCTCAATATCCTTTGTCACTTTGGGCTAGGATAGACAAAATTTGTACATGTTCCCACCATCTTTAAGAGCATTTTCAAGTCTCTTTATCCCAATATCTAGGGTCCTCCTATCATTAGCAATGAGTCCCTGTACTTCAGTGAATCTTTTTCCCAAAAACTCCTTCCGGACCTTTTCCTCTACCGATTTCTCTAAAGAATCAAAATGAGTACCAACAGAATTGACCAAAGATTTTAAGTTACTGGATAGAGAAGCCAAAGTATCCTTTTGGAATGATGGCATGTTCTTCTCTAATATCTCGGATGTCATCTCCAATAGTTCACAATCTTCCATATATGATTTTAGGAGTTTTTCTTTTGCTTTGGCTTGTGCAAAAGATGCTATTTTCATTGTCTAGACTGGGGATAGAGAGTCAAAGTTTAGTGGCCCTTGAAATAGCTCTGGTTCATCTATCTCCATCATTTCTTTGTTCAAGAAGTCCTTCACTACCTTTGTAGTGTCTCTTGCCAGTGATTGAGACTTCATTTCCTTTTGGGTCTCAGAACTATCATTATGGGTCTTCTCTACTTGTTCTTCTTCTTTTCCCTTGACCTCCTCTTCTTGACTCACTTTCTCTTCTTTGCTTCCTTCTCCTTTAGCTCCAAAATCTAGAATGTTTGCAGTGGGATCCGAAGGAGAGATGTTACCTATGTTTACTATTTCATGAACTTCCTCTTCTGGAATAGAGGAATCCAAGTCCTTAGACTTCTCTTCATCCATCTCTTTTGATCCTTCTACATTTTTGCCAGAAGATTCTTCAATGGTTATATTGAATCCTTCAACATCCATGGTAGAAGGTTCTTCATCTGTTTCCTCTATAATAGAAAGATTGAATCTTTTGAAAGCATTCTGGAGGATGTCTTTTGTATCTTTTGCTACTTGGTCAGTTTCTTCAAGTATAAGTTTATTCATTCTTGCTTTGCTCCAGAATTCATCCTTACAAGGCAGATAACTGAGAGGGGGGGGGTGAATTAGTTATCTTTATTATCTTTAGTTTCTTTTCTTCTTTTATAATTTGTGCAGCATCAAAACATATAAGCATATATAATCATGAGAATAGAAATAAATCAACATAACACAAGGATTTTTATGTGGAAAACCCTGTTAAAGGATAAACCACGGGGTGACTATCCCAAAATTGTATTCTTTGTTAAAAGAATAAGAAGTACAAAATGGCACTTGCCAATTAGGGCTTACTGCCTGAGCACACTGCTCACAAGATGCATACTGCCTATAGGAGACTCACTGTCTATAGAACTTACAAAAGGTAACAAGGTGTTTGAACTGATGAGAGGTATCTACAAATGCTAAAGTTTAGTTCTGGTTAGTCACAATATACTGATCTGATGCACTTCATTCTTCCCCTGCTCTAGTGCTGCTGCTCTGTCACATACCAGACTTGTATTGCTACTTCCACACTTATCTCTACCTTTCTTCACACTTTATTTTTTCATATCTATTCACACACACACACCTTCATACTAGAATCCATTTGGTATATATATCCGTACCAATGATTTCAACAACTTTTCTAGTCAGCAACCAGAATGCTCAATATATTTACAAATTACTGATCTGTCAGCTGAATCCATGCTTGATTTGAGATGCATATCAAAAACATAGGTATTGAAATCATCAATCATGTCAGCCAACAATGTATGATCCCTCAAATTACTTTATCAACATCAATTACTCATCTGGATTGAAGTATGATACTCTGTTGGTCAGTTTTTTCTCAGTCTGCTCTGCTTGTCTGGAACCCAACACTCAAATGCTCATATCTTCTTCATGCTTTATCACCAGAGGCTAAATCTCTGGAATACAGTAGTCACAATACCCTTCTTGACTTTCCCAAGTCCATAACTTACTGAGCTACACCATCTAAGAGAGCCGGACCTGATTGTTGGACCTTGTTGCATACTCTGTTCTTGTTCACCGAACCAAAACAATCTTCAATCTGACTTCCGGTATAGGCATACTATGTACTGCGGATGTGTGGGATAGACTTTGTTGCCATCAATGACAAAACTAATGAAGCCCCATAGTGTCTCTTGCCAACAGAATGGTGTCTTACAATACTCAACCATCTCCAATTCTATCAAAACTGTCTATGCCGCAACTACAACAAAAAGATCAGAGAATGCAGATTTCAAGTTGGAGACCTTGTCCTTAAAGAAAATCAAAGAAATCAGCAACATTGTGAGAAATAGGGCAAGTTTGAACCTAATTGGCTTGGTCCTTTTGTCATCACATTAGTCTATGGATCAGGTGCATACACTCTCTCAACTCCTAAAGGCATTCCCTTGGATGAACTAGTCAACAACATTCATCTCAAGAAGTTCTATCCATGAATCTTAGCTATCCCATAAAAAAAAAAATCCATCCAATAGTGAAAACCACTTTGTGACACTTTGGATAACAAAAATATATATAGTACAAGATAAATAATTCATCCTCTAGTGAAAACCTAGTAAACAGATGCCTTGGATAAGTACCATAGTGAAAACCTGGCAAACATGCACTATGTGTAGTGACTAGCTCCCATCATCTGCTTAATTTGTTTTGATCATAGCTTTCCATAGCATACTCCACCATCTTATCCTACTCTAATCCATATTATAATCCATATTTCACCTTGCATGAATATCATTATCCCTTATCCATCTGTAATAACAGTCTTTCCATCCTCCCCTCTGCCATGCTAGCCTTCATAGCTTGGACTTCATTAGGGTAATTATATCCTTTGGCACCTTAGTACCTTGTTCACACAAATGCATCCATCACAACTTCTCCATAATAAAACCTTATACCACACTGGGGGCACTTGTTGAGCCTTATTTGGAAGTGGATGCTTATAGCTCTAGCTCATAACATAGCAAATACCCAAGCTCATAACACAACAAACATTCAACTTCAATCACAACACACCATCTAACATTAAACATGGAAAACATTTGCAACTAGGATTCACATCTTAGCAATCAATCCAAGCTCAAACATCATAAAAAAACATCAAAAATATAAAAAAAAACATCAAAAACATTGCAAAAATCCAAGCAATGAAGTTGATCTTTTGACATCAACCATCAACACAAGCAAGAACTACATCACCAACTCTATCGTTAAAGCCTTGATCCCGTGGATACAGGGTATGTAGGCAATCTGAGATGCGAAGGAAGCACTCTGATTTAGGCATAGATGATAGCCCCCCTTTTCCATCATCCATTTTTCATCTTTCTTCTAATCATTGTTTGATCTTTCATCTCCCTTTCTTCTATCTTTCATCACTTACATCATTAATAAGCCTAGATCATCATTGTAAATGTGCTTTGATCCCATGGATACAGGGTATGTAGGTAGTCTTGAATATGAAGGAAGTATCTAGTACTCAAGCATAAATGATCCACCCCATCTTCATCTTCTTTCATCTTCCATCTTCTTCTTTTTGACCAGCTCAAACAAGAAGCAGACTATGGGTACTAGTGAAAGATCAAGCACTTTAACCAATCAGGGATATGCCAAAAGATATTTGTCCACATGCCTTAAGCCAACATTTTCTATAGCACTTTTATCAACATCTTTAGCCTTCAACAGGATGCAACTTTCCTCTCAACAAGGCACCAGCTTAAATCCATCCAAGAGCACTTAAATTTAGCAAGAGAATGTGATGAAAGTATCTTTTGTTTTTTCATCTTTTGATTTGTATTTTTGTCCCTTTTCTAGGCCTAAGCAAGACTACCTTGATCTATCATATCTTGGTATGTTGCGATGAAGTAAGGAATGGGACATGGTCATATTGCTTTCATATGCCGTGTTTGTGGGATGATCTTATTTTCTTCCTATGTGTATTGGTATCTTGTACGTGTTGGGATTAGCATCTTACATATTAATATCTCTAGCATCTGAGAAGCTAAACAGTCTCTTATGCATTTGAGACTATTCTATGTTAAGAACTAGCTCCATACATATAACCAACAAGGTCTCACTATGTGTGGTGCAGGTAATCTCAAACCATTGCCTGTAGTGTCAAAGTCCATCTCAGAACACTAGCTGCTATTCATATCTTGTGTATGTTGGCTCAACATCTTGACCTCATTCATTTAAACAAGATTGTAGTATGTTAGTTTTGCATTGGATATCTCAACACCTTGGTCTTCTATACCCTGGTGCATAATATCCATTTGCTATATCAAACACAAGGATTGCATTTCTTTACTTTTGAGAAATTACTTAAAAAGTTGCCACCCCATCTATCTATTTCATCATATTCTTATATAGTCCTCAACCAAGATTTATTAACCAAAGCTTATTTTTTTCTCAACCATCCCAGCTCACCCCACCCAACCCCATTTTTTTCATGTCAACCTTGTTTCTAGCCTTTCATCTTATCATGAGCCAACCTAGCCCTTTCTGGTTTGCCTAGCTTATCTCTTGAGGGGGCATCACCTGTCAGTTACACTGGGGCATCACCTTGTTTATCAAGAGAATCATCGTATCTTCTTTGACACAACACTCTAACGAACATTGTATCAAAGAGGGGCAAAATGTAGACACCCAAAATTGACCTAATTATCATTAGCATCAAATATTGCATTAGCTATCATCTACATTTGCCTAACACACTTATTTCTTCTATTAATTAAATAATTTTATATTTATTTAATTAATTCATTAGCTATTTCTTCTACTTTCTCTAATCCACAATTAAATAATCTTTAATTATTTAATTATCTTCTTTCTATCTATTTTAATTAAATAAATCTTATTTATTTAATAAAAAATAAATTCACAAAGCCACTTTCCAATTAATTAAATACATCTTATTTCTTTAATTAATTTATTTTATCATTTATCTTCATAAGCTGACATGTGTGCCTCTTTCATTTAAAAAAGGATAAGTGGTACTACATTTTTTATTTAATATCTTTCACATGTAGTACTTTTTATGTACATGGTCACACATAAGCCTTATCTCCCTTCCACTTGTCATTTACACATTTACCTATCATCATCTTTTAATCCTAGCCATTCACATAGCCACCAAATCTACATCGTTGATTGATTTTGGTTGAGGTCTATATAAACACCCTCTCATTCCATACTACATCTATCCAGCATTCATATAGTGTCTACATTATCATCTTGAGCATATTGAGAATTTGAGCATCCATCTAGCTTATTATCATTATCATCCATCTATCATGTTAGCTTTTATCTTCATAATTGTTTATTGTTGTAGAAATAATCCACATCATATACAAGGAATCATACAATCTAGGTGATATTCTTCTTGAATTGCATGCTTTTGATTTCATTTGGATTAGATTCTTTGATGATGGTAGGGTTAGGTTTTCATGGCTATGCTTGATCTTATCAACCTAATTTTTTACCTATCACAATTTTCACTCACCAAAGGCATTGTCTTATCAATGCCGAAATGTCCTGCCAATCCACCACTATGCTTCTCCTTGATCAGATTATCTCTCATTGAACTTCTAGGTATGCACAACTAACTTCCTTTGAACAACATATCTTCTTGAATGAAATAATCCAACCACTTACTCTTATCTTCTATAATAGGTTCCTTACATGCTTTCCAAGGCTCTGTAAAATTAGTGTCTCCCTCATAAATGTTCTTCAATTTATCAAAACCCAACACTTCAACTCTCATCTCTATCAAAAAGTTTCTTCTTCTACTCAATGCATCAACAACTTTGTTTGATTTTCCACTCCTATGCTTCAACACAAAAGTATAACTCTACATGAACTCTACCCATCTCATATGTCTCTGATTCAACTTACCTTGACTATTCAAATATTGCAAAGCTTGATGATCTATATACAACACAAACTCCTTAGGGAAAAAATAATGTCTCCACTTCTTCAAGGATTGAATTATGGCATACAACTCCTGATCATAAACTAAATATCTTCTCCTTGCATGATTCAACTTCTCACTAAAATATGCTACAGGTCTACCTTCTTGACTTAACACTACTCCTATTGCATTTCCACTTGGATCACAATCAACTTGAATTACCTTATTGAAATCTGGTAATGCCAAAATAGGTTGCTCTGTCACTTTCTACTTCAACAAATCAAAGCTTTTCTCTGCTCCTAATGTCCACTTGAAATCTTTTCTGCCACCTCTCGTTGTCTCTATCATAAGGTTAGAAACTGAACTGAAATTTTTGATGAATTTCTGGTAGAAACTAGCCAATCCATGAAATGATCTAACTTCTCCAATGCTCTCTAGTGTAGGCCATTCAACTATTTCTTTCACTTTCTCAGGGTCCATCTTCAATCCTTCCACAGAAATCACAAATCCCAAGTATACCAACTCTTCTTTCATGAAACTACACTTCTTGATGTTTATCAACAATTTCTCTTCTCTCAACCTCTACAAAACTTATCTAGTATGCCACAAATATTCTTTTGACTTACTAAAAATTAGAATATCATCCAGGTATACAATCACAAACTTACCCAAAAATTTCTTCAGGACTTCATTCATCAATCTCATGAAAGTGCTCGGTGCATTTGTCAATCCAAAGGGCATCACTAACCACTCATACAATCTTTCATTTGTCGTAAAAGCAATCTTCCATTCATCTCCTTCTCTAATTTTGATCTGATGGTATCCACTCTTCAAGTCTATCTTTGTGAAATATCTTGCTCCACTCAAACAATCCATAATATCATCCATTCTAGGTAAAGGAAATCTATACTTAACTGTGATCTTGTTTATTGCTCTAGAGTCAGTACACATTCTGCATTCTCCATCCTTCTTTGGTGCTAACATTGCAGGTACTACACAAGGACTCAAGATTTCTCTGATCAAACCTTTCCTCAACAACTCTTGTATCTGTCTATTCAATTCTTCATTCTCTATAGGTGTCATTCTATGCGCTGTTTTGTTAGGCAAACTTGCTCCCAGTATAAGATCCATGTGATGACTGATACTCCTTATAGGTGGTAATCCTTCAGGCACATTATCTGATATGATGTCTTCATACTCTGTTAGCAACTCTCTTATCTCCTCTGGTTGTTATTCTTTAGTCTCCTTCTTCAATGCTTTAGGCTTCTTAGGAATCAAGGCATAGTACATATTTTCATGTCTCAAACCATCCAGAAATTTTCTTCCATCTACCAAACAAATTCTAGCATTCCCACATACTTCACTCTTAGGATCATCCTCCAAAGGAATCAAAGTAATTCTCTTTCCATTTTTTGTTATAGTGTAACTATTCTTTCTCCCATCATGTATAGCTTTCCTATCATACTGTCAAGGTCTACCCAACAAGATATGACAAACATCCATAGGCATAATATCACACAAGACTTCATCATGATAAGATCCAATATGAAATTTCACCAAACATTGTTCACTCACTAGTACCTTATAATCATCCTAAATCCATGCTATTTGATAGGGATTAGGGTGTTTCAATCTTTCCAACTTCAGCTTAGTCACCATCTCATCTGAAACTAGGTTATTTGAACTACCACTATTAATCACAGCTTTACAACACTTACCTCCGGATTTGCATTTAGTTCTGAATAGACTCTTCCTCTACAGTGGTTCCTCATCTATCTCTACTTGAAATAGTGCTCTCCTCATCACCAATGATTCTCCTTTCTCTGGATTGCCAACTAAATAAGTTGATTCAACAGGTTCTTCAACATAGGCTGCTCTTCCACTATTTTATGTCTTCTTACTTGTACTACCCTGATTACATTCAAATGCTCTGTGTCCTTCACCTCCACACTTGAAACAAGTACCTCTGAATATTCTCTTATCAAATCCTCTACCTTCTCTTCTATATCCCTCATTCTGGTATGCATTAGGGTTTCCTCTCCAAAAAAAAATTATGTCATCTCTCTGGTAAGCATTGTTATCTCTATCATCCTTCTTAAATGGGCTATCAAACTTGTTCTACTCCGGATATGATTTGTCTCCTCTAGAAAATGTTCTACCTCTCTAAAATTTACCTTCTCTACCTCTCTATCCTTGATCATGCCTCTTATTCAACTTCTCTTCAACTTTTAGGGAAAATTGATATGCTTCCTCTAAAGATGTCATCCTTACCAAACTTACTTCTTCTTGAATGTTCAATCTCAGTCCATTGATGTATCTAGCCACTTTCTCTTTGTTTGCTTCACTATGTCTAGTCCTTATGATCATTTTGTGAAATTCTTCAGTGTACTCCTTCACAGACTTCTCCTTTTGTCTTAGGTTCTACAATCTTTTCAATAGCTCCAACTCATAGTTAGCAGGTATAAACTGATTCTTCAACTTTGTCACCATCCTATCCCATTTTGTAATCTTTTCTTTTCCTCTTTTGTTTCTCTCTAACTAAACTTCTTTCCTACATATAGTAGCATGCCCTTTCAATTGTCTTTGCAAACTTTACCTTCTCTAGATCTTCAATTTCCTCATATTCAAAGAATTCTTCCATGTCATTTATCCAATCAATCAATTCTTTAGGGTTCAAATTACCAGTATAGTTAGGCACATCAACTCTAGGTCTCTTTCCAATCTTTGAAATAGCTCACAAGATCTTTACCTGATCTGATTCTTCTTCATCATCACCTTCTAGGGTTTCGGTAGTTTGTTCAACAAATTGAAATTCTTCATCATTGCTATCAACATTAGGTCTTGGTGTCAATCCTCTTCACCTGTCTTCCTCAACAACATCCAAATGGATTCACATTGTTCTCATCAATTCCATCATCTCATGCATTCTATTTACCATTATACCAATAGGAGGAACTCTCCATGGTGGCATTTTCCTTGGATCAAGTGCAAACTGCCTCAAATTTGGCAATCAAGCTACAAGCAACAACTACCTCTCAATTGGCAATCAGTTGTGCACAAGTAACCTATCTTGGATCGGTGATCTACTCACAACAAGATCTTACAGGATTCCCTTCACCAATTCGCTCCAAAGAATCAAACTTTCGCTCTGATACCACTTGGTGCAGTCATGATAAGAGGGTTCACAAAATGAACTACAGGACCATGTAGCAAGAGTAAACACAACATAAACAACTCAAAGAAATAAAGAAAATGCAGATTTAGTCATCTAGTATATTATAGAATTCAAATACAATCTGGCTAGCAATAAGCAGGCTTACAATTTGGGCTCATAGGCCTAATTACATGCATGTGCAAGATAAATCTTTAAATCTCCTTCACACAAAATGTAAACTATCAGATCTTTCTTATGTGAATAGCTACTTTCCTAATGATCTATTACATCAATATATATCATCTCCAAACCAATAGATTCCTTCGCGTCAGCCAAGGAAGGTCACAAACTCTAATGTAGAGCTGTAACGTGTTCACAGATAGGTCGGACCTAAATGCATAGAACACTTCCTCAAATGAATGGAACAATGTGTGGACCCTTGGGGAAGGTCGGCCATGAACCAAAGGACATTAAATGATGTGTCAATGATATCTGCAAATCAAGGAATGATCTACAATCCTTCCTCTTTAGCTGATTATCTGATACTATCAGGGTGCTCTACTCTGAGAAAACAATTAATCTTTTGATAGTGATATCTTTCTGGTAACTGATCCAAATGCTATGAATTTTTGATATGAAGTAGATGAATGATTATATATGTTAAGTCCAGATCCGTAAGGTGTGAAATGCCAATACCATAGCTCAAGCTCAAACTGCTTTTGACTAAACTGGGAAAATGAAAGAACTAAAATGCAATTGTTTTTGGTTGATGCAAGATTTCTCTTGAACCAGGGATGATCCTGCATCAATGATCCAGACCTGAGAGGGTCACATTTTGAAATATCCCTAATCATAACCAATATGACCATGTCATCATTTTCTGGAACAATTTCAAAGGCTCACAAAATGCTGACATCACCCTTACATTCTTGAGTGGGGTGATATTTCCTAAATGATTAAATAACCTAGATATTTTTAATATCCCTCATATTGACCTTGATGACCTGATATGCCTAGTTTCATAGTGACCAATCCAACCATGCCACGTGGCAAACCCTGGCTCATATGAACACGATATATTATCATGATTGATTAACAAAGGTAATGTAACCTGATGTTGATTATTGGTCAAAGGTTGACCATATCCATGGTGATGTCATCCTCATATGTTCAATAAAGGGTCATATTTCCAATTATCCCTGATCTTATAAGAGATCAAAATATGAACCCAACGGTAGGTCGCGCTCTCAAATTTCAAATGTAATCCCACCACTTGTCAAACATCCACAGAATGTTATGTGTTGATTAATGGACTTGAATGGAAGAAATTAACTGCACCCTAATTTTTTGTATTGATCAATTAAAAGGTCAATTTTGGGGTGTATTCACATTTACCCTACATTTACGAAAAAATTACAGAGCTCTAAAGGTCAAAGCATCACAATCACCTACAAAGGGAATGTGATCTGCATCCTGATAGAATGCAACGACAAATACAACGTAGTCACATTCATACCGTTATCATTCATATAGTAAAAGAGGAAAGCGATTATTAGGTAAGTAAATTTGAAACCCTCTCTTTTGTCGTTTACAGTAAATCATGAGGTAAAAATGTTTTTACTAGGATAATCAGCATGGTGATGCATGAAATGAGTTAGAATAACATAATTACTGCTATGGAATATATGTGGTCCTTGAACCATGCTGCATACAGACATGTTAGGGTAAGAAATGCATGCCTTTATCATAGGAATTAATGGAAATCAGAAGGAATATATCTAACACAAAGTTCTTCAAGCCCATGTTCTTACATCCCAAAGGGGTAGGATTTTGGTATGGGATGATAAATGACATGCATCAGGGAAATACAGACCTAGATGCATGGACAAGAAGATTAGATAATGAAAGTGGAAACCCTCTACTTCAAAGAATATACTCCTCAAGGATGTGGTACGCTGGGGGATTTCCATATGCCATGGAGGCTATTGAGTTAGTGGTTGAGTGTGCATGGAATTATAATTTAGAAACCAGAAGAGTGGAGAAGCATGGCAGGGTGTATGCAAATTTCTCAATTAAAGGTATCACCTCTGCATTGAATTTGCCTATAGGCTCTAATGTGGTCAGATTGAGCCTGAGAAGGTTAGAAAAGGAATACTATAGTAATTAGAAAGAGGCTAGGAGGGTCATGTACCAGTGGAGATCCAAGAGAAGTACATATAAGGCCTCTATTAAATTCCCTGTATACTTGTTTAAATTTGATTTTGCTGAAGAATATCAGTACATGATGGTCATGCTTAGCAGAATGACAGGAAGACAACATGCTCGAAACTTTTAAAATTGGATGTATGGAATTATCCAGATGGTGGAATATTCAGATGACAAGCCTCTTTGGGCTAAGATCATAACTAACAATTTAGATGAGGGAATGAGAAGGTTAGGTGGCAAGATGTGCATGTTTCATATGACTTCTTATGTCGTATATGCCTGTGCCTTTAGAGGAACATTTAATTGATTACCAACAGTAGGTAGTGTTGGAAACAACCTTGGTGATGTAAACATATGGGAACACTACCCACAGCTGAGTAGGAGGGAATCCCTCCAAAATTATAAGATAGTGAATGACTCCTTTTCTATGCATCTAGTTAGGACCCTGGAGGAAGATAGAGCAAAAAGATTAAGTATGGAAGCCCAAGCTATTATCTACAAGTATGGGGCTTGGTTTATCTAGTTCCCTACATTTTTATACATGAGAATAGAAGAATTTGAAGGGCAACCTCTCATTCTACCTAGATACCCCAATGATAGGGTCATTCTAATGGAATTTGCTAGACAAATATTGACATCAATAGAAGCTCACATTGAGAAGGGAAAGATTCCACCTGTGTTGTTTCCAGTCTTCATTGGCTGGTATATATGCCCCAACAGACAAAGTATCAAGGATGCCATCAGAGGATTAAATTTAATGTACTTGTAGCCAATTTCAATAGCTAGGTCATATGATCCATATGGTAGGATGCAGGCATTACTGGGAAAGTAAATACATCAAAGGCACCTTGAGGATTATTGGACTCATTGTGATGATGAAGCAGAGATTAGGAGGACTTACCAAAGGCTCACTCTCAATCAAATTCACACCATTTATTGCATACTAGTGTCTGCCTAGTTGCACAAGGATGATGGGAAGGTCATGCCTAGTGAGTATGAGGACAAGAAAGTGTACAATGAGACTATATCATCTCCTAATTTGACTCAGACTGAGGTGACTTCATTCGATCAAATAATGCAGAATGTTATTCAACTAACCCAGAGTTGGGTATGTGTTGAAGTCACTAAGTTGAAGAAGAAGGGTGTAGCCCTTACCATGGATAACAAGAAGAAAAAACAATAATTGTCTAAAGAAGAATATGATGACTTCCTCATTGAGAAGAGGAAATCCAATAGAGAAAGGCAGCTAGCTGAAGAGGAAAAGTAGCAGGGTAAAAACAAGAAGGCAACTCATGTACAAGTAGGAGTAATAGTTAAGAAACTTCAACCAAAGGGAGATGTGGCATCTACATCTGCAGCTACATCACCTCATACCCCTGCCAAACAAAAGAAAAAGGTCACAAAGCCTGACCCTATGATTATAGAGGAGGAACCATTGGAGGAGAAATAGTTGGATGGGGAACCTTTAGATGATGATTTGTTGATAAAAAAGAAGAGGAAAAAGGTGTGGCAGACATCACCCTAAAACAAATAGAAAACTGCAATGAGAGGAAATGTGAATGTTGATCCTATTTTATTAAGGGGTGTAGGTGGTCTAGGAATCATGAGGAACTTACAACATGAGGTTTCCATCCTAGATATTATTTAATTTAATACTAAGAAGGAAGAAGAATAGAGGGAAGAAGGACATAAGGCAAGGAAAGAGCCACCTCTTCCACTTGATGACACTGTATATTTGTCAGATGATGAGATAGTTAGAGATGTTGCTGCTCAAAGGATGGAGACCTTAGTGGCTAATACAAAGATGAATCCTCATGGAAATCCTATGGTTCAAAAGGAAACTAATCAAGAGCCTATGAATCTTTCAAAGGAAATTAAGGAAGATCATCCTGAGGATGTAGCCCAATAGATAGGATTGACCAATTTGGTTGATCAAGTCACTAGCCCTTTAGTAATAGACTTGGCTTACCAAGGTGATGGAGATCAAAACAAAGATAATGATCCACCTCTGGAGCTTGAGAAAGTAGAAATTACTGTGCATAAAGAGACTAATAAAGAAATGCCTGATAAGGATAAGGACCAAAATAATGCATCATCACTTGCTAAGGATGATAATCAGAAAGATAGTAACCCAACATCAAAAGGGAAAACAAATGAAAAAGAATTGGGGAAGGTCCTGGGACTCGAAGAAGTAAATGCATCGAAAGGTGAAGAATAGAGTATGTCTAAAGATGGTGGTCAGCCAAAGGAACTAGAGAATCTAGCCAAGGGTGATCAAGGTGATCCCCAAGATGAAAATGCACAATCTTCTCATGAAGACCAAGTGCTGCAAAATACACAAGATCAAAATATTCAGGAACCACATGAGGATAAATTGCAAGAGGAGGTACATGATTAGAATGTACATACACCACAAGAGCCTCCCCCTCAGTAGGAAATTCCTCAACAGGAGATACCTCAACAAGAGATCCGTCATGAGAATGTGCATGAGGAAGAACCAAGGAAAGAAGATTCACCACCAAGGGTAGAGCATAATATAGAGTCTCAGGATGCTCAAAATGAGTAGACTATTCAACAAGGGTCCAGGGGTGATGTTCCATACTGGCTACAACAAGAAATAAATCTGTAACAGATAGATGACATACCTAAATTTGATGTTTCTACATTATTTTTAGCAAGTATGATGAAGCCAAAAAGGAAGGCGAGACCAACCTCTGCAATAAGGAGAGATCCTACCACTGGTAGGAGGACAACTTAGGTAGCATTTCCAATGGTAGATAAGGAGAAAGGGAAAATAAGTATTGATGACTTTCAAATAACTGATATTGATCTTGGCTTCGTTGCTGAGGAGTAGGAGGGCCAAGAGGCCAAGGATAATATTGATTTCCTATTGAAAAGTGCAAAGAAAGAGAAGGATAAGAACATACAACATAAGGAGCACATTGCTCAATTACATTCATTTATAAAAGGGTTAATTGGCCGTAAGCATACCCCACTTGGTACATTCACCCCATTGACTATCATATCTCAAGATGAGATAACGGGGTTGGACCTCATGAAACATAAGGCTCAGCTAGCAGATAATTGGTTTGTTTCTTTTATTTTTGAAGCAAAGAAAGTAGTCAAAACCTCCCTCTCAAATTGAAATTCTCTTGGTTCTCTGAATGAATAAAGTAGATAAGATACAGAATGAGGTGGGGAGAAGGTCTTTCAAGTTAGAAAAAGATCTAGATGCCTTGGGTGAAATAAGGAGGATAGACATGAAAATACTTATGGATAATAAAGTACTGGATAATAACACTGCATAGTTGCTGGGCATTTGGTGTGAAGACACCAGATTTGAATGCGATATCCTGAGGAGAGGTAGTAGGAAGCTTAGAGATATAAGTGTTAAACTGTATCATCTCATGGCAAAAGAAATAAATACCCTGGAGGCTTTGGAGGACAAAGTAGAAGGAAAAGTAGAAAATCATGATACTAATTTTGCTGTCCAAGCCTTCCACAACAATTTTAAACAAGCAGTAGAGGACCCTCTTCATCACCTGATAGAGGATGTGATAAATAAGGCCATGAGAATGAAAGCTAAAGTGGAGGTATACACTGAGACATTAAATAGCAGAAAGAGAAAATGGAATGCTATTTAGGCATAGTTTCATTCTCCCAAGCATGCTATAGTAAAGGGCCAAAGTTCAAGATGGAGGGCAAATTGAGGAAATAGTACAAGCCTATGAATCTATTAGATGAATAATCAATGTACATATAAGGCATGATCCTAGAACTAATGAAGATGAAGAAGAGGAGGCAAATGAAGAAGAAGAGGATAAAGAGTAAGTAGAGATGCATGATGACATAGTCATATGTATAATCAGATAATAGAAATGATCGAGTTCTACCAGATGGTTGCTAGATGGTAACTTGTGCTACATCTACAGGTGTTGACACAGTCAAAGAAGAGATATTAACCATTGATTTAGATAGGCAAATATTGAGTGTTGATCACTTGTAACCACCTCCTCTCCTTATTCTATAAAAGGAGATGGAGTGCACATTGTACATTATTGGAAACTTAATTGAGTAATCTTGTTAATGTCATTTGGATATCTCACTGTGATGTGATGCGTCCCTTGGAGTGCATGTCAATTTATGGATATTGTTGTCATTCTTTACCTTGAAGTTTACATCAACTATAACTAGCTATGGAACATCTTGGTGAACCTATGGTCTGATTCTCTTCCTTTCATGAAAGTATCTGGAGTGTATGTGAACCAATAGCTGAAGATTCATTAAATTTAGTTAATATTAGAAAGCATTTATCTCAGTTTGTTTAAATTCATTACAAATCACTTTCACAATTACAAATACATATATAATTCTAAGAAAATACATAAAATATGCAGATATCCTGAAGGAAATTGAACATCCATAGCATATTTGAGTAAAATATGCATGTAAAGTTGATAATCTTTTGCAAATATACACAAATGACAACAGTAATCTTACAAATATTAGCTTAAAGGCACATTATTTACATAAATTCATAAGTGCAAAAGTATAACCAGTTCATGACAGTTGATATTTAGAAGAATTGATCAAACTTATAAAAATGATCATCATCTATTAAGTACAGTAGAAATAACCTAGTTTGTGAAGTAAATTTATAGGAGGCAGGTGTATAACCAGATGTTTAAGCATCAATTCATAGTACAAGATAGTGTAAGGCCCCTTGAATGGAAAATGACATAGCACATCAACCTCTGAGTAACATCAAATGATCATGACCTGATCAATGGAGACTTGGAGTCATCAATTCATTCCAAGTTGATCGTACTTTTCAAGATAATAAAGGTTTTTTGTGTGAACTTTTATGCATGTTGTTATGACTGAAAATCATCATCAACACATACCATATTGGTTACAAAAGGAAATATTTCCACCACAGGTCACTAATGTGCCTGAGTTTGATGTTTTTGCTTTGTTTTCAACAAATATGATCAAGCCTAAAAGAAAGGCTAGACCTACATCTGCCATTAGGAGAGATCCTACCATAGGTAGGAGAATAACTTAGATAGCTCTACCAATGGCAAATAAGGGCAAAGGAGAAATCAGCATTGATGATTCTTAAATAATTGATATTGATCTTGGCTTTGCTACTGAGGAGCAGGAAGGCCAAGAGGCCAAAGATAGCATTGATTCCCTGCTGAAAAGTGTAAAAAGGAAAAGGATAAGAATAAGGTGCACAAAGAGCACATTTCTCAGTTGCATGCATTTATAAAAGGGTTAATTGACCCTAACCACATGCCAGTAGATGCAGCCACCCCATTGACCATCATAGCCCAAGATGAGGTAACAAGGCTGGACAACATGAAGCATAAGGCTTAGGTAATGGATAATTGGTTTATTCTTTTCATCTCTGAGGTAGAGAGGGTAATAAAGACCTCTCTTTCCAATTGGAACATGCTCAGCTCCTTGAGGAGTAGGGTTGATAAACTTCAAAAGAAGGTGGCACAAAGATCCATCACAGTAGATAAACATTTGGATGCTCTAGTTGAGATGAGGCACTTAGACATGAAGGTGCTCATATATAATCAATATTTGACAATAATATTGCCCAATTATTTAGCATATGGTATGAAGACATTAGGTTTGAGAGTGACATCCTGAAAATATGTAATGCAAAGCTTCGAGATGTTAGTGTTAAATTGCATCATCTCATGGCTGAGGAGGCAAATACCTTGGAAGCTTTAGAAGGTAATGTAGAAGGAAAGATAGAAAATCAGGATGCTAATTTTGAAATTCAGGCCTTCCAAGATAATTTCAAGCAGGCAACAAATGACCCTATCCACCAGTTGATAGAGGATGTAGTCAACAAGGCTATGAGGATGAAGGCCAATGTGGAGGCATATAATGAGATCTTGAATAGCAGTAAAAACAAATGGTCTGCACTGCAAACACAATTCCATTCTTAGGAGCATGTTGCAGTAAAATCTAGAGTCTAGGATGAAGGAGAAATTGAAAGGATAATACAAGTGTATGAACCTATCAGAGAGACCATCATGATACATGTAGGAGATGACCCTCATAAGGATAGTGAAGATGAAGAAGAATAAGAAGGAGAGGGAGATGAAGATGATGAAGAGAATGAATATGATGCTGATAAAGAAGAAGAGTAAGTAAAGATGCATGATGACAAGGTCATATGCATAGTAAGACAAAGAAATCACCTAATATCACCAAAGGGTTGCCAATTGGCAACCTATGCCATGTTTTGATATTTGTTGACTAAGTCAAGGAAGAGATATTAACCGTTGATTTAGATAGACAAATCATGTTCATTGACCATTTGTAACTGCCTCCTTTCTTTATCCTATAAAAGGAGATGAAGTACACATTGTATCATTATTGAAAACTTAATTAAAGTTAGATTGCTGAAGCTTCTCAGGACTAATTTCAAAGATGATTGTAAATGTACATGTCTTTTGCTTACTTAATGAAAGTGAAGATCTAGATTACATGCCATAGTATACTTTGAGTAATCTATAGATGAATTCTTGGCTTGTACTTTGATTTGCTGCGTCCTTGGCAGTGCAAATCATATTTTACATGTTGTCTTCATCTCTATTCCATCAAAGTTTGCATCAACCATACTTAGTTGTGGAACATCCTGGTGAACCTATGGTCTGATTCTCTTCCTTTCATGTCAGTATCTGGAGTGTATGTGAACCAATAGTTAAAGATTTATTAAATTTAGTTAAAATTAGAAAGCATTTATCTCAATTTGTTTAATTTCATTACAAATCATCCTCACAATTGCAAATACATAGATAATCTCAAGAAAAATACATAAAATATGCAGATATCCTGAAGGAAATTGAATATTTATAGCATATTTGAGTTAATCTACATGCATAATTGAAAATTTCATGCAAATATCAGATTATAAGCACATAATTTAAGTAAATTCACAGTGCAGAAGAGAAGATTGATCAATAGTAGTGAATGTTCAGAAGAATTGATCAAACTTATAAATATCATCATCATCTGTTGAAAGTAGTAGGATTAACCTTGTTTGTGAAGAAGCTTACAGGAAGCAAGTGGAGGACTAGATGTTCAAACATCAATTCTTGGTAGCAGAACAACATAAGACCCCTTGGATGGAAAACATCATATCACATCTGTGAGGCCTTACATTTCGTTCCTTTATTTTACTGTTGGTGACACATGATAGACTTGTGGGACTGATTTGTAGGACTATTAGACATTATGCTTATGTGGATTTATTATGTTAGCATGATTATGATGTGATTAGACCTTGCTATTGATTCACTGATGATGGTAGACATATGGTTTACATTATGATGTTATTGAGATACTATTCATGTGATTTTAGCTAGAAATTTAGTATGAGACTTTATCTTGTGATGGATGTTTGAAATGCAAAATTTAGATTTTTATTATGATGTGATTCTTTGATGTTTATATAATCATGTGATGATGTGAGTGTATGTTTCACTTTGCTTTGGCTATTATATACTTGTGGGATTAACATTTCATTTGAGTGTGTAGGTGTTTCTAACAAAGCCACGGATACTCAGAGATCATCCCACACACTGTGTTGTTTTCCCATGTGAAGTCGATCTAGTTCCAAGAGGAACCAAGATCAACTATGTTTGCATGATGAATTTTTCTAATGTTGTTGCATGGTGTTAGTTGGGTTAGGTCTACCCTTCTTTTATTTGATTTCTGATTGGTGTTGTAAGTTGTAATGTCATTTGAATTTCATTTTTAAGTTTTAATTTTTGAGACCCCTTTTTATGTGTTTTTACTCAACCTATGGTGCTCAAAATGGGTTAAAATTGACCCGGGGTTGTACCCCTAGGGTCTAAGGGTCATTTGGGCTTGTATAACCTTAGATAAACTCCCATTTGGTCACTTTAACTTCACCCTAAAGTAAAGTGACGAAAATAGAAGTTTGGGAGGGAGAAGATGAGTGGTCAAATACTCAACCTCTTCATTTCCTCTTTCCTAGGTTAGGGGAGTCTTCAAGACCCCCTGATTGTGGAGGACTCAACTCCAAGCCTCTACCACAATTGGTGAGGGTACCTTGGGATTGTGTGGGTTTTCCTAGGAGGAGATGATTGGGGCACATGTGGTACCCACTCCTCCTTTGGCTCCACATTTCTCTCCCACATATGTGAGAGAGAGCAAGTGGATGGGAGAAAGACTTGGTGGAATGGGTGGATGACATGTGTCACCACCCCATTCCAAGAGTCTTGCAAGTAGTTTGGTGGAGGAGTGAGGAGGTGACATGTGTCACCTCCCCATTCCTCAAAGCTCATGGGAAGAGCCTATTTTAATCCCTCTTGAAAAGAGGGAGGGGATTGTTGAATCTTTTCCAATTTTTGAATTTTAGTTGTTTTGGGGACAAAGTTAGAGGAGAAATTGGTGGCTCAACTTGGAGAAGGAGTTAGAGGAGCTCTTCTCAACTATCTTCCATTTTGGCTTTATAATGTAGGATTCAAGGCAAATGCCTTTCCTTATGCATTTTCTTTACTTGCATGTTGTGTGTGTCTGAGTTCCATTTTGTTGTTTTTACTTTGTTGTTGTGTGGAAAATTTTTGATAATTCATGTCATGACCACATGACAGATGTGGACATGACACGTGTGATGTGTGTCGTGACCGCATGGGAAATTTGGGCATGACATTTTGTATCAAAGCCTAAGTTTAAATATTGGGCTTGTTTGGGCATGTTACCTTTTTCACAATTTTGATTAATTAGTAATTACCTTGTTTTTGTAGGATGCCTCCCCGACGAGTTCGGCGAGTGCATTCATGCTACAATGCATTCGTCAAGGTGCACAGTGATTCTTCAACCGAGGGTTAGGCACCATAGGCACCACCGGCACCACACATCCTACCTATACCAGACATTAGACCACATATACTTCAGGCACTACAAACAGTGTTAGATAGGCTACCACTGGTCACAGATGCGCCACGTGCTAAGCCTTGCATTGATCTGTGAGAGGAGCCATGCATGGATCCACAAGTAGAGTTATGTGTGGAGCCCCATGTTGAGCTGCGAGAGGCACCACGTGTGGAGCCGTATGTTGATATACCAGATACGATGACAAAGGAAGTTAGATCAGCCTATAGGGTCCATAGCAGGAGCCCTCCATGTCATGATAGGTATGAGGAGATAGTGCAAGTGGACCAAATCTTTCACATGTCGTATGATTATTATGTAGATGAGCCCATTAGAGGGCACAGATATCGAGGAGACCCCATTAGGGATTTGTTGAGGTTGAATCCTCCTACTTTCACCAAGACTACAGAGGGAGCTGAAGCTGAGGCTTGGCTCATCAGTCTAGATAGATGCTTCATGTTACATCCTTACGAAGGCAACATGAAGGCACATGTGGTAGTCCACCTATTGCGAGATACAGTAGCTACTTGGTGGTGCACTAAGGAGTGCAAGCACCATCTATCGTTGGACACACTCACTTGGGATACTTTCATTAAGCACTTCAATGCGTGGTATTTATCAGATCACTATAGGCAACGTCGCATAGATGAGTTTTATGACCTTCAGTAGAGAGGGCTTACTATTGCTTAGTATGAGGGTAGATTCACTGAGTTGTCCTGATATGTGGAGTATCTCCATGATGAGAAACTCTTAGTTCATAAGTTTATCAGAGGATTGAACCATAGCATAGCAAGGCCTGTATGCATGGCAGACCCCTAGACATTGAGTGATGCTGAAGAGAAGGAATACATAGCTAAGGAGATACAGGGACGAGGGCAGAGTTCATGCCCCAAATTTTAGGATCGCAGGCAGTAGCAGCACCAGCAAAGTTATCGTAGACCACCACTAACACCATAGAGAGGAGGGTTTAGTTCTCCATCATTACCTCCACAGCAGCAGTAGCAGAATCAGCAAAGGTCTAGACCCCAGCAGAGGGAACAGGGAGGGTAGAATCGAGTTTGGCAGCAACAGGGCCTGCGAGGTCACAATAGTCATATAGGGGTTCACAAGGGTCCACAGGTAGATCTGGATAGCAGCAGTCAGGTAGGACTCAGACTGGACAGGTACAGGCTCAGGGCCCATGCTATGTGTGTGGTGGAGAGGGTCATCTAGCCAGAGAGTGCGCACAGGGATTTACGGTAGGGGGACAACCCTATTCAGGAGGGTCAGAGAAGACAATAGGAGATGTGGGCAAGTCCCATCGCATGTTCGCATTGGTTGATAACCACTAGGCTAATTTTCATGCATCAGTGATTGAGACATTAGGTATGATCAGGGGTGCCCCCATTTTTGTTCTTTTTGACTTTGGAGCTACTGATTCCTTTCTATCTACATCGTTAGTGGAGCATTGCAGGCTGGTGGCTTCTAGGCAGGACATTAGGTGGGAGGTTGAGTTAGCCACTTGGGACAGGATATGAGTTGATGCCTTGGTTTGGGATTGTGAGAACTCTTTGGGGTCCTTCACTACATCTTGTGACCTTAGAGTTATGCCATTAGGATCCTACAATGTGGTTTTGGGTATGGATTGGTTTGCGGCTCATAGAGCCAAGCTAGATGGTTGCTAAAAGGTAATTAGCTACTTAGATGATCAAGGTACACTAGTTGAGATAGTAGGCATTCAAAAGCCCACAACAATTCATATGATATCCGCTTAGTAGCTTAAGCACTGCATTTGAAAGGGATGTCAGATGTTCACTATCACAGTTAGTGAAAGATCAGAGGATGAGCCTGAGGCATCATTGGATGATCACCCCATCTTGAGAGAGTTTGCTGACGTGTTTCCATCAGAGTTACCATGGATGCCACCCCATCATGAGGTAGGCTTTCATATTGATTTAGTGCCGGGTACCGAGCCAGTGTCTCATGCACCCTACAAGATGACGACTCATGAGCTTACAGAGCTCAAGTTGTAGCTTGAGGACTTGCTCAAGAAGGGGTACATCCAGCTGAGTGTTTCACCTTGGTGTGCTCTGGTTATCTTCATGAAGAAGAAGGATGGGTCACTTCAGTTATGCATGGATTATAGGTAGTTGAATAAGGTGATGGTGAAGAACCGTTACCCTCTACCTAGGATTGATGATCTCTCCAACCTAATACAGGGAGCCAAGGTGTTCTCTAAGATTGACCTGAAGTCCGGTTACCATCAGTTGCATATTACAGAGGCAGATATTCATAAGACTGCTTTTCAGACTAGATACAGCCACTATGAGTTCACTGTGGTCCCCTTCGGTTTGACGAATGCCCCTGCAGTGTTTATGAGTCTCATGAATGGGGTGTTCCATACCTACTTGGATCGGTTCATGATTATTTTTCTTGATGACATATTGATCTATTTGTGGACTGAGGAGGAACATGAGAAGCACCTATGTCAGGTTTTGTAGTGCTTGAGAGAGCAGCAGCTTCATGGCAACTTGGCGAAGTGTGCCTTTTTCAAGATAGAGGTATAGTACTTGGGGCACATCCTATCAGGTGATAGCAACTTTGTAGATCCATCAAAGATTAGAGCTATCAGAGATTGGCCAGCACCCACTAGTGTGACATAGGTTAGGAGTTTCATGGGATTAGTTGGTTACTACCGCAGATTCATAGAGGGTTTTTCCAGGAGAGTGCACCCTATCACTTCCTTTCAGCGAAAAGGGAAGAGTTTCACTTGGACTAAGCAATGTGAGAGGGCCTTTAGGGTCCTTAAGGAGCATCTTATCAGTGCTCCCATTTTAGCGGTTCCTGATCCTATAGAGGATTTTGTAGTTTGTACAGATTCATCACTTGATGGTTTAGGAGTCATGCTTATGCAGGGTGGTAGAGCGATTGCATTTGAGTCGCGCAAGCTCAAGACGCATGAGCTAAACTACCCTACTCATGATCTAGAGCTCACAGTAGTGGTACATTCTCTTATTTGTTGGAGACACTTTCTTTTGGATCATCACTTTGAGCTTCATTCAGATCACCATAGTTTGCAGTACATATTCACACAACCAAATTTGAATGCCCACCAGCCGCGTTGGATGGAGTTTCTATGTGAGTATGACTTTACATCAAAGGGAAGGAGAACGTGGTCGCTGACACTTTGAGTCAAAGGTGCCATGAGATTCTGACCATGACCTTGAGTGTGGACTTGAGAGAGCGCATCATCTAGCATCTGCCTAAGGATGAGTGGTTTCTTGAGGTGCAGCAGGAGATCTAGTCACAGAGGGCCCTTAAGGACAAATTTGTAAGATATTCCCTTGAGTCAGATGGGTTGCTTAGACATCGACAACGCATCTGTGTACCCCATGTAGGTGACCTTCATGCAGTGGTTCTTTTAGAGGCTCATAGAGCACCTTATGCAGCACACCCAGGGGTGAAGAAGATGCATGCTGACTTGCGACAGTTATACCATTGGGCAGGTATGAGACGGGATATTGCAGAGTATGTTGCTTATTGTCTTCAGTGCCAGAGGGTCAAGGCTAAGCATCAGCATCCAGCGGGTCTTTTATACCCTCATGAGATACCTGAGTGGAAATGGGACACCATTTCCATGGACTTCATCGTTATTCTTCCTATGTCATTATGTTGCCATGATGCCATCATGGTGATGGTTGACAAGTTGACCAAGGTGGCACATTTATCACCTATACACACGACGTACAATGCACCATCTATGGCAAGAGTGTTCTTGGATCAGATTGTTAGACTACATGGGATACCTCACCGTATCATTTATGACAGGGATTCAGTGTTCACTTCATCCTTTTAGAGAGCCTTGCAGCAGGCGTTGGGCACATAGCTCAACTTTAGTTCTGCTTATCATCCTGAGACCAATGGATAGATAGAGAGGGTTAATGAGGTTCTTGAGGATATGCTCTATATGTATATCATGGAGCACTAGAGTAGATGGGAGGAGTACCTATATCTAGTTGAGTTTGCTTACAACAATGGGCATCACAACTCGTTGGGTATGCCTCCTTTTCAGGCCTTGTATGGTAGACCTTGTAGGACACCTTTGAGTTGGGACCGTATTGAGGACAGGGTTGCGATAGGGCTAGAGTTGGTTTAGGATATGGAGCAGTAGGTGACCTTGATTAGGTAGAGACTTCAAGAAGCACAGGATCAACAGAAGAAGTATGCTGATGTTATGACGATAGATTGGAGCTTCTCAGTTGAGGACAGAATATTCTTGAGAGTGCGACCAAACAAGAGTCTAATCCATTATGGAAAGGGCTCTAAGCTCACACCTTGTTTTTTTGGACCTTTTGAGATCTTGGCGCAGATAGTACTCGTAGCCTATCATCTAGCCTTGCCACCTAGCCTGTTGTGTATCCATGATGTGTTTCATGTTTCTATTTTATGGTGTTATATATCTTATTTATCTCATGTATTGGATTGGAGTGCTCTTCAGGTAGAGGTAGATGGTCAGTTGGTTTTGGAGCCAATTCGCATATTGGTTCATCAGACGTTGGGCATTCAAGGTCGAGAGATGGACTAGGTTAGGGTCTAGTGGGACATGTACGATGAGGTCACAGTGACATGGGAGGATATAGTGAGATTGAGGGCCCTTTATCCTGACCTCTTTGATGACTTCCAGGAGGAAGTACAGTCTTAGGGGGGAGGATGTGAGGCCTACCATTTCATTCCTTTATTTTTGACTACTTTATTTTACTATTGGTGACACATGATAGACTTATGAGACTGTTGATCCTGATTTGCAGGACTATTAGACTTTATGCTTATGTGGATTTATTATGTTAGCATGATTATGATGTGATTAGATTTTGATATTGATTCACTGATGATGTTAGACATATGGTTTATATTATGGTGCTATTGGGATACTATTCATGTGATTTTAGCTAGAAATTTAGTATGAGACTTTATCTTGTGATGGATGTTTGAAATACAAAATTTAGATTTTTATTATGATGTGACTCTTTGATGTTTGTATGATCATGTGATGATGTGAGTGTATGTTTCACTTTTCGTCGGCTATTATATACATGTGGGATTAACATTTCATTTGAGTGCACATGTGTTTCTAACAAAGCCACAGATATTCGAAGACCATCCCACACACTGTGTTGTTTTCCCATGTGAAGCTGATCTAGTTCCAAGAGGAACCAAGATCAACTATGTTTGCATGATGAATTTTTGTAATGTTGTTGCATGGTGTTAGTTGGGTTAGGTCTACCCTTCTTTTATTTAATTTCTGATTGGTGTTGTAAGTTGTAATGTCATTTGAATTTCATTTTTGAGTTTTAATTTTTGAGACCACTTTTTATGTGTTTTTACTCAACCTATGGTGCATAAAATAGGTTAAAATTGACCCGGGGTTGTACCCCTAGGGTCTAGGGGTCATTTTGGCTTGTGTAACCTTAGGTAAACTCTCATTTGGTTACTTTAACTTCACCCTAAAGTAAAGTGATGAAAATAGAAGTTTGGGAGGGAGAGGATGAGTGGTCAAACACTCAACCTCTTCATTTCCTCTTTCCTAGGTTGGGGGAGTCTTCAAGACCCCCTAATTGTGGAGGACTCAACTCCAAGCCTGTACCACAATTGGTGAGGGTACCTTGGGATTGTGTGGGTTTTCCTAGGAGGAGATGATTGGGGCACACATGTGGTACCCACTCCTCCTTTGGCTCCACCTTTCTCTCCCACATATATGAGAGAGAGCAAGTGGATGGGAGAAAAACTTGGTGGAATGGGTGGATACCATGTGTCACCACCCCATTCGAAGATTCTTGCAAGTAGTTGGGTGGAGTGAGGAGGTGACATGTGTCACCTCCCCATTCCTCAAAGCTCATGGGAAGAGCCTATTTTAATCCCTCTTGAAGAGAGGGAGGGGGTTGTTGAATCTTTTCCAATTTTTGAATTTTAGTTGTTTTGGGGACAAAGTTAGAGGAGAAATTGGTGGCTCAACTTGGAGGAGTTAGAGTATCTCTTCTCAACTATCTTCCATTTGGGATTTATAAGGTAGGATTCAATGCAAATGCCTTTCCTTATGCATTTTCTTTACTTCCATGTTGTGTGTGTGTGAGTTCCATTTTGTTATTTTTACTTTGTTGTTTGCGTGGAAAATTTTTGGTAATTCGTGTCATGACCACATGATAGATGTGGACATGACATGTGTGATGCATGTCGTGACCGCATGGGAAATGTGGGCATGACAACATCAAAATTTGAGTAACATCAGACGATCATGATCTGATCAACGGAGACTTGAAGTCATATATTTATCCTAAATTGATCATACTTTTCAAGATATAAAGGTTTGTTGTGTGAACTTTTATTCATGTTTGTTGTGATTAACATCCTAACCAACAGGACTTTTACACAACCCATGCCCCCCGGAGATGACATGTACTTTACGATCACCAAGTGTTCCCACAAACACATCCCTGCAAGAAACATGTTAGTGTCTACATATAAATAGCAACATCAATGCATATGAAATCTGAGGCATGCAAGATTCAAGGTAGAGAAAGTGCACGGAGCAGTAGTATTGTTATGATTTGTAAATGAGCTAGAACACCATCAAAATCACTATGTGGAAAGCATGAGTGCTTCCACTAGACAATCATCGGATAAGATATACAACCCCATTGTCATATTAGGAACTAAGTCCAATTTTTTATTTCTTACGAAAGGGACACTAGGTCCGCATCAGTATAAATGTTTTTCATCATCCGCCTGCTAGATAGAAACACTAGAGGAAGGGAAACAATAAATAAGAGAGGAGAAACAAGTGTCTTAGGGACAATCACATAGGAGGGTGCCACCAAGTCACCAACTGCAATGCTATATCCATATGACACAACACACAATAATGAAATCAGAGAGAGGCAATATAGAAGAATGATGATACAAATAGAAGAAGGGCACAACAGAGGTGGTCTCCTAGTATCTTAGACCTTACAAGAGAATCAAGGGTCATCCTAGGAGGCCTAAACAACACATGACACATCACGAGGGAAGCACATTACGAGAGAGATAAAGGGTTAGAGATACTTACCTGTAGGGTCCTCGTGCTAAGTCTCATCATCAAGTAAATCATCAAGGAGGTTGTCATCTTCTCAAATTTGAATGCTAGAAAGAGGTATAGGTTGTTCCCTTTGTCTGTCTAATGTATTTTAATCACCTCCCAATCCCTAAGGGGATAACAAAAGGTGGACCTCAACATGAATATCATCTCTTAGTGGACTAGGTGGGTTATGCATTTGTTCCTTATCCACATCAATCATTCCAAATAGGTTAGGATAATCAAAATAGTCTTGTGTTGTCATGATGTCCTCCATTAATGCTTCATGTTGGTTGGGAGGATTATTTGAATTACTAGATCTATCCCTAGTCTTCTCATTTGAGTTATCTAAATGCTTAGATGTAGAAGTAGGGTGTCTTGTGAGTTCGTCATCGCTTTCATAGTCTTTGTCAATATCATCTTCGTATGTTTTGGCTATCAATTCCAAACTATTGAGAGAAGTGTCATGCTCTTCCTTCAAAGTGTGTTTATCAACTCTTCTACTACCAAGGGTATGTATTGATGAGAGATATGAAGTTGTTAAGATCAGATACATAGTCAAGGATTTCAAAGGAAGAGGACACAAATATATCCTTATTGTACATAGCTTGTATATAGGTAATGACATGATGATGCATGCTAAGAAATTTGTAGAGATTTTCAAATTTTGTGATATATGCATGTAAAGATTCCAAAGAGAATTGAGAGGATGAAGCCATGAGTGCCAAATCAGATTTTACAAGCTTGCAAAAGACAAGTGCAAAGTTATATGCAACAATGACCTAAATGCTTGATTTTTTTTTGTACTTTTTCAATGCAAATATATGAAAGCAAAGGTGTTATAAGGATTTTGATAAAGGGAAGCAAATTATATGTCTGATATCAGTCCAATATAGCAATAAGATTCTTCACAACACACTCTTGGTGCAAATCTAAGATGATGACAAGTCAAAGTACAGTGAAAATGCACTAAAATATGCAATTTTTCACCAAATCTAAATGTAAAAGAGCATGAAAAAGGGTGTTGTGAGGAAAATAATGATGGACAGAAAATTATATCAGTAATAACAGCCACTTAATGCCAAAATATCTATCACAACACGCTTTTAGTGCCACTCAAGGTCAACCCCTAGTGAAAATATAGCAAAAATAGGCTATTTTTCACAGTTTTTCAATTCCAAGACCTAACCAAAGGCGTGTTGTAAAGAATTTTTGGAGGTGAAGCAAATAATATTTATGATATTAGTCACCTCAATCAATAAAATTTGTTACAACACACTTGGAGTGCAAACTAGGCCAAAACCTAGGGCAAAAATAACAAAAATATGTAGTTTTTCACCAAATTTTCAATACAAGAGCTCGATAAAAAAGGTGTTGTGAATATTTTTAGGAGGGGAAGCATGATAAAAACCAATTAGTGCAAAAATATAGTTCACAACATGCCTATGGTGCAAATTTAGAGAGTCAATAATGCCAAATCTAATGAAAAATCAATGTTTTTGAAGCCCTAGGTTTAAGATCTTGACACAAAATGCTATATGAATATTTTGCAAGATGATATATGATGAAAATTATATTCTTTCAGATCTAAAAAATGACTTCCCAGCTCTAACATGCAAAATGCAAGTGCAAATCTAAAGAAAAATCAGTGAAAATGCTAGTTTTTTGTTGACTTTTTTCTATGCAAAAATGCAAATTTTTAAAATCTAAATGGAAGTTTGTTCTAAAATGCAAGACTAAAGACAAATGAAAATTTGAATGAGTCTCTAAAATCAGTAGAAAAACCTAAAACAAGATTTTACCTACAAACCCTAGATTTTGGAATTACTAGGTTATATGAAAAATTTACAATTTTCAACAAATCCCTAGCAATTTTATGATAAAAATGCAATGCAAATTTATGATTTTTTTGTAATTTTATGTAATTTAAATCAGATCTAATGTAAAAGTTAGAAATTTGATAAAATTCAAATTAATTGATGCAACATGCAAAACCCTAGCATGCAATTTTTTTCAATTTTTCCAAATTTTCAAATTTTTTTGTAAGTTTTTGAATGCAATAAGATGAATGATACTATTAATCAATGCAAATCTAAAGAAAAACACTTAGCAAGGTGCAAACAAGTCTATTAAAACGGGTTCACCAAAATGTAAAGGGTGATTTTTGGATGTTAGGTTTTTGATAGTTTTGGTGTATATCCTCCTTTCACCCTTACATTCAAGGACCTAGGGTCAAGTTGCAATGTACTATCATACCCTAGGTCACTATTGAGATGTAGGGAAACTTGAATTTTTATGATTAGATTGACAATTTCCTTCTCTTATGCTCAATTGTACCTTAAAACCCTAATTATGCAAATACGACAGTAAACAAACAAATTATAGAAAATGCTTCTATAGAAAGATGTAAAACATCAAATAATTGTACATCTATTTTTGGGGTCCAAAGGTGGAAAAGTCAGGGACTAAAGAGTAGGTGCCCAATTCCAAGGCCCTACTTTTTCTCAAGATCTGGGAACAAAGTTTGGAACCTGTATATGTTGTATCAGAGATTTTCCTGTTGTAGAACTTTGAGGACTAATGAGCGGGTACCCTAGTCCAGGTAGCTGTTTATTTCACTGATCTGCAATTCTAACTCTCTGTTGTACCCTCTTGCAACTTCACTTTGTCTGCAACTCCAACCTATAACCTACAATCATGAAAAATTTGGGAGGTGCTTGTGGTGTTTAGAGGCTTGCCTCAGTCAAGACCCAGAGAGACATTCAAGCCTTCCGAACACCAGTATCAGATAGAGAGTGCGTGCCTTGGGAGGCAAAGGCAAAAAACAAATGATAAATGCTTAATAATTACAATAGATATCACCTTGTAGTGAATATCTCATGGGAGGAAGAAGCTCTTCATTCCATGAGGAGATGGATGCTCAAATCTGCAAACACAAACACATAGACAGCACAAATATGCTCTTGCAACACAATGAAAGCCTTGAATCACCTATAGAACAAAATAGCCTGCTAGTAATCATCTAGTTGAAATCTAGTTTATAAATGAATGCCTAAACATGTTTATATATGCAACTACAAACATTCTCACCAAGATTTCATAAATTCAAACTTACCATGTCGACCTAGGTACCAAATAACGGTCATAAACTGACACTAGAAATTTGGGCTTGACCCCAAATAGGGTAGGACTAGGGTGCAGGCACCCAAGTCCTCCCCCGTATTTTGGGTAGGGTTAGGTTCAAGGTGTCCCCCTAGGTCCCATTTGTCATGATACCCAGGGTTCATTCCATCAGGATGTTGAATTATGATGTAATAGTCCTAAATGCACATTAGAGACCTGGGAGCTAAACCTTATGAGCGAAAAGCCCCCAAGGGGACATTTTCTGACATTACAGGTTACAAAAGTGAGATCTAGGAAATATGAAGATACATGAAGATTGAACAAGGATCAAGATTTTGGGATCTGACATCAGTTCAGGAATATTCCTCTGTGCAAGACTTGGGTAGTGGTGCCCTAGTCTTTATGTCCCTACTGACTTTAGATCTAACATTAGGGTAGCATCTGCAACATTTATCCAGTTTACAGTTTCTACAAATTCACCCATTTAGGACTTGGGTGGTTCTGAAATAGTCCTCCATGACCTTTGCATCTGGGACATAGGTTCTATCATCTTTATGATCCTCTCTGTGCAATTGGTTTCTAGAGATTTGTTGTACATCTTTTGTTATAATCAAATCATCATAGAACTAGGGTTTAGTGCATTATTGACCTAGGTTTTGATAAAAAGGACTTGTTTAAAATTAATCTTTCTATAGCACTCCTGAGAGCAAGATTTGTAGCTAAGTCCACCTCCATTTGGTAGTGATTTGTCTTGATCATGTCCTTGAATGTTATTGTGAAAGAGGGTTTGATCTAGTGTGCATGCTAGTTGTCATCATTCACCTTTTCAACATATAACAAGTTCAAAGGGCTTTACCAACAAGTAGTACCTACAAACATTTAAGGAATGCATAATTGTTGCAAGTTCTAAGTCATGTAGTGCATAACTTCTCATATTGTCAAAGTTTTTTAGATTCATAGGATACAAATTTCCCATCCATTCTTGGTACACCTCCCAGTCTTTCTCCTAATGCATCAGTGACTACTAAAAAATGACTCTCAAGATCCAGAACCCTAAGTATTGGTGTCGAAGTTAAATTTTCCATTAAAATTTGAAATGCTTTTACATATTTTTCACTCCACTCAAATAGTTTACCTTTCCTCCTATAATGTCAGAAAATGTCCCCTTGGGGGCCTTTCCCTCAAAAGGTTTAGCTCCTAGGTCTCTTAGATGCATTTAGGACATATTACATCATAATTCAACATCCTGATGGAATGAACCCTGGGTATCATGAAAAATGGGGCCTAGGGGGACATCTTGAACCTAACCCTACCCAAAATAGGGGAGGAGGACTTGGGCCCCCGCACCCTAGTCCTACCCTATTTTGGGTCAGGCCCAAATTTGAAGTGTTGGTTTATGACCCTTATTTGGTCCCTAGGCCATCACAATAAGTTTGAATTTGAGAAATCTTGGCTAGTTGCATATATAAACATGTTTAGGCATTCATTTGTAAACTATATGACTACTAGATGATTACAAGCTATCAACTTGCATGAGCATTGGTGATTCAAGGCATTCATTGTGTGAAAGAGAAGACTTGTGTTGTTTTATGTGTTTGTGTTTATAGATTTGAGCAATCATCTCCTCATAGCATGAAGAGCTTCTTCCTCCATGAGATATTCACTACAAGGTGACATCTATAGTGATTATTGAGCATTTATCATTTGGTTTTTTCCTTTGCCTCCCAAGGCATGCACTCTCTATCTGACAACGGTGTTCAGAAGGCTTGAATGTCTCTCTGGGGCTTGACTGAGGAAAGCCTCTAAACACCACAACCCCATCCCAAAGTTTTGTGATTATAGGTTATAGGTATCACATCTAGAAAAAGTGGAGTTGCAGGAAGGATTAGCTGACATCAAAGATTTAGGATCTAAAGAGAAGCAAGACTTTGAAGCCTTTCTAAGACTTGGGCGCTAGTCCCTGTGTCCTCTACAGTTGAATTTCTAGAAACAAAAGTCATAGTACAAATCAGTGTCGGAAGGAGGTCAGGATCCCACAAAGAAATTGGTACATTGGACTTGGGCACCTGCTCTTTAGTCCCCAACTTTTCCTTCTCTGAACACCGAAAATAGGTGCACAGTTGTTTGTCATTTTACATCTTCTTGTAGCAACATTTTTTGTTATTCATCTGTTTGCTGTTGTATTTGCATAATTAGGGTTTTAAGATATAATTGAGCATAGGAGAAGGAAATTTACAATCAAATCATAGAAATCCAAGTTTCCCTACATATCAATAGTGACCTAGGGTATGGTAGTACATTGCAACTTGACCCTAGGTCCTTGAATGTAAGGGTGAAAGGAGGATATACACCAAAACTACCAAAAACCAACTATCCAAAAATCACCCTTTACATTTTGGTGAACCCATGTTATTGGACTTATTGGCACCTTTTTGAGTGTTGTGCTTCATATTTTCATTGATTTCAATCATTTATAGTCATTCATCTTATTCCATTGGAAAATTTACAAAAAAAATGAAAAATTAAAAAAAAATGCATTCTAGGGTTTGCATGTTGCATGAATTAATTTGAATTTCATCAAATTTATGATTTTTGCATTAGATCTGATATAAATTACAGAAAATTACAAAAATTCATTAGTTTGCATTGCATTTTCATCATAAAATTGCTAGGGTTTTGTTGAAAATTGTGAATTTTGCATATAACCTAGTAATTCCAAAATCTAGGGTTTGTAGGTAAAATCTTGTTTCAGATCTTTCTACTGATTTTAGAAACTCATTAAAATTTGAATTTGGCTGTAGTCTTGCATTTTTTAACAAATTTGCATTTAGATTTTTAAAAAATTTACATTTTTGCATAGAAAAAGTCAACAAAAACTAGCATTTTCATTGATTTTTCATTAAATTTGTACTCGCATTTTGCATGTTAGAGCTTGGAAATCATTTTCAGATCTGAGAACATGTAATTTTCATCATATATCAGCTTTCAAAACATTCATATATCGTTTTGTGTCAAGATCTTAAACCTAGGGCTTCAAAAACATTGATTTTCACTAGACTTGGTCTTATCGACTCTCTAAATTTGCACCATAGGCGTGTTTTGAAGGATATTTTTGCACTAATTGGTTTTAATCAGGGTAATTATTTTCTTCCCCTCCTAAAAATCTTCACAACACCTTTTTATCGAGCTCTTGTATTGAAAATTTGGTGAAAAACTACATATTTTTGCTATTTTTTACCCTAGGGTTTGGCCTAGTTTGCACTCCAAGTGTGTTGTGACAAATTTTATGGATTGAGGTGACTGATATAATTTCTATTATTTTTTCCACCTCCTAAAATTCTTTACAACACCCATTTTCTAGGTCTTGGAGTTGAAAAACTGTGAAAAATTACCTATTTTTGCTATTTTTTTAGTAGGGGTTGACCTTGATTGGGACTAAAAGGGTGTTGTGATGATTATTTTGGAATTAAGAGGCTTTTATTACTGATATAATTTAATTTTCATCATCATTTTCCTCACAAACCCTTTTTCATGCTCTTTTGCATTGAGATTTGTTGAAAAATCGCATATTTTAGAGTATTTTCACTAGGTGTTGGTCTATCATCATCTTAGATTTGCAACAAGAGTGTGTTGTGAAGGATATTATTTCTATATTGGACTGATATCAGAAATATAATTTTATTCCCTTAATCAATTTCCTTACAACACCTTTGCTTTCATACATTTACATTGAAAAAGTACAAAAAATCAAGCATTTTAGGTCATTTTTTGCATAATAGTGTTGCACTTGTCTTTTGCATAATAGTCAAAAAGATTTAAAAATCTGATTTTACATTTATGTTACAAGACATTTCACCATGGCATCTTCATCTCATTACTCTTTGGTATCTCTACATGCATATATCAAAAACTTTGAGAGTTTCTACAAATTTCTTAATATGAATCCTCATGTTCTCATTTACTTACAAGCTATGTATTACAAGGATATATTTAAATGCACTTCATTTGAAATCCTTGACTATGTATCTTATTATGACAACTTCACATCTCTCATGAATACATACCCTTGGGTAGTAGAAGATTTGACGAAACACATTGAGAATGATGAAAATGAAAGTTCTCTTAATGCTTTGGATTTAATAGCTAAAACATGTGATGATGACATACAAAATGATTCCTCCTATGAGGATATACTAGCACAAGAGGATGAAATCATTGACACATTCTTGAATATCACCCTACCCTCTTTTGAAAATGAAACATTAGTGGATAAAAGGCTCCCTTCAAGAAGGATTCTTTATGGGTGGAAAAAGACTATTCACCTAACAATCATTTGGTGCAAGAGACCTCCACATATAACCTATTAAACCTTACACCTTTGATTGAAAAATCAAGAACCTTTGATGAGAAGACTATGGATAGCTCTAGTCCACATAACAATATAGTGCCTTCCTCTCATCTCATTGCTCTCCCTAGCCAAGATGTAGCATTAGTGGATGAGAAAAGTTCTCTCACATTAAATCCCCTAGGGATAAATGTTGGGTATAATCAAGAGGAAAAAAATGTTAATTCAATATTCATTAATAGATTTTCTAGCAATATCCCTAAGATGGTTGTGTGGGGGGCACCTAATGTACCTTCTTGCTTAAAGCTAGTGATTACAGTTCAAGGTGTTCAAAATGTGTTACAACAACCACACCACAATGTGATTTCTCACACATATAACACCCATAATAACAAGCAAAGTAAGCAAGCACCATACGTGCCTATCTCTCTTCCATGTTCTCAACCTATGCTCCCTCCACCACCTCGTCTTACTCATAAAAGTGGTCAAGAGTATGATCTTGTCGAATAGATTCACGCTACTCCAGCTAAGATCTCTCTTTGGGATTTGATACAAACATTGCCTACATACCATGGAATGCTCCAAGAAGATTTACAAAAGGTGATTGTGCTACCTATTATTAAGTTGAATGATGTAGCAGCCATATTGGATAGTATGCATGCAACAAAAATAGATATTCTTTTTCAACCACAGGAATTACCGTCAATTGAAGTTCAAAACTAATATGCCCCTTTTATAATCTTTGTCACAATAAATAAAACATTGGTTAAGAGAGTTATGATTGATAATGGATTGACTCTTGATGTTTGTGGCATTGACTTTTTACATAAGATTAAATTTGATACATCTGCCATCAAGCAGGAACTGCTAAGTATCCATGGTTTTGACAATGTTGGATGATAATCCGTGGCCACTATAACTTTACCTATACACATGGGACCTATGATGGTGCCTACCCTAATTCATGTCATGCCTTGTTCTTTATATTACAATATGATTCTTGGTAGACCTTAGATTCATGCATTGGGGGTAGTCCCTTCCACTCTACATCGTTCAATCAAATTTATATTCAAGGTAAACTTCATACTATTCATGTTTATCCTAAACTAGATAGTTGTTTACACATTGAAATAGAAAAACCAGTTTACAATCATATGAGCTTAAACAATTTGTGAGGTGATCCATCAATACCTCTAGCCACGAATGATGTTGTGAAAGAATCTAAACCATCGAATGCACTTTCTAGTGATGATTGGAGTTCATTAGATTTTAATCCTTGTGATGTAGGGGAATATAAACTTAATAACTTTGACACATCAAAAGTCGCATCGATCTTGTCTCAACAATCTTTTGAAACATCTGAGAAAAACAAAGTCTCCTTGGTTGAAAATAAAGACAATACCCTACCTTATACTACAAATTATGATACCTACGAGGCTTCTCCTTCTTCTAAAGAAATGGACTCTCTATATGGTCATGGATTTCAAATCTTGTACAAAAATAATGACTATGTAGGCAATGGTTTCGGTGTAAATCAACAAGGAATTAGAGTACCTTTACAAGTTGCCATAATTAACTATATGACCAGTATAGGATAATGCTCTTTGAAACCCACCAAAGCCTCTTTCCATCCTAAAATTAATACAATATCAAAACAACATGAGAGATATCCTAGATATGTATGTTCTTAACAATGATGCTACCAGGTAAGTATTTCTAACCCTTTATCTCTCTCATGATGTGCTTCACCTGTGATGTGTTATGTGTTGTTTAGGCCTCTTGGGATGATCCTTGATTCTCTCGTAAGGTTTGGTATACTAGGAGACGACCTCTATTGTGACCTTCTTCTATGTGTATCATCATTCTTCTATGTTGCCTCTCTCTCTGATTTCATTATTGTGTGTTGTGTCTTGCGGACATAGCGTTGCGGTTGGTGACACTAAGAGCACCCTCCTACATGACTGTCCCTAAGACACTTGTTTCTCCTGTCTTATTTATTGTTTCCCTTCCTCTATTGTTTCTATCTAGCGAGCGGATAATGAAAAACATTTATACTGATGCGGACCTAGCGTCCCTTTTGAGAGAAATAAAAAATTAGACTTAGTTCCTAATATGACGATGGGGTTGTATATCTTATCCAATACTTGGCTAGTGGAAGCACTTGTGCCTTCCACGTAGTGATTTTGATGGTATTCTATCTCATTTAAAAATCATAACAATACTGCTGCTCCGTGCACTTTGTCTATCTTGAATCTTACATGCCTCATATTTCATATGCATTGATGTTGTTTTTATGTGGATACTAACATGTTTCTTGTAGGGATGTGTTTGTGGGAACATTTGCTAATCGTAAAGTACATGTCACCTCTGAGGGGGAAGGGTTGTGTGAAAGTCTGTGTTCCCTTGTGTGTTTTCTTCCTACCTTAACGTGCTTGATATTGATGCATGATATCAACCACCTTAAGGTGGGGGCATTTATAAGGTAAGTTGTCTATTGTAGATGTTAGAAATGTGTTGTCCTCAGGCATAGTTTAAAGACCTAAGCAATGAGTGCATCCTACATCCTAAGTTTATTTGCAATCAATCAATCATGTAAGCCCTCTACGGAGGTAGGATATTGAGCAGATCCTTTTTCTTAAGCCCTCTGCAGAGGTGGGGATGGTGTATTTCTCAGAGAAGATTGCATCAACCTGTCATTTTCAAAAGTCCTTTGTGGAGGTGGGGAGCATTTCTGTGACTAACTCAATCCTTAAGCATGTCTTGTGGTGAAGCGTAATCATCGGTGTGTGCCTGTAATGTGCCTGAGATGGTGCTGAACCTAGAAATAGGGACACTCTATCGCTTGTCTGCCATGTTTTCTCCATGTCTTCAAAGTGTGTGTTTTTGGCGTGCTTTCTTTGTGTGGTGTGTTTATTTCCCCATATGTAGTCTAAAGACCTATGCGATGAGTGCATCCTACTTTTTGCGAGGTTTTGCATGTCTTGCATGTGTGTTTCCCCATATATACAATTTAAAGACCTACACGATGAGTACATCCTGTATTATGGGAGGTTTGTTTACTTTCCTATACTTGCATTTGCATTTCATATATATGATAAAAAGAAAAGAAAATAAATCATTCCTATCTTCTATGCATTAATGTGTCTTCTACGCATTCAATGTATTCTCCATGTTCTGTGTGACTGTAACTATTTTCTCCATGTTTTGTGTGCTTGTCATTGTCTTCAATGTTTCTGGTGTGTCTTCTCCGTGCTTGGTGTGTTTGTTATGTTTGTTGACAGTACTTTAATGCATGTATTGGCCTCACATTTATACATACATTAAAGTGGGTGCTAAATGTAATGTCAAAAAATGTCCCCTTGGGGGCTTTTCCCTCAAAAGGTTTAGCTCCCAGGTCTCTTAGCTACATTTAGGACATATTACATCATAATTCAACATCATGATGGAATGAACCCTGGGTATCATGACAAATGGGGACTAGGGGGACCCCTTGCCCTAACCATACCCAAAATAGGGGGGCAGGACTTGGGCACCTACACCCTAGTCCTACCCTATTTTGGGTTAGGCCCAAATTTGAAGTGTCAGTTTATGACCATTATTTGGTCCCTAGGCTGACATGGTAAGTTTGAATTTATGAAATCTTGTCAGGAATGTTTGTAGTTGCATATATAAACATGATTAGGCATTCATTTGTAAACTAGATGACTATAAGATGATTACAAGCTATCAACTTGCATGAGCATTGGTGATTCAAGGCATTCATTGTGTGAAAGTGTAGACTTGTGTTGTTTTATGTGTTTGTGTTTGCAGATTTGAGCAATCATCTCCTCATGGCATGAAGAGCTTCTTCCTCCATGAGATCTTTACTACAAAGTGACATCTATAGTGATTATTGAGAATTTATCATTTAGTTTTTGCCTCTGCCTCCCAAGGCACACACTCTCTATCTGACAATGGTGTTCGCAAGGCTTGAATGTCTCTCTGGGCCTTGATTGAGGCAAGCCTCTAAATGCCACAACCCCCTCCCAAAGTTTTGTGATTACAAGTTACATGTGTCACATCTGGAAAAAGTGGAGTTGCAGGAAGGATCAACATACATCAAGGATTTAGGATCTAAAGAGAAGTAGGAATTTGGACCCATTCTGGGACTTGGGTGCTAGTCCCTGTGTCCTCCACAGTTGAATTTCTAGAAATAGAAGTTACAGTGCAGATCAGTGTCTGAAGGAGGTCAGGATCTCGTAAAGAAATTGGTACCTTTGACTTGGATGCCCGCACTTTAGTCCTTGACTTTTCCATCTCTGAACCCCAAAAATAGGTGCACAGTTGTCTGTCATTTTACATATTCCTATAGCAACATTTTCTGTTATTTGTCTATTTGTTGTCATATTTGCATAATTAGGGTTTTAAGGTATAATTGAGCATAAGAGAAGAAAATTGACAATCAAATCATAGAAATCCAAGTTTCTGTACATATCAATAGTGACCTACAGTATGATAGTACATTGCAACTCAACCCTAGGTCCTTGAATGTAAGGGTGAAAGGAGGATATACACCAAAACTACCAAAAACCAACTATCCAAAAATCACCCTTTACACTACTAAAGAGAAGTAATGGGATTTGCAATCTTCAAAAAATTTAAAACAAACTTCCTATAATACCCAACTAATCCCATAAAACTACATATCTCATGCACATTATTCGGTGTTGGCCATTCCATTATAGCACGAATCTTTGTGTGATCAACAACAATTCCATACACATAAATCACATGCCCCAAATATTGTACTTCTTTTTGGAAGAAAGGTACATTTACACAGCTTGTCAAAGAGTTTATGCTCTCTCAAATGTTGCAGAACCAACTTTAAATGATGAACACGTTCCTTCTTATTTATTGAATATATCAAGATATCATCTAAAAAGTGATGGTGATTGATTGTCATTGATGCCAAAAAGATGTTGTGTAGTTTACCATTGATGTTTTGATTATGATGCAAGGGTGGTTGAAAAAGTATGTTGCTTCTTGCTTTCATGATGTTCACAGTTTGACCACATGGGTCTAATGTAGAGTTCATTCTTTTGGGGTGATCAGGACTTTATAGTATAATTGATTCTTCTTGGAGTTGATCATGGACTCATAATGTTGTTTGGAGTTGCTTCATGTTCATAAACATAGATATAAGTTATGACAGATCACATCATTTGTTGATGCTCACATATTATAGACAGGTCATACATTTTCAAGAGGCAAGTGAATTTTAGAGATTTGTTTGGCTTGGAGGTGGTGTTACTTTCTAGTTGTTTTATAACATGCTTTCATATTGAGTTGGTGTTGATGCATTCATGATATGTTGGATACAGTCTACTTGGAGAGTTGGTATGTATGATGTCTTCATGTGTATATTTCATGTGACATGTCAGGATCAAGTTGCTAATTGAGAGTTTAGGATTGATGATCATGTTTATTGAGGGTTTGATCAAGGTAATGCTCTTGTTTCATGCTATAGTCAATAGTTGTCTTCATCATATTATAAACTACTACAGAGTCAATCTCCTCCTGGCAAGATATGATAGTTAATAGCATTCTATGCTTTTTTGGGACCAGAAAAGTTTATTCAGATTACAAAGGCTTAAATCCTACATATTCCAAACCTTAAACTTTGTTACATTTGTCATAGTTCTAACCGTCATACAAAAATGGCACTTTATATTATAATTGTTAAGTGACTTATTATAGCAAGTCAATTTAACTTAATCTTACCTACCAAAGGGGTAATCAATGTGGCCTAACCGGCCTCTCTACCTTGTCTTACCTTCTACACCAGTTCCTTCATAAGCACGATGGGTGCCATTTTAAATCAAAGGCTTCTCTTTAAATGTTAAAAAGTGTGGAAAGCATGATCAACGGTGATCATTTAAACTACCTCCGACCAGTATGAAGTTCCTTTGATGTTCATTTAAACATCATATCTCTATGATATTTTTGGAAAGACTATTTTTTAGTCTTTAAAAAGAAGTTTTTAAGTAGATTTTTTGGAGCTTTTTAAGAAGACTTTTATTTCTATTTTTTAATCTCCATCTCATATTGAGATAAAGAAGGAACTTGTTCTTTTTAAGAATAATGTTTAAAGATTTTTTTTAGAAGATTTTTTTACAAAGGTGATTTGAAAATAAAGAATGAATCTGGGGAGAGTTTGTATTCATTGAAGATTTTTTAGGGGCATAGAAATGGTTTTTTATGAAGATATTTGTAGAGAAAGTAAAAAGATTGGAGAAAGTTTTTTAAAGAATGTGAAGAGTTTTTTTTCTTGCAGGAGAAAAGTCTTCATGAAGATTTGTTTTTGTGAGAAGAAGTTGAAGGGTTTTAAGATGAAGAAAATGGAACACAAAAATAAAGGAGATATCAGATGGAAGAGGAATGTGAAGGGTTTTGAAGAAAAATTATATGTTTATTTTTGCAGGTTCCAAATTGAAGAGAGTTGATCTGATATTTTGATGTGCTCAAAAGGTTTATGTAGAGTAATTTTTAGAATGATTGAAGGATTGTATTGATTGGGAGAAGTATGTATTGTATTGGGTGAAGAGTTAATTGTTTATCTTGCAGAGATGTTGTTTGATTGAAATGAGATTAATGTAATGGAGTTGTTTGCAAAGGTTTCTTCAAGGATAATGCAAAGTCAATTTATTTTGCATGAATAAATTATTTTTCCAAAGATAGTTTGTGTATATGATGAGTGTGAGATTTTGAGTTGAGATGAATCTAATATAGGAGGTGATTGAAAATTAATTGATGACAAAAGCATTTTGAAGACATGCACACAGAGATATCAATTTTGATTTTTGAAGGCAAGGTAAAAGATGAAATTACAGATGAAGAAGGTTGTATTGAATGATGTAGAGATAGAACAATGAATTGTTTGGAAATAGAGTAATCCTCTGATTTTGTTTATATCTTCTAATGGTGATTGTATTTGCCAATAAGGCATATTGTAGCCAGTGAGGCTTGCCTGGTCAGTGAGACCTATATTGTAGCTAGTGAGGCTTCCCTGGTCAGTGAGACCTATATTATAGCCAGTGAGGCATGTTTTTTAGTTAAGCCAATGAGGCAGTTTTGAGTGGTTTTTCCACCCTAAGAGGGTTTTCCACTTGTGAAGAACTTGTGTCATGCTTCATGTTATTTTCTTCTCTGTGTGTGTATATTAATGCTTTGCTCATGAAATTTTGTTCACACCTTTCATTATCCATTTTTTGCATATGTGATTAACAAATCATTGATGTCTTCCTCTTTATGTCTTGTAAATAAAAGTTTGCAAAAAGTTTAAAATTTATACAACACTGATTCACCCCCCCTCTTAGTGTTGTCCTGGACTCCAACAAGTGGTATCAGAGCCTCGGTTCCTTATAGAAGCCTTAGCAGCTTGGGTAGGTCCTGTGTGTGGAGTACCATGGGTAAGTACAAAAGAAATAAGAACACGAGAAATGTCAAGCTTCATTCTAGTCAAAAGACACAAAAGACACCATATATATCAAATTCAGATGTTGATGTTCAATCACAAGTTGAATCAAGTATTAAAATAGAGAAAGAATTTTCTAGAGTCCCTCTCTTTGATGGTTCAAATTTTTCTATTTGGTATGTTAGAATGTAAGTATATTTATCCTCTTTAGGATATGGTGTTTTGATGTCAGTTGAGAAAAAGTATTGTGTTACTGCAAATGCCAAAGAAGATCTTGAATGTAATCATATTTCAAAGAAGGCCATATTATCTACTCTAGCTAATGATATTTCTTGTAAAGTTATGCACAGTGTAACAGCTCAGGATGTGTGGAAGGAGTTGATAAGAATCTATCAAGGTGATGATAAAGAAGAGGATAGCCTGGTGTGTGAAGAAAGTAACAGTGATAGGAGACTTTCATATGAAGAAGATGAGGTCCAATCAAATTTAGAAGAAGAAGATCACATTATAAGTGATGATGAACAAGAGTTTGAAGTTGATATAAAAGGAGAGCTCATGTGTGCTTTAAGTGAACTCAAAAGATATAAAAAGGGGAATCAAAAATTAGAATTGCAGCTACAACAAGAAAGAGACTTAAAAGACAAAACACTTTCAGACCTTGAAGATACTAGAAGTCTAACTATGGATTTGAGAAATCAAGTAAGTGAATCAGATAAATTAATTATCAATCTAGAGACATAAATTGAGGAAGCTAAGAGAATAGCTGATGGATCAAAATATGACCTTGAGGTTAAGAGAATTGAAAATCTAAAATTAGAGGGTGAAATTATTAATCTGAGAAAAAATATTGAAAGTCTCAAAGTTCTGTCAAAGAGAAATAATGAGTTTGAAAAGAGCACCACCCAGTTATATGAGATGTTGGGAAATAAAAAACTATATGGAGACACTACTGGACTTGGTTGTGAAGAAGGAGAGTGTTCCAAAATTAGGGAGACTCCTAGAAGGAAAATTAATCTAAGTTATCATGCTACTGATCCTGAAGGCAAAAAGAAGACTGAAGCTGAAATGAAGACTAAAGATGAGTTTGTAAAAATGAACAATCAAAAGAGAAATTCAAGAAGGGCTGCTCCAACAAGACAAGCTTATATGTACAGGTATAATTATTCATTTAATGGCTATTGTTACACATGTAATCATTTTGGACACAAAGCAGTTAATTACAGAAGAAATCAATCTAGTATTGATCTAGTGTGTTACAAGTGCAACTCTCTTGGTCATATACAAAGATATTGTCAAATGCATAGAAGATATGATCTTGCATGGAATCATAACAGGAGTGCTCAAGGAATGCCAGAAATGTATTATTAGTCATTTGATTATGATTACAACCTAATATGTTATAATTACAACTCTCTTGGTCACAAAGCACATAGTTGCAGAAAAGCATCACCTGATTTGATAGGTTGGAAATGGAAAGAGGCTGAAAAAGTTTGGAGGAAGAAAGATCCTGTAAAAGTGTAGAAGCAGAAACAAAGTCATGAGAAGATAAATCTTAAACTTGTGTATCTTGCACAAGTTACATCATCTATTGAATAATAGATAACATGATGTTAGGGGGAGTTGTTTATGTCCTATCAATTATCCCCAAGAAGTTTTAGGAGGAGATCATTTGATGTTTGTCAATATGGTGATTTTGTTTTGATTATCATACTTTTGGATTCATGCTTGATAATGGTTGCTAAGAAATTAGTCTTGTAAAATGAAGTTTTTAATGGTGTTGATAACTATGTTGATCTTCAGTGTGTGACAGTGATACATGTGATCAATGGATAAGATGTTCAAGTTTTCAATGCACAAAGTGTTTGTTGATGATTGTGAAAGGATTGTTTGTCATGAAAAGTTTGTTTTGCAATCACAAGTGATGTTATCAAAGTTTGTATTTGATAGCAGAGGTATCTTAGTCTTCATCTTATCAAAAGAAGTGTTCATAGGATTTCAATGATATCAATTTTTCATCTTCACATTGGTGTTGTGACAAGAAGTGGTATTGTGTAGATAATATGGTACAATCTATGATAGTGGTTTTGTGTTTTGTTTGGTGTGCCTCTCATGATGTTTCTCTCAGGTCTTATACTTCATGATGTCTTGTTGCATTCAAGTTGTTCAATATGTAGGTGTACAAGGTCAGAGCTTTCAGGATAAGTTTAGGACAACAAATAGCAAACACGATAACAAGATAAGGTATGAAATTGGTTCATATCAGCATAGGTTGCTAATCTATTGCTAATGTTGTATATGAGTTATCTTTCACAAGAGGAGATATTTGTCTTTGTCATCAAATGTCAAAAAGGGGGAGAAAGAGAAATTGAATCATGAAGCTTTTCCATCAATGACAAAGGGGGACATTGATGGTGACTAATTGTCATTGATGTCAAAAAGGTGTTGTGTAGTTTTCCATTAATGTTTTGATTATGATGCAAGGTTGGTTGACAAAGTGTGTTGCTTCTTACTTTCACGATGTTCAGAGGCTGACCACATGGGTCTAATGCAGAGGTCATTCTTTTGGGATTATTAGGACTTTATAGTATGATTGATTCTACTTGGAGTTAATCATGGACTCACAATATTGTTTGGAGTTGCTTCATGTTCATATACATAGATATAAGTTATGATAGATCACATCATTTGTTGATGCTCACATATTATGGATAGGTCATACATTTTCAAGAGGCAAGTGAATTTCAAACATTTGTTTGGCTTGGAGTTGGTGTTACTTTCTAGTTGTTTTATAGCTTGCTTTCATGTTGAATTGGTGTTGATGCATTCATGATATGTTGGATACAGTCTACTTCGAGAGTTGGTATGTATGATGTCTTCATGTGTATATTTCATGTGACATGTCAGGATCAAGTTGCTAATTGAGAGTTTAGGATTGATGATCATGTTTATTGAGGGCTTGATCAAGGTAATACTCCTGTTTCATTCTATAGTCAATGGTTTTCTTCATCACATTATAAACTACTACAGAGTCAATTTCTTCCTAGCAAGATATGACAGTTAATAGATTCTATACTTTTTTTGGACCGGAAACGTTTATTTAGGTTACAAAGGCTTAAATCCTACATATTCCAAACCTTAAACTTTGTTACATTTGCCATAGCTCTAACCATCATAAAAAAAGGGCACTTTATATTATAATTATTAAATGACTTATTATAGCAAGTCAATTTAACTTAAGCTTACCTACCAAAGTGATGCAGAGCATCATGGACAACAAAAGCATGAACATAAGTTCACATGCAAAGATCTCTGAAGACAACCTCCAACACCATCTCCAAATTACTCTTGACACACACACAATGATGGACTCTAGGACACACATTCCAGGATGCCAACTCCATCACGATTCCATCAAGGTTTCTTGCCAAACCACTATACAGACCCTGCAAGACAGCAACACCTATCATACCCTTCATGGGCAGTCACAATCTCATAGCTCCAAGAGCAGGAAAGTACCAATATCCACCTTGGAGTGATCTCCCTCTAACACAACTTGGTCTAATCCAACATGCCAAGCCAAATCACATACCTACATGCCTATTGTCTTCATTGACAGAGAAACAATTCATCAAATTTACCTTTTCCTACCTTGTAGTGATTGTTGTCCTTCTCCAAAGTCACAGCATACAATTCTGCAGGGTCATTCATATGGAACTCTCAACATCAACCATCCTCCTGCCCTTGCAAACCATTACAAGACATTACTTTAACTAGTATACCGATCATTCCATTGATCAGTGACAGAAGGGATCAATGGAATGAAGACATATCCATTGGATTGCTTAGTGTTACCCTGATACAGGATTTATGACAGTCTAACACCAAAACAATGATTTCTCACTCTAAACCTTGTGTCAAGACTTCCAACCACTTGCATATGAAAGTTAACTCTCCACTCTAAACATGCATTATAAACATCAACTACTCCTCAGCCGTACTAGTATGGATCAAGGTAGAAAACAGTGGTTTTTTCTGACAGAGACAACAATTTTCCTAAAAATAGTTTGGGATTTTTGGAGATTCTATCTATCATTCTTTAACTTCAAGGGTTTAATTTCACTCAAATGGACAGCCTATCCAATAACCTTCATTTCCAAGTACCCACCATCCCATGACAGGGCCGTACAGCTAAAAGGTATGGACTGTTACAAAGTGTAAATTCAAAAACAGTCACAAAACAGTTTTTGGAAAAACTTGCATAATTTCCATCTTGTTTTGAGTTAAGCTCCCAAACCAAACTGAAATCAAAGCTAACACTTCTTATTTTCCATCCAGCATGAACTTGGGGCAATAATGAAACTGTACAGTTTTGGGTATGGCAGGAAAAGGCAGAAAAATACAGAAAAAATAGTAAAAAGCAGAAAACAGTGTCTTTTTGATATATTTTTCCAATCTCTTGAATGTATTCCTTCTATACAATCTTCCTTGGCTTCATACCAACCTCCTACAATGCAAGAAAACATTTTTTCATTTCCAAAACCATCGATTTCTCTTGCTTTTCAACTGTTGTTTTAAAATGGAAACTATCTTCTTGAAACTATTTTTTTTGAAACTTGTCTCCTACCGACTGTTTTCATGATTAGAAATCTTTTTAACTCTTGACTAACCTTTGGACAAGGTTTTTAACACATCAACACACCTAGACATGCCTTAGAAGGCTTACAACAAGGAAACTTTAATCACTATCTTAAACAAATATTAAAATTAAAAACTGTCCTAATGCCTCTACAAAGGCTTATATAAAAGATTATAGTAAACATGCAAAATAGACCCTAGCTAAAATGGACATGGTCCCTTACAAATATGGCTTTCAAGCCTAATAACAACATGTAAATGGTCTCAAAGACCTTATCTGAACAAGACAAACTTAGGGAAAATCAGATAAAATCTCGATAGCTTGGTGCTCCTGCACCATACTCCCCGGCATGTTGAAAACTCTTGTCCCAAGAGTTAGTGGATCTGCTCCAACCAATCTTCCATCTCGATGGAATGTTCCTCAAACTAGGAAACATGAAGTCACCCAGAGTTATCTTTCTCCGTCTCCAACCTGCATGGCTACTGTAAACAGTGTTAGAACCATAAAACTTATTTTGGTGTCCTTGTCTAGGACCTTGCTGCTGCAATGCTTCAGTTCTTTTCAATTGGAGGCTCTGATTCATTCCTCCCTGCACCTTCTGCTGTTTGTCTTCCTTTTGATGGCTCCTTATAGGACACTCAATGTCTCCAACTTTGACATAACTCAAGTCCCAAGCTTGCTGCTCTCTAGGACTGTCATCCACCTTCTTGTGTTGCATCTGTGTCTGGTGTTTGCAATCACCCTGAACCTGCACATTCAACTTCAATTTCTCTCCAAAACAAATTGTAACCTATTCCTTCTTCTCTTCACAAGGTAAAGGAATCAATTGGAACTTCTTACCATCTTTGTGCACTACATAGGTATTAGTATACCCATCATGAATAGTTCTTCTCAAATATTGCCATGGTCTGCCCAAGATGACATGCCCACATGTCATAGGAATAACATCACACAAAATAGAGTCCTGATATGGACCAATTGTGAAATCAACATAAGCCTTCTTAGTGACCATTACCTGCTACTCCTGACTCACCCAAGTGACATGGTAAGGACTGGGATGATCAAAAGTCTTCAACCCCAACTTATTCACCTTTTCCCAAGAAACTAAGTTATCATGAGAACCTGAATCTACAATCAACTGGCATATCTTGCAATGGCTCAAACAATTAGTTCTAAAAATAGATACCTGTGGTGGTTGCTGCATCTTACCTCTTTCCACCATGAGCATCTCTCCATCCATCATTGGAGAGGCTGACGACATTTCTGGTTCTTTTGGCTTCTCCTCCTCTTGTGCCAAGTGAACTCTTTTATCCTTGGTCTTATCAACACCATCCTTATTAGGATAGTTGAAAGATGTGTGTCCCACCTCATTGCAGTGGTAACATCTACCTGTGAACACTCCTCTACCTGATCCAAATCTACCTCCACCTCTATGTCCACCTCTGTGTTCTGTAGACAACTCCTTACCCTTCTCATTGCTATTCTGAACTTCACTAGTAGGTTTGCCCCTACCTCTGTTTCCTCTTCCATAACCTTCTTGCCTTTCTTGCTTCCTCTTCACTCTCTCTTCAGCCCTAATGGTTAACTAAAAACACTCTCTAAGTGATTTTGGTACTGCCAACCCAATCTCATCCTACAAGTTATACCTAAGCCCATTAAGGTACCTTGCCACTTTCTCTTCTTCATCTTCCAGCCCACCTCTAATACTAAGCTTATGAAATTGCTCAGTATAGGATAGAACATCCATGTCCTTCTATTTTAGATTCTACCTCATCCTCTTTGTCTAAATGGAGTAATCAGATGGAAGAAATTGATCCTTCATCACGTCCTTCATCCTACTCCAAGAAGCAATTTTTGATGCACCTCTAGCCATTCTCTCTGTCTGCACACTACTCCACCAGGTAAGTGTTGTTCCTCTATGTTTTGTCTTTGCAAACTTGATCTTCTTTTCATCGTTCATCTCCTCATATTCAAAAAAAATTTCTAGGGCATCTATCCACCCTAACACTTCTTCACTATCCATCTTCCCCTGATAGATAGGTAGCTCTACGTTTGCCTTAGCTCCACTTCCTTGGACTACCTTCAACAATCTTACAAACTTCTTTTCCTCAGCATCTAACTCATCCTCAGGAGGATTCTCATCTACATCCTCATCTCCTTCTGACTCATTTTTTTCATCCTTTCTTGGATTCTTCTCTAATGCTTCCAATCTTGCCAAGATTGTTGCATTCTCCCATCTTACTTGCCTCAGCTCTCTGTCTCTAGTAGCATCATGCTCTCTTCTATCCCTCAGTTCTTTCTCTCTTACCTCTAAGGCTTCTCTCAGCTCAGCATTCTCTCTTGCCATCTGGTTCTTTGGAGGCGTCTTTACAAACTCTCACAAACCTTATCTTCTTCACAAGATCCACAACACCTTCAAGGATCTACTAGCTAGCTCTGATACCAAAAATGATGTAGAGCATCATGGACATCAAAAGCATGAACATAAGTTCACATGCAAAGATCTCTGAAGACAACCTCCAACACCATCTCCAACTTACTCTTGACACACACACAATGAAGGACTCCAGGACACACCTTCCAGGATGCCAACTCCATCAAGATTCCATCAAGGTTTCTTGCCAAACCACTATACAGACCCTACAGGACAGCAACACCTATCATACCCTTCATGGGTAGTCATAATCTCATAGCTCCAAGAGCAGGAAAGTCCCAATATCCACCTTGGAGTGATCTCCCTCTAACACAACTTGGTCTAATCCAACATGCCAAGCCAAATCACATACCTACATGCCTATTGTCTTCATTGACAGAGAAATAATTCATCAAATTTACCTTTTCCTACCTTGTAGTGATTGTTGTCCTTCTCCAAAGTCAAAGCATACAATTATGCAGGGTCATTCATATGGAACTCTCAACATCAACCATCCTCCTGCCTCTGTAAACCATTACAATACATTACTTTAACTAGTATACCGATCATTCCATTGATCAGTGACAGAAGGGATCAATGGAATGAAGACATATCCATTGGATTGCTTAGTGTTACCCTGATACAGGATTTTTGACAGTCTAACACCAAAACAATGATTTCTCACTCTAAACCTTGTGTCAAGACTTCTAACCACTTGCATATGAAAGTTAACTCTCCACTCTAAACATGCATTATAAACATCAACTACTCCTCAGCCGTACTAGTACGGATCAAGGCAGAAAACAGTGGTTTGTTTCTGACAGAGACAATAATTTTCCTAAAAATAGTTTGGGATTTTTGGAGATTCTATCTATCATTCTTTAACTTCAAGGGTTTAATTTCACTCAAATGGACAGCCTATCCCCTAACCTTCATTTCCAAGTACCCACCATCCTATGACAGGGCCGTACAGCTGAAAGGTACGGACTGTTACAAAGTGTAAATTCAAAAACAGTCACAAAATAGTTTTTGGAAAAACTTGCATAACTTCCATCTTGTTTTGAGTTAAGCTCCCAAACCAAACTTAAATCAAAGCTAACACTTCCTATTTTCCATCCAACATGAACTTGGGGCAATAATGAAGCCGTACAGTCGTAGGTACGGCAGGAAAAGGTAGAAAAATATAGAAAAAATAGTAAAAAGCAGAAAACAATGTCTTTTTGATATATTTTTCCAATCACTTGAATGTATTCCTTCTATACAATCTTCCTTGGCTTCATACCAACCTCCTACAATGCAAGAAAACATTTTTTCATTTCCAAAACCATCGATTTCTCTTGCTTTTTAACTGTTGTTTTAAAATGGAAACTATCTTCTTGAAACTATTTTTTTTTAAACTTGTCTCCTATCGACTGTTTTCATGATTAGAAATATTTTTAACTCTTGACTAACCTTTGGAGAAGGTTTTTAACACATCAACACACCTAGACATGCCTTAGAAGGCTTACAACAAGGAAACTTTAATGACTATCTTAAACAAATATTAATATTAAAAACTGTCCTAATGCCTCTACAAAGGCTTATATAAAAGATTATAGTAAACATGCAAAATAGACTCTAGCTAAAATGGACATGGTCCCTTACAAATATGGCTTTCAAGCCTAATAACAACATGTAAATGGTCTCAAAGACCTTATCTGAACAAGACAAACTTAGGGAAAATCAGATAAAATCTCGATAGCTTGGTGCTCCTGCACCATACTCCCCGGCATGATGAAAACTCTTGTCCCAAGAGTTAGTGGATCTGCTCCAACCAATCTTCCATCATGATGGAATGTTCCTCAAACTAGGAAACATGAACTCACCCAGAGTTATCTTTCTCCGTCTCCAACCTGCATGGCTCTTGTAAACAGTGTTAGAACCATAAAACTTGTTTTGGTGTCCTTGTCTAGGACCTTGCTGCTGCAATGCTTCAGCTCTTTTCAATTGGAGGCTCTGATTCATTCCTCCCTGCACCTTCTACTGTTTGCCTTCCTTTTGATGGCTCCTTATAGGACACTGAATGTCTCCAACTTTGACATAACTCAAGTCCCAAGCCTGCTGCTCTCTAGGACTGTCATCCACCTTCTTGTGTTGCATATGTGTCTGGTGTGTGCAATCACCCTGAACCTGCACATTCAACTTCAATTTCTCTCTAAAACAAATTGTAACCTATTCCTTCTTCTCCTCACAAGGTAAAGGAATCAATTGGAACTTCTTACCATCTTTGTGCACTACATAGGTATTAGTATACCCATCATGAATAGTTCTTCTCAAATATTGCCATGGTCTGCCCAAGATGACATGCCCACATGTCATAGGAATAACGTCACACAAAACAGAGTCGTGATATGGACCAATTGTGAAATCAACATAAGCCCTCTTAGTGACCATTACCTGCTGCTCTTGACTCACCCAAGTGACATGGTAAGGACTAGGATTATCAAATGTCTTCAACCCCAACTTATTCACCATTTCCCAAGAAACTAAGTTATCATGAGAACCTGAATCTACAATCAACTGGCATATTTTTCCATGGCTCAAACAATTAGTTCTAAAAATAGATACTTGTGGTGGTTGCTGCATCTTACCTCTTTCCACCATGAGCATCTCTCCATCCATCATTGGAGAGGCTGACGACATTTCTGGTTCTTTTGGCTTCTCCTCCTCTTGTGCCAAGTGAACTCTTTTATCCTTGGTCTTGTCAACACCATCCTTCTTAGGATAGTTGAAAGATGTGTGTCCCACCTCATTACAGTGGTAACATCTACCTGTGAACACTCCTCTACCTGATCCAAATCTACCTCCACGTCTATGTCCACCTCTCTGTTCTGTAGACAACTCCTTACCCTTCTCATTGCTGTTCTGAACTTCACTAGTAGTTTTGCCCCTACCTCTGTTTCCTCTTCCATAACCTCCTTGCCTTTCTTGCTTCCTCTTCACTCTCTCTTCAGCCCTCATGGCTAACTGAAAACACTCTCCAAGTGATTTTGGTACTGCCAACCCAATCTCATCTTGAAAGTTATACCTAAGCCCATTAAGGTACCTTGCCACTTTCTCTTCTTCATCTTCCAGCCCACCTCTAATACTAAGCTTATGAAATTGCTCAGTATAGGATAGAACATCCATGTCCCTCTGTTTCAGATTCTGCCTCATCGTCTTTGTCTGAATGGAGTAATCAGATGGAAGAAATTGATCCTTCATCATGTCCTTCATCCTACTCCAAGAAGTGATTTTTGATGCACCTCTAGCCATTCTCTCTGTCTGCACACTACTCCACCAGGTAAGTGTTGTTCCTCTCAGTTTTGTCTTTGCAAACTTGATCTTCTTTTCATCATTCATCTCCTCATATTCAAAAAAATTTTCCAGGGCATCTATCCACCCTAACACTTCTTCACTATCCATCTTCCCCTGATAGATAGGTAGCTCTATGTTTGCCTTAGTTCCACTTCCTTGGACTGCCTTCAACAATCTTACAAACTTCTTTTCCTCAGCATCTAACTCATCCTCAGGAGGATTCTCATCTACATCCTCATCTCCTTCTGACTCATTTTGTTCTTCCTTTCTTGGATTCTTCTCTAATGCTTCCAATCTTGCCAAGATTGTTGCATTCTCCCTTCTTACTTGCCTCAGCTCTCTGTCTCTGGCAGCATCATGCTCTCTTCTATCCCTCAGTTCTTTCTCTCTTGCCTCTAAGGCTTCTCTCAGCTCAGCATTCTCTCTTGCCATCTGGTTCTTTGGAGGCATCTTTACAAACTCTCACAAACCTTATCTTCTTCACAAGATCCACAACACCTTCAAGGATCTACTAGCTAGCTCTGATACCAAAAATGATGCAGAGCATCATGGACAGCAAAAGCATGAACATAAGTTCACATGCAAAGATCTCTGAAGACAACCTCCAACACCATCTCCAACTTACTCTTGACACACACACAATGAAGGACTCCAGGACACACCTTCTAGGATGCCAACTCCATCAAGATTCCATCAAGGTTTCTTGCCAAACCACTATACAGACCCTGCAGGACAGCAACACCTATCATACCCTTCATGGGCAGTCACAATCTCATAGCTCCAAGAGCAGGAGAGTCCCAATATCCACCTCAGAGTGATCTCCCTCTAACACAACTTGGTCTAATCCAACATGCCAAGCCAAATCACATACCTACATGCCTATTGTCTTCATTGACAGAGAAACAATTCATCAAATTTACCTTTTCCTACCTTGTAGTGATTGTTGTCCTTCTCCAAAGTCACAGCATACAATTCTGCAGGGTCATTCATATGGAACTCTCAACATCAACCATCCTCTTGCCTCTATAAACCATTACAAGACATTACTTTAACTAGTATACCGATCATTCCATTGATCAGTGATAGAAGGGATCAATGGAATGAAGACATATCCATTTAGATTGCTTAGTGTTACCCTGATACATGATTTATGACAGTCTAACACCAAAACAATGATTTCTCACTCTAAACCTTGTGTCAAGACTTCCAACCACTTGCATATGAAATTTAACTCTCCACTCTAAACATGCATTATAAACATCAACTAGTCCTCAGCTGTACTAGTACGGATCAAGGCAGAAAACAGTGGTTTTTTTTTCTGACAGAGACAACAATTTTCCTAAAAATAGTTTGGGATTTTTGGAGATTCTATCTATCATTCTTTAACTTCAAGGGTTTAATTTCACTCAAATGGACAGCCTATCTCCTAACCTTCATTTCCAAGTACCCACCATCCAATGACTGGGCCATACAGCTGAAAGGTATGGACTGTTACAAAGTGTAAATTTAAAAACAGTCACAAAACAGTTTTTGGAAAAACTTGCATAACTTCCATCTTGTTTTGAGTTAAGCTCCCAAACCAAACTTAAATCAAAGCTAACACTTCCTATTTTCCATCCAACATGAACTTGGGGCAATAATGAAGCTGTACAGTAGCGGGTACGGCAGGAAAAGGCAGAAAAATATAGAAAAAATAGTAAAAAGCAGAAAACAGTGTCTTTTTTATATATTTTTCCAATCTCTTGAATGTATTCCTTCTATACAATCTTCCTTGGCTTCATACCAACCTCCTACAATGCAAGAAAACATTTTTTCATTTCCAAAACCATCGATTTCTCTTGCTTTTTAATTGTTGTTTTAAAATGGAAACTGTCTTCTTGAAACTATTTTTTTTGAAACTTGTCTCCTACCGACTGTTTTCATGATTAGAAATCTTTTTAACTCTTGACTAACCTTTGGACAAGGTTTTTAACACATCAACACACCTAGACATGCCTTAGAAGGCTTACAACAAGGAAACTTTAATCACTATCTTAAACAAATATTAAAAATAAAAACTGTCCTAATGCCTCTACAAAGGCTTATATAAAAGATTATAGTAAACATGCAAAATAGACCCTAGCTAAAATGGACATGGTCCCTTACAAATATGGCTTTCAAGCCTAATAACAACATGTAAATGGTCTCAAAGACCTTATCTGAACAAGACAAACTTAGGGAAAATCAGATAAAATCTCGATAGCTTGGTGCTCCTGCACCATACTCCCCGGCATGTTGAAAACTCTTGTCCCAAGAGTTAGTGGATCTACTCCGGCCAATCTTCCATCTCGATGGAATGTTCCTCAAACTAGGAAACATGAACTCACCCAGAGTTATCTTTCTCCGTCTCCAACCTGCATGGCTCCTGTAAACAGTGTTAGAACCATAAAACTTGTTTTGGTGTCCTTGTCTAGGACCTTTCTACTGCAATGCTTCAACTCTTTTCAATTGGAGGCTCCGATTCATTCCTCCCTGCACCTTCTGCTGTTTGTCTTCCTTTTGATGGCTCCTTATAGGACACTGAATGTCTCCAACTTTGACATAACTCAAGTCCCAAGCCTGCTGCTCTCTAGGACTGTCATCCACCTTTTTGTGTTGCATCTATGTCTAGTGTGTGCAATCACCCTGAACCTGCACATTCAACTTCAATTTCTCTCCAAAACAAATTGTAACCTATTCCTTCTTCTCCTCACAAGGTAAAGGAATCAATTGGAACTTCTTACCATCTTTGTGCACTACATAGGTATTAGTATACCCATCATGAATAGTTCTTCTCGAATATTGCCATGGTCTGCCCAAGATGACATGCCCACATGTCATAGGAATAACATCACACAAAACAGAGTCCTGATATGGACCAATGGTGAAATCAACATAAGCATTCTTAGTGACCATTACCTGCTGCTCCTGACTCACCCAAGTGACATGGTAAGGACTGGGATGATCACAGTCTTCAACCCCAACTTATTCACCATTTCCCAAGAAACTAAGTTATCATGAGAACCTGAATCTACAATCAACTGGCATATCTTGCCATGGCTCAAACAATTAGTTCTGAAAATAGATACCTGTGGTGGTTGCTGCATCTTACCTCTTTCCACCATGAGCATCTCTCCATCCATCATTTGAGAGGCTGACGACATTTTTGGTTCTTTTGGCTTCTCGTCCTCTTGTGCCAAGTGAACTCTTTTATCCTTGGTCTTGTCAACACCATCCTTCTTAGGATAGTTGAAAGATGTGTGTCCCACCTCATTGCAGTGGTAACATCTCCCTGTGAACACTCCTCTACCTAATCCAAATCTACCTCCACCTCTATGTCCACCTCTCTATTCTGTAGACAACACCTTACCCTTCTCATTGCTGTTCTGAACTTCACTAGTAGGTTTGCCCCTACCTCTGTTTCCTCTTCCATAACCTCCTTGCCTTTCTTGCTTCCTCTTCACTCTCTCTTCAGCCCTAATGGCTAACTGAAAACACTCTCCAAGTGATTTTGGTACTGCCAACCCAATCTCATCCTGCAAGTTATACCTAAGCCCATTAAGGTACCTTGCCACTTTCTCTTCTTCATCTTCCAACCCACCTCTAATACTAAGCTTATGAAATTGCTCAGTATAGGATAGAACATCCATGTCCTTCTGTTTCAAATTCTACCTCATCCTCTTTGTCTGAATGGAGTAATCAGATGGAAGAAACTGATCCTTCATCATGTCCTTCATCCTACTCCAAGAAGTGATTTTTGATGCACCTCTAGCCATTCTCTCTATCTGCACACTACTCCACCAGGTAAGTGTTGTTTCTCTCAGTTTTGTCTTTGTAAACTTGATCTTCTTTTCATCATTCATCTCCTCATATTCAAAAAAAAATTCCAGGGCATCTATCCACCCTAACACTTCTTCACTATCCATCTTCCCCTGATAGATAGGTAGCTCTATGTTTGCCTTAGTTCCACTTCCTTGGACTGCCTTCAACAATCTTACAAACTTCTTTTCCTTAGCATCTAACTTATCCTCAGGAGGATTCTCATCTACATCCTCATCTCCTTCTGACTCATTTTGTTCTTCCTTTCTTGGATTCTTCTCTAATGCTTCCAATCTTGACAAGATTGTTGCATTCTCCCTTCTTACTTGCCTCAGCTCTCTGTCTCTTGTAGCATCATGCTCTCTTCTATCCCTCAGTTCTTTCTCTCTTGCCTCTAAGGCTTCTCTTAGCTCAGCATTCTCTCTTGCCATCTGGTTCTTTGGAGGCATCTTTACAAACTCTCACAAACCTTATCTTCTTCACAAGATCCACAACACCTTCAAGGATCTACTAGCTAGCTCTGATACCAAAAATGATGCAGAGCATCATGGACAGCAAAAGCATGAACATAAGTTCACATGCAAAGATCTCTGAAGACAACCTCCAACACCATCTCCAACTTACTCTTGACACACACACAATGAAGGACTCCAGGAAACACCTTCTAGGATGCCAACTCCATCAAGATTCCATCAAGGTTTCTTGCCAAACCACTATACAGACCCTACAGGACAGCAACACCTATCATACCCTTCATGGGCAGTCACAATCTCATAGCTCCAAGAGCAGGAAAGTCCCAATATCCACCTTGGAGTGATCTCCTCTAACACAACTTGGTCTAATCCAACATGCCAAGCCAAATCACATACGTACATGCCTATTGTCTTCATTGACAGAGAAACAATTCATCAAATTTACCTTTTCCTACCTTGTAGTGATTGTTGTCCTTCTCCAAAGTCACAACATACAATTCTGCAGGGTCATTCATATGGAACTCTCAACATCAACCATCCTCCTGCCTCTGCAAACCATTACAAGACATTACTTTAACTAGTATACGGATCATTCCATTGATTAGTGACAGAAGGGATCAATGGAATGAAGACATATCCATTGGATTGCTCAGTGTTACCCTGATACAGGATTTATGACAGTCTAACACCAAAACAATGATTTCTCACTCTAAACCTTGTGTCAAGACTTCCAACCACTTGCATATGAAAGTTAACTCTCCACTCTAAACATGCATTATAAACATCAACTACTCCTCAGCCGTACTAGTATGGATCAAGGTAGAAAACAGTGGTTTTTTCTGACAGAGACAACAATTTTCCTAAAAATAGTTTGGGATTTTTGGAGATTCTATCTATCATTCTTTAACTTCAAGGGTTTAATTTCACTCAAATGGACAGCCTATCCCCTAACCTTCATTTCCAAGTACCCACCATCCCATGACAGGGCCGTACAGCTGAAAGGTACGGACTGTTACAAAGTGTAAATTCAAAAATAGTCACAAAACAGTTTTTGGAAAAACTTGCATAACTTCCATCTTTTTTTGAGTTAAGCTCCTGAACCAAACTTAAATCAAAGCTAACACTTCTTATTTTCCATCCAACATGAACTTGGGGCAATAATGAAGCCGTACAGTCATGGGTACAGCAGGAAAAGGTAGAAAAATACAGAAAAAATAGTGAAAATCAGAAAACAGTGTCTTTTTGATATATTTTTCCAATCTCTTGAATGTATTCCTTCTATACAATCTTCCTTGGCTTCATACCAACCTCCTACAATGCAAGAAAACATTTTTTCATTTCCAAAACCATCGATTTCTCTTGCTTTTTATCTGCTGTTTTAAAATGGAAACTATCTTCTTGAAACTGTTTTTTTTTTAAACTTGTCTCCTACCGACTGTTTTCATGATTAGAATTCTTTTTAACTCTTGACTAACCTTTAGACAAGGTTTTTAACACATCAACACACCTAGACATGCCTTAGAAGGCTTACAACAAGGAAACTTTAATGACTATCTTAAACAAATATTAAAATTAAAAACTGTCCTAATGCCTCTACAAAGGCTTATATAAAAGATTATAGTAAACATGCAAAATAGACCCTAGCTAAAATGGACATGGTCCCTTACAAATATGGCTTTCAAGCCTAATAACAACATGTAAATGGTCTCAAAGACCTTATCTGAACAAGACAAACTTAGGGAAAATCAGATAAAATCTCGATAGCTTGGTGCTCTTGCACCACAAAGGGGCAATCAACGTGGCCTGACTGACCTCTCTACCTTATCTTACCTTCTACACTGGTTCCTTCATAAGTACGATGGGTGCCATTTTGAATCAAAGGTTTCTCTTTAAATGTTAAAAAGCACAAAAAGCATGATCAATGATTATCTTTTAAACTACCTCCAACCAGTATGAAGTTCCTTTGACATTCATTTAAACGTCATATCTATATGATATTTTTGGAAAGACTATTTTTTAGTCTTTAAAGAGAAGTTTTTAAGTAGATTTTTTGGAGCTTTTTAAGAATATTTTTATTTCTATTTTTTAATCTCCATCTCGTATTGAGATAAAGAAGGAACTTGTTCTTTTTAAGAATAATGTTTAAAGATTTTTTTTAGAAGATTTTTTTTCAAAGGGGATTTGAAAATGAAGAATGAATCTAGGAAGAGTTTGTATTCATTGAAGTTTTTTTATGGGTAGAGAAATGGTTTTTTATGCAGATATTTGTAGAGAAGGTAAAAAGATTGGAGAAAGTTTTTTAAAGAATGTGAAGAGTTTTTTTTGCTTGCAGGAGAAAAGTCTTCATGAAGATTTATTTTTGTGAGAAGAAGTTGAAGGGTTTTAAGATGAAGAAAATGGAACACAAAAATAAAGGAGATATTAGATGGAAGAGGAATGTGAAGGGTTTTGAAGAAAAAATATATGTTTTATTTTTGCAGGTTCTTGATTGAAGAGAGTTAATATGATATTTTGATGTGCTCAAAACGTTTATGTAGAGTAATTTTTAGACTGATTGAAGGATTGTATTGATTGGAAGAAGTATGTATTGTATTGGGTGAAGAGTTAATTGTTTATCTTGTAGAGATGTTTGATTGAAATGAGATTAATGTAATGGAGTTGTTTGTAGAGGTTGCTTCAAGGATAATGCAAAATTAATTTATTTTGCAGGAATAAATCATTTTGCAGAGATAGTTTGTGCTTATGATGAGTGTGAGATTTTGAGTTGAGATGAATCCAATATAGGAGGCGATTGAAAATTAATTGATGGTAGAAGCATTTTGAAGACATACACACAGAGATATCAATTTTGATTTTTGAAGGCAAGGTAAAAGATGAAATTACAGAAGAAGGTTGTATTGAATGATGCAGAGATAGAACAATGAATTGTTTGGAAATAGAGTAATCCTTTGATTTTGTTTATATCTTCTAATGGTGATTGTATTTTCCAGTGAGGCATATTGTAGCCAGTGAGGCTTGCCTGGTCATTGAGACCTATATTGTAGCTAGTGAGGCAATTTTGAGTGGTTTTTCTACCCCAAGAGGGTTTTCCACTTGTGAAGAACTTGTGTCATGCTTCATGTTATTTTCTTCTATGTGTGTCTATTAATGTTTTGCTCATGAAATTTTGTTCACACCTTTCATTATCAGTTTTGTGCATATGTGATTAACAAATCATTGATGTCTTCCTCTTTATACAACACTGATTCACCCCCCCTCTTAGTGTTGTCCTAGACTCCAACAAAAAGATGAGTACAAATTTGTCTAACAAATTTTGAAATACACTATTTATCAGGTTTATATAAGTTTTTAGGGCGTTGGTTAAACTAAAAGGCAACACTGTGAATTCATAGTGTCCATACCTTTGTTGAATGTTGTCTTTTGGATATCCTCACCCTTGATCCTCAATTGATGATACCCAGTCCTCAAGTCGATCTTCAAAAAGACCATCAGACTATGCATTTAATCAAATATATTGGCAATGCGAGGTAAGGGATATTTATTCTTAATCATGAGTTTATTCAACATAAGGTAATCTATAACACCTACCTATTTATTTAGATATATTATTATACTTTTAGGACACATTATTTAGTGAGCTATATTCTTTTATTATTATGGTGATACTATTATGCATAGAGTAGGAGATTATGGTGCATGTGGATTTGGACATTTTATTTATGTGGTTAATGTGTGGTTAGGAGTGTTTCACTTATGTGACGTTGTTAATTGGATTATTTGATTTTTAAGTGAATGGGATTATGTTAGATTGGTGTGCACTTTTATTTAAAAATGCAAGTAAATGATGTTGTTAAATTAAATGGATTTTGGCTATATGTGAGATGATCAATTATGGAGAAATGTATGTTTATTTAAATGTTGCTTTGGCTATATGTTTCAAGATAATCTGATATTCAAAATTGAGTTTTGCAAGGGGTGGCCAGGGCTTATATGATATGGAGATTTATCAAGAACTATTGTTGTGTTAAACCAGTGAAATCCCTATCCTATTCTGCCTAGAGGAATAAAAGCTTAGTAAAATTTTGGTGTGTGTTCTATGATTTAAATTGTCATAGTTTATATTATTATTATTCCTTTTAATTTTGAGCGAAATGAATTAATTTTAGTCTTTTAAGATTTGTCATGGTTTTGATTTTTGGTGAAGTGTTTTAATTAAAAAAGGGATTATTATTCTTTTTCAATAATTATTAATTTTAGTGTTGATAAATTATCTTTATTGTTGTGATAAGATTTTAATCTTAGTTTTATTTATTTCTTTTTAATTTATTTAAGATTTTTGTTTTATTTTTTTATTTTTGTTTTTACTATTTTATTGAAAAGATTTATTGTTTTAATGAATTCTTTTTGTTTTGGGGAAAAGGGAAATTAAGTTTGTTTCAATGGAGTTTGGAAGAAAAGCGATTTTTTTCTGGAAGATGGATTCATAAAAGGTTTTGGAAAGGATTTGTAGAAGTTGATTAATTTTTTGAAGATTTTGGGAAAGTTTGACTTTGAGATTGTTGTCTTCATGAATTTATAGTCTGTGCCCACTTGTATGTGATTATATGGGTGGGCATTACATTTGTTATCAAAGCCAAGTTTCCAACACTTTGGGAGCTTTGGCAATTTGTTTGGGTCCTGTTATCAAATGCACTTTTGTGCAAGTAAAGGATGTAGGATGATATGATGGTGTTTTAGGAATATAGAGGCATATCTTTCTGATGTGTAGGTTGATTTTTGTTAAGTATCAAGGTTAATCCTAGATTTTGTATTAATTTTAAAACTACCATATGCCTTCTCTTATTTGAGTGCCTTGTTATAGATAAAAAGTGATTTTTGTGAAATAATTTTATTTGATTATTCAATTTCATTTCTATTTTACATATGTTGTTGATTTATTTAATTGAATTGAAACTAGTAGTATGGTAATTTCTTTTCTACTTTTGGTTGCTTAGTCAATTTATTTTGATATGTTTCCTTGCCTCAGGAACTCTTCTATTTGGGACTTTAGATTGAATTTAAATATTTTATTTTGTGGCTAGTCTTGAAATTTTATTATTATTATAAGATTTTAATTTTGATTTTATTTAAGACTTTGCCTTTTTGAAAATGATTGTTTATTGATTTTTGAGTCTTTTATTTTTATTGATAATGCTGGTAAGTGTAAAGTTTGTCATGTATTATAATTATACTTTTCGAAAGGGTACCCTTGTTGGATTGTATTGGGAGATGGAAGGAGGTGGCATATAAATTCTTGTAGACTTAAGCTTAGTATTAAACTAGTCTAGGATGGACAATTGTTTCCTTCTTAGATACTAGATAGCTTACCTTCTTTGTGTGTTGTCACTTTTGTAAGTTACTATTTCCTCCTCCTTGAGGGATTCTAGGAGGAAGCCTAATTCTTAGGAGGGGAGGATGTAAGAACCCAACCCTTTTATTTTTGTGTGGATACTTTAGTGATAGGCATGCAAGCCTATGATATTTATGTTTTGGATGATTTGTGTTATTTGATTATTTTGGTACTCCTTTCGATAGATTTATATGGCTATTGTACTTGTAGTTTTGGATGTTATAGATTAGACCTCGTATCCTTACCTCTTTTAGGGCTTCCAAGAGGAAGCCTAATCTTAGGGGGGTAGAATGTAAAGCCTACTTATTTATTTAGATATTTTATTATGCTTTTATGACATTATTTAGTGAGCTATATTCTTTTATTATTAGGGTGATACTATTATGCATAGAGTAGGAGACTATGGTGCATGTGGATGTGGACATTTTATTTATGTGGTTAATGTATGGCTAGGAGTGTTTGACTTATGTGATGTTAATTGGATTATTTGATTTTTAAGTGAATGGGAATATGTTAGATTGGAGAGGACTTTTATTTAAAAATTCAAGTAAATGATGTTGTTAAATTAAATGGATTTTGGCTATATGTGAGATGATCAATTATGGATAAGTGTATGTTTATTTAAATGTTGCTTTGACTATATGTTTCAAGGCAATTTGATGTTCAAAATTGAGTTTTGTAGGGGGCGACCAAGGCTTATATGATACAGAGATTTATAAAGAACTATTGTTGTGTTAAACCAGTGAATACCCTAGCCTATTCTTCCTAGAGGAATAAAGGCTTAGTCAAATTTTGGTATGTCTTTGATTTAAATTGTCAAAGTTTATATTATTATTCCTTTTAATTTTGAGTGAAATGAATTAATTTTAGTCTGTAAAGATTTGTCATGGTTTCAATTTTTGGTGAAGTGTTTTAATTAAAAAAAAAGGATTATTATTCTTTTTGGATATTTATTTATTTTAATGTTGATAAATTACCTTTATTGTCGAGATAAGATTTTAATTTTAGTTTTATTTATTTCTTTTTAATTATTTAAGATTTTTGTTTTTACTATTTTATTTTTTTTGGATTAAAGATAGTCTATTCATATTATCAAAAAATATATGTGTCGTTACAACTAATGTGGCCAAGATGGCCACCTTTCCAAGATTAAAGTCTTACAACCACTAGCAATATAAAATAAAGTTACATTTTACAAAATTGGTATCATATGCCTTACCCTTTATTAAGGAGATCAAAATGCTATTCCACCACAAAATTAGAGCTAAATCTGTTGGTCCTACTCTTCTGCAAGGTAAGGAACCGGTTCATCACATGTAATACCAATTACTGTAACAACACAATCTAGTTCAAGAGCAGCATGACCTAGTCCATTAATATCCATATCTAATCTATCTTCTTCAAAGACATTGGGGATAATGTGTAGAATGAAGGATTCCTGGGGCAACATCTCCTAAGATGTAACAATATTGCCTGCTTCAAAAAGGTACAAATTTTTGAACTGAAGTAACAAATCTTCTAGCCTAGAGTTGAAGGACTATCTAGCTCTATCAATGTCTAGTTGCTTCATATAAGAGAGAGCAGGTTCAGAGACTTGTGATGAAGAGAACCCTTTATCTGCCCTCATAGATAGATTAGCCAACTGCTCCTCCACTAAAACAACTACCTATGAGTTAATATCAATGTGTGAGTCTACAATTAGACCCAACAAGAGTTCTAGGCTTGCCTTGAAATTGATCCTCATTCCTCTTTTTCTACAGTATCCACAAGACTTCAATTGTTAGAACTGACCAAAATACTTTATGTTTAGCTTCAAGACCAAATAAATGACCAAATATAATTCCTTTTTTACAGTTAGAATTAGATAAAGACCAATTAGGAAGATTGCTAAAAAACATACTCCATACCTAATATGCAAATGAACAATCAAGGAAAATATGATCACAACATTCATGGACATTGCAAAGCCTACAAAGATAACTATTAAAACCAATTGGCAATTTCTTCAGTCCTAACAACCATATAAAACAACCTTTTTTTAGTTCCAAATGCTTAGACCAAAATGACATAAAGAAAACACTAAGTTCCCTAAAACTAAGATAACAACCCCATGCCTTTGCATAGTGTTCAAAGATCTCATCAGAATCCCCAAGTAGCTTATAGATCCTTTTGGCAACACAGCCTATAAAAATGCCTCCATCTTTCCACTTAAGCCTGTTCACCCATTCCTGAACACACAAGAACTTTGGCTGGATAGGAATGACTGAGCAAGCATATACCAACATAGAATAAGTTCTCTTCTGAGAGTCTTTCAACCCAAATCCACCTTTCAACTTATCCCAACTTTTCATGCCATCAGGATAGAATAATTCTTTGAAAGAGACTAGGCCCAATTTATGCCACTTACGTCCAGAACAACCTTGGATAATAGCTAGGGGTTTCTCTTTATATTTTAGGGTCCACCATATAGAATTATGAAAACAACTCTACATCATAGCTTTATCACTATCAAGAACAATAATTAGATGTCTGTAGTATTCCCAAGCCTTCCAAATGGAGGCAAACACAACTGAGCCAAAAGGCTTCACTCTAAACTTCCCAAATAGAAGGTCTAGAGGATGGCAAATTTTTCCAGCTTGGGGCATCTCTAGGATAGGCCAGTTTAATATTATTCCTCACAAGAAATTTCCAAGGCTCAGGGCCCTCCAAGGAGTTTATAATCCATTTTGCCACTAATGCTATCCCATACATTTTCAAGTCTTTCAATCCTATTCCACCATGATCTCTGCTAGAGAAGCACGAGTTCCACTTTACATGATGTTTTTTACCATGCCCTTTACCATCTGACCATAGGAATGACCTGATTTCTTTCTGAATGCTTTCAATCTACAAGTTAGAGAAAAGCCACATGGAGGCATAGTATACAGTATATGCACAAAGAATTTTTTGACATACTTGAAATCTACCAACAAGAGAAAGTGCTTGCCTATTCTAGCTTTTAAGGTTAACCTCTATTTTTGTATAAAGCCAACTCCACATTTTCTTGAGGGAGGGATCTAGAGAAAAGGGAATGCCAAGAAACCTGATAATCATTTTTGGACCACCCCATTGCCAATCATCCAATCCAAGCCAAGCAGGAGGGGAATCAGACCAACCAATTAGGAAGGATTTATTTAAGGAAATCTTTGCTCCTAAGGCTGAACAAAAGACCTTTAGTCTGAGCTTAAGGTTATCTATATTTTCTCTTTCAAATACAAGATACAAGGCAGTGTCATCAGCAAACTACATATTTAGCAAGGAATTACCATCAGGGAGTCTAATACCTTCAAATATTCCTGGAATAGAATTAGTTCTCAACAAGTGGAACAAAGCTTCAGATGCAATTACAAATAGGGCTAGAGTCAAAGAGCACCCCTGTCTAATGGATCTCCCCATAAAGAATGAAGGGGACAAAGCACCATTGACTTCAACCTGGGCTGAAGCATCCTTAAAAAGCATTTCTACCATTCTCAAAAATTCCCTTGGAAAGCCAAATGCTTTAAGCATGCAGATTATAAATGACCACTCTACCCTATCATAATCTTTCTCGAAGTCTAACAATAAGATCCCTGCATTCTGCCCTGACTCTTTGGCCCAATGTGTGGCTTCCTAGCTTGTAATGAGGTTTTCTAATATGTACCTTCCTTTGATAAAGCTAGTTTGGGTTGTATTGATTATTGCAGGTAGGATGTCAACTAGTCTTCTTGCCAACACTTTGACAATTATTTTATATGAAACATTGAGCAGTGTTATAGGCCTCCAATTCCTAAAATTAGATTTATCAACCCCCTTGGGAAAAAGCTTAATTATAGCTCTATTAATATCCTTTCCCAAAGATCCTTTACTGATAGCCTCCTAATACACCTCATATAGATCACCAAACCAAAAAATATTGGCTTTGTAAAATTCTACTGGTAGTCCATCAATCCCAGACGATTTGCCATCACTCATGGACAAAATAGTACATTTAATTTCTTCTTTGGATAAGTTTTGTTTTAGCTTTTCTGCCATCTCCATATCAATTTTTCTAGGACAAATTAAGGAGCATAACTTCTGAGCCTCTACACATGCAGCATTATTATCTTCATCTTTAAAGAGGTTTTCATAGAAATTTTTAAAGAGAAGCTTAATGTCATCTAGGCATGAATAACTAGTACCTTATTCCACTATAGATTCAATGTGTTCTTGCCTAAACTTACTTTTCAAGAGATTAAAGAAATACTTAGAGCCTTTGTCTCCTCCTTGAATCCAATTCAACCTAGCCCCATATTTTGCACTTTGGGCTCTAAGGGTTTCAAACTTTCTGAGATTATGCTTGGTGGCATTCAATGTAGAGTTTAACTCCTTATCAAATGGGGCATCTCATAACTTCAATTCATAGTTCAAAAAATCCCTCTCGAGATCCCTCTCCTCCTTCCTCCTTTCCATAGCACATTTCTTACCACAAATTTGAAAAATCTCTTGACAGGCCTTAACAAGATTAGTCCAATAACTAATGGGATTGTCCTGGGCATGGACTGACTTCATGATTTCTCTAACTAACAAAATTCCTTGCAAACGGTCATCATTTTCTAGCAACCTTATATTCAGTTTAAAAGGGCTCACAACTTTGGGTTTGGAGTATGAAATATGGCCAATAGGGAAGATATCTGTATAGATCAGGGCGTGATCAAAGAGGGAGCTCGGTAAGACTTTGACTGTATTGTCACCTTTAGGGCTCTTGAATTGAAAAAAATCTTTGTTAACATACATTCTATCAAGCCTACAGTTAATTCTTCTATTACCTTCTTGGGCATTGCACCAAGTGAACTAGATTCCACATCTTTTACTCTTGGCTCCTTATAGAGGGTCAACCAATTTAAGAGACTTTTTGAAACTAATCTAGAAGTACTTCTCATTCCCTTTCCACCCTGCATTAATACCTCCAACCTTATCTTCTCTATTTTCCACCATATTGAAATCTCCTACAACTATCCATGGAATCTTGGGGAGATGCATAGAAAGCCATTCCCACAGATTACTCCTTTCTCTATGATCATTAGAGGTATACAAGGAGCAAATACCAAATTTCTCACCATTCTTTTCAAAGAAAGCCCAAGCTACCCTATTGTAGGGAGAGAAACCTTATTGGGATAGAAATTTCTCCCAACTTGGATTAATAAGGATAATAGTTCCTCCTTTGCCCTTATTATGCTTAGTATAAATTTTAAAGGAATCTTTCCATATGAATATGAGCACTTTATCTAGTTGGAAATTGGTAGCTTTAATTTCCTATAACATGAGGAAATCCAAATTTTTATTCTTGTTCAATAAATCCCTAACAATATATTTTATGTTAGGGGACTCTAATCTCCTTACATTCTAGCTAATAAACTTCATTTAAAATAGTAGAATTTAGATACAGACCACCAGTCATTGAGCCAACTCCTTGGAGACACCCATTTTGTCAAAACATTTGGGGAGAATCCCCCCTTTCACCCTTTTGTAATCTACAACTTTCCTTTTGACATACTTCCTCTTTTTTCTTCCCCCATCCCCTTTGGGTTAGCTTTCAATCTCTTTCACTTCATTCTCTTTTAGAGGAGCCTCTGATTAGGAGGGAAGACCAATCTCCTGAACTAGATCTTGCATTTTTTTAGCTAATAACTCTTCTCTCATTTTCAACATCACAAGCTGCTGTACATTCTTTCTATCTGGGATAAATGTAGGCCCCTCCTTCACTTAATGATAAACCTTTTTCTACAAAGCCAGGAGAGACCTTGGAGGTAACCTTGACTAGGCTTTTAGAGATTGGGTCTCCCCCCTGCTAGAGTGGAATCCCAAACAACCTTTTGCTCAACATTGAGGGGACTAATAGGTAAAGAAAAATTTAAAGTTTCAAAGGATCCAAGGGGGGATAGGGAGAACATGAGAAGAGGTGTCCACCACATTCTTGATGACCTCACCGAAAACCACTTTCTATTTAGAAGCATGAGGAGAGGTGTCCACCACATTCTCAATGGTCTCACCAAAAACCACTTTCTGCTTGGCTTCACCCACACCTGAGGAACCGAGAGCGCCATCATTTGGTAAGATATCATCAAGGAGCAGCTTTTCCAAACTATTTCTTACCTCTCTCAAAGCTCCATCCAAAGGCTCAAGGGCTAGCTGGGAAGGATGATGTACAAAAAAGGCATGGCCACCACTTTCTTAGGCTCTTTTGCCTCAATAGCTGGGACAAGTCGATGCCCATCTCCTCCCAACCCAGAGTCATTCTTAGAAATATCACCAGTCTCGAATTGATTACCATTATTTTTCTTTTTAAAGATAGGGTAATCTTTCCTTTGATGCTTATCAGATTTACATAGAAAACATGAATTTAAATCACCAAGTCCTTCAACTACACACTCAACAATTTTATTCTCAAGCATTACCTGAATGCAGTCTGGGATACTTGCTTCTTGCTGAAGGGACACTAGCACCCTAGCATCCATATGGGGTAGTGTCATTTTAGCATCTTCCACTTTCAAGACTTTCCCCAAGGATTCAAGCAATTTAAGTAGAAAAGCCCACAGTTGAATAGGAACATTTTTAATCAAGAGTTATCGTGGGATGAAACAAAATTTAATGTCCTTCATAGAGGCCTCGAGAGATCATTGAAACACTTTAAATAGGGCATTCCCTACATTCCACATTTCTCTCTCAAGAATCTTTTTTTGCATAGTATGATTCTTCAAAATAATAATAAAAATCCCCTTTGAAATCATTTTGTAGAACGAAACAAACACACCCATCTTTTTTCCCCACACAGTAAACAACCAATTATCAAAAAATCTCATCGTAGGAAATTTTTCCAAATCCAAGCAAATAAAGAACAAAGCCATATTCTTAAGCCTATTCTCTTCTACATTTACTGTCAATTGCATACCAGGATTGGGTTGAAGTACCAATTTACACTGTAAGCTAGAATTCTTACCTTGCTCGATGCCTTCCTGTCCTTTGCCATCGCTATTCTCGCCACCAGCACCACCCTCTTGTCCCTCCTCTTGTACCTGAAAGCTTGCATCTTCAGGTAGAGGGGTAGCATGATTGATGTCTAGGGCCTCCTTAAAGGTTTTGCCTGCAATAATATTACCATTCCCACTAATTTCAGAGCTGCCAGAATCTAGACATTTCTCCATTACTCCTCTCGACCGAGGAGTAAATGCCTCAGCCGACACCATACTCTGAGAGACACTTCTCACATGTGCAAGGCCACTCAACTTCCTATCCAACCCAGGCGGGAAAACCAAGAAATTTAAATTCAAAAATCAAAAGCAAAACCTAGGCGGACTATAGTAAAAAATAAAACAAATGGGATAAACAGACACCAAGATTTTAGAAAGCAATAACAATGAACAATTATGAACCGGTGCAGAACAAAGAAGACAGAGAGGACCAATAATCAAGGTGAGGGCACTACAAATTGTTCATGGAGGGGAACCAGAACCCTCGAACAACTTGCAGAGCCCTTTCTTCCTGTTATAATCTAAATTTTGAAAATAAATTCATGTTTTTACTATTTTATTGAAAATATTTATTGTTTTAATGAATTCTTTTTATTTTGGAGAAAAAGGGAAATTAAGTTTGTTTTAATGGAGTTTTGAAGAAAGAGTTTTTTTTTCTTTTCTAGAAGATGGATTCAGAAAAGATTTTGGAAGGGTTTTGTAGAAGTTGATTGAATTTTTGAAGATTTTGGGAAAGCTTGATTTTGGGATTGTTGCCTTCATGAAATTACAATGTGTTCCCACTTGTATGTGACTATATGGGTGGGCATTACATAATCAATGCATAAGTCAAGTGTCCCATACTTATTTTTGATGAAGATTACTAGTGCTCCCCATGGAGACACACTAGAACAAATCAATTCCTACAATTAAGCCTTTAATTCAACTAATTTTGTGGTCATATGGTATAGGGCTTTAGAAATGGGTTTTGCACCAAGAACTAGATCTAAGGTGAAATCAAATTCCCTTTTGGGGGCTAGACCTAGTAACTCATCAGGGAATACATCTTGATACTCATAGAGAAAGGGGTTGTCTTGAATAGTAGGGTCCTTGGATTCCTTGACTTGGTCTACTTTCACTATGAATAATTGGAAACATTTTCTTCTTGCTCTTTTAAGTTACATGGCTGAGACTTGTCTAAGTTTGACCTCTCACTTGACTCCCTAAATTTGAACCTAATTCCCTAGATCATTCAGGCACTCGACAATTTTGGAAAAATAGTTTATTCTTTCCCTATGATGCCATAGCCAATTCATTCCTAAAGTAATGTCATAGGAGCCCAATGGTGCTACAAAGATTAAATTTGGTTGAAAAGGTAGGTATCTTTACCTCTACTTCAAAGAGACACTACTCTACTTGAGCTCTTGCTTGTATTGTATATTTGACTGTCCATAAGTTGGCCATATGACTAGCTCTCTTAGAAAACCTATTTTAACATGCTAGGTGCTATAAAGCTCTTAGTGGCTCCAATATCAACAAGAATGGAATTTGGATTGCCATATAGTGTACCTGAAACATCAATAGGTGCAATCTGCTACTCATCTTGTCTATTATTCACTATCGCATGAATCCTCTTGTGGAAATTTGTTTTCTAGGAAGGTAAGGGAGGATTCTTGGAGTAATTCCTTTGGTTTCAGTTTGGGCACTGGTTTGCATAATGGTCACTACTACAAGTGAAGGAACCACTTGGAGTTCCTTTCTTCTCAATTCCTCAATCATCTTTATTACCATTCCTTCCTTTAAATCCATTATCCATCTTTTTCAGTTTAGAAACCTTTCCTATTTTTTTTTCCCTTTCCATTATATCAATGCTTGGTATTTTGGTTTCAGATCCTCTTTTTGAATGAAGATGGAAGTTTTGACCATAAAAAATTCTTTCAAGATTTGTCCCTGTAAGAAAATATGGACTTTAACTTTTGTTCCTACTTGATATCTTTCTCAAACACTTGATCTGCCATTGTTGGCCCTTTGGTCATCTACCTCACCTCTAATCTAGGGATTTAGTCCCATAATGAACTTCTATATATGGAATCTTTCATCAGGTTGGTATTGGGGTACATACTTCAGGATCCTTGTGAATTTTTTCCAATATTCAGTTACTAACATTTCTTCTTGTCTCAATTTTTTAAAATATATTAGTTTCTAATCAAAATATACTTGTGGTAACCATCTTTGCCTGAAAATAACCACAAACTAGTCCCATGTTAAATTTATTGAATCCATCCCCACTTCTATCTTCTCATTTTTCCACCATGTGGAGGCTTCTCCTATGATTTAGTAAGCTCCTCTGATGACCTTAGTTACTTTAGAATAATTTTGGATCTCATTGACCCATGCCTCTACTCCATCTCCCAACACAATTCCATCAAATTTGGGTGGATTGGTCTTTTTCATATCCCAAGAAAGTTCATTAGCCATTTCGATCCTCACATCCATTTGCCTCATTACCTCATCCCAGTTCACTTGATTTTCCCAGGACTCTATTGGGTTTTTCTCTCTGAATCGGCAGAGGGTTTGTTAGTTCCTATGCATAGGTAGATTCGGCCAACAAATACAGGAGGTTGTGTGAGCTGCCTCCCCTTCACTTCTGGTTTTGCCATACCAAGGGGATATCCCTATAGCTAAAGGTTTGATCTTTGACTCACCCAATGACAAAAAGATTTATCTTTTCAGAACAGGTGGAATACTCTCATTTTAGGACCAAGATTTGCATGATAGATCACAAGGATGACAATGTTCTTGGACATATCTGACTGGTTAGGAATGAGAGTATGTGGGGGTCCTACTTCTACTCCTACAAACTAATAGGTTGGAATAATGAAATGATTAGTTTTATATTTTGGATACAAGACAGGGGGTTTTGGATCATAACTACTACACAAGAAGCAAACCAGTGCCTATCTCAGGGCAAGGAGTCAACTAGATGTATACAAGTGAATGATTTGCACTGGCATTCAAGTTTCAAGGGGTTAGGACTAGTATTTGCCTTACAAACACCACCCAAGACTGAGTATTTAGATGCCTCTACTTACAAATATCCTAGCTAACATACAATCTTCTTCATGCTTAACCTAAAATAGTTTAATCCATTCCTTGAATGGAAGTTAGAGATCAAGCATGTGATACAAAAATCTATATCCTAGAATCTTAGTAACCCTTAGCAACCAGATTCAAAAGAAGGGATGCATACAACAAATGGAGACAAACAACTAAAAACATACAAAGAATGCATTTTTCATATAAAACAACAATGAAACTGAACATATGTGCAAGGTGCATTTAGATGCAACTCATAAACTCACAAAAGAGACAAAACAGCCAAAGAAATGCTTTGTTTTCGTTATTCTTTCCAAAAAATTGCCCCAGTCTTCAACAACCCTAAAAATGAGTAACATAGTTTGCTTATATGCAAGAATGTGTACTCAGCATTAATTACATGGTCAACCCAAAATTCTGCTAGATACAGTGCACCATCAGAATGGCGCCCAAAACATTCAATGCTCCAGGTAGAAGAAGAAGAAGGGAATAGGTGAAATTGGGAAGTGTGCTGCCGCTTGGAGATTTTTGCCCTTGAATATGGTAGCTGGTCTATCATTTTGACCCATACCTCCGCATTTCTATCATTAAAGCCAACCTACCTGCGGGATGCAGCAGTTGCGTGTTTTGAAGTTTATTCCCACCTGAGGTGATGCAGCGAACACATACAAATCTCCTCCTTTGAAAATTTGAACCATGGTCGTTGATTTCCCTCTTCCCGCTGAGATCCATGGCTCCAAATCCTATTGAAAAGTCATTAGCCAATGAGGTTGTGGCACGTAGGTGCCCTTTTTCTATCGTTGACTTTTCCTTCTATTTTGCCATTTTCACTTTTGCATATGCAAAAGCATATACATGCAACTGCTTGCACATTCAAATCTTTGCATATACAAGATTGTATATACATACAATCACCAGCATATAAGGCACGAACCCCAAATCATTATTAAACATTTTGAAATTTCCATCAGGTCCCACCTTGTATCTTCCCCTTGTATAATACCTTGTATATCTCATCTACAAATGCAATATACATACAATGCGGATTCCAGCTCATTTATCAATCGGATTGGAAAAACCTTTGAAATCTGGCTTAGATCTCATCTTTTGTATGTCACATTGTATATAGTATATACAATGTGCTATATACAACCCACGGACTCCAGCCACCTATCTGCCAAAACACATTTTCCTTTCGCATCTGGGTTGTATGTTTTCTCTTTGCATATCGGCTTTGTATATCGCATGTACAATGCAAACATACAAGAAAAACTATATACAACCACACTTGTACATTGCAAACATCCGTCTGACCTTTGCATGTTACTTTTGTATATGACCCTTGTATGTGTAAACATACAACGCAGACATACAAACAAACACTTGCCTTTATCAACCAGAATGTATATCCATTTCGTGTTTGGGCCTTGTATCTGAGAAATGTATATCACATTGTACATGCGATTGTATGTACAAAGATACAATCACCTTTGCATGCAATTTGTGGGCCCCGGACTTTGTATCTCTTGCCTGTGTATAAACTTTGCACATTTCCTTTTTGCATCAGCAGCCATCGGAAAGACAATTGGTTGAGCTACCGATGCATATTGTTTCGCCAATGATCCTTTTACATATTTTCCTTGCATGTGGTGAATGTATAAGACCCTTGCATCTTTTCCTTTGTATGTGCACTTTGTACATCGCCTTTGCATATTTGCCTTGTATGTTTCCTTTGCATATCGCCATTGTATCTACCCGTTGTATAATGCGATATACAATGCAAAATATACATGCAAACCCTTACATACAAGGATGGAATATTCTAGGAATCTGTAATGGAATCCTTAATGTACATCCACTTTTCATGCTTGGAATTGCACATACAAGCCCAATATGCATAAAAAGATGCATACAACCAATTTTTACACTTTTTGAAGCTGATTTAACTTATTTTCGGGCCCACCAATGTACATCTACACTTGCACATTCAAATGTACACACAAACAACAATGCATATACAAAGATACATGCATGAAAAAGTGAAGGCCGACAGACTTGGAATTTTTGAAGGTTTTTTCTGAAAATGCCTACGGATTTTTAGCTCAAAACCTTAAATGCAGGTGCAAGCATCAACATTGGCTCTGTCTAGGGACGCATGCCTCTTGCAGCCATGGTGAGAACCATAGATCTCTGGGATGTAGACCAGTCATTATCCATTGGGCAATAGAGTCAAAGCTACTCCAACCTGCATCACAAATCACACTTTCAAAATTTACTTGGTGGCCTATTTTCATCTGCATTCACTGGATCAAGCCTAAAGATACTGCCATTGTCTGCCCACAAACAAACCTTGTCCTTTGCATATTTAAACATCTCATTGAGCTTGCCCCTGTCAACCTTATGCAAACAACCTTTAGCATCAAGCAACATGTGAATGTTATATTCATCAAACAATGCATTCTCACATGAAATATAACATTTATTATCATCTGTATCAGCAATATGCATTGTAAAATGATCTCCCAGCTGGACTGAAAATAGAAAGCACTCATAGTCCACCATATAGTTAGGATCATCAGGCCTCATCTCATCATAATCTGGCATATCAAAGAAGAAGCTTTCACATTCATATTTGTGCACCTCATGCAAACAACCATCAACTACACCAAATAGGAATGGCTTAGGCTCGAGCACCTCTCTGCAATAACCTTCATGATATATGTTGGTCTCTCTTTCATCAGGATGAAATTCAAAATCCTTATCAATAACAACGCTTAGATTTTCACCATACTCAAACAAATCCTTCTTAGTGTATGTATCATTTGTATGGAAGAGGGTTGATCCAAGTGTTTCAGATTCATTATAGTATGCCACTGGTTCATTCATGGGTAGCCAAACATGCATTTTCATTACCAATGAATTCCTTGTGTGGAGGAGTATCAGCCTGTGTGTCATAAACAAGACTATAATCATATAAAGAACAATCATGCTCAGCACTACTGCTTGTTTCAATGTCTGATTGCTCTTCATCATCTCCATGTGTTTGAATAAAAGGCAATGATTCAAGCATGGAACTGCTCCTTTATTTTCTTATTTCTTCTCTATCTTGTGCACAATACTCACAATCATCTCCACAAACTCACTCAAACAAATATTCATTGCTGCCCATAACCTCATCATTGTTGTCAGAACTAGATACCTCAACCTTGAAATGGGAGTCATCATTGATCCTCTTGTTGGCATTCTTCACTGGTGAACAATCCAGTTGAGCATTGTTGTCATCACTATGTTCAAACACAACATTCTTAACTTCTATCTTTAAATTTTCACATCTATCTTCAAATGATGCCATAATCACTTGGTCATTTGCAACTGCACAACTGCTACTCACACCAAAGCCTATGGACAAGGAATTTTGTATGTGTGCATTCATTATTTTTTCTGTCCTTTCTAAAAACTTGTATGCCATCTGCATACTTGTTATCTTGAATTCCTTGAACATTGCACTAGAGCCCTTTTCAAAAGCTTCAAAATACATACTAATGCAAGCTAGAGTATCAGGTCTGAAGTCTTCAGGGATTTGTGAAAGGGCAACTACAAATCTATGACTGAAATCAATACTGGGCTCTTCATCTTGTCTTTTAATTTCCATTAATCTTGCAACAAGATCAACAGGTTCTCTTGCAAATTCCTCTCTAAAACAGTCAACAAGTTCATCCCAATAGGCAAATGATCTCTTTCGAAAGCTCAAATACCAATCTCTAGCTCTAGCACCAAAGGATCTAACAAAAAACCTCATCCACACATCCTCATCTCTAAATGAGTGTTTCTCCATGAAACTATGAAAATTTTGGATATGTTTACCCCCATCACATACACTATGTCCACTAAATCTAGGCATCTGACTGTAAATCTGAGTAGGCATACTTTCAACTTCATAGTCAACCCATGACAAATCCAATTGGTCATACAAGGATCAAAAGAGCTAACAAGAGGTTTAGCATTCTGACTGGCAAACACAACATGGTTATTATTTAACTGAGCCTACGTAGCCTCTAAAGATATCAACCTATTCTTTATCTCTTCAATTTTTTTACACAACATTTCATCCCCCTCTTGGCTGAGTATGGGTGAATAGATATTTGGATTCATGAAAATTTTAGTCTCAAACATCCTATGGCTGTCTAAGACCTAAGGCTTCCCCTTGGCATCTAACTTATGCAAGAAAACAACAAATACAAATGGGAAGAAACCATGTACCTTTTCTCATCTAGATGCTAAAGTCTTGAACAGAAATTTTTTTAGATCACAACAACATACATCAACCTTTCATGTGCACTGAGAACTTTTTGCAAAGTCGCCACCTCTCCAAAGAGGATAAATTTTTCAAATACCTAAAAGCTCGTCATAGAACAAATATTTTTCTAAGTTCATTCTGCCAGCAGAGCACCATTATTCACATGAAAGATCTCAGATGGGCAAAAATAACACTTTTTACTTCAACTCCCCAGCGGAGTCACCACTTTGTTGATTACTTAGATGGGCAAAACTTCACCAGAGATTGAAAGATAACACTTTCAAATTAGCTCCCAAATAGAGTCACCACTTTGTTGGGTCTTTCTCGCTGAATCGCCAGAGGGTTTGCTAGTTCCTATGCACAGGTAGATTAAACCAACAAATACAGGAGGTTGCATTAGTTGCCTCCCCTTCACTTCTGGTTCTGCCGCACCAAGGGGGGTATCCCTATAGCTAAAGGTTTGATCTTTGACTCACCCAATGACAAAAATATTTAGCTTTTCAGAACAGGTAGAACACTCTCATTTTAGGACCAAGATTTGCATGATAGATCACAAGGTTGACAATGTTCTTGGACATATCTGATTGGTTAGGTATGAGAGTATGCAAGGGTCCTACTTCTACTCCTACAAACTAACAAGTTAGAATAATGAAATGATTAGTTTTATATTTTGGATGCAAGACAGGGGGTTTTGGATCATAACTACTACACAAGAAGCAAACTAGTGCCTATCTCAGGGCAAGGAGTCAACTAGACATATACAAGTGAATGATTTGCACGGGTATTCAAGTTTCAAGGGGTTAGGACTGGTATTTGCCTTACAAACACCACCCAAGACTGAGTATTTAGATGCCTCTACTTACAAATATCCCAGCTGACATACAATCTTCTTCATGCTTAACCTAAAATAGTTTAATCCATTCCTTGAATGGAAGTTAGAGATCAAGCATGTGATACAGAAATCTATATCCTAGAATCTTAGTAACTCTTAGCAACCAGATTCAAAAGAAGGGATGCATACAACAAATGGAGACAAACAGCTAAACACATGCAAAGAATGCATTTTTCTTATAAAACAACAATGAAACTGAACATATGTGCAAGGTGCATTCAGATGCAACTCATAAACTCACAAAAGAGATAGAACAACCAAAGAAATGCTTTGCTTTTGTTATTCTTTCCAAAAAATTGCCCCAATCTTCAACAACCCTAAAAATGAGTAACATAGTTTGCTTATATGCAAGAACTTGTACTCAGCATTAATTACATGGTCAACCCAAAATTCTGCCAGATACAATGCACCATCAGAATGGCACCCAAAATATTCAATGCTCTAGGAAGAAGAAGAAGAAGAAGAAGAAGAAGAAGAAGGGAGCAGGTGAATTCAGGAAGTGTGCTGCTGCTTGGAGATTTTTACCCTTGAATATGGTAGCTGGTCTGTTATTTCGACCCATAGCTCTGCATTTCTTTCATTAAAGCCATCCTACCCATGGGATGCAACAGTTGTGTGCTCTAAAGTTTATTCCCACCTGAGGTGATGCAATGGACAGATACAAATCTCCTCCTTTGAAAATTTGAACCATGGTCATCGATTTCCCTCTTCCTGCTAAGATCTGCAGCTCCAAATCCTGCTGAAAAGTCATTAGCCAATGAGGTTGCGCCACGTGGGTTCCCTTTTTCCATCGTCGAGTTTTCCTTCTATTTTTCCATTTTCGCCTTTGTATATGCAAAAGCATATACATACAAATGCTTGCACATTCAAATCTTTGCATATACGAGATTGTATATACATACAATCACCAACATACAAGGTACAGACCCCAAATCATTATAAAACATTTTGAAATTTCTATTAGGTCCTGCCTTGTATCTTCCCCTTGTATAATACCTTGTATATCACATATACAAATGCAATATACATACAATGCGGATTCCAGCTCATTTATCAATCGGATTGGAAAAACCTCTGAAATCCAGCTTGTATCTCATCTTTTGTATCTCACATTGTCTATCACATATACAATCCGCTATATAAAACCCACGGACCCCAGCCACCTATCCGCCAAAACACATTTTCCTTTCGTGTCTGGGTTGTATGTTTTCTCTTTGCATATCAGCTTTGTATATCGCATGTACAATGCGAACATACAAGCAAAACTATATACAACCACACTTGTACATTGCAAACATGTTTCTGACCTTTGCATGTTACTTTTGTATATGACCCTTGTATGTGCAAACATACAATGCAGACATACAAACAAATATGCAAAAAAACACTTGCCTTTATCAACCAGAATGTATATCCATTTCGGGTCCGAGCCTTGTATCTGAGAAATGTATAACGCATTGTACATGTGATTGTATGTGAAAAGATACAATCACCTTTGCATGCAATTGGTGGGCCCCAGACTTTGTATCTCTTGCCTGTGTATAAACTTTGCACATTTCCTTTTTGCATCATCAGCCATTGGAAAGACAATTGGTTGAGCTGCCGATGCATATTGTTTTGCCGATGATCCTTTTGCATATTTTCCTTGCATGTGGCAAATGTATAAGACCCTTGCATCTTTTCCTTTGTATGTGTGCTTTGTACATCGCCTTTGCATATTTGACTTGTATGTTTCCTTTGCATATCACCATTGTATCTACCCGTTGTATAATGCAATATACAAGGCAAAATATACATGCAAACCCTTACATACAAGGATGGAATATTCCAAGAATCCGCGATGGAATCCTCAATGTACATCCACTTTTCACTCTCAGAATTGCACCTACAAGCCCGATATGCATACAAAGATGCATACAACCAATTTTTGCACTTTTTAAAGCCAATTTAACTTATTTTCGAGTCCGCCAATGTACATCTGCATTTGCACATTCAAATGTACATACAAACAGCAATGCATATACAAAGATACATGCATGAAAAAGTGAAGACTGACAAACTTGGAATTTTTGAAGGTTTTTTCTGAAAATGCCTGTGGATTTTTAGCTCAAAACCTTAAATGCAGGTGCAGGTACCAACATTTACTCTATCTAGGGATGTATGCCTTTTACAGGCATGGCGAGAACCATAGATCTCTATGATGCAGATCAGTCCTTATCCATTGGGCAATAGAGTCAAAGCTACACCAACCTGCATCACAAATCACACTTTCAAATTTTACTCGGTGGCCCAAGGACACCAAAAAGGAAAAAACTAGTATTTCCCTTTGTCAAATACCCTATTTTCATCTACATTCACTGGATCAAGCCTGAAGATATTACCATTGTCTGCCCACAAACAAACCTTGTCATTTGCATATTTAAACATCTCATTGAGCTTGCCCCTGTCAACCTTATGCAAACAACCTTCAGCATCAGGCAACATGTGAATATTCTATTCATCAAACAATGCATTCTCATATGAAATATAACACTTATTATCATCTGTATCAGCAATATGCATTGTAAAATGATCTCCTAGCTAGACTGAAAATAGAAAGCACTCATAGTCCACCATATAGCTAGGATCATCAGGCCTCATCTCATCATAATCTGGCATATCAAAGAAGAAGCTTTCACATTCATATTTGTGCACCTCATGCAAACAACCATCAGCTGCACCAAATAGGAATGGCTCAAGCTCTAGCACCTCTCTACAATAACCTTCATGATATATGTTGGTCTCTCTTTCATCAGGATGAAATTCAGAATCCTTATCAGTAACAATGCTTAGATTTTCACCATACTCAAACAGATCCTTCTTAGTGTATGTATCATTTGCATGGAAGAGGGTTGATCCAAGTGTTTCAGATTCATTATAGTATGCCACTGGTTCATGGGTATCCAAACATGCATTTTCATTACCAATGAATTCCTTGTATGGAGGAGTATTAGCCTGTGTTTTATAAACAAGACTATAATCATATAAAGAACAATCATGCTCAACACTACTGCTTGTTTCAATGTCTGATTGCTCTTCATCATCTCCATGTGTCTGAATAAAAGACAATGATTCAAGCATGGAATTGCTCCTTTGTTTTCTTATTTCTTATCTATCTTGGGCACAATACTCACAATCATCTCCACAAACCCACTCAAACAAATATTCATTGCTGCCCATAACCTCATCATTGTTCTCAGAACCAGATACCTCAACCTTGAAATGGGAGTCATCATTGATCTTCTTGTTGGCATTCTTCACTAGTGAACAATCCAGTTGAGCATTGTTGCCATCACTATGTTCAAACACAACATTCTTAACTTTTATCTTTTCATTTTCACATTTATCTTCAAATGATGACATGATCACTTGGTCATTTGCAGCTACACAACTGCTACTCACACCAAAGCTTGTGGACAAGAAATTTTGTATGTGCTCATTCTTCATGTTTTCTATCCTTTCTAAAAACTTGCATGTCATCTACATACTTGTTATCTCGAATTCCCTGAACATTGCACTAGAGACCTTTTCAAAAGCTTCTAAATACATACTAATGCAGGCTGGAGTATTAGGTCTGAAGTCTTCAGGGATTTGTGAAAGGGCAACTACAAATCGGTGACTAAAATCAATACTGGGCTCTTCATCTCGTCCTCTAATTTCCATTAATCTTGCAACAAGATCTGTAGGTTCTCTTGCAAATTCCTCTCTAAAATAGTCAACAAGTTCATTCCAATAGGCAAAGGATCTCTTTAGAAAGCTCAAATACCAATCTCCAGCTCTAGCACCAAAGGATCTAACAAAAAACCTCATCCACACATCCTCATCTCTAAATGAGTGTTTCTCCATGAAACTGTGAAAATTTTGAATATGTGCACCCCCATCACACACACTATGTCCACTAAATCTAGGCATCTGACTGTAAATCTGAGCAGGCATACTTTCAACTTCATAGTCAACCCATGACAAATCCAATTGGTCATACAAAGGATCAAAAGAGCTGACAAGAGGTTTAGCATTCTGACTGGCAGACACAACATGGTTATTATTTAACTGAGCCTATCTAGCCTCTAAAGATATCAACCTATTCTTTATCTCTTCAATTTTTTTACACAACATTTCATTGCCCTCTTGGCTGAGTATGGGTGAATACATATTTGGATTCATGAAAATTTTAGTCTTAGACATCCTATGGCTGTCTAAGACCCAAGGCTTCCCCTTGGCATCTAACTTATGCAATAAAACAACAAATACAAGCGGGAAGAAACCATGTACCTTTCCTCATCTATATGCTGAAGTCTTGAATAGAATTTTTTTTAGATCACAACATACATCAACCTTTCATGTGCACTGAGAACTTTTTGCAGAGTCACCACCTCTCCAAAGAGGATAAAATTTTTGAATAGCTGAAAGCTCGTCATAGAACAAATATTTTTTTGAGTTCATTCCACCATCAGAGCACCATTATTCACATGAAAGATCTCAGATGGGCAAAAATAACACTTTTTACTTCAACTCCCCAGTGGAGTCACCACTTTGTTGGTTACTCGGATGGGCAAAACTTCACCAGAGATTGCAAGATAGCACTTTCAAATCAACTCCCCAGTAGAGTAGTCACTTTGTTGGGTCTTTCTCTCCAAATCAGCAGAGGGTTCGCTAGTTCCTATGCACAGGAAGATTCAACCAACAAATACAGGAGGTTGCATGAGCTACCCCCCCCTTCACTTCTGGTTCTGCCACACCAAGGGGGGTATCCCTATAGCTAAAGTTTTGATCTTGGACTCACCCAATGAAAAAAGATTTAGCTTTTTAGAACAGGTAGAATACTCTCATTTTAGGACCAAGATTTGCATGATAGATCACAAGGCTGGCAATGTTCTTGGACATATCTAACTGGTTAGGTATGAGAGTATGTAGGCGGTCCTACTTCTACTCCTACAAACTACCAAGTTAGAATAATGAAATGATTAGTTTTATATTTTGGATGCAAGACAGGGGGGTTTTGGATCATAACTACTACACAAGAAGCAAACTAGTGCCTATCTTAGGGCAAGGAGTCAACTAGACGTATACAAGTGAATGATTTGCACTTGCATTCAAGTTTCAAGGGGTTAGGACTAGTATTTGCCTTACAAACACCACCCAAGATTGAGTATTTAGATGCCTCTACTTACAAATATCCCAGCTGACATATAATATTCTTCATGCTTAACCTAAAATAGTTTAATCCATTCCTTGAATGGAAGTTAGAGATCAAGCATGTGATACAGAAATCTATTTCCTAGAATCTTAGTAACCCTTAGCAACCAGATTCAAAAGAAGAGATGCATACAACAAATGGAGACAAATAGTTAAACACATGCAAAGAATGCATTTTTCATATAAAAACAACAATGAAATTGAACATATGTGCAAGGTGCATTCAGATACAACTCATAAACTCACAAAAGAGATAGAACAACCAAAGAAATGCTTTGTTTTCATTATTCTTTCCAAAAAATTACCCTAGTCTTCAACAACCCTAAAAATGAGTAACATAGTTTGCTTATATGCAAGAACATGTACTCAGCATTAATTACATGGTCAACCTAAAATTCTGCCAAATACAACACACCATCAGAATGACGCCCAAAACATTCAATGCTCCAGGCAGACGAAGAAGAAGGGAGCAGGTGAATTCAGGAAGTGTGCCGCCACTTGGAGATTTTCACCCTTGAATATGGTAGATGGTCTATCATTTCGACCCATACCTCTACATTTTTGTCATTAAAGCCAACCTACCCGCGGGGATGTAGTAGTTGTGTGCTCTAAAGTTTATTCCCACCTGAGGTGATGCAGTGAACACATACAAAACTCCTCCATTGAAAATTTGAACCATGGCCATCGATTTCCCTCTTCCCACTGAGATCTGCGGTTCCAAATCCTGTTGAAAAGTCATTAGCCAATGAGGTTGTGCCACGTAGGCACCCTTTTTCCATCATTGACTTTTCCTTCTATTTTGCCATTTTTGCGTTTGTATATGCAAAAGCATATACATACAACTGCTTGCACATTCAAATCTTTGCATATACAAGATTGTATATACATACAATCACCAACATACAAGGCGCGGACCCCAAATCATTATAAAACATTTTGAAATTTCCATCGGGTCTCGCCTTGTATCTTCCCCTTGTATAATACCTTGTATATCGCATATACAAATGCAATATACATACAATGCGGATTCCAGCTCATTTATCAATCGGATTGGAAAAACCTCTAAAATCTGGCTTGTATCTCATCTTTTGTATCTCATGTTGTATATCGCATATACAATGTGCTATATACAACCCATGGACCCCAGCCACCTATCCGCCAAAACACATTTCCTTTCACATCCGGGTTGTATGTTTTCTCTTTGCATATCAGCTTTGTATATCACATGTACAATGCAAACATACAAGCAAAACTATATACAACCACACTTGTACATTGTAAATATGTGTCTGACCTTTGCATGCTACTTTTGTATATGACCCTTGTATGTGCAAACATACAACGCGGACATACAAACAAATATACAAACAAACACTTGCCTTTATCAACCAGAATGTATATCCATTTTGGGTCCAGGCCTTGTATCTAAGAAATGTATATCGCATTGTACATGCGATTTTATGTGCAAAGATACAATCACCTTTGCATGCAATTGGTAGGCCCAGACCTTGTATCTCTTGCCTATGTATAAACTTTGCACATATCCTTTTTGCATCATCGGCCATCGGAAAGACAATTGGTTGAGCTGTCGATGCATATTGTTTCACTGATGATCCTTTTGCATAGTTTCCTTGCATGTGGCGAATGTATAAGACCCTTGCATATTTTCCTCTATATGTGCGCTTTGTACATCACCTTGCATATTTGCCTTGATGTTCCTTTGCATATTGCCATTGTATCTACCCATTGTATAATGCGATATACAACGCAAAATATACATGCAAACCCTTACATACAAGGATGGAATATTCTAGGAATTTGTGACGGAATCCTCAATGTACATCCACTTTTCACTCTCGGAATTGCACATACAAGCCCGATATGTATACAAAGATGTATACAACCAATTTTTGCACTTTTTGAAGCCGATTTAACTTATTTTCAGGTCCGCCAATGTACATTTGCACTTGCACATTCAAATGTACATACAAATAGCAATGCATATACAAAGATACATGCACAAAAAAGTGAAGGCCGATAGACTTAGAATTTTTGAAGGTTTTTTCTGAAATGCCTGCGGATTTTTAGCTCAAAACTTAAATGCAGGTGAAGGCACCAATAGACTCATTGAGTCCTTCATGCTCACTATGTTCCTAATTTCACTCCTCGTCTCCTTCTTTCTCATGAGGTCCTCTTACTTCCTACTCTAAGGCACCCAACCTTTCATTAGTTTCATTTAAGGCTACAAGAATTATGTCCAACTTAGCTGAAGAGTCACTTGCAACATGTTCCAACCCTCCTTGACTACTACATTATTTTGTTCTCATTTGAACCATATTTAAACCTAGTAAGTCATATTGGAAGTCACTAGCCAAAGGCTTGATGTGGGAATTAATAGTTTACAATCAAAAGCAAAGTTTATCGATTACAAGTGTCTTAACTCACATACACAAATATCTTAATTTAAGAATACATCACCATGGAACATCACATATTTAGAGGATTTTAAGAAAGAAAACATTTATTCATATAATATTAGACACTGATGTCCTTATTTACATTAGGTTTGTCCTAATTACATCAATTTCAAAAATCTAATTGGATAAAGGAACCTCAAGTACTTATTCTTCATCTGATTCAGTTTTACCTAGTGTATCACCCCCTTTAATTTATAGATTTATCTTTCTCCCTGTTTTCCTAAATGGTGGATAGATTAGGTTTTGTCTTAGGAATCGATGAATCTCTCATTCAGTGAAGGAACTAGCCTCTCTTTGGAGGTTTTGGCCTCCTTGTAGGGTCCCACACCTGGAGGTCATCTTAATATTTCACTGGATTGTTGAAGACCATTAAACCTCTCCAACACAAGGTGCAAATCCAAGTGATATTAGTTTCTAGCATGCCTGGCGGGACTATCTAATGATCCTTATCATCCATTGAAGAGTTCTTGTGTTCTCTTCATTGCACCTTGCCTTTCAGGGCAATCTCTATTGTACCATGGTGATTCTATTGATAAGATCTGCTAGTGAAGCAGCCCCAAGTGCCTAAAGGGCTTCAAGAATTAGGATTTTGGTTGTATTCTTGATTTAACATGCTTGCAGAAACATTTCAATCACTTGGTGACTCCCTGGTATGAACATATTTCTATGAAGGGTAGAACCTGTTTGCTCTTATTTTTCATGATTGCTTGAATGTTTACTATTTCTTAATGCTTCAAAATGTTAAATTTTTATGGGAGTTATGGTTACTCCCCTCCACCCATCAAAAACCCAAACTGTATGCCTCCATACCAAGAATTTTAGGCACAAGATACCTCTAGTTTCACACTATATTGTCCCATTTCAGTAGAATATCAACATCCTTACAATTCTTACCTCCCACCCGCCCTTGCTATGTCTTCTTGGGCAGCCCAATAATGCTTATTATCAACCCAAGGGGATTTTTGTGATCCTAGCCAATACAACTACCCTTCTAATCAGTTCCAAGATGTTGACTATGTGAATGCTTATGCATGTTCTTAGAGCTTGATAGACTTTTGGATGATAAAAAAAGAGAAAAAGGGTATAACCGGCCTCAGCAAAATTATTGTCTCAACATCATAAACATTAGTGATCTCAAAGAGGCATTCCTAGACCTACTGAGGGAGTGTGAAGAGTATGAAGAAATGGAGTGTGACTAGCAGCAAGAGGTACAAGAAAGGGTGTTTTCAAGAAAGCCTTTCTATGATGATTGCATCCCAAGAATGACAGATGAGGCAAGCAACCCAATTGGTTCACCCTCTCCCAGCTTCAGGTAGCTCCTTTCTTCTACAAAATTTCAGCCTATAGTAGAGTAGCCTCAACTTCACATGTTTCAAGTCTTCAAAGCCTCTCTTCCTCCACAAGCCCATGTTCCTGTGAAAACCTAGTTTATCACTCCCCAGGAACAAATTTTGCCCAGAGCCCTTTCCCCTCCAAGAAATTCAAGAAAATATTTAGGCAGCTTTCCTTGATACTATTTCAATTTTCAAGGGTTGACCTATTGTCTACCAGGCTAATTGAAAGATAATCCAAGGAGAGAGATACCTACAACTAAGGAGGAGCCACTTGCAAATAATGAACCCCTCATGTACCATTAAAACTAAAAATTCATACCTGCTACAAGATGAAGTTAAGCCTAGTCTAATGGAGTAGTAGTGCATTGAGCATATTAGGGTTATTATTGATTCAAAGGTAGAGTTGAGTCCTATATATTTTGGCTCATTCCAAGAGTTTTCCCATGCTTTGGACAAGAGGAATGAAAGCAAAATGCAAAGGGAGCATGTTGAAAAGGTCCAGTTGCAGAGACAACCCAAATAATAAAATCTTGCGGAGCTGCAGTCAAACAATGATGATGACATTAGGGATGAGGTTGTTATGGAGATCACTCTAGAGGTTGATGATGCCCACTCTATTTCATGAATTGCCCAGTTGCATTAATGACAAAGATGGCATGTAAATGTTAACATTAGTTGTAGTTCTGGAACAACATGGAGACAGTGAGCATGATGGTGAGTTGTTGGCATGTGAAGAGGTGAAAGTTGGAAGCCCTATAATGAAAAGTATAGAGGCTAATAATTTAGACCTATTTGAGGAGCTCCCATGTTTTATTGAAAACAACGATGAAGAGATTGAACATGGATAGGAACAAATTAAAGATTTGTTCTTGATTATCCAACAAGGATATGGGCTTCTTGGTGGGGAATATTTCTCTATTGAGTATGTGCATGGCACATTTTCTGAGCCTAATTTAGAAAATCATGAGCATCATGAACAAAACATGGAGGAAGCCTTATCTCTCATTGAGTCACAAGAGCTAGAACATTCAGACCAATAGCAGAAGGTTACAAAATTAGAGCATGAACGTAAATGTAGCAATTATGGCTTGCATACCATCTCAGTGGGATGCCCTATCAGGCATTTGGCCTAACTAGAGACATATCATAAGGAGTCCATACCTATCACTCTCACTTCAAAACATGAGGTTGAGCATCAAAGAGGGCTAGATCAACCCATTTATCCACTTCTAGGCAACTACATTTTTTATCAGTGCAAGTGGATAGGTGAGTTTTTCTTTGTCCTTGGGGAAGTTTTTAATTACTTTGTTGTATACCCATCCCTTCCCCATCTCTTTTTAACTATCCACATGCATGAGAAACATTGTAAATTGTTAATAAAGGGTAGTTACTTTCAACAACTTGTCAATGGCTTTGTTTGAGGTCATTTCCTTATTGTTAGCTTAGGATTAGAGTAGGTTTTATTTAAGTTTTAGGGTTTACTTTCCTTAAGTGCTCTTGCATAGGATGCATTGTTATTAGGAGAATGCAGACCTTATTCCTTTTTAGTGTTGTTTTGAAGGAAAGGTTTTGGTCTTTTTGACCTATTGCAATCCCTTCTTTTAGACTCCATGCCAATAGATGCTTAAGGCCACTAATCTATTTGTTTAGAAGAAAAACATCCCTAAGAGGTCACCAAAAGGTTGACCTATTTTCCTCTTCCCAGAGTCAAATGGCCCAACTTATAAATATTGTTGAAATGCCTTGAAATCTAGCTCTGCAGGCCTTGAAACCTTCAAATTCTAGAGTTCTGCCTTGTAAAAATCCCTAAAAATTCATCTGGGGAATCCTTACAAAAACCCTAGAAAAAACTAGAAAATTTGAAGCTTTTACCTCATTTTTGCCCCCCTTTTGGCCTTTATTGGCAAAGTTTTAGTTTCCTGAACTAACCAGAAAATGACTAAGGCATGAGGCTTTTCCTTCCCTTTATTAGAAAAATTTAGGTTTTATGAACTCAAGGAACATTCACTTTTTCTCAAGGTTCACCGATTTGGCGATTCGTCGACAAAGCGGTAGGTGAGCGGGCTTCTTCAAATTGTCTATGGCAAAAGCAAAAAAAAAGTGCACCTTTATCGCAATTTTTCCCAACCACAAACTTTTCAAAAGTTCAAAATTTCTTTGGTTCGCCGACTGGGCAATTTCCCAATAAAGGGAAGGCCTGCAAAATTGAAAGTGGTGGGAAAGATTTGAAAAAATCAGCTAAGTCAGAAGAAAGCAAGGAAAGGCCTTTATTGGTAAAGTTCACAAGATGTGAACTTCCTTCAAAGTTCAAAAACTCTGCAGTTCACCAATGAAGTATTTTTCTAACAAGGCAAAGAAGTAGAAAGTGGCAAAGTTCAAATGGTTTGACAAAAGAACTTTTGCCGATAAAGGGAAATAAGATAAGTCAAATGGTTCAGCAAAGGAAGATTTTGCCAACAAGGTGGGCTAGGTTCGAAATGGTAACATTTTTCTGATAAGGGAAAGTTTGAAACATGGAAGATTGGCTATGAAAGAAGCAAAAGGGCCCCTTCTATTGGTAAATCAGGCAATGGT